>JARWLC010000013.1:138586151-139295318 GCA_033318265.1 Phyllotis vaccarum | reverse complement strand
TAAAGTCCTTTTAAAGTTTTTTTTTTCAATTTCAATTGTGAAAAGAACTACCTTATATTAAGTATAAATAAAAAATTAAAAACATTTTCTAAGTAAAAGCATGACATTTCTGACTTTGAGTTAGCTCCTTCCCACTACACACCTCCACCCCCACTCAATAAACACCAAAATAATAAAAACCAGCCTTGTTCATCCAAAAAATGTGGAAATTTAAATCTCACACCAGAATCTCCTCCTGAAAATAAAGTGTTTTCCATTCTAAATCTTATGAAATTTTAATTTCCCATAGTCCAAAAAGCCCAAATAGCTTTTTATTAAAAAAATTCTGACAGCGTAATTTGTTGTTTTTCCACCCATGTGAAGATAAAAAAACACCTCATCTTTTGGACAAAAACAAAAGAACAAAACAAAAAAAATACCCCAAGAACCTCCACCTCCATCCATTTCTCATGGCTATTCAAGGCTTTTCCTCCCTACCCTCTCAAACCCTCCTTTTCTTCCAACTCCCCTCACCCACTGCCTGATAGATGACATAGCAGACAAAAAATGTAGATAATACAACATCCCTTGACTCCCACAGTCCAATGGCAAACAAATTGTAATTATTAAAAGAAATAGAGAGAGAGAAAGAGAGAGGGACAGAGAGAGAGAGAGAGAGAGAGAGAGAGAGAGAGCTCTGTATGTTTTTCCCACAATTTCAAAGGCCTCAGGATCATCTCCTCTCTCTGTGTTCCCAACCTGTAGCTCCCTGTAACTAGGGTGTTTCCCCTCATGCAGAGGTCTCTCTGCCTCAGTTCCACATCAGACCCAGTATAAGCCTCTCCCTGCCTCAGTTTCCCATTAGATCACACAGGGGGCTTCTCTCTGCCTTATTTTTTTTGGACATTTTTCTCTACCTAAGACTCACCATCAGACCTTGTGGATGACTTCCTCTACCTCAGTTTCCCATCAAACCTTCTTGAAGCTTTTATCTACCTTGGTTTTTCCTCAGACCCCAAGCCCTCTCTCTGCCTCGGTTTCTCTGTCACAACTCACAAAGGCCTCTTTCTCCTGAAGTTTCCCAAACAGGTTTTGCAGAAGCCTCTCTCAGTCTCAGTTTTCCCACTGTAAACTGATATAGTCACTGGAATTAAATGTTCAATGTAGTTTACAAGGGAAAGTAAGTTCTTAAATCCTAGATTTTGTTTATTACATGCAGGGTGGAAAAATCTGTTGAAAATTAAAATTTTTAAATGGAAAAGGTGGTGTTTTTATCTACTTAGAAAAATTAAAAAATAAAAAATTAATTTTTAAAATTATTTCACATGGAAGAGTTGGGTTATTTTTTTAATCTCAGGATTAACGATCAATTATAATATCTTCTACAATGGTAGGGAAATTAAAATTGAAAATTTTATAACAGTTTTTAAAAGGAAACTCTATTTCTTTTATACAGGATGTACTGAATAAAAATTAAAATTTTAATATCTCTTAAATATAAAAGTTGATTTTTATTGTATCGCTGGGACATTTGAAACAATGAAAAGTAAGGTTTTTTTGTTCAAATAAAGAGATGATTTTATTTTCATGTAGGAGAAAAAATGAAAAATTAAACTATTTTTAAATGGAATATCTGGTTTCAGGTAGGTCCAAGTTCTTCCCCTGAGAATCAAGGATGAATAAAGTGTTCCTCTGCAAGGAATGGGCTCTAAGAAGCCATTCACGCACCAGGAATATATTCTGGTCCCACTGCAAGAGGCTCCACAAATCTCCCATGCTATTAGACTGTCATTAACATTCAGAGGGCTTAGTTTCTTTGCATGAAGATTCCTCAGTGGTTATTTCAGAGTCATTGAGCTCCCAATGCTATGCCCAGAGCATGACCCTCAGACATGTTGCCCAATTCTGAAATGCAAATGAAAGGCTTATTGAGTGCACAATACAAGCCAGGCAGGGAACTCATCCAAGTTAAAACAAAGCTAGGAGGGGTTCCCAGGTTGAGAATACATAAATCTTTTATAGGCAAAAATCATGAATCGAATAAAAATGAGGAAAAGGAAGAAACAAGTGTTAACTTTGCCTTTGTTGTGGCCAGCTTTTTCCAGGTGTAGGAAACTGTAGGACTCAGGTGGGGTCAGGTGGCAAGATGTGAACTAAAAAGTTGGGATATATCACACAGACCATGGCCTTCTGTTCCTTCCATCAGGTCAGGGGACTCTTGGTGAGATCAATGGGGCAGGGATACAGGAAAGGAATTGGGATGCATGTGGTCACAGGTGCCACTGCCATTATGCTCTCTCCAGTCTAGGAGCTAGCCACAGGGGCACAACATATGCCACCCAGCCCCACTCAGGGCTATACAAATCGCAGGCCATCAGGGAAGACTTCTACAGACAGGAATCTAGAATAATACCTTACTTGGAATGTTGGAATGTAAAATTCACAAGCCTGCCTTAAAAAAAAAACCCATTACATTGATACCCCTGAGCCACACTGAAATACAGAATTTGCCAGCTCTGATTAGGCCAGGAGCTCAGATTGAACCAAAAAAAAGAATGCCTGTTAAATAATTACACAGGCAAAGCTGATTAGATCAAGAACAATGTGCTAAAACAAGATACTACTTGTACCATTTGTAGAAATAATGGGTACATATCAGTGCAAGAATAAATATAATACATATTGAGTAATGTCACCACCAGAAACTAGCAGTTTGACAACAGAAAGATCTGAACATCATAATGTATAAAAAGCCGAAGAAAATGACCTTAAAATAATTTAAGGACGATTATTAGAGATCTTTAAACAAACACTAAGAATTTCCTTAGAAAATTGAAAAGACATAGAAAAAAAATGGTAAAAATCAAAAAATCCATTAAAGGAAGCAAAGTAACCAAAAAACAAACCATTAAGAGGTGGATGAAGCATTTCAAGACTTAAGAATTGAAATAGAAGCTATGAGGAAGATACAAACTGAGGGAATGCTAATAATAATGGAACATCTGAGTAAACAAACAGAAACTATGAATTCTAAGTATAAACAAAACAACAGGGATGAGAGAGAGAATCTCTGGTATGAAAATACAATGGTAAATATAGAGTTGTCAGTGGAAAATAAAACACTCATGTAAAAAAAGCCATAATAAAAAAATCTAGGAAATCATCAAAAAATCAGTTATTTCATTAAAGAAATTTTGATATTTTAGTTTTTTTCATTTTTCTTCCCTTGAGAAGATAAAAACGTCTCTATTTAAAAAAAAAACTTAATTTTTCATTATCTTGCATCAGTTCAAATGTCATGGGGGTACAATAAAAATGAACATTTCCTTTTAGAAAATATTGAAATTTTACTGCTTAATCTTCCATTCTGAAGAAAAATACACTTTTTGTATTTAAAATACTTTTGAAAAGGTAAACTTTAACTACTCACTATTGTGAAGTAATTTTCAATTGACCTGTGGTCCTGAGATTCAGAAAACTGCAACTCTTCCATGTAAAAGAATTTTGAAAATTAAATTGTTTTATGGTTCTGCGGCAATTAAATACCACCTTCTAAAATTTTAGAGAATACTGAAATTTTAATTTTTAACAGATAAGTCTACCTTGCATTAAAAAAACAAAATTTAAAATTTAAAAACTGCCTGTTCCATTTAAAGTTTATTGACCTTTCAATTTTCAACACCTCAATTATCCCTTCAAAAGATAAGAACACCATATTCTTTAAAAAAAATATTTTTTAAGCATGAAATTAAAATTGGTTCAGTCACCCACAAAATAACTCTAAATAAATAAATAAATAAATACATACATACATACATACATACATAAATAAATAAATAAATAAATAAATAAATAAATAAATAAATAAGTAGATAAGCAAACAAACAAACAAATAAATAAATAAAATGTTAAAATTGGACATTTCCCCTTTTCTCAAGCCTGTCATATTTCTAGCTCCTGGTGGGTTCAAAAGCTCTGGCTGGTTTCCATCATCTCCTCCTTCCCCTCTGTCATCTGGGGGCCTTCTACACTGAGAATCAACAGCCAGGGCCACTCAGGTCATTAAAATTATCACATTTAATAAAGTCTTTTTAAAGCTTTTTTAAAAATTTCAATTGTGTAAAGAACTACCTTATTTAAGTATAAATAAAAAATTAAAAACATTTTCTACGTAAAGACATGAAATTTCTGAATTTGAGTTAGCTCCTTCCCCCAACACCACCCCCACTAAATAAACACCAAAAAAAATAAAATAAAACCAGCCTTGTTCATTCAAAAAATGTGGAAAGTTAAATCTCACACCAGAGTCTACTCCTGAAAATAAAGTGTTTTCCATTCTAAATCTTATGGAATTTCAATTTTCCATAGTCCAAAAAGCCCAAATAACTTTTTATTAAAAAATTCTGATAGCTTAATTTCTTGTTTTTCTTCCCATGAGAATATAAAATACACCTCATCTTTTGGACAAAAAAATAAATAAATAAATAAATAAATAATAAAATAAACCCCAAGAACCTTAATTTTTAACTCTTTTATATCAGTTCAAAAATCCCAGAGATGGATTAAAATTCATCTTTTCCCTGATCAAAATTATATCTTTTATTCAGTCCATTCTGAATTAAAACATATGGTTTCCATGTAAAAAGTCTTTTTAGAAATTAAATTTTAATTGAGTCTTCATTCTGATATAATTTTTATTCAGTCATGGACCTGAAATTATAAACTGTAATTTTTTCATGTAAAAGAATTTTGAAAATTTAAATTTTTATTGTTCAATGTTTCTGAGTGGATAAAACTAACCTTTCTTTAAAAAAAAAAAAACATCAAAATTTTAACTTTCAACAGATTTGTCCACACTGCATGGAAAAAATAAAATTTAAAAACCACCTGTTGCATTTAAGTATATTGAACTTTAATTTCCAATGGCTTGATCAGCTCGTCTGAAAAGAAAAACACCATTTTCATTAAAAAAGGATTCAATATTTAAATTTTTTTCAGTCAATCATCCTGGGTTGGAGGGGTCAATGCAGTTTAAGTTTTTTTCAATTTAAAAACACTAAAATTTTAATTATCTAATAACTGCCCCACCCACACTGCTGGCCCTCACCCTCCCCTCTGGCTCTAGCTTTTCCAAACTCACTTCCAATTATCTGAAACATTGATATTAATTGGGTTCCTCCATGCACAGCATAGTGAATCATGAATATCCCTTGGCTTGTGTAGTCCATTGATGAAAAATGGTAATTATTTAAGATAAATAAGTAAATAAATAAAGCTCCCTGTGTGGTTTTCTCACAATCCTCCATGCTCATGGGATGAAGTGGGGGTAAAGACAATCCCATGGCATACTCTCTTCCTTGCTCCCACAACCTCACTTCTCTCTAACTAGAGTGTTTCCTTCTCATACAAAGTCTCCCTGCCTCAGTTGTCCCCTCAAACTGCACTAAGAGGTCACTCTACCTCAGTTTTCCTGTCACAACCCTCAGAGGCCTCTCTCTCTTAGATTCCCAGTTAGATCCCACAGAGGCCACAATCTGCCTCAATTTCCCTGTCAGATACCTTTCTCTACCACAATTTTCTTGTCAGACCCCTCATATTCCTTACATATCCAGTCAGGACACAAGGAGGCCAGTCTGCCTAAGTATCCCCGTTAACTGTACAGAAGACTTTCTCTGCCTCAGTTTCCCCATCAGATCATGCAGAGGCCTCTCTCCAACTCACTTTTTTGTTAGACCCCAAAGAGGTCTCTATCTGCCTCAGTTTTACCATCAGACCCTGTGGTGGCCTTAGTTTTTCAGATTTTTGCATTGACATATCTTTAAGTCCCCCCTGAGTCACAGAGGAGGACTCACAATTCCTCAGTCTACCCATCACTCAGAAGCCTCTTTCTTACTTGGTTTCCACTTCATGTGGTGGTCTTTCTCTGTCTCAATTATTCTGTCAGTTCCTGTGAAATACTATCTCTGCCTCAGTTTCTCCATCAGGTATCAGGGAAGCCTTTCTGCCTGTTTCCAGAGTCTTGTTACTGCTTTAGTGTCTCCTCAGAGGCCTCTATCTTCCTCAGTTTCTCTAATTTGCTTAAGGTTCTTACATCCAAACTGACACAGTTGTCAATCATCTCTCAGGATTTACCCACAGACCTCCTGGCAGTCATCCCTCAGGTCACAGCCTTCATGTCAGTCACTTTTCAGGGTCATAATGAGATAGGAATTTGTATTATGGGAGCAACCTGTATATTATTAAATGGACTGTGTATTATGCAATTGTCCTGTGTATTATGGGAGGGTCCTTGGTATTATCAAAAGGACAGTTTATTGTGGATGGGGATAATGTATATTGGGGTATGGCCTGTGAATTATAGAGGGGCTGTTTATTATAGAATAGTCTGTGTGCAAAATCCGTGTGCATAAGATTTATTCAGAAGGCAAGGAAATATGCAAAATAGCAGGGCAACAGATATGTTCAAAATGCATGTGTGAAATTGGTGGGTGGATGACAAAGTAAGTTCAGGGACCTTTGCAATAGATGGCAGGCCCTTTACAGAAGTTGTGTGCAACACATGTGTGCAAAACGGGACCAGAAGACAGCCCTGTGGATAAAAAGGTGCAAAACACATGTGCAAAAAAATATGTACAGTGCCACTCGGCAGGGGCAATTTTGAAAAGGAGTCCAGTGGGCTGGAGAGACAGCTCAGAGGTTAAGAGCATTGGCTGGTCTTCCAGAGGACCTGAGTTCAGTTCCCAGCAACCACATGGTGGCTCACAGCCATTTGTAATGAGATCTGGCGCCCTCTTCTGGCATGCAGGGATATATGGTTGACAGAACATTATAACAAAATAAATAATGTTAAAAAGAAGAAAAGGAGTTCTGTATCCACAATAGTCTGCTAGAAGTGTCCCTCCCCCCCCCCTTACTCCCAGAAGAACCTGTAGAACCTGTACTGGTGAATATATATAGAGAGCGACATAGGTTCTTCTAACTAGAGTGTGAGAGGTGTCTGTCTTCCTTCAGCCTGCTCCAGGGCACACCACTGAGACCTGTGGAAGAGAAGCTCAGGAGACTTTGTGGAGACCTCAAATCAAAGCTGTCTGGATTAGAGACTGTCAGCAATAAAGGGGCCTGGCTATGGGAGAATATTGGAAAAGGTTTGTTAAAGTGAGGATTCAGCTACAGTGGTAGAGGCGGGTAGAGCAGGACAGACAAGGAGGCTTAGGGGAGGGCAGGATATAGAGGGCAGTGAGGCAGTGAGGGGTAAATGATGCAGTATGCAGAGATTCTACAAGGAACCAACTATACGCCTAAGTCATCACATCCTTCAATGGGCTCTTTGTAGCTGGCTTGGCAGTTCAGAAATCCACACTGTTATGATGAACAGTGGCCTTGCCAGCCTAGGGAGCATCTTCCTGAAGCAGGTTCAGGGAGCATCAAGAATGGAGAATGTCTAAGACATCCTTCTCCATACACAGAACCTCAGCACTGCTAAATTTTTAGGCATCTGACATAAAGGGACTGAACCACAACACATACACACAAATACACACACACACACACACACACACACACATACACACACTGGTTTGGGGGGAACAAGAAATACAGGGAGAGAGAGAGAGAGAGAGAGAGAGAGAGAGAGAGAGAGAGAGAGAGCACAGCTTAGGTTCAGGCTTCAGGAGAGCAGATAAAACCTTTATCAAAGTCTCCTCATGCAAGGAGGTGGGCTAATCACCTGGGTTATGAAGTAGCTGCTCAGGGTGGCCAACAAGACAAGTGGGGGAGAAAGCAATGCCAGGGGGTTTCTGAGAAGAGAAGCCTGACAACCAACAGCAAACAACTCCTCCCTGCCCTCCTCTCTTCACTCCCACCTCCACCAGCAAGCTGAGGAGCCACAGACCACTACAGGGATCCCATCATTGCTTTGACTGCCTGAGGAAAGAACTAGAGTCTGTTGGATGCTCCATGCCTGAGGTCTGAGTGTAAGCCTGCACTTGTGTGGTGGAGACAGAGGAGTACACTGCCCTAGATGTGGGTGGGGTTCAGGTTCCAAGCTTGGAATCTGTGAGTGGATATTTGTGGCAGTTTTACCTGGAAGAGCTGTTGCACTCAGGGATCAGCAGACTGGAGGGAGGCCAGGCCTCTGGGCCTCACTGGGACCCATGTGAGGGGAGGGCACTGCATTTTAATGTGGGAGTCTGGCTCTCTTGGCACTTGGTGGACAGAGATGCAACCAGGCAGATTCTAGCTTCAGGGGAGCTGCACTCTGAGTAAGCAGGCAAGCAGGCAGGCTGAGGCAGGCTCCCTGCATACTGGACTGGAGAGCTCCCCCCCCACATAAACCCTTTGGGGAAATACCAAGGACCCCCTAGGGAGGAGCTGGTGTTGTGAGCATGGAGACCTTCCAAGACCCCTCCCTGTCTCCCTGGGCAGGATTTCTCTCCTGGGTCCTACATCCACCACCCTCCCCCATAGCACCCGCCTCAAGCTATGGGGATTCCTGCTCAGAGCCAGCCTACTGAGAGCAGCCTGAATCTGGAGGACAAGGTCTCTAGAGAAGGAACAGAAAATGCCTATATCATGCAGAAACATGCAGGATATCCCTCTGGATCCCAGGGGAAAGTGCTTTTGCAATACCTATCCCTACTGATCTAGAAATGATCTCTGCCTGTACTACTAGGCTGGGTCAGGAACCATTGTAATGAGTCTTTAAGAACAGGGCACCCAATGGGAGGTGCTTCTGTCACTCAAGTCTCACTAGCCAATCTGTGCCTCGAGGAGATCTGCCAGTCAGAAGTGGTGCTGGGGTCTTCCTGTTGCTTGGCTTTGAGAAGGAATTGGGAGGGGAGGTTTGCATGCTGTGCTGTTTGTGCTGTTGCAGGTTGCTGAGCAGAGAACATGGCCAAGCTGGGAAACCACAACATGGTAAGTGAAGGGCTGTTGCCCACAGATGGGGTGAAAAAGATTGGGAGGTGCAGATTTAGAGAGGTGTCTGTTTCAGGGATCTGGGTGGAAACCTACAGCCAGAATCTCTATTGTATGAAGTTCCACTTGGTACCTGAAACTCCCTGACCCCAGGCCTTGTCTCTGAATAACTTTGTTCTGTGACTTAAATCTGCCCACAGAATTGAGCAGGGAACTGTGTGTAGAAATATCTTTGTCCATTCTTACATGCTTTTGCTGCATAAATGAAAGCTGGTTGTCAAACATGAAGATCCTAATTTGTCAAGTATGTTCTAGATGTCTAGCACTTAGCACTCAACCTGTACATATAATACTTATTTACAGTTAATTTTATGAAGTTTATCACTCGACTAGTGAAATGTGATAAAGAACAGTAGAATTGATGATATGTAGGATTTTCCATTGCACAGGGTATAGGGTCTCACAAAATAGAATTTAGCTGAAGGTTGACTGCTTCTAAAACCCCCCAAAGATAACCTCTACCAGGCCTGTTAGAGGTTAGGTTGGTAGGATATGCTCAGTGTTGTCCAGACATTTGCCTATAAACCATTACAAAAGGTGTACTCGGCGATTTCAACCAGTCACTACACATAAACCTATATGGAACAGGGGATTGTAACAAGCTATTCATTGAGACCTTACAGGGTCATAAGCAACGTTAAGGTCTGTTGGCCATAAAGTTCTAGTTTTTTTCTGAGAAAATTGTTTTTCTGCCAGATATTTTTCGTTGAAATTGGTGTGATTTTTGTGGGTTTTTTTTTTTTTTGTATCTTTTGGACCAGATACACTCAATTTAAACTATTATTATTACTCAGCTTTTCTTCAGTTCCTTCCTCCCCCTTTCTTTATTATTCTTGTTTACATTTTTTTAATATCTTAGGTTTTCTTGATTTTTAGTTTCAGAAATAACTGGGCAGGATTTAATTAAATTTTAAATATATAACTGACCTATCCATTTCTTCTATCTTATCTTCATTGCCTGGGTTTCTCACTTTTATCTCTTCTATTCTGTTTATGAACCCTCCTCGGTAGTTCCTGTTTGCAGACTAAACATTTTGCTTCATGAATTTGCTCAGTGTATATTTTTATTTCTTCCATTTTCTTGTTCATCATTGAACAATTTTATTTCCTTCCACCCTTTGTTTTCTCTTTGTTGGCTTTATTTAAAAGTTTTATTTCTTCCAATTATATGTGTTTTCTCATTTTCTTTATTCATTTCCTTCTTAAGGACATCCATCATCTTCAGGAGAGCTGATCAAGCCATTGGAAATTATATGACAATATAGTTAAATTCAACAGGTGGTTTTTAAATTTTATTTTTTCCATGCAGTGTGGACAAATCTGTTGAAAGTTAAAATTTTGATGTTTTTTTTTTAAACGGAAAAGTTATTCTTATCCATCCAGAAGCATTGAACAATAAAAATTTAAATTTTCAAAATTATTTTGCATGAAAGAATTACAGTTTTTACTTTCAGGCCCATGACTGATTAAAAGTTATTTCAGAATAGAGACTCAATTAAAATTTCATTTCTAAAAACACTTTTTACATGAAAACCATACTGTTTTCTTCAGATTGGATTGAATAAGAGATATAATTTTCATCAGGGAAAAGATGAATTTTAATCCATCTCTGGGAGTTTTGAATTGATGTAAAAGAATTAAAAGTTAAGTTTCTTGGGGTTTGTTTTGTTTTGTTCTTTTGTTTTTCTCCAAAAGAATGAAGTGTTTTTTATCTTCACATGGGAGGAAAAACAAGAAATTAAGGTATCAGAATTTTTTTAATAAAAAGCTATTTCGGCCTTTTGGACTATGGGAAATTAAAATTTCATAAGATTTAGAATGGAAAACACTTTATTTTCAGGAGGTGACTCTGGTGTGAGATTTAAATTTCCACATTTTTTTGGATGAACAAGGCTGGTTTTATTTTTTTGTTGTTTATTGAGTGGGGGTGAGGGTGGTGTGGGGAAAGGAGCTAACTCAAAGTCAGAAATTTCATGTTTTTACATAGAAAATATTTTTAATTTTTTATATATACTTAAATAAGGTAGTTCTTTTCACAATTTAAATTGAAAAAAAAAACTTTAAAATAACTTTATTAAGTGTGATAATTTTAATGACCTGGGTGGCCCTGGCTGTTGATTCTCAGTATAGAAGGCCCCCAGATGACAGAGGGCAAGGAGGAGATGATGGAAACCAGCCAGAGCTTTTGAACCCTTCAGGAGCTAGAAACATGACAGGCTGGAGAAGAGGGGAAATGTCAAATTATAACATTTTAATTATTTATTTGTTTGTTTATTTATTTGCTTATTTACTTATGTATCTATTTAGTGTTATTTTGTGGGTGACTGAACCAATTTTAATTTCATGTTTAAAAAAAATATTTATTTAAAGAAAATGGTGATCTTATCTTTAGAAGGTATAATTGAGGAGTTGGAAATGAAAAGGTCAATAACTTTAAATGGAAAAGGCAGTTTTTTAATTTAAATTTTGTTTTTTAAATGCAACGTAGACTTATCTGTTAAAAATTAAATTTTAATACTCTTTAAATTTTTAGTAGGTGGTATTTTATTGCCCCAGAACCATAAAACAATTTAATTTTCAAAATTGTTTTACATGGAATAGTTGCAGTTTTTTGAATCTCAGAACTATAGGCCAATTGAAAACTATTTCACAATAGTGAGTAGTTAAGCTTTAACTTTTAAATTTTTTTTTACACAAAAAGTGTATTTTTTCTTCAGAATGGATGATTAAGCAATAAAATTTCAATATTTACTAAAAGGAAATGTTCATTTTTATTGTACCCCCATGACATTTGAAATGATGCAAGATAATGAAAAATTAAGTTTTTTAAAAACAATAGAGACATTTTTATCTTCTCAAGGGAGAAAAAAATGAAAAATTAACATATCAAAATTTCTTTAATGAAATATCTGATTTTTTGATGATTTCTTGGATGTTTTTTATTATGGCTTTTTTACATGAGTGTTTTATTTTCTACTGACAACTCTATATTCGCCATTGTATTTTCATGCGAGAGATTCTCTCTCTCATCCCTTTTATTTTGTTTATACTTGGAATTCGTTGTTTCTGTTTGTTTACTCGGATATTCTATTATTATTAGCATTCCCTCAGTTTGCATCTTACTCATAGCTTCTATTTCACTTCTTAAGTCTTGAAATGCTTCATCTACCTCTTGATGGTATGTTTTTTGGTTACGTTGCTTCCTTTAATGGATTTATTGATTTTTACCATGTTTTTCTATGTCTTTTCAATTTTTGTAAGGAATATGTAGGTTTTACTTTAAAGATCTCTAATCATCTTCCTTAAATTATTTTTAAGGTCATTTTCTTTGGCTTTCTCTACATTATGATGTTCAGATCTTTCTATTGTCAAACTGCTAGTTTCTGGTGGTGACATTACTCTTTATGTTTGGCACTTTTAAATGTGTGTTAGTTTTATTTGTATTTTGTTTTCTGAGAACTCTGTATCTAGTTTTTTATCCTTTGATTAATATTTAAAATATAAACACACAGGAGTCCATTGCTTTTTCTTTTTTCAATCACTTCATGACCTTGTTGTGAAACTATTTTAATGGTGTAAGGCTGTGTTATCATTTGTTTTTCCTCCAAAAATTACTTTAACTATGTTAGGATTTGTAATGGGTGTTGTTTTACTGCATTTAATATTTTTTCATATTTATAAGATTTCAGGGCAGGACACATGGTTTTTAATAAGCAACCTAAGGCTCACCTTTGGGAAAAACTAATCCCCATTTCTCAATAGTCATTACTTTCCTGTATTAACTTTCCTAGAGATCCAGTCTGATTTGAACCCCTCACTAAAAACTTCTATGTTAGTTTCTGTTTGTCTTCTGGCAATGTTTTCTCCTTCACCTGGGATCTTCTTGAAGGGTTAAGGGCTCATCTTCCTTGCCAACTGTGGACTTTGCCTCCTACTTACTGCATGATTTCTCTTATGGAGGTCCAGATCTCCTCATCTAGCCACCTCATGATTGTAGTTGCTGGTCTGCCATGCTATCTCCACTGGCCTTGCTCTTACACTGGCTCTCCAGTTTAGCTGCCAAGTACATTTCATTCTGCTTTGTGGGACTTTGCTCTGCCAGTGCTGTTATGGTATCTGGCTTAATAGAGGTATAGCATCTTGCCTGGGACACCTGCTTGCTTGCTTTTGGTTGGTGAAGACTGGACTCAGTCTTCAACACACCAGCATGTAGTCAGTTTCTACTTGGGCAAAACAGAAATACTCTGCAACAAGAAAACAAGTCTTTCCTATAGCAATCATTAGAATTGATATGTATGTTTAAATATGTAGATATATAACTATAAATATGTAGAGCTATATGTATATATGAATACACACACACACAAACACACAAATACATTTGCGCACTATCTCATCATTGTCACCTTCCTAAAAACTGAGGTCAACACGAGATTTTCAGATCTTTCCAGTAAGGCAAAAGGAATATCTAGAGAAAGAAAATATCTTGGAGCATGTTGTACAGATATGTCTGTAAGGGATTTGCCTAGGGATGCATTTAAACATTCCTGTTCATTTGACTGATAATTGGAGGACTTTCTTCTTAGTTTGCCTCAGTGAGGTTTGTTTAGTTGACCTTTGGAAGTCTTGGCCCAGGGAGGAAGGAAGGGTGGAGATAAACAGGCCTGAAGGTCCTATGCACCAACCCATCTTGCCTGTCTTGAATGTGTGTGGGGTTAGAGAAGAAGCTCATGGATTTTCTGGAGTGATCACTTGCATCCCTGGAACCATCCCTGAAGATTTGCAGGCTATAAATAAAGCTAGAAAATGAGTCAAACAAGGGCTGATGAGGAAAACCAGTGAAGTGAAGATCATAGTGTTGCAGCTTTATCTGATAGCAGTGCCAGGATGCTGGGAACTGCCCTGCAACAGTGTTCCATTGTCATATTGTTACCTGCTGTAGGGACAGCAAAGCCAGTATTAACCACTATTAAAGGAATTACTTATTTCTAATATTTTTGGCTTCTAAGTTTCTGTTCACAAACTTCTTTGAGCGTAAATGTCTTTGAAGCAATTCCTAGAGCCCAGTTACATTACAGAGCTATTCATGTGGACACAAATTATCTTCTGAGACTTCAGAAAATGCTGGAGTCTTGGAATCTTAATGGGAGAACATGGGTGACCCTTATAGGTGAGTTCCTCAGTAAAACTGTAAATGTTACAAGGCAAACAAACTCATAACTGCTATTTGCAGGCATTTGCTGCTTTATTTTAAAAAGACAAGATTATTGACTATTACTATTGATATTCATTCTTGTTTTTTCTTTCGATTGTGATTTTAGTCTGTTCATAAGAGTTGTGGTAATTTCAGTCAGAATGGCAAGGACTTGCCAAACAACTGAAATCAAATGCTGGAGACAATTTGAGGAAATGTTAGATTATGAGCAAGAACTTAAATATGTGTAGTTAGTGTAACAAAACTCATTTTTTATTATGTTGATGGTCATCACCCAACGATTACATTCTTATTTCCCAACTAAGTTCTAACCTTCTTTCTCCAAACCTGATCCTCTGTGATAAGTATCTTGGCTAGATCAGTTTTAGTCTCTAACAGAACACTTGTTTTTGGTCAGGATCCTGGGGAAATCTCTCCAGATGCAGGGTAAATCAAGGTGGTCTCTCTCCAGATGTACGGAGTAGAGCTTTGTTTATGATTGTTCCTTATATACTATCCAGTGAGTGTCATAGGGTTTTAGGCATCTCCTTGCCTTGGGTGAGTAATGTTACTGGGTTCTGATAATTAGGGACAGCCTTGGGTGTCGTGATGTTGCTGACTAAGCTATTATTTACATGTCTTAAACCATTTTTTACTATCCTCATTACAAGGTATATTATTCACATAAATGTTTAAATATTATTAAAATATAATACACTAAGGTGTAGTGGAATTAATAATGATAGGGGTTTTCATTAGGCACCTGAGAAGATGGGAAAAATAAGTTTAACTTTTACAAGTTATTGGAAGCAAAGTTACTACAACAGGCATCACAAAACACTTAAGCAGAATTAAACAAATGGCTTAATAGCCACACTGTTCATAGGACAAAGATCAACGTTGCATTTTTGCTACATTGGGTTAAATATAAGTAGAATATTTCATGTAATCTATTGTGTGATTTTATATGGAACCCACCAAAAAATTTTATGCTACAATAAAGTATGGTTGGATAACAAACTTATTTATACATTTATTTTTTTCTCAATATTATGACTGCATTGTTTAATCACACAAGAGGACATATATTTCCCTGTGAATGTTATTACTTATTATATGTTCTAGTCTGAATGTAACTATCCCGCATATGCTCATAGGACCTGGAACTACCAGGGAAAACTTTGTTGCAGTAAGTACAGCCTTGTTTGAGGGTGGGTTTTGTGGTCTCTGTTTTTTTTTTTACCATATCCAGTGTCACAGAATCCTTCCTCTTGCCTGCATATCAATGTATAAAATGCCTACCCTCTACTCTAACACTTAATCTTCCTGTATGCCACGATTTTGCACCATGATAATAATGAACTATACCTCTGAAAATGTATGCCACCCTAATGTTTTTCCTTTATATGCATTGGCCATGTTCATGGTGTCTTGTCACAGCCATAGAAGCGTTTATACAGTACATGATTCATTACCCTGACAGAATAACTATTTTAAAAACACTGCAAACTTTACTTTTGATAGAATCATGTAAAGCACAGGCTTGTTTAGTTGCTCCTCAAGTGTTTGTACACGAAATTCTAGTCATTTACTACAGTCACTCTTCATTTTATAAAAATACAATAACAACTATTGAATTAAAGATAATAGTAGAACTATGAATATAAGTGTACATCAATCTGATTTTAATTTTTGATCCCAGTAAAATTACAAATAAAGTGGTATTCTAATAACTTCAATAAATACTTGGGAATTTTCTAAATATTTTAGAAAACATTCTAAAATATTTTATTGGATTACTTGTAGCTGGATTATTTACTTTAATAGGTAATGTTTCAGGTTGCAAATGCTGAGTCTTAGCATCAAAACAAATTCCAAACTTTACAAATGAACTAGTTAACATGTTTTTAAATTAGAAAATTTTAAACAAAGATTAATATCGCTTTATATAAACTGATTGGAAGGAAACACTTTAGTAAGGAGTATACAATTTCTCCTACTTCCTGTTCTCGAGAAATTTAACATAAAGACAATTATTTAGATGCTTCCTCTTGTATAGAAAATGTTTATGCTTCAAATAATAAGCAAATGGTATAGATATAAATATTTACTGTAATTTGGTATAAAATAGTCAGTATATTATTGATTAAAATATAGGGTAGGCGTTTTTGTTCAGCTGAAGAATACTAACATCTTAAACAAAAAAATCTCAAAATATAATCAACATTGTGAGTAAGTGTGTGTGCATGTGTGTGTGTGTGTGTGTGTGTGTGTGCGTGCTACTAGGAAATGTCTTACTATCATACTTATTTGTAGGGTATACTGGCTCTATAATCATTGCTTTATTTTTTTGTAATGATTTGACCGAGACAGGTGTCTGATTCTTATAATGCTTTTAAAAGGTATTGTTCTAAACCTCAGCACCTCTTCTGAAGTTAAACTAGGACAACTCAGTGTATTTTAGAAAAAGAATTCAGACTCAGTTAGTTATCACAATATATTTCAGCATACTTATTCATACATATCTACTAGGAAAAGGTAGGATTGAAAGTATGTGATCAGAAATGAAGTGTAGAGAAAAAGGCTAAAGTGATATAATATTTTTTAAATTTAACGTATAGATATATATTTTAAATAAATAGAAGGGCTAGAGGTGTTGCTCAATAGTGAATAACACTGGGTGTTGTTACAGAGAACCTATGTGCTATTCCTGGAACCCTTATGATAGCTAAATATTTGCTATAACAATAGTCTCCGTCATCTTTTGTCTTTTCCTGAAATGCACAGAACCATGCATTTAAAACACCCATATAACTAAAATTAAAATGTTTTAAAGATCAAAAGAAATGAATTGAATTCTCTACAATGATGTCACAGGCCTGAGAGAGACAAGTGATGTGGGAATGTGTTTATATATGCTGTGAATCTCAATCTTTAAATAAAGGAGCTGTTTTGGGCCATGACAGGCACCATAGAATAAGTAGGAGGAGAAATCAAAACATAGGTAGGAGAAGCAGGGCAGAGTCAGGCAGATTGAGCAAACTGCACAAGGAGCAACATGTAAGGAACACAGGAGAGAAAATTAAAAGTTTTTAAAAGGGAAATATTTGTTATGTTATAGTGTATGGCAAAAATGTTAATAAATGACTATGCCTTTAAAGATTTTAAGTTATGAGATAGATGTTAACAACTCTGTTCCTTTAAGACTACATGTCTCGACTCTGGTGGACTGCTCTTAATGCAATATTTGCCTCTGGTAGCTATGGAAACAGAAAAATTTTCAAATTCATCCCTTCCCTTAGGCAATATCCAGCATTTGTACATCAAAAAGAAGGAAAAGAGGCAGGTATTTTACATTTTAAACATAGTGTGTTTTTATAGGAGTCAATTTGATGAGACATAGAGTTCAATGAGTCCACAGATATATGTTTCAGTTGTTTCTTGACACCATTTCCATGTGAGTAAATCCTGTCAAGTATAGTAAGAGCTGGGGATTCCTGAGTGTCTATGAAGGTTATAAAGCAAGGAATCTCCTATAAGCCTGTTTAGTGAATTAGATTCCCCTTGCTGCTATTGTATTATATTGAAAATGGGGGCAATGAATATGTAGACCTCATTGGAGGGACAGGAATATAACAATATGCAAATACCTCTGAAGTGTATAAATGAGACCCAACCAAGCAAAACAGAAGAGAAGAACTGAGAGGTTTGTGTGAAACAAGACTTTGTTACACAGACACTGTCAAGCTGAATTATCTGACTGAATTTCTTTTTCAGAAGGTGTTTGGTCTCTGTGTCACTTCTTCCCTGGTTACCATTTCCTGTTATATGTAAGATATTTATGATCTTGGCTTCTTAAAAATGGATCTCCTCGCACTTGTTAATGCAAGGTAAATGATCAACAGGCTCAAATCTGACCTGACAGAGAAGAGTGCTCTTGGTCTAACACATTCCACTAATAATGGAAAACTTTTCTAATAGGTGTCACTTCTCAAGTAGTCGAGCCACTGCTTCCACCCAGAAAGCAAATTTCATGAGTTTGAGGAGTAAAGGAAACTTTTTTCAAAGTTTATCTGGCAAGGAGATGTAGTTTGAATTTCACCAAACCTTCTGCAGAAGGAAAGAAGGTAAGACTGGAGAGACCAGTAAGTATAACACCAGAATATACAATGGAAATTATGAAAGCAAGAAGGAACTGGTGAGACATTCTACCGACACAAATGAGCATGGCTGCCAACTTCGATTACTATAACCAGCAAAGCTTTCAATCTTTAAACCTGGAGTAAATAATATATTTCCTGAAAAAAGGATCAGAGATCTAAACAAAAATTATCCACAGAGCAAGCAATACAGAAATCTTTAGAGGATAAACTCCAACTCTATTAAACCAGATACAACAAGAAAACCATGCAGAATTGATAACACCACAGAAGAAAATCCTAAAGAAGATAATTACACACAATCTACCACCAAAAATTACAGTAAATAGCAATGCAAACACCAGTCATTAATATCCCAAAATATTAATGGACTCAATTTACGCTTTTATCCTTTCATTTCTGTATTATATCTGGTTTGGTTCCTTAGATTGACATCATTGAATCTATCATACTTAAATTAAGTTACTTTGTATTATCTAGTGGAAATGATAATCTTTTTGGGTCTTTGAGAATAGAGAGTTTTGTTAAAATCCTGACTGAGGTAACCTGCAAGGCTGCATCATCTCTGCCAGTTGCCTTGCTGCTGTTTTATATGCAAAACTCAGAGGAAACTGCAAAAGAGGCATTCTGAGACATCAGATCATTGGGCTATACACTGCCATGAGAGATTTTTTTCGGAGGGCTTTCTGAAGCTAGAATTTTCATAACCTCTAATGAATTCACAGACTCTCATGTTCTGTGGAAACATGACGTAATATGTTTCTCCCAGTGAATAAGTGTGACTCAAAATTTGAAGGCCAGACATTTTCTAAATATTTTGGTTAAGGGAAATTATTACTCTCCATAATTATCTTTTAGCAGTTACCATTTGTTCAATAATAGGTAAAGAATCTCAAGATAACACACATATAGGATTCAAACTCTCTAATAATTTCTATCCTATATGATCTTTATATGTTTTTATTTGCATTAAAATTACTTTATTTACAAGTCTATATTTTAATCTAATACTGTATATATTCTCATTCTTCTTTCTCCCAAGCCGATTTAAGTTTCTAAACACACTGATACATATTTAGAGTTTTTTCTCAAGCATTTTATTGTGTATCTATCACACAGTATGTGTGTATTGTGTATTAATTTTTGATTCAATGGGTCTTTCTCCTACTAAATCATGTGGCTCAGACCTATGGATTGGTTTTTGTGGTAGCTTCTGCCTTGCTTGTCTTCCTGAAAGTTCAATTTCATGGTGGAGGTACAAGAGTAAAAGTCATGCTTATTTCACCAACTCTGTTGAAGATGAGGGGACCAAACTGTTACCAAACTATTACCAAGTCTAGTGGATGCTGCAGTCCAAAAACTTCAATCAAGTACACATAGCAGAACCTCCTAAGTTAGCATCCATATTGACAGCATTAGCTAGGAAGCCACATCTTAAAAGATCCATGTCTAGATTCACTACCAGCAATAGAGCCTTCTAGAGAAGAGATTTTTACCAAAAGGCTGGGAATTACTTCATTTTGTATGTTTAAAATTTGTTATAAAGCATTTCAGGACTCATGTGGAAATTTCTGCCCCACTTTGGGCTGCTATATATAGGTAGAGTATTCCCGTCCTTCACACACTCTTAAATATACACTATCGATACACTATGTATAAATGTTTGCTAGTGTCTCATACTTATTACTAGCTAGCTCTTATATTTAAATTTACTCCTATTTGTATTTATTCTTGTCATTTGGAGCATAGCTTGCTTTCACAATTTCTAAATTTCCTGCTGGGTTTTTTGCTGGCTAGTGTCTCCCTTCTGCAACCATTCTTTGTTTGCCTAACATTATCATGTTCATCTATTAGCTAGGAAGCATATTTATTTAACCAAGCATAGCAACATATAACCATAGAGTAAATAAAGTATTCCATTGCAGATATGTCTCTTTCCTCACATTTATAATGATAATATTTGTTTATATCATTTTATTTTTAATGTACAAGTCAATTTCTGACTGTTCTGTATCTCATGTTTGAACATGGGCCTGAGTCTCAAAAGACACTTTTGACAAATTAACAAAGTTAGGTATTATAAAAATTAGATAATTTGATAGATGGCAGAAGTATTTTTTTTCCATGAAATGACATTCTTTATATGGGCACCAACACTACAATATCTTTGTGTGAAATGAATTAAAATGTGTAAATATGTTTGCATCAACAATAGAGAGTTTGAACCCAGTAATTTCGCCGGTAAAACAAAGAAGGCAATGTGGGAAGCTGTCTTCTGATGTCCATAGCACTTGTTCCATCACAGCACACAGGAAATGACTGGCCATTTCTGATATTAACAAACATATAGATACATTCCCACTGTCCAACATACACATTTCCTTTCTCATCCATGAAAGGGTACACACTGCCTTCTGAGGAAATACTTCAAAGTATAGATCTGTTTTCAGTAGATCTGAGTACCTAAGGGTCTCTGGAGAGAACCATAATTACTTTCCTTTGTTTAGGTGCAACTTCCATGAAAACATACTTTTATTGATATTTGCTATGTCAGTTTATCACATTGCATTTTATCAGTACTTTTGTCTGCTATAGTTTATTGGCAAAATCCTAGTATGTAATTATGGCCTTCACAGTTCAGGTTGCAAAATGTGTTTGAAAAAGAAAGCTTTATTCAGATAAAGGAGAAGGTAAGATTACACAGTCACATAAACTCAGAGTACCACACTGATGCTTTATTTAGTGTAAACTGAGTATTACATGACTGTGTTGTGTGAATAGAAAATTTTCTCAAGGAATCATCTGACAGATGCAAGTATTTTACATTTTATACATATTTTTTTAAAAAAATAAGTTCTAATTCATGAGATACAGAGTTCAATGAGGTCATTGATGTATGTATCAGGTGTTTCTTGATGCCACTGTCATGTGAGTAAACCCTGTCATGTATAATAAAGAATTGGAATTTCAGAGTGTCTATGAAAGTTATAAAGCAAGGAATCTCCTGTAGGCGGAGTGGACTTTGAAGGCACCAATAAAGGATAGATATTTATTAAAATATAAACCAACAATCATGGTACAGGTAACAGTTTATAGTATCACCTGAACAGGGTGGGGGGATGAAAAAGTAAGTTCAGTGACCTTTGCAATAGAAAGCAGGGCCTGTGCAGAAGCACATGTGCAAAAAATATGTACAGTGCCACTTGGCAGGGGCAGGTTTGAAAAGGAGTCCAGTGGGCTGGAGAGACAGTTCAGAGGTTAAAAGCATTGGCTGGTCTTCCAGAGGACCTGAGTTCAGTTCCCAGCAACCACATGGTGGCTCACAGCTATCTGTAATGAGATCTGTTGCCCTCTTCTGGCATGCAGGGATACATGGTAGACAGAACACTATAACATAATAAATAATGTTAAAAAGAAGAAAAGGAGTTCAGTATCCCACAAAGGCCTGGGCTAGAAGTGTCATCATCCCCCCCTCTTACTCCCAGAAGAACCTGTAGAACCTGTACTGGTGGATATCTAGAGAGAGACATAGGGATCTTCTAACTAGAGTGTTACCCCCCCCTCAAAAAAACCCAGTAAAACTGGACTTGTTCACTTAAAAACAATGGAAATTTGAAATTGTACACCACAGCATTTTTGAAAATAAAAAATTTGTTTTAAACTTTCTGAAATTTTTATTTTCCACCACCTAGGCCAAAAAAACCCACTTATTTCATTTAAAAATAGTTTAATTTTTTATTTTTTCTCCTACACAAAGACAAAAATGCTTCTTTCTTTTAACAAAATACTTACTTTAAATAATTTTTCATTGTTTCAAGTTTTCTGGGGATAGAATAAAAATCAACTTTTTTATTTAAGAGATACAAAATTTTTACTTTTAAATCAGGCCATACTATATAAAAAAATACCTTCCATGTGAAAACTGCTTTAAATTTTTTAGTTGTCCCACCATTCTAGAAGAATTTATAATTGATCATTAGTCCTGAGATTTAAAAAAACAAACTCTTTCAAGTGAAATTATTTTAAAAATTAATTTTTATTGTTTAATGGTTCTGAGTAAATAAAAACACCACCTTTTCCATTTAAACCCTCCATGTAAAAATCAAAATTTAGGATTTAAAAACATACTTTTACACATAAGGTATATTGAACTTTTAATTTCAATGTTTCAATCAGCCCTTCTGAAAGGGAAAACACCCTTTTACCAAAAAAAATTCAAAAATGAAATTTTTATTGGTTCATTTTTCCGAGGGCCAAAAAATTACTTTTTTTATCTTAAAATTATTAAAATTTTAATTTTCTGATAACAATCCCCTACATGCACCCTGTCTCTGACTCTCCCCTCTGGCTCTAGATTCTCCAACATCACTTCTAATTATCGGAAGCATTGACCTTAAAACATTCCCACATGTACAGGTCAGTGAATAAGGAAGTTTGATTTTCCTCTGGTGAATCCTCTACCTCCACCCATTTCTCATGACTCTCCCCAAGCTTCTCCTCCCTACCCTCTCAAACCCTCCTCTTCTTCCAACTCCCCTCACCCTCTGCCTGACAGCTGACATACCTGACAAAATCTGTAGATAATACAACATCCCTTGGCTCCCATAGTCCAATGGTAAACAAATTGTAATTATTAAAAGAAAGAAAGAGAGAGAGAGAAAGCTATCTGTGTGTTTTTCCCACAATTTCAAAGGCTCTGGGATCATCTCTCCTCTCTCTATGTTCCCAAGCTGTAGCTCCCTCTAACTAGGGTGTTTCCCCTCATGCGGAGGTCTCTGCCTCAGTTTCACATTAGACCCAGCATGAGCCTCTCCCTGTACCAGTTTCCCTTTATACCACACAGGGGCCTTCTCTCTGCCTTAAATTTTTTGGAGGTTTTTCTCTACTTAAGACTCTCCATCAGACCTTGTGGATGACTTCCTCTACCTCAGTTTCCCATCAAACCTTCCTCAGACTTTTATCTACCTTGGTTTTTCCTCAGACCCCAAACCCTCTCTCTGCCTCAGTTTCTCTGTCACACATCACGAATGCCTCTCTCTCCTGAAGTTTCCCAAACAGGTGTTCCAAATGCCTCTCTCAGTCTCATTTTTCCCACTGGAAACTGATCGAGTCACTGGAATTAAAGGTTCAATGTAGTTTACATGGAAAAGTAAGTCCTTAAATCTCAGATTTTGTTTATGACAAGCAGGGTCGACAAATCTGTTGAAAATTAAAATTTTTAAATGGAAAATGTAGTGTTTTTCTGAGAACCATTAAAAATAAAAAATAATTTTTAAAATTATTTCACATGGAAGAGTTGGGTTATTTTTTTAATCTCAGGACTAAAGATCAATTGTAATATCTTCTAGAATGGTAGAACAATTAAAATTGAAAATTTTAAAACTGTTTTTACATGGAAACTGTTTCTTTTCTACAGGACGTACTGAATAAAAATTAAAACTTTAATATCTCTTAAATATAAAAAGTTGATTTTTATTGTATCCCTGGGACATGTGAAACAATGAAAAGTAAGGTTTTTCTGTTCAAATGAAGAGATGTTTTTATATTCATGTAGGTGAAAAAATGAAAAATTAAAATATTTTTAAATGGAATATCTGGTTTCAGGTAGGTCAGAGTTCCTCCCCTGAGAATCAAGGCTGAATAAGGTGTTCCTCTGCAAGGAATGGGCTCTAAAAAGCCATTCATGCATCAGGAATATACTCTGGTCCCACTGCAAGAGGCTCTACAAATCTCCCATGCTATAAGACTGTCATTAACATTCGGAGGGCTTAGTTTCTTTGCATGAAGATTCCTCAGTGGTTATTTCAGAGTCAGTGAGCTCCCAATGTTCTGCCTAGAGCATGACCCTCAGACATGTTGCCCAGTTCTGAAATGCAAATGCAAGGCTTATTGAGTGCACAATACAAGCCAGGCAGGGAACTCCTCCACTGTAAAACAAAGCTAGGAGGAGTTCCCAGGTTGAGAATACATAAATCTTTTATAGGCAAAAATCATGAATCAGAGTAAAAATGAGGAAAATGAAGAAACAAGTGTTAACTTTGCCTTTGTTGTGGCCAGCCTTTTCCAAGTGTAGGAAACAAGGACTCAGGTGGGGTCAGGTGGCAATATGTGAACTAAATAGATGGGATATATCACACAGACCATGGCCTTCTTTTCCTTCCATCGGGTCAGGGGACACTTGGTGTTTCAATGGGACAGGGACACAGGAAAGGAATTGGGATGCATGTGGTCACAGGTGCCACTGTCTTTATGCTCTCTCCAGTTTAGGACCTAGCCACAGGGGACAACATTTGCCACCCAGCCCCACTCAGGGCTGTACAAATCACAGGCCATCAGGTAAGACTTCTACAGACAGGCATCTACAATAATACCTTACTTGGACTGTTGCAATGTAAAATTCACAAGCCTGCCTTAAAAAAAAACTCATAACATTAATACCCCTGAGCCACACTGAGATACAGAATTTGCCAGCTCTGATTAGGCCAGGATCACAGATTGAACAACAACAACAAAAAAATGCCTGTTAAATAATTACACAGGCAAAGCTGATTAGACCAAGAATAATGTGCTAAAAGAAGACACTACTTGTACCATTTGTAGAAATAATGGGTACATATCAGTGCAAGAATAAACATAATACATAATGAGTATGTCACCACCAGAAACTAGCATTTTGACAACAGAAAATCTGAACATCATAATGTATAGAAAGCCAAAGAAAATGACCTTAAAAATAGTTTAAGGAAGATGAATAGAGATCTTTAAAGTAAAACTAAGAATTTCCTCACAAAAATTGAAAAGACATAGAAAAACATGGTAAAAACCAATAAATCCATTAGCAGAAGCAAAGTAACCGAAAAACAAACCATCAAGAGGTGGATGAAGCATTTCAAGACTTAAGAATTGAAATAGAAGCTATGAGGTAGATACAAACTGAGGGAATGCTAATAATAATAGAACATCTGAGTAAACAAACAGAAACTATGAATTCCAAGTATAAACAAAATGAAAATGATGAGAGAGAGAGAATATCTGGTGTGAAAATACAATGGTAAATATAGAGTTGTCAGTAGAAAATAAAACACTCATATAAAAAAGCCATAATAAAAAACTTCCAGGAAATCATCAAAAAATCAGTTATTTCATTAAAGAAATTTTCATATTTTAATTTTTCATTTTTCCTCCCTTGAGAAGATAAAAATGTCTCTATTTTTTTTAAAAAAAAAACCTTAGTTTTTCATTATCTTGCATCAAATGCCTTGTTCAAATGCCTTGGGGGTATAATAAAAATGAAGATATCCTTTTGATATTGAAATTTTACTTCTTAAACATCCATTCTGAAGAAAATATACACTTTTTATGTTTAAAATAATTTTAAAAAGTTAAACTTTAACTACTCACTATTGTGAAATAATTTTCAATTGACCTATAGTCCTGAGATTTAAAAAAACTGCAACTCTTCCATGTAAAACAATTTTAAAAATTAAATAGTTTTATGGTTCTGGGGCAATAAAATACCACCTTCTAAAATTTTAGAGAATACTGAAATTTTAATTTTTAATAGATAAGTCTACCTTGTATTTAAAAAACAAAATTTACAATTTAAAAACTGGCTGTTCTATTTCAAGTCTATTGACCTTTTAATTTTCATCAACTCAATTATCCCTTTGAAATATAAAAACACCATTTCCTTTAAATAAATAATTTTTTTTTAAACATGAAATTAAAATGGGTTCAGTCACCCACAAAGTAACACTAAATAAATAAGGAAACAAACAAACAAATAAACAAACAAACAAATAAACAAACAAGCAAACAAATAAATAAATAGATAGATAAATAAGTAAATAAATAGTAAATAAATAAATAAATAAACAAACAAATAAATAAATAAATAAAATGTTTAAATTGGACACTTCCCCTCTTCTCCAGGCTGTCATGTTTCCAGGTCCTGGTGGGTTCAAAAGCTCTGACTGGTTTCCATCATCTCCTCCTTCCCCTCTGTCATCTGGGGGCCTTCTTCACTGAGAATCAACAGCCAGGGCCACCCAGGTCACTAAAATTATCACACTTAATAATGTCCTTTTAAAGCTTTTTTTTTATTTCAATTGTGAAAAGAACTACCTTATTTAAGTATAAATAAAACATTTAAAACATTTTCTATGTAAAAACATGAAATTTCTGACTTTGAGTTAGCCCCATCCTCCTACACCAGCCCCAACCCCAATCAATACACAACAAAAAAAAATAAAAACCAGCCTTGTTCATCCAAAAAATGTGGAAATTTAAATTTCACACCAGAGTCTCCTCCTGAAAATAAAGTGTTTTCCATTCTAAATCTTATGAAATTTTAATTGTCCATAGTCCAAAAGCTCAAATAGCTTTTTAATAAAAAAATTCTGATACCTTAATTTCTTGTTTTTCCTCCCAAATGAAGATAAAAAACACCTCATATTTTGTACAAAAGAAGAACAAAACCAAACAAACCACAAGAACCTTAACTTTTAATTCTTTTACATCAGTTTAAAAATCCCAGAGAAGGATTAAAATTCATCTTTTCCCTGATCAAAATTATATTTTTTATTCAGTCCAATCTGAAGAAAACAATACGGTTTCCATGTAAAAGGTGATTTTAGAAATTAAATTTTAATTGATTCTCCATTCTTTAAAAAACCTTTAATAAGTCATGGACCTGAAATTATAAACTGTAATCCTCTCATGTGAAATAATTTTGAAAATTTAAATATTTATTGTTTAATGCTTCTGAGTGGATAAAAATAACCTTTCCATTAATAAAAACATCAACATTTTAATTTTCAACACATTTGTCCACATTGCATGGAAAAAAATAAAATTTAAACGCCACCTGTTGCATTTAAGTATATTGAACTTTTAATTTCCAATGGCTTGATCAGCTCTCCTGGAAAGATAAACACCATTTTCATTAAATAAAAATTCAATAATAAAAATTTTTTCAGTCCATCATCCTGGGGTGGGGCAATACAATTTAAGTTTTTCAATTTAATAACACAAAATTTTAATTTTCTGATAACTGCCCCACCCACACTGCTGGCCCTCACCCTCCCCTCTGGCTCTAGCTTTTCCAAACTCACTTTCAATCTTCTGAAAGGTTGATATTCACTAGTTTCCTACAAGTACAGCACAGTGAATCATGAATATCCCTTGGCTTGTGTAGTCCATTGATGAAATAAATTGTAATTATTTAAGATAAACACATAAATAAATAAAGCTCTCTGTGTGGTTTTCTCACAATCTTCCAAACCATCCGTGCTATAAGACTGTCATTGACATTCCAAGGCTTTAGTTTCTTTCCATGAAGATTCCTCAGTGGTTACTGCAGAGTCAGTGAGCTCCCAATGTTCTACTGAGAGAAAGATCCCCAGACAGGTTGCCAGAGTCTGAAATGCAAATGCAAGGCTTATTGAGTGCACAATACAAGCGAGGCAGGGAACTCATCCACACACTCAGTAAAACAAGGCTAGGAGGAGTTCCCAAGTTAAGAATACATAGATCTTTTATAGGTAAAAATCATGAATCAGTAAAAATGAGGAAAAGGAAGAAACAAGTGTTAACTTTGCCTTTGTTGTGGCCAGCCTTTTCCAGGTGTAGGAAACAAGGACTCAGGTGGTGTCAGGTGGCAAGATGTGAACTAAATAGATGGAATATATCACACAGACCATGGCCTCCTTTTCCTTCCATCAGGTCAGGGGACACTTGGTGAGATCAATGGGGCAGGGCACGGGATAGGAATTGGGATGCATGTGGTCACAGGTGCATCTGTCTTTATGCTCTCTCCCATATATGAGGCTGACTTCACCAGCCTCATGGACTGGCAAGGATTTCGTGAGACCCCCAGGGAAATCCTAGCACTTACCACCATCACGGTGCCAACTAAAATAAAAAGACAGTGGTAACAGGCTATGGCCAGCCTCCTCCTCCCACCCACAGTTCTCTCTCATTAGAAAATAAAAGTGTTAGGAAGCCTGTGGCACTTGCCTTTAATCCCAGCACTTGGGAGGCAGAGACAGGAGGATCTCTGTGAGTTTGAGGTCAATCTGGTCTACAGGGCAAGTTGCAAGAAGGCCTGCCAGAAATACATAATTTAGAGGGCTTGTCTCAAAAGATCCAGATTGGGCTTTCAATTGATATAGAGGGTCAGGTTTTGGCTCAAACAAGTGCTGCCCCATATTCAAAATTGGGATGAGGTTCTCAACATACTTGAAACACTGGGGCAGTTGTGCAGCTTCCTCTTGCAGGAGGTCTGACCTACACTCCTCAGCCAGTGTCTCAGAGCAGGGCAGGTAGGGGTGGGGTTTTACCCCTGATGGAAGCTGGACAGGATTTCCAGGGCAAGACTTCCAGGACCAGGCTGCAGCCAAATGCTCAGCCAGAAATCAGTTAATACAACCCTCCAACCCCAACAAAGAGTCACCAATCATACAAACTGGAGAGGAGAGGGTCCTGCCCTTCCTGACTGGGCTGCAGCTCACCTCTCATTAATTTGGCTACCTGAGGCATGAATACTGTGGCAAGGGCCTTTCTCCAAGAGGGACACTTCCTGGTGTGCCTGCCCCTCCCCCCAGCAACTGACTTCATGCAGGGATCCAAGTCTCACTGGCTGAAGGGACTGCAGGCCATGGCTGCTTATGCATCTCACAGCCTTGCTGTCTGGAGGAACCCTGCTCACCAAGCAACCATGACAATCTGTCAGAGGAGAGTGTGAGTCCAAAAGCTATGGTTCAGGTCATGCAGTGAGCACAATCATGAGGGATGGGAGAAAGAGAGGGAAGAAACACAGACCAGAGAAATCCCTTCAATGCCCAGGCTTCCTTGGGCTCCACACCAATTAGGAGAAGATACATTCTAATTAGGGGACAACTTTCCCTACATGATCCTGGGTGGAAGGGACATTAAGAGTTCACTTTATAACCTGGCTTTAGAGTCTGGTGGGATACTGGGTCAAGAGCTCCATTTCCAAGGTTCCTGTAAGGTCCCTCAGGTATGTCAGTATAGGCAGATTCCCTAGCCCCTCACTCCCCAATCAGGTATAATTTTGCTTGGAGGTCAAGGTGACTTTCCAGAGAAGACACAGTGGTGACAGCCAGACTGAGGAGGAATGCAGCTTTGGATACACATCCGTGAAGATGGTGACTGACCTATGGTGCTCCCACTATGATCCAATTAAGAGATAGGATTTTCAGGATCTTCCCCTACCAAAACAGGCTCTAAAACTTCCTTGCTCAAATTTTCCTCTTTGTAAGGAGCAACTGCTAATTAGCCCCTCCACAAAACCTACTGAGTCACCCCAATCTTAAACAAGGCCAGACTGAGTCAGTCAGCAACCAGCCCTGAAGAGGAGATATGGCTTCTATAGGTTCTACATTCAACTGGCAAAGAAAAACAAGGCAGACATGTCCTGGAAAGTGCATCCTTTCCTCGGGCTAGGTGAAAATGTTCACTCAGCAATGTCCTCTTCTAGGCAGCCACACTCCTGCTTCTCACTCAAAAGGATGGACCCCCAGCCCTACACACCAGTCAACTGTTCACATATATTAAGTACATACCAGGTGCTAGTACAATGCTCCTTTAAGACGAGTCATTTATGGGTGAATTTTACTGAAACTGAAGAGGTTCAGGGAAGAGTGGAATCGAGAGTGAGGATTAAGAGGTGGCAAGGGCAGGAGATCTTAGGAGGTGCTCACAATGGATGGTTGTATATTTACTATGTAAATTTGTACTAGTAAGCAACTCCTTACATAACCCTGGTCCTTACAATCCCAGTCTTCAGAGCTTGCCAACTTCCCAAGTACCATCTCCCTCAACTGTCTGAGATGTGGGCTTTTGGGTTAAAATGGCCTCTGCCCTCAGAATTTAGAAAAGGGGCAGACCTTCAACTTCCTGACTTGGGGTTCCTGCTATTCACTAGAGGTGTTCACAACAAGACCTCGATTCTTGGTTTTTGGTTCCGGGACTCAGTTCAATCTGCCTCACCTTTGGCTCTGCCTAAGAAGCCACCTGGCCTCCAGACAATGAATTCAGCCAGATACTTCCAGGGCTGGTGGTGTCTTTGGCAGGTGTCAGCAATTCCAGGGAGAGCTTCCAACTGAGTACTGAGTCCACCCACACCAGGCTTCAGGGGCAGGTTCCCTGGGCATCTGCCTGTGCCTGGGGGCTAACCATCAAGTTCAATCCTGACAGATTGAGGGATTTGTCTGATTTCACACAGCAATCCAATGGCAGAGCCAGAACTAGCATTCACCCACACCCAGGGCTCTGTGGCCACATCCTGCATATATAGAATCAAAACATGGTCCAGGGACAGGATGAACCAGAATGTAATGGCAAAAACCTCCTAAACAGCACTGTTGTTGCCAGCTGGATTAAAGAAGACCCCAGACCCAGATTTCTTTCAAGATAAAAAGGAAATGTTTAATTGATACACTCATGAGTTGGCTCAAGGCACTGTGGAAGCCAACAGCCCTGATTGCTTTCAGGGTAGAGTTCTTATGCAGCACTCTGGGGAGGGGAGGGGGTATACATCTAGGCTTCTGAGATAGGGGGGTTGTAAAGGAATGTTTGCAATTATCTCGGGTGGTCCTGCTCAAGCAATTCTGTGTGGAGATGAGATGTGGATAGATTAAATTTCATTCTTCCTCCCTGCTTGGCCTTCAAGCCCAAACTCCAAACAAAAAGAAAGAAAAGCATTAACTGCTTGGCAGCTGTGATTTGGAGCATGTCAGGGATGGAGAACAGGGGATTTAGTGTCATAGGCAGTGACAATGTTTGGGGATGTACTGAGAATGAAGTATTAGGACTAGAGTTGTCTGTCTTCCTTTAGCCTGCCCCTGAGAAAATCACTGAGACCTGTGGAAGAGAAGCTCAGGAGACTTTGTGGAGACCTCAACTCAAAGCTATCTGGGTTGAGAGACTGTGAGCAATAAAGGGGCTATGCTATGGGAGAATATTGAAAAGGGTTTGTTAAAGTGAGGATTCAGGTACAGTGATGGAGGGGGTAGAGCAGGAGGGACAAGCAGGCATACGGGAGGGCAGGATATGGAGGGCAGTGAGGCAGTGAGGGGTAAATGATGCAATATGCAGAGGTTCTACAAGGAACCAAACATAGGCCGAAGTCATCACATCCTTCACTGGGCACTCTTGAAGCTGGATTGGCAGTTCAGAAATCCACACTCTTATGATGAACAGTGGCCTTGGCAGTTTAGGGAGCATCTTCCAGAAGCAGGTTCAGGGAGCATCAAGTATGGAGAATGTCTAAGACATCCTTCTCCATAAACAGAAGCTCAACACTGCTAAATTCTTAGGCATCTAACATAAGGGGACCCACCCCCAACACATACACACACCCACACCCACACCCCGCCACACACACACAGGGGGATGGGGGGAACAAGAAAGACAGGGAGAGAGAGAGAGAGCTCAGATTAGGTTCAGACTTCAGGAGAGGAGATAAAACCATTCACTATATCTCCTCATGCAAGGAGGTGGGCTAAACACCTGGGTTATGAAGTAGCTGCGCAGGGTGGCCAACAAGACAAGTGGGGGAGAAAGCAAAGCCAGGGGGTTTCTGAGAAGAGAATTCTGACAACCAACAGCAAACAACTCCTCCCTGCCCTCCTCTCTTCACTCCCACCTCCACCAGCAAGCTGAGGAGCCACAGACCACTACAGGGGTCCCATCATTGCTTTGACTGCCTGAGGAAAGAACTAGAGTCTGTTGGGTGCTCCCTGCCCTGAGGCCTGAGTGTGTGCCTGCACTTGTGTGGTTGAGACAGAGGAAGACACTGTCATAGATGTGCGCAGGGGTCAGGTGCCAAGCTTGGAAACTGTGAGTTGATATTTGTGGCAGTTTTCCCTGGAAGAGGTGTCATAACCCACCCACAACACAGACACACACAGACACACACAGACACACACAGACACACACAGACACACACACACACACACACACACACACACACACACACACACACACCTTTTCCTGGGCATTGTTACATAGTTTAAATTCACTAATCTTTGAGACTGTCAAGTCTTCTCTTTCCAAGGTTATCCCAACCCTTTACCTATTCCTTGGGGACTTAAAACCAGCAAACTTCCCTTACTGGGAAGCTTGGGGCATCTACATTTGCCAACCTAGTTGCTGACAACTGTTCTTGGATTTGGTAAAACCCAGGCTTCTGAGATGCTTTGCAGAAGCAAGTGGCTCCCTCACTTTCTACATGCTGCCTCAGAAAGTTTGGCCCACAGGGGCTTCCCTCTGGTCCTGCTGCAAGGATCAGGGTCCCTCCCTCCCCAGAGATGAGCATTCCTATGTGTGGTAACCCACAAGCCTCCTAAGAGAGCATGCAAAGTGACTTTCCAGAACTCACCAGAACCACAAAGCCAGGTGGCAAGGACTATGCCCATGATCACTGGCCACAGATGGGGTATGGCCATGGCCTGGGTTGCACTCAGGGATCAGCAGACAGGAGAGAGGCCATGCCTCTGGGCCTCCTTGGGTCCCAATCAGGGGATAGCAGTGCATTTTAAAGAGGGAGTCTGGCTTCCATTGGCACTTCCTGGACAGAGATGCAGCCAGGGCATATCCTAGCTTCAGGGGAGCTGCACTCTGAGCAAGCAGGCAGGCAGGTAGGCAGGCAGTAGGCTCCATGCATGCTGGACTGGAGAGCCCCCCCTCACACCCTGCCACAGGATCCCTTTGGGGAAATCCTGAGGCACCCCTAGGGAGAAGCTGGTGTTGTGGTCAGGGAGACCTTCCAAGCTAGCTCCTGATCTCCCTGGGCAGGATTTCTCTTCTGGGTTCTGCTTCCACTGCCCTCCCCCATGGCACCTGCCCCAGGCTATGGGGATTCCTGTTCAGAGCCAGCCTGCTGAGGGCAGCCCGAATCTAGAGGACAAGGTCTCTAGAGGAGGAACAGAAAATGCCTATGGTGTGCAGAAACATGCATGATTTCCCTCTGGATCACAGGGACACGAGCTTTTGCAATGCCTATCTCCTCTGATTGTGAAAAGCTCTATGTCTGTGTTGCAAGGCTGGGTCAGGGACTATAGCACTGTGTCTTTAAGAACAGGCACCCAATGGGAGGTGCTTTTGTCACTCAGGTCTCACTAGCCAATCAAAGCCACGAGGCGATCTGCCAGTCAGAAGTGGTGCTGGGCTCTTCCTGTTCCTGAGCTTTGAGAAGGAATTGGGAGCAGAGGTCTGTGTGTTGTGCTGTATGTTCTGTTTCAGTAAGGTTTGCATGCTGTGCTGTTTGTGCTGTTGCAGGTTGCTGAGTGGATAACATGGCCAAGCTGGAAAACCACAACATGGTAAGGGAAGGGCTATTGCCCACAGATGGGGTGAAAAAGAAAGGGAGGTGCAGTGTTAGAGAGGTGTTTGTTTCAGCGATCTAGGTGGAAACCTGCAGCCAGAAACTCTATTGTATGAAGTTCCACATGGTACCTGAAACTCCCTGACCCTTGGTCTTGTCTCTGAATAACTTTGCTCTGTGACTTAAATCTGCTCACAGAATTGAGAGCAGAGAACTGTGTGTAGAAATATCTTTCACCACTCTTACATGCTTTTGCTGCATAAATGAAAGCTGGTGGTCAAACGTGAAGATCCTAATTGGTCAAGTATGTTCTAGATGTCTAGCACTTAGCACTCACCCTGTACATGTAAGATTTATTTACAGTTAATTTTATGAAGTTTGTAAAAGGCATCTCATGTGTTAGGTAACACTCGATTAGTAAAATATAAAGAACAGTAGAACTGATGATATGTAGGATTTTCCATTGCACAGAATATAGGGTCTCACAAAATAGAATCTACCTGAAGGTTGACTGCTTCTAACCCCACCCCCCCAAAAAAGATAACCTCTAACAGGCCTGTTAGTGGTTATGTTGGTAGGATATGCTCAGTGTTGTCCAGACATTTGCTTATAAACCATTACAAAAGGGCTACTCAACGATTACAACCAGCCATTAAACATAAACCTATATGGAACCGGGGACTCTAACAAGCTACTCATTGAGACATTACAGGGTCATAAGCAACCTTAAGGTCTGTGGGTCATAAAGTTCTGGTTTTATTCTGAGAAAATAATGGTTCTGCCAGATATTTTTCAATTAAATTGGTGTGAAATCTGTGGGTTTTTTTCTTTATTTTTGTACCTTTTGGACCAGGAACACTCAATTTAAATTATTATTTTTATTCAGCTTTTCTTTTAAAAATTTTGTTTGCATTTAGATTCATGATGTAACACAAATTCTAGCTGTTATTTAATGCAAATTCAAAGCCAGACACTGGAGGAGAAGCTGGAATATCAGAGAGAAGAAACAGACCAGAGTCAATTCTTTCTCATCCAACTTCTTGGGGTAAAATATATATTCCAGAGTCCTCAGCGTGGCTTATTGTTTCTAGAGAATACCACACTTGCTGCATATGCCTCCTTAAATATCTTCCTCAACCAGGTGTTTTAGGCCTAGATTCAACTCTGCTTCATATTCTATGGTTAAGATTAAAGGTGTGAGCTACTACTGTTTGGTACTTAGGCCTTGAACTCACAAAACTCAGAAAGATCTGTCTGCAGTTATGGAAAAAAAGGTGTAGGTCACCACTTGGTCTTTCCTGTGCTGGGATTAAAGGTGTGAGTTATCACATCATTTGTAGGAAAGTACAGTTGATCTTAGGATGGTACCAGTTGGTGTCATAAGACAGTGCTGAGCAACAGAAATCAAATACAAGAGGGCTGGATTGAAACTGTGTAAAAGATAATGAAATAAATTCCTCTTTCCTTGGCACAATCTGTTAAACTAAACCTTAAATGAGACACAAGAAAATACTCATGTAATTCATAGCATTACTACTGTAAACATGTTTATTGGCAATGAAATAAACCGTGGATATATAACAAGCATCATCAAATTGATGTGTACAGCCTCCATTACAACACAAGTAAAGCTACCTCTTAAAACTATGGCTTACTATAGAGAGATATTTACACAGATGGTCACTCCACTTTCTCCATGAATGAAGATCACATTACCTGTTATTATTGCAGACATGTGACCAATACCAATATACATGAAAGGTGAATGAATATATGTATTCTAGTATCCCAATCTTGAAAATCCCTTTTTAACATACTACTTACTTATCTTTGGGTCATTTTTGAGGCAGATCTTCCTTAATTAAATTTTATATTAGTGACTATCTTCTAAGCATTCATCAGTGTTTTACATTACAAATTTTACTTTTCTATCACAGGTTATGGTGGAGTGCTACCCAGTATCTGCGATGTGTCTTAGAACTTCCACATATTATCTCCAAATGTATATTCTACGGAAATGTGAAATTTCTAGTGTGTAACTCTTAGAACGTACTAAAAACTAGCTCTCTTTGAGTGTAACCACTGGCTTAGGCTTTGAAAGTTTCTCTAAGTCCTTAATATATTGAGAAAGGAACAGAGATCATTCTTTAAAATCAGGAATATGCTTGGTAGAGCTGTTAGAGTTTGGGTCTAGGGTCTTTGCAGTAGAGTTGTTTGAGATCCTGAGGACCCTCCTCTTTCTACACATGGGACTTTGGTTATTAGTCCAAAGGCCACTGTTGACTGAGTTTATAAAGTCCTTGATATACAGTGTGCTCTTGTTCAATGTTTTCTGCTTAGCCTCCTTCTAAATATGTTTACTTCTTTTGAAACCTTAACCGGTTTATTTCCATAAATAAGGAACTTGTTGAATTTCACAGAAATCTTCAGCCAACCTGGGATAGGTCTGTCAGTTTCGAAGCCATGGCTGGGAAGTAAGGTTCTTTGTTCCTTCAGCTCACCAGTGCTGTCACTCAGACCTCACTATCCAATTGGATCCTGCAGCAGACCCTCCAATCAGATGGTAGGGTACTTGTGGGAGCCAGGTTTCTGACTCAGCTGCAGTTCTGATGAAGTCAGAATTTTGTCTTTTGTGCTGCTTCTTGAGTTCCATTGTGGGGGAGAGAGTCATCACCTTGGCAGCTGCACCTTTGAGAGCAAGGAAATTCTTATTTACTGTAATTGTTGGTGGTGGATTGTATGTAATTATCATCTTCTGGATTTTCTTTTGTGGTGTTATCAATTGTTTGTGGTTTCCTTGGTGCATTTGGTTTAAGAAAGTTGGAGTTTATCCTCTAAAGCTTTCTGTATTGCTTGATCTGGATAATTATTGTCTAGATCTGTGGTCCTTTTTTAAGGTAATATATTGTTTACTCCATGTTTAGTGATTGAAAGCTTTGCTGGTTATAGTAATCGAAGTTCGCAGCCATGCTCATTTGTGTTGGTAGAATGTCTCACCAGTTCCTTCTTGCTTTCATAATTTCCAATGCATAATTGGTGTTATTCTTACTCGTCTGCCCAATCTTACCTTCTTATCTTCTGCTGAAGATTTGGGTGAAGTTCAAACGTAATCTACATGCCAGGTAAACCTCAACGAAAGTTTCCTATGCTCCTAAAACTCATGAAATATGCTTTCTTGGTAGAAGCAGTGGCCCAATCACTTGAGAAGTGACACCCATTAAAAAAGTTTTCAATTATTAATGGAATGTGTTAGACCAAGAGCACTCTGCTCTGTCAGGTCAAATTTCAACCTGGTGATCATTTACCTTTCATTAACAAGTGCAAGGAGATCCATTTTTAAGATGCCAAGATCATAAATATCTTCCATATAACAGGAATTGGTAACCATGGAAGAAGTGACACAGAGACCAAACACCTTCTGAAAAAGAAATTCAGTCAGATAATTCAGCTCAAAAGTGTCTGTGTAACAAAGTCTTGGTTCACATAAACCTCTCCATTATACTCTTCTGTTTTGCTTGGTTGGAGCCTCATTTATACACTTCAGAGGTATTTGCATATTGTTATTCTCCTGTCCCTCCAATGAGGTCTACATATTCATTGCCCCCATCTTCAATATAATACAACAGCAGCAAGGGAAATCTAATTCACTAAACAGGCTTATAGGAGATTCCTTGATTTATAACCCTCATAGACACTCAGGAATCCCCAGCTCTTACTGTACTTGACTGGATTTACTCATATGGAAATGGTGTCAAGAAACAACTGAAACATATATCTGTGGACTCATTGATCTCTATATCTCACCAAATTAACACCTAAAAAACACACTATGTATAAAATGTAAAATACTTGCCTCTTTTCCTCCTTTTTGATGCACTAATTCTAGAGATTGCCTAAGGGAAGGGATGAATTTGAAAATTCTTCTGTTTCCATAGCTACCAGAGACAAATAGTGCATTATGAGCAGTGAACCAGAGTCAAGACATGTAGTCTTAAAGGAACAGAGGTGTTAATATCTATCTCATATCTTAAAAATTTTAAAGGCATAGTCAATCTGTTTCATGTATTAACACTTTTGCCATACAATGTCACATAACTAATATTTCCCTTTTTAAAAACTTTTAATTTTCTTTGTTCCTCCATTGTCCAACGAGTTGACTTGACTCAGCATTGTTTTTCCTTTCTCTCCCCTTTGCAACCATCTAATCTTTTATGTATCTCAGTGTGACTCTCAATGTCCCTGTTCCTTTTAGAAAATATTTTAAAACGTTAAACATGTTAGAAAAACAGAAAAACATATTTCATTAATCCATGACAAACTTTTGCATTGGCTGTCTATTCACTTTCAAGAAAATTGGATGAGGACACTACTATATGGGTATAGCAATATTTTTAGTATAATAGGAGTAAGTTATCCATGATTTAACAAATCTGAATATTTACTTTTACATCTGCAGAATCATTTAGGGGATCTAAATCATGGAGTGAGTCTGAAGTCCAATGGAAATTCGCTGGTTATTCTTTTTACATTTGTGGCAATATTGTGTTAATATATCTTCTGGAAACATCATTGTTGCAGTTCTTAGTGCAAGCAGCCATTTTATATTGATAGTTAGACCCCTCTCCTGTTTCACACAACAATATAAATAACATATTTTTGTTTCTTTGAAATTTTGATACAATGGTAAAAGGTTAAATCTATGTCTTGCTATTTTCTGAATTGTGTTTTCATAATTGGTTACTACAGGCTGAATTAAGGCATATCAATGCAGTAGTTTTAAACCAGCTTCTGTTGAACTGACTAGAAGTACATTAGAGTGTCCTGTTTAAATATTGTGAAATTTAAACATTAATCAGTTCATTTCTGCATATCTGATGTTTCTTTAAAGACACTTGAGCTAGAAGCTTTTCTCCATCCCAAGGTCTTTTATTATACTCATTATACTTCCATACTGGCGCATCAAATGCACTAAAGTGAGGACTCCTTTATTTGCAACATCTGCTAGAAGATCCCTTGAGGAAATGGCCTCTTCCCACAACACAGTCATGTAATACTGCAGTCCCACAGAGACACACAGATGCTTTCAATAGTTTTTGGCTGTTTGGTTTAAGGCCCAGGCATATAACTTGCTAACTGTGTACTTCATCTAACCCATGATTCTTCCTGTTCAGCTGTTTGGCTCAGTACCTTTCTTTAGAGCTGCATGGTTGTCCTCTGCTTCTTTGGGCTTCTCTCTGGTGTTCTTCTTTTCCACCCTTATATATAACAACTCATAAACAACACTGTAAATAAACACGAACATCCATAATCCATGTTTTGGGAATGTGGGCGTTCTTCTCTAGGCTACTTCCTGCTCAATGAGGGTGTTGGCAATCCCATGAGAATCCAAAGAATAATTTAGGATTATGGACAAGTCTTTAGTGGAGTAGTCTCTTATGCTCCGTCATCTCAGCCAGTCTCCTTGAAGGTGTTCTGGATACAGAGCTTGGGAAACTTCAACAGAGGTGCTCTGAAATGCTGAATCATCTGGGCCATCCATTTCCATTGGAGATTTTTCAGGGGGTCTTCCTCTATCAAACTTTATGCACTTTATCCAGGAATACATCCACAGCTTCTCATTTTCTGTGAAAATATAAACTAAATCTCTTCTCAAAAGTAGCATATCTTTGGATTTCAGCTTTAAAGTCAACTCATTCACAAAATATATATGTTGAACTACTCCAACAGCATTTATAATCAACTCTTTTTCAGCAGCTTTTACTACATCATTTTCAGTCAAGAGGCTTAAAGATAAGACAATAACATACAGTTTCCAGACATTCCTCACATTTTCCATCTTTACATGGCTTACGATTTATTTATTTTACTTTATTTCTTTTTTTAAAGGGTGTCTATACCTTTTCTTTTCTTTCTATAATCCTATGTATACATATTTTCAACACACTCTAAACCACTTAGATTTTTATAAAAAAATGTATTTACTGTATGTTTCTTAACTTTTTCTGTCCCTGACCACACCTTTGTTTGCCAAGGGGGATTGACTCCACTTAGATTTTTCTATTTCTGTTTCTAAACACATCTGTAATCTGTCAAGGTTCAAGGTTTGTAGGATGGGTAGATGGCTCCACCCAGCTCCTAGTCTACTTTCATAGAATTTATCTTTTTAGCCTAGGTGCTCTTGGAATTTTAAGGTCCATATAATTACCAAGTAAAACTTTGCCATCTGCTGCTCAAGGCAGCAAGGCCTCTTAAAAGACTCACAAGTGTTTTGCCTCTATGGCTGAATCAGGAATTTTCTCTTCAAAAAGCCAGGCTTCAGTTTGCCTCCAGCGTGCAGAAACATGCAGGATTTCACTCTGGACCCAAAGGGCAAGTGCTTCTGCAATGCCTATCTCTGCTGATCTAGAAAAGCTCTCTGTCTGCACTGCTAGGCTTGGTCAGGGACCATTGCACTGTATCTTTAAGAACAGGGCACCCCATGGGAGCTGTTTTTGTCCCTCAGGTCTCACTAGTCAATCAGAGCCTCCAGGCAATATGCCAGACAGAAGTGGTGCTGGGCTCTTCCTGTTGCTGGAATTTGAGAAGGAATTGGGAACAGAGGTTTGCTTCCTGTGCTGTATATTCTGATTCAAGGAGGTTTGCATGCTGTGCCATTTGTGCTGTTGCAGGTTGCTGAGCAGAGAACATGGCCAAGCTGGGAAACCACAACATGGTAAGGGAAGGGCTGTTGTCCACAGATGGGGTGAAAAAGATTGGGAGGTGCAGGGCTAGAGAGGTGTCTGTTTCAGGGATCTGGGTGGAAACCTGCAGCCAGAATCTCTATGGTATGAAGTTCCACGTGGTACCTGAAACTCCTTGACCCCGGGCCTTGTCTCTGAATAACTTTGCTCTGTGACTTAAATCTGCTCACAGAATTGAGAGCAGGGAACTGTGTGTAGAAATATCTTTGTCCACTCTTACATGCTTTTGCTGCATAAATGAAAGCTGGTTGTCAAACATGAAGATCCTAATTTGTCAAGTATGTTCTAGATGTCTAGCACTTAGCACTCAACCTGTACATGTAAAATTTATTTACAGTTAATTTTATGAAGTTTGTAAAAGGCATCTCATGTGTTAGGTAACACTTGACTAGTAAAATGTGATAAAGAAGAGTAGAACTGATGATATGTAGGATTTTGCATTGCACAGGGTATAGGGTCACACAAAATAGAATTTAGCTGAAAGTTGACTGCTTCTAACCCCCCCCCCACAAGATCACCTCTACCAGGCCTGTTAGAGATTAGGTTGGTAGGATATGCTCAGTGTTTTCCAGACATTTGCCTATAAACCATTACAAAGGGGCTACTCGGAGATTACAACCAGTCACTAAGCATAAACCTGTATGGAACAGGGGACTCTAGCAAGCTACTCATTGAGACATTACAGGGTCATAAGCAACCTTAAGGTCTGTTGGCCATAAAGTTCTAGTTTTATTCTGAGAATATCATGGTTCTGCCAGATACTTTTCATTTTAATTGGTGTGATTTCTGTGGGTTTTATTTTTATTTTTTTGTACCTTTTGGACCAGGGACATACAATTTAAATTATTATTATTATACAGCTTTTCTTTTAAAAATCTTATTTGCTTTTAGATTTATGATGTAACACAAATTTTAGCTGTTATTTAATGCTAGCTCAAAGCCAGACACTGGAGGGTAATCTGGAATATCAGAGAGAAGAAACAGACCACAGTCAATTCTTTCTCAGACAACTTCTTGGGGTAAAATCTATATTCCAGAGTCCTCAGCATGGCTTATTGTTTCCAGAGAATACCACACTTGTTGCATATGCCTCCTTAAATATCTTCCTCACCCAGGTGTTTTATGCCTAGATTCAGCTATGCTTATTCTATGGTTAAGATTAAAGGTGTGAGCTACTACTGTTTGGTACATAGGCCTTGAACTCACAAAACACAGAAAGATCTGTCTGCAGTTATGGAATAAAAGGTGTAGGTCACCACTTGGTCTTTCCTGTGCTGGGATTAAAGGTGTGAGTTATCACATCATTTTCAGGAAGGTACAGTTGATCTTAGGACAGTACCAGGTGTTGTCTTAAGACAGTGCTGAGCAACAGTAATCAAATACAAGAGGGCTGGATTGAAACTGTAAAAGATAATGAAATAAATTCCTATTTCCTTGGCACAATCTGTTAAACTGAACCTTAAAAGAGACATAAGAAAGTATTCATGTAATCCATAGCATCACTACTATACCCATGTTTATTGGCAATGAAATAAACAGTGGATATATAACAAGCATCATCAAATTGATGTGTACAGCATTCATTACAACACAAGTAAAACTTCCTCTTAAAACTATGGCTTACTATAGAGAGATCTTTACACAGAGGGTCGCTCCACTTTCTCCATGAATGAGGATCACATTACCTGTTATTATTGCAGACATGTGACCAAGAAGAATATACATGAAAGGTGAATGAACATATGAATCCTAGCAACCCAATCTTGAAAATACCTTTTTAACATACTACTTACTTATCTTTGCGTTATTTTCGAGGCAGATCTTCCTTAATAAAATTTTACATTGTGTGACTATCTTCTAAGCATTCATCAGTTTTTTACATTACAAATTTTACTTTTCTATCAGCTTATACTGGAGTGCTACCCAGTATCTGAGATGTCTCTTAGAACCTCCACACATTATCTCCGAATGTATATTCTACCGAAATGACAAATTTCTAGTATAAAACTCTTATAACGTACTAAAAACTAGCTCTCTTTGTGTGTAACAACTGTCCTAGGCTTTGAAAGTTTCTCTAAGTCCTTAATATATTGAGAAAGGAACAGAGATCATTCTTTAAAATCAGGAATATTCTTGGTAGAGCTGTTAGAGGTTGGTTCCAGAGTCTTTGGAGTAGAGTTGCTTGATATCCTGAGGACCCTCCTCTTTCTACACATGGGCCTTTTGTTATTAGTCCAAAGGCTGCTGTAGATTTACTTTATAATGTCCTTGAATTACAATGTGCTCTTGTGAAATGCTGTCTGATTAGCCTCCTTCTAAATTTGTTTATTTTTTTGAAACCTTAACTCATTGATTTCCATAAACAAAGGAGAACTTGTTGAATTTGACAGAAATGTTCAGCCAACCTGGGATAGGTCTGTCAGTTTGGAAGCCAGGGCTGGAAAGTAAGATGCTTTGTTCCATCTGCTCACCAGTGCTGTCACTCAGATCTCTATCCAGTTGGATCCTTCAGCAGACCCACCAGTCAGATGGTAGGATACTTGTGGGAGCCAGGATTCTGACTCAGCTGCAGTTCTGATGAAGTCAGAAGTTGTCCTGTGTGCTGCTCCTTGAGTTCCATTGTGGGGATGAGAGTCATCACTTTGGAAGCTCCACCTTTGAGAGCAAGGAAATGCTTTCCAGGGATAGGGAGGAGTGGCTGGTCATGGTGAGGTGTCTCTTTCTGGTTTTGTCTCCTACTGTCCACTTCACAGGATGCTTTTGGACTCACTGCATTCACTCTGTTTTTGAGAAAGAAAAGTTTAACTTGGCCTAGTTCATAGGCCCTCAGTCAAGTAAGTCAGTCAAGTACATAAAGCAGAAGCCAAGAGAAAGGAACTTGATTAACACTGGAGAAATATGGATTACTGGTTTATTCCTCCTGGAATTTTCAGTTTTCTTTCTTTGTCCTTTTCTTTCTTTTAAAAACTCTAATAGATCTTCATACAATATAGTTTAGTAATCTTTTTGCCGTCAGTATTGCCTTATAGAACTTTGTTTCCCATCCAGATCTACACATACTTTTTCCCTCTCTCTCAACAGACATGATACAAGCATCTAAAAATTGTGTTTGCTGTCTTCAAAACTGTTCTATGACATTCCTAGGAATAATTTAGCTCTCAGTGAGCTTGGTCCTCCCTCATAAACCATTAATCAAATTCACACCCTATGATTGAATTTCTTCTTCCCAAATAATTCTAGCTGGTGTCACACTGAGGACAAGCCAAGCAGAATACAGATGTGAATTAAGAGCCAGCTTGGGTTATGTAGTAAAAATTCATAGTGCTGAGCTTGAACCACAAGACAAATATAGGGGATGTGTTTCCTTCTAACAAATAAGTATTATATATCAGCGAGCTCTCAGAATTTTCTGCAATGGCCTTTTATGTTTTGGGTAACCCCATGAACCTCATTTTTTTAATACATGTATTTCATTTTTCAAATTTAATTCACAAATATGTCCAACTTGCTGTCTATCTTTAGGGCATTAAGCATTAATAGGTTTGTCTGTCCTCATTTGTCATCATAGGAATTAATGGTGTTTGGTATGTCATTTAACTCTATATTATACAACCACATAGATTGATTCTGGGCTTTTTAATTTGTGTATTCAGATGTGTCTTAGTGATAGTGTGTACATACAAATATCCTTAATGCTGTCAAAATTAGGATGTTTTGAAATTATTACTTACACTTTTGCTATTATTGTTCTCTCTTATAGCATTGTTCTATATGTCATTGTGTGAATAAACGTTTTTCAAGAGAATGAGTTCACTATCTGTATGTTAATATCAGCAATCTTTGTTTCTTGTGTGCAGTCCCATTAAGTGTACAAGGTTTGCTCCTCTGTCTGGTTTTAAACTCTAAGATTCATTCTTGATAATGTACATTTTTTCTTTGGTTACTACGTATTTAGAGCAACTAAGTATGTAGCAAATGTACAATATATTCATAACTGTTTTATTTTTAACTTATAAGGCTCTTAGTCTAGTGTTTCAGAGATACCTGTTCTTGCTTCTCTGTGTTTGGATGGTAAAGTTTTACCAAAATGTAAAAAGTCATGACAGGTTGTGGATATGTATTTGAAAGTATATATGTTTACAATTATATATTTGTAATGAAGAGCATATGTATGCCAACATTGTATAAACGTCCTTTCAGTTCTGAGGAATAAACTACAATTCTAAGTTGTAATCTCTCTTTGAGGATGTCTATGGGATGTAAATGTGTATCATAGTATTTGATAAATATTTCAATGGCTACACAATCATGATTCTATGTCCATTTGCTTGGAGTAATTTTTCCCTCTCTGTAGCAGTTGGGGATGTTTAATTTTGCTGTTGAGGTGTGTTTCTTGTATGCAGCAGAAAGGTTGACCTTGTAATATTCATTTTGTTAGTCTGTATCTTTTTATTGGGAAATTGAGATAATTTATATTGGGAGATATCGATGACTGTGGATTGTTGATTCTTATAATATTTTTTTCGTGTGTGTTTGTTAGACAGAGACATTGCATAACAAAGAGACAGAGATGCACAGAGTGTTGGTTTTTCCGTTTTCTCCTTTTGCCTTCACTTGTGTCAGATTATTTCCTGTGTTTCTATTGGTGTACTTACTCTCCAAGTGTTGGAGTTTTCCCTCTATGAGGCACCTTCTATGGGGCTGGATTTGTACATATGTATTGTTTCCATTTAATTTATCATAGATCATCTGCAGCAATTGAAAATTTTGCTTGTCACAGTAGCCTGGGTTGATGTCCTTGGTCTCTTAGTGTGTGCAACACATGTGCACAGATTCTTGTGGCTATTAACGTCTGTCTGCTTTTATGTATCACTTGGTTTTTCCCTGCAGTTTTCAAAGTTTTCTACCTTTCTTTTAGTGTTCTTTATGCTTTCGATTATTAGGTAGTGAGTAGAGTTTTTGGTTCGATATATTTGATATTCTGTATGCTTCTATTTAATTTCCTAGGCTTCTTCTCAGTTTAGGGACATTATTTCTTCTGTAATTTGTTGAAAATTTCTCTCTGTCATTGACCCAAGTTCCACCCCCCCCTGCCTTTCTTTATTATTCTTGTATACATTTCCTTAATATCTTAGGTTTTCTTGATGTTTAGTTTCAGAAATAACTGGCCAGGATATAATTAAATTTTAAATATTCAACTGCTCTATCCATCTCTTCTTTCTTATTTTCATTTCCTGGGTTTCTTACTTTTATCTCTTCTATTCTGTTGATGAGCGCTCCTTGGTAGTTCCTGTTTGTAGACTAAACATTTTGTTTCATGAATTTGCTCAGTGTATATTTTTATTTCTTCCATTTCCCTGTTCATCATTGAACAATTTTATTTCCTTCCACCCTTTGTTTTCTCTTTCTTGGCTTTATTTATAAGTTTTGTTTCTTCCAATTATATGTGTTTTCTCATTTTCTTTATTCATTTCCTTCTTAAGGACATCTGTCATCTTCAGGAGAGCTGATCAAGCCACTGGAAATTAAAAGTTCAATATAGTTAAATGCAACAGGTGGTTTTTCAATTTTATTTTTTCCATGCAGTGTGGACAAATCTGTTGAAAGTTAAAATTTTGATGATTTTCAAAAGGGAAAGGTTATTTTTATCCACTCAGAAGCATTGAACAATAAAAATTTAAATTTTCAAAATTCTTTACATGAAAGAATTTCAGTTTATAATTTCAGGTCCATGAGTGATTAAAAGTTATTTCAGAATGAAGACTCAATTAATTTTCATTTCTAAAAACACTTTTTTTCATGGAAACCATATTTTTTTCTTCAGAATGGACTGAATATAAGATATAATTTTGATCAGGGAAAAGATGAATTTTAATCCATCTCTGGGATTTTTGAACTGATGTAAAAGAATTAAAAGTTAAGGTTCTTGGGGTTTGTTTTGTTTTGTTCTTTTGTTTTTGTCCAAAAGATAAGGTGTTTTTTATCCTCACATGGGAGGAAAAATAAGAAATTAAGTTATCAGAATTTTTTACATAAAAAGCTATTTGGGCCTTTTGGACTATGGGAAATTAAAATTTCATAAGATTTAGAATGGAACACACTTTATTTTCAGGATGAGAGTCTGGTGTGAGATTTAAATTTCCACACTTTTTGGATGGACAAGGATCGTTTTATTTTTTAGTTGTTTATTGAGTGGGGGTGGGGGTGGTGTAAGGGGAAGGAGCTAACTCAAAGTCAAAAATTTCATGTTTTAACATAGAAAATGTTTTTAATTTTTTATTTATACTTAAATAAGGTCGTTGTTTTCACAATTGAAATTGAAAAAAAAACTTTAAAATAACTTTATTAAGTGTAATAATTTTAATGACCTGGGTGGCCCTGGCTGTTGATTCTCAGTGAAGTAGGCCCCCAGATGACAGAGGAGAAGGAGGAGATGATGGAAACCAGCCAGAGCTTTTGAACCCACCAGGAGCTAGAAACATGACAGGCTGGAGAAGAGGGGAAATGTGCCAATTTAAACATCTTATTTATTTATTTGTTTGTTTATTTACTTATGTATTTATTTAGTGTTATTTTGTGTGTGAAAGAACTAATTTTAATTTTATGTTTAAAAAAATTATTTATTTAAAAAAATGGTGTTCTTATATTTAGAAGGGATAATTGAGGTGTTGGAAATTAAAAGGTCAATATACTTGAAATGGAACAGGCAGTTTTTAAATTTTAAATTTTGTTTTTTAAAAGCAAGGTAAACTTATCAGTTAAATATTAATATTTCAATATTCTTTACAATTTTAGTAGGTAGTAATTTATTGCCCCAGAACCATTAATCAGTAAACATTTAGTTTTCAAAATTGTTTTACATGGAATAGTTGCAGTTTTTTTAATCTCAGGACTACAGGTCAATTAAAAATTATGTCACAATAATGAGTAGTTAAAGTTTAACTTTTTAAAAGTAATTTAAACACAAAAAGTGTATTTTTTCTTCAGAATGGATGATTAAGCAGAAAAATTTAAATATTTTCTAAAAGGAAATGTTCATTGTAATTGTACACCCACAACATTTGAACTGATGCAAGATAATGAAAAATTAAGTTTTTTTTTTTAAATATAGAGATATTTTTATCTTCTCAAGGGAGGAAAAATAAAAAATTAACATATCAAAATTTCTTTAATGAAGTAACGGATTTTTTATGATTCCCTGGATGTTTTTTACTATGGCTTTTTTACATGAGTGTTTTATTTTCTACTGATAACCCTATATTCGCCATTGTATTTTCATGCCAGAGATTCTCTCTCTCATCCCTTTTATTTAGTTTATACTTGGAATTCATAGTTTCTGTTTGTTTACTCAGATGTTCTATTATTATTAGCATTCCCTCAGTTTGTATCTTCCTCATAGCTTCCATTTCAATTCTTAAGTCTTGAAATGCTTCATCCACCTCTTGATGGTTTGTTTTTTGGTGACTTTGCTTCCTTTAATGGATTACTGATTTTTACCATGTTTTTCTAGGTCTTTTCATTTTTCTAAGGATATTCTTAGTTTTACTTTAAAGATCTCTAATCATCTTTCTTAAATTATTTTTAAGGTTATTTTCTTTGGGTTTTCTACATTATGATGTTCAGATATTTCTGTTTTCAAACTGCTAGTTTCTGGTGGTGGCATTACTCTTTATGTATTGTGTTTATTCTTGCACTGATATGTACCCATTATTTCTACAATTGGTACAAGTAGTGTCTGTGTTTGATCACATTGGTCTTGGTCTAATCTGCTTTGCCTGTGTTTTTAATTATTTAACATGTGTATTTTTTCAGGGAGGGGGTCAATCTGAGCTCCTGGCCTTGTCAGAGCTAGCAAATTTTGTATCTCAGTGTGGCTTAGTGGTCTCAGTGTAATGGGTTTTTTTTTAAGGCAGGCTTGTGAATTTTACATTGCAACAGTCCAAGTAAGGTATTATTGTAGATGCCTGTCTGTAGAATTCTTCCCTTATGGCCTGCGATTTGTATAGCCCTGAGTGGGGCTGGATGGCACAATTCGTGCCCCTGTGGCTAGGTCCTAGACTGGACATAGGAAAATTAATTGTTGAGTTATTTGAAGTAGCTGCCACAGAACCTAAACATATAGCCACCTCTATATCAAACAGCAGATATGAAAACAAAATAAGACTATACCCCCAACAAAAAAAAATTCACTATACTGAAGGCTATGATAGTCCATTTAAGGTCAGTTATAATTGTTGCACATATTGACCTTAATCTTAGCCTCTTACTGTCCTTGTCTCCTGAATTCAAAAACACAGATGTGTCGCTCTCAGTGGTCCCCAACATGTTTTTCTTTGGTCAGTGTCTTTCTATGTAACCCAGGCTGTCTTAGAACTCACTATGTAGTCTAGGTTAGTTCTCTCTTGTGTGTGCTGCAGTTACAAGCATGAGCTACCACACCTATCATCATCAATAGTTTGTAGTTGTAGCAGACCTTATATTCATGCATTATTTAGTCTCTTCATATGCATGCACACTTTGCTAAGGTTGTGTAAGTGTGTATGTCAAAGGAAAACTCTCAGGAAAAGTTTCTCCTCTTCTATTATGTGGGTTCTAGGAATGAAACTCGGGGCTTCAGTTTCAGGGGCCAGTGGTTTTAGCTCCTAAGCCATTTCCTAGGCTTTGTAATACACTTCTAAGTTAGAGGATAAAGTGCTATCACATAAACTCAATGAAACTATAAATACAATTTTATATGCATTGTGGAAAACAACAACAAAATTCACAGTATTTGTCCTAAGGTATTATTTACTTACTTTGGTTTTGGTGACCAGTTTTATGTCAATTTGAAATGAAGTAGCAAAATGAGTCTCAATAGAAAAAAGATTTTCATAATGTGTGGCTGCAGGCAACATGTAGGATACTTCAATTAAAGGCAGGTACCATTTCTGCCCATGTGGAAGTATTGTTTTGATTCAAGGCCCTTTGATGAATGCTGGGACTGCTTCAAAGGTTTAGCTATTTAAACAATGTCACTTTGAATAGACTGGTACCTACAGCCTGGATTACAAATATGATAAGGATTCCTGTTTTAGCAAAGGCACAGCACAGCATGTGCATGCTTGGACCTTCCTTGATGTTACTCCATAGAACTTCCTGAAAGACATTCATATCTCTAGTGCATGGAGCTTACTATGCTTCCCAGGTTATCTCCAAAGATGACTTCAAAATCTTTTCAGTATGAGGATGGTTTTCTGCTGTGCCTGGACCTTTCCACATACATATTGGTGTCATTTTCCCTTACTGTTTGGCAATTCCAGAGGCATGTAAAAATTACAAGGAAAGATGAGATAACGGGTTAATTAACAGCTACCTAAATCCAACACCTAGGAAAAAAGGACAGAGGAAATACAGCCAGCCAGACATAGTCTTCATTGCATTTATTTATATTATGTAATCAACTATGTATCAGTGCAAGCCTCATCTGGAGATCTCTTCATCTTTTTGTAAGTCATAGACTGCACAGAAGGAGTTCTTTACTACATCATCTGCATGACTGTCCTCCTTGGAGTGGAAATCTATAGAAGGAAACATAACACAGCAGAAAGAAACAAGCCTTTATTGTGAATTAGTGATTAGTGACACTGTAGAAGCTGAAATTCCAGATCTGCAGGTGAAAATGGAACTAGATTGGCCCACATTAAGGAAGGCCCCAACATAACTGCCATGTAGTGTTTCATCCTGTGTGAACAGTGAAGGGTTCCTGTTGAAGGCCTGGATGGACTGAAAGGCATACTTTACCTACTTCCTGTTTGGAGAGAAGGATTATAATTATAATTGTTTTCCTCAAGTTGGGAAAAGAAATATCTGGCAAGTCTTACAATATTTGAAAGCTGACTTCAGTAGCACAGATTATAATTGGTATTAACCATAGAATCCTGGAGCCAGATATCATGGTAAATGCTGAATAATACATAAGAGAGCCAGCCACTGGAGAGACTTCTTACATCTAATGAACTTTCAGACCAAAGGGGTTTGAATTTCACTGCAGAAATGTAGCAGTCTGCTGTGGTGCTTTAGGAGATTCCCTGAAGAGGTGTCTAGTGCCTCTTGCTCCACTCCACTAGGCAGTTTCTGATCTGCTCTAGTGAATGAAGGTTTGCACCCAAAACTCATTTAATAAATTCATTTTGGAGGAAAGAATCTCCTGCCAGGGTGAAAAATGAAAAGGCCCAGAGCTGATATAGGCCTTTTAAGGAACAGGCAGGAAAAGAGAGCCCCTAGCTGAAGTTGTACAAAGCTTTTATTGGGAGTTGGACAGGAAAGTTTATGTATAGGTGATGGGTGTTGCTCCAGGCAGGAATGTGGGAGGCAGATAATGTATATCTTGTGGTCTTTCCAAGACCTGTGAGTTGGGCTGGAGGGGGAACAGTAGGGGGTATAAAAACATTTTTAAATAAAAAAGCTACTAAGAACTTGTGGTACAAAATGAATATGACAGAGGCATTTCTTTGTTGTTTCGAAAGCTCTCTTTCACCTGTGTGACAGAAAATTATGCCACCCTGCATAATATAGTGGGCTATACAACTTTCTAGCTACATTTTATCCTGGATGAAGAAAGGAATGTGCCTTTGGTTGCAAATAGATTGCATGTCCAGGTAATGGGGGCAGGGCCCACTGCCATTGAAATGCAAATCTGCATATCTAAAAAAAGTCTTTGTCTGTGGTGAAATCCAAGGACAGGAACCACTGGGAGGTGTCTTTAAGCACAGTGTTAGCATATGGGAGGAGCTGAGGCCTTATTAGGCAATCAGGCTTTACAGGTGTCCTACCAGTCAGAAGTGGTGCAGGAACCTTCCTGTTTGTTGCCTGCTTCAGTCTTGGCTTTGAAGAGGATTTTGCTTATGTGATTTTGTGTGCTGTGCTTTTTTTTGCTACTGCAGGGATCTGAGCAGAGAGCATGGCTGAGCTTGGAAAGCAGGTCATGGTGAGTGAGGGGCTGGTGTCCATAGATGGAATGGAACACATGGTAAAGTGTGAGTCCATTCCTGATCTGGGTGGGATCCTGCAACCAGAGTGTCTCAGCAGCCAGGGGCCATGATTGTTGTCTTTGAAACTTTCTGAACCAAAAAAAGGCCTCTGAGTCATGTTGTTCTGTAGGCTGAATCTGTTCACAAAATTAGGAACAAGGAGCTATGTGTAGAAAGACCTTTTTTCAACATCAACATGTTTTGGGTGCACCCAGGAAAAGCAGGTTGCCAATTTAGAAAGTTTCAATTCTAAGTAACTTCTAGAGATTTTTCACTTTACAGTTAAGTGTAACTGTATGATTTATTTATAGTCAATTTTGTGTACATTGTAAAAGGCACCCCATGTGTTAGGTAGCACTCCACTAGTAAGGTGTGATGTATAAGGGTAGGATTAATGATACAAGGATTTACTAATGCTCAGGAAGTAGTAAGTTTTACAAAATAGAGGCTAGGCCGGGAAGTCTGGACCAGAAACTTTGTACTATACTAGTCTGTGTGGGTTTCATGTTCATCACTTTTTGTTTCCTATTTGGAATTTTCTAGAGTTTTGTAAATTTTGTGTTCCCTGATTTATTGGCCTGCTGTCCTGGTGTGTTCATAGAGAATGCCTGGGGACAAGCTTTAAGGGGTTTTGTCTGGGGGATAAATTACACCTCTGCCTTTGATCCTATTCCTGCCATGTATCCACAATGATCCCTGAAACTCACGAGATGACTGAGTAATAGATGTTGCTTTAAGATGGAGCATTTCTAGTCACTTAATCTTTACACCTTAGCTAAATATGTATCACTGTGTCAATCACCGTGTACTTCAACTAGAAGCATTTTCCTTGAAGGACAAGAGTGTCATTGATCTATAAATACAATGGTAAGTAATTTTAACTCAGTTTAGTTCACTGCCTAGCTTGATAATAGTAATCCAGTTTTTTCAATGCTCCATGGCTGGTCTGTCCTTCAATTCTGAGTCTCTTTCCTGCCCCCTCTTATAAATATTTGTTTCTGTGTGTGAGTGTATATTTGTAATACTAAAGTGTGGTCAATTTCCATGTCCTTTTCGAAAGGATATTTGTTACATTTATCACTTCTTCCCTTTTTAATTTACCGTCTCCAAATTCCAGTTTAAATTTTTGTATCAAGTTATTTTATCTCTCCTCCCTCCATAGCAATTCCCATGACTTTTTATTAATTCATTGACCTTTATGGATATTACAATTTAAATAACTATCTGAAGATTAAGGACCAACCTCCACAGTGACAGAATACATGTAATGTGTATATTCTTTAACCTAGGATGCCTTTCTCAGATAACTATTTCTAGCTCCTTCTGTTCAGTTGTGAATATTTTGGTTTTATTTTCCCAATATCTAAATAAATTTACCCTGGTTGAATGTAAAAACATTTTAATATTCATTCATCAATTGATGCAATCCTAAGAAGTTTTTAGTTAAAATTAAAAGTTGTGATTTGTATTTTTTTTATAGTAGCTAAATATATTAAACAGCTTTAAATGTGTGTCAGATATTTGTATTTTTTTTCTGAGAATTCTGTACCTAGTTCTTTACCCTATGATTAATATTTAACATATAAACACACAAGGAGTCCATTGCTTTTTCTTTTTTCAATCATGTCATGACCTCATTTGGAAATATTATTTTAATGGTGTAAGACTGTTTTAACATTTGTTTATGCTCCAAAAAATTACTTTAACTATGTGAGGATTTGTAATGAATGTTGTTTTACCGCATTTAATATTTTTTTTTATATTTATAAGATTTCAGGGCAGAACACATGGTTTTCAATAAGCAATCCAAGGCTCATCTTTGGTAAAAACTATTCCCCATTTCTCAATAGTCATTAGTTTCCTGTTTTAACTTTTCTAGAGATATGGTCTGATTTGAACCCCTCACCAAAATCTTCTATGTTAGTTTGTCTGCTGGCAATGATTTCTCCTTCACCTGTTAACTTCTTGAAGGGTTAAGGAATCATCTTCCTTGCCAACTGTGGACTTGGCCTCCTGCTTACTGCATGATTTCTCTTCTGGAGGTCCAGATCTCCTTTTCTAGCCACCTCATGATTGTAGTTGCTGGTCTGCCATGCTATCTCCACTGGCCTTGCTCTTATACTAGCTCTACAGTTTAGCTTCCAAGTACATTTCATTCTGCATTGTGGGAATTTGCTCTGCCAGTGATGTTATGGTATCTGGCTTAATAGAGGTACAGCATCTTGCCTGGGACACGTGCTTGCTTGCTTTTCCGAAGTGAAGACTTGACTCAGTCTTCAACACACCAGCATGTAGTAGGTTTCTACTTGGGCAAAACAGAAATACTCTGCAACGGGAAAACAAGTCTTTTCTATAGCAACCATTAGAATTGATATATAATATATATGTTTAAATATGTAGATATAGAACTATAAATATTTAGATATATATGCATATATGTATACACACAACACAAATAAATCCTTCCTCTTGCCTGCATATCAATGTATAAAATGCCTACCCTCTACTCTAACACTTAATCTGCCTGTATGCCACAATTTTGCACCATGATAATAATGAACTATACCTCTGAAAATGTATGCACCCCAATATTTTTCCTTTATAAGCTTTGGCCATGGTCATGATGTCTTCTTAAAGCTATAGAAGCATTAATACAGTACATGATTCATTACCCTGACAGAGTAACTATTATAAAAACATTGCTAACTTTGCTTTTGATAGAATCATATTGAGCACTGGCTTGTGTAGTTGCTCCTCAAGTGTTTGTAATAGAAATTCTAGTCATTAACTACAGTGACTCTTCATTTTATAAAAATACCATAACAACTATTAAGTAAAGGTGATAGTAGAACAATGAATATAAGTGTATATCAACTCTGTCTTTAATTTTTGATCCCAGTAAAATTGCAAATAAAGTGATATTCTAGTAACTTCAATACAATACTTAGGAATTTTCTAAATATTTTAGAAATTCTAAAATATTTTATTGGATTACTTGTAGCTGGATTATTTACATTAATAGGTAATGTTTCAGGTTGCAAATGCTGAATCTTAGCATCAAAACAAATTGCAAACTTTATAAATCAACTAGTTAACATGTTTTTAAATTAGAAAGTTTTAAACATAGATTAATATCGGTTTATATAAAATGATTGGAAAGAAACAACCTACTAAACATCTTACAATTTCTCCTACTTCCTATTCTCTGGAAATTTAATATAAAGACAACTGTTTAGATGTTTCCTCTTGTATAGGAAATTGTTTTGCCTCAAATAATAAGCAAATTGTATAGATATAAATATTTACTGTAATTTGGTATAAACTAGTCAGTATATTTTTCATTAAAATGTAGGGTATGTGTTTTTGGTCAGCTGAAGATTACTAACATCTTAAACCAAAAAAATCCAAAAATATAATCAACATTTTGAGTTTGTACATGCATGCGTGCATGTGTGTGTGTGCTACTAAGAAATGTCTTACTATCATTATCATTTGTAGGGTATACTGGATCTACTATCATAGTTGCTATAATTTTTTTGGTAATGATCTGATGGAGACAGGTGTCTGATTCTTAAAATGATTTTAAGAGGTATTGTTCTAAACCTCAGTACCTCTGCTGTAGTTAAACTAGGACAACTCAGTGTATTTTAGAATAAGAACTCAGGGTTAGTCAATACTAATCCTAATTACAATTTTATGTTGCACCATGGCCTCTGTATGTATTTCTGGCTTTCTTTAAATGCAGAATGTAGATGGGGTTGGCCTCAAAGTCTGCCTGCCTCTGTCCCTGAATCATTGAACTAAAAGGTGTATAGAACATCACCCAAATCTAATCATATTATTTATTTACCTGTGACTGTATGCCTGTGTTAAATTATGTGTAGAAAGGTGTGTATGTGTGTCTTTGCTTGGCTGTAAAAGTCAGAGAAAAATGTTGGGTCTTGGTCCTTTCCTTCAAGTATGTCTGAGGCAGGATCTCCTGTTGCCACCATATGTACATAGCCTTGTAAAATTCCTTTTTTTCTGCTATTTGTCTTTCTTTAAAAACGTGGGATTACATGCATGGAGTATCCCAACAGTCTTTATAATATGAAAATAAAGAGATAGTTGGAAGCTTTATCTGTAAACTATTTTTACAGATCTGAAGTTTATAAAGTAGAGTGCCCTGGAGTGAGACTGTTTTAAAACACAGTCTTACTTTATAACCCTGTCTGGCCTGAAAATTACCATGTGTTAGAGACACACCACCTGAAACGTGTAGAGATCCATCACCGTCTGCCTCATGTGACTGCACCTGGATAAAAAGAGAGATTTATCATAACTCTGTCACAGATATTAGTTGAAAAAAATACTCTGTAAAAGTGCATCTTGTGAGGGAGACCCAAATTTAAATTCATACATGTTACATGTCAGTGATTGAATGTTTCAGTTTAAAGGAAGTCACTATCTCTGGATGTGTTTGTGTCTTCTCTGTATCTCCATGTCTCTCTCTCCTCTTTGGTCATTTTCTGAAGAGAATTGAGTGAGACTCTCTTTTAATAAAATAAACACATGAGACAGAAGAGTTCTTCAACTTTCCTTAATGTCCATGAAGGTCATAATTCTGTCCTGGCAGTCTTTAGAACATTGCTGCTTTCATCTGAGAGTGGAATTAGTCCATACTTATAAAGATAGTTGTATTTTGCGGCTAAAGCCTGGAAAATTGATGGTTGAGAAACTACTAAAAATTGTAATTTTTTTTTTCATTCTTACCTAAGGGGAGGTAAATTCTAGAACCATAGGTAATCGAGGACAACTCCAGGTTTGAAGTAGAACTGGCAATGGAGAAAATCTCTGTGATAAGGATCACAAAGCCTGAAACATTGAGCCCCCTCAGTCCAGAAGAGACCAGAATAACATTAACATCCTCAGAATTTGCCTGTGTGATACAGAAAGCTTTTTAAAGTGGGAAGAACAAAGGGAGAGCTTTCTGTTCGAGTTTTCTTATATGTGATTAGTTGGTTGAGATGCCTCTATTCCTCCCTTTCTGGAAACAGTGTCTGTTACTCAATGTTTCTCAAAAAAATATGAGACAGTAGTCATTTTATGTGTTAAATTAAAATTAAACTATGAGATTTAAGACTCTGAATATGTTTCATGTTATGATTAGAATGAGACTTCGAGAACCATGTATGGATATACCAGATATACCATGTTTGATAGGAATGTCCCATGAAATTAGCAGTAAAATGAATATTTTTGTCAGAGCTCCCTCATGTCAGGTTGTTTTATCCATTTGATAAAAATGAGATTATTACATTTCCCTGTTGGCTGCTAAAGTGAATAAAATTCACATAATAATTGATACACATGGGCAAGATTTACTACTGAAACAAACTTTTAATAGTGATCTTCAGCATACAAGGTTGAATACTTTTATGTGTCTTTAGTGTATAATTTCTTACTGCTCTCTATTATGTCAAAAGCCCTTCAAACATATACAAAAAGCAACAAAAAACAGACTCGGTTATCACCATATATTTCAGCATACTTATTCATACATATTTACTAGGAAAAGGTAGGATAAAAAGTATATGAGCAGAAATGAATTGTAGATAAAAAGGGTAAAGTGATATAATATTTTTTAAATTAAATGTATAGAAATATATTTAAAATAAAAAGAAGGGCTAGAGGTGTTACTCTATCGTGAATAACACTGGATGTTGGTACAGAGAACCTATGTTGTATTCTTGGAACCCTTATGCAAATATGCTCAACTCTCCTTGACAGAGTTAGTTCAGCTAAGAGTTTTGAAGAAAGGATTACTGTCAAAGGCTCTTTGTGTCAGGTTACACATTTCAGCATTCAACAAATGCATGTGAACAAAATCTTTCTGTCACGTATTAATGGCATTTCCTCTGCTGGATAAAAACCTGCTCTTTTTCAAAGTCAATGCTGCTAAGAGGTTTATCTTTATAATACATTATTTTTTTTATCATTTTACAATGTCAGTTAGTGGTATTATAATTTTAACACTTTCTTTAAGAGAATTACTCTTTTTATCTTACTGGTTCCTGCTCTCCAGTGTTCCTAGGTCTTTAATAGTTTTATCATTTTCTCTTTTTTAATTAATTTTATATACTAATCACACTTCCCCTGTTCCCATTCACTTCTCAGTCAGGATCTCTGTCCCTCGGTATTGCATTCAATTATTAACTTGAGTTTCCATTCTAATCTCCCAAAATGATAAAGTATTATTTGATACAATCAGCCAAATAAATCAATTTCTTGCCTGAGATACTTTCACTTAGAGAATCAATCATAACAGCTTGATAGCAAGTTAAAAAATAGAAAAGTAAAAGTGATTTTGTTTTGATAAGTGCTTAGCCCTTGTGTCTTTTCCTTTATGTGATACTCGTTCCTTTTTCCTGGCAAGATTTCTTCCCCTGCAAAATTATTTTTTATTTGTGAAATTCCTGTATATCCATATCTGTTAAGCTATTTATTGGGAATTCAACTATTTATTAGACCAATATGTTATTTTTGGCAAAGTATTCTATTATCACAGAGGTAAACATGTATAACAGTAAAGAATGCAACATATCTTTATATCATTAAAACAAATAATCCACAGCATAAACAAATATAACCCATCTTAAAAGAATATTCGACAGCAGCTTGGCTTGCATTTATAGAACATAATATGCTGTGATACCAAAGGTATAAAAGATCTGTGAAGACATAGTGATATAGAGGGATTGACACTAACATAAGGGAGACCTACACGGTAAGTTGCAAGGACATGAACTTCTAAGTTCTTTGAAATTTAAGGCACATGTTTCTGAGACAAAGATATGAATTTAATGTTTTCCTTGCTGTGTTTCAGTCTTGCCTTGGTCGGTTATTCCCTCATTATGTCTCCATTTCTCTCTTATGGAAAGTAGGTGGTTTTCTGTGCAACTGAAATGTTAAAAAAATTTTTTCTTCTGATGTTTACATGATATCACTATTAAGATATTGATATTTCAAGCAGTTACACAGCTTGAATTACCAGCTTCTGGTCTGCAGCAGGGCTTAAAGAGACAGCTACAGAATAGTAAGACTTTAGGACTTTTATATCTGAAGGATTTTTAGAAACAATATAAACTTATATGCATTCTGATGGTCCCTTTTTGTTTTACATAGCTGTATACACCAAACAGAAAGTTTCAGGCAATATAAATGTTACCTTTGAGGGTCAGAATTTATTTGCTAATTACACAGTAAATAGAGTTGTTATAACAATACAAATATAATAAATCTCAACTTCATAATTGGGGGAGCTATAACATACAACCCCATCTGCAAAGAAAGAATCATTCATTTTGTTATCAAATTATAGAAATAAAGTTATAAAGTATTTTTAGAGAGTTGTCAAGTTGAACTATGTAGTCAATAAATAAAGAAATTATACACTATATTGTGGTGGGATTTATAATATATTTTAGAAACTTTCCGCCATAGCTATATCCCATATTTTTTGAGTGTCATTAAAAATTTAAACTGCCATTTTGTTTTAACAATTATAAAAATGTCAGTTTCTCCCTGAAGTGGGTTGGTTGTGGTGATCTGGATGTGTCCCTAGAGAGTGCAGCCACCAAGGGATTTCCTGGGAGCCAGTCAATGTTTAGGCTATAATGCAAATTGGGGGCATATTGTTGGGTGAGATAAGTTGACTGGGAAGTTTACTAGTGGTCGTGGTATTAAATTCATTTTACATCTTAAGGTTTTCTTCTCTTCTGATTGTAACTTGAAAGCCTACAGAAGAAAACTTGCAGCTCTTACTTGGGTCTACAATGTCTGGTTATATTTCATTGCCCTTGCTATTTAGAAAATCTTTCCACCTCAGTTTCTCTCTGAATGAAAGCCATTTCCCCCAGTCCTTGGTAAAGCATTCCATGTCAGTCATGTGAACACCAAGACCCAACATAAAAGTAGGTAGTTTGTTGTACTTTGAGCGATGTATCATAAAACTGATTTTGAGGATTTTACAGAGTTAGTTATTATCCTAGATAGGTGCCAGATTTAGCAAGAGGGGTTTGCACTGAATTCAGATTGCTTGTACATTTGAACTGGGTTCAAAACGCTACACAGTAGGCCATCTGTCCTTGAGAACTGGACTGCTTTCCTGAGAATAATTTTAAAAATCAGTTAACAAGATAGCTGGTCAAACAGTCTTTTTGAAGACTTAAGTCAGCTAATAGTAGAAAATCCGTCTTGTTGGATGGCAATACATCTGTTTTCTTATGTTGTCCTAAGATATAAAACAAGACTTACATGTTTCACAATTCTTGTGGTATAATAGTGCCAGTTATAAAACACTTTTTATTCATCAAAATGCTCGAGAAAATACTATTCTGATAAATCACAAATATGAATATGCTCAATAGATGAAATATATTCATGGGGAAAATACACTAAAATACTGGCTGTGGGAAAATTTGCATATTCTTTATAAAATAATTATAGTAGCATGCAAAGAATTACAGACATAAGTAAATAATATTCCATCTATGTGTCCCAATACTATGATTGATTAGATTTTCCCACCAGAGCATTATTTATCTGGTGGGTTAACATTTTGAATCTTTGTTTTTTTTCTGCTTGTTATACTGTTGTAATGGTTTTTTCACTCTGGTTGGCAAGAAGTCTAGACTTACAGACTTGTTGTTTTAGACCTGCTTAGTTGTCTGCAGTTGGTTAGGCCTTTAAAATGGCTTATATATTTATAATTGCTTTATGTAGTTTGGCCTATGCACTTTGTTGGTTTTTTTATTTTAATTTAATTTATTTGTATTAATTTGTATGCCACATAGCCCATGGCTTTTTTGCATTTTTTACATTTTTGTTTTTAGTTGACTTTCTTGATTTGTCTCTGACTCTGCCCTTCTTTTCCTACCTATTCTAATTGCCCACCTACTTCTACGATACTCACCAAGGGTCAAAACAGCTCCTTTATTTAAAAATTAATATTCACAGAATACAACAAGATGTTCCCATATCATTATGCCATGGTTTTTTGGAATGTGTCAGAAAAGACTGAATATTTGTAGATTTGTAGAGGCTTTTGCAGATTATGAAGCTCATTTAAGTGAATAAATATATTTTCTTCATTTGAACATGTTTTTCTTTGTGGTGACTTTCTTTTGATTGCTAGTGGATCCTCAGATAGTAGGACACTTTCTAAATGAAAATTGTCATTGTGGGTGTGATATGAGACTCTAGAACCTCAATTCATATTTTGTATTTTTTGTCTAATATGCTAGAGGTAGCTTATCAAACAGCTTCATTCTAATATTGTCATACTTTTACTTTATACTAATATAGACTATATCTCTGAATCACATGAAATACAACAAAGCAAACAAAATTCTTATTAAATAGTATGGAATCCAGATATATTTTGTTTTTGTGATAAAGGTTAGTCTGTAACTTTGGCTGTCCTGTAAGTTGTTCTGTACACCGAGAGAAACTTAGCCTTATAGATGTTAATGCCTTTGGCTTGCAAGTCCTGAAATAATGAGGAGACTATAGTGAAGTATTGTATATTTAATAAAACAGTTAATCTGGAATATCAGATGGCTGAATCACCCTCAGTTGATACATGAAGGCCACTAAGTGGTTACACATGCTTGTGTTTCTAATATCATTCCAAAGATAGAGATCTTCTGGATCTCTGAGGGCTAAAAATATATTAGCTGTGCTGTGGTAGCTCACAGCTTTAATCCTAGCTCTAGTATTGTTGAACCATGAAATAAAATAGCTGGACAAGGAAAAAACATATAACACAGGAGATGTCAGAAAGTCAGCATTCTGTGTGAGATATCAGACAAGCTGACAAACTTTCGAAGAGTACTTACTTATTTGGCCTGAGAGTTTGGCTAGGTGAGAATTGGCTTTGGTTTGTTTCTTTTTCTGAAAACTGAGCTTTTCCCCAATATCTGGCTCTGGGATTTAAAATAATAGTAAGTAAAAGTTGTGCAATATCAAGCCAACATTTCTGTTTCCCAGGGTGGCATTTATTCATTATATTAATACTATCTATGTCTTTTAAGTAATTGGATTGTAAGATCATGGCCTTCTTCCTCCACTGTTGTACTTTTCTGAAGGTTTTGAAAAATGAGTATATTATTCATATGCATAATTATACAACAATTGCAAATGGACTCTTCAAAATATTATTTCTGCGAGCTCAAACATGAAATAATCATTATGTTTGTTTCTGTATGTACTGTCAACTGAACCCTCCTATACATACAGGAAGAGCTCTGTAACACTGAGCCATCTGCCCTTCTCTGTGTTAATTATTTACAATTAAAATATGTAGCACTCATGATTTTATCTATCCTTTTGTAACTGTTTAAAGATGCAGTGCCTTTTAATAAAATCTTACTGATATTACAATTTAAGTTAGGGTAATTTCCAGTTCTGGAAGAAGAATATTGAACTAAAGTGAATACCTAATTCTTTGTAGAAACTTTGATGAAATCCTGAGTTTTGTATATCTTTGATTGACTAATTTCTGCCTGTGAGACAGGAATTAGTATTTTTGCTGCCCTTGACCTAATTTTATAATCTAAGCCTGTATGAAACTCAGAAGTAGGTTTACCTACCTCTACCTTAGAAAGTGGTAGGATTAACCATGGGTGCAAATGCTACCAGTTTGTCCATTTCAGATTCTTTTTTAAAGTTGGTAATTGCTCATACAACTCTTGTCATGTATACTCTGTACTGTTGACGTGTTTGTCTCTCTATGTTTATTAATAGGCATTTCTCTTTCACGATATTATACCAATCAGAGAGTACAAAAATGAGAGGTTTGAACTTGTTACTAAGTTTTCCTCTAATGTGATTAGTAATTTCAGTATAATGTTTATGTCATATCATATATGTGGAAGCATCAGAAATATATGGCTATACAGTCAAAGTAGTATACATTTACAATGCTTTCAATTTTGTGATTTCTGTTGTATATATGTATGGAATATTTTAGAATGTCGTGACCTATGATGATGTGCATGTCAGCTTCACTTGTGAAGAGTGGACATTGCTAGATGATTCCCAGAAGAATCTCTACAAAGATGTGATGCTGGATACCTATGGGAACCTCACTGCTATTGGTAAGAAGGCATTTTCTTTCATGTTTTAAAGTAAGAAAACGGTTGTTTTTATGGATACTCTTCTGTGATTTAAATGAAAAATAAGAATGAGCTGAATAAATTGCTCAGAATTCTAATTACTGTGAATACAGAAACTTAACTTTTCCCAACTTTCAAATAAATTCCATACATTTTTCTGGCACTATATTTTAGGATTCAATTGGGAGAATCACACAATTGAAGAATGTTTTCACTCTTCTAGAAGACATGAAAGGTAATTTTTGTGTTCAACCTGATAGAAATGGTCCCTTGATAAAATGTAGTTTCCTTAAAGTTCAAACAAAAGTATTTGTCAAAATAAACACATATTAAAGTGTATTGATGATTATTAAAATCTCAGAAAATTATATATCACAATTTTAGGTAAGTGAATTGAATTTTCAAGGCATTATTTGAAAAAAGAAGACCACTATATAAAACTTTAACCAATATGACTACTTCAATTATAGCACCATGTGAATGACGCTTTAAATTTTTGATCCAATAATTTTACACTACATTACACAAGTGATTCATATTTAAAATATAGAAAAACATTATAAAAATGTTTTTATAGGCAAAGCTATATACTATACATAATAAAGCCTGTATTACTTACATACACAAACTGTGGTTGTCATAGAGGAACCTTCAATCCTATACAATATGTTTCTGAGAAACAGAAAGTCACAGTGTGTGGATTCAATAAAGAAAGATTTGGTTTTTTCTATACTGCATATATTACATGTCATTCTAAATACATGTCATATGAGCTTAGAGATGTGGGAAGATATGACATACCTCTTTTCGTAAATATTTAGAAGATATGTACCAATCCCAATGTTGAATTTTATTCAAAATAAGTAATTTGTAAGCTTCAGTGCAAATATATGAAAATACACAGGAGAAAATCCCTATGAGTGCTTAATGTGTACACATTTGTTTGGTCTAGAACATATTGAAAATGTAGTATGACTCGCATTATAGTAAATTTCACGAATACTAGAAAAGTTTTAAAGCTCTGACAGTTTCCAGTTTTTTAAAATATGTAAAATATCTCATTTCAAAATATGTCAGAGTGGGAATTGTGTAATAAAAAACTTATCCTCACAACAGACTTTGAAGATTCAAAGTAACTCTAAAAAGACATTTTTAATACTTTAGAAAATAACAGTGATTTCTATTTATATTTATCCATAATTATAAAATTAAATCATTATATGTAATGATTTAACAGTGTACTAAATGCATTAAGTATTATATGTCTAAATTTCTTTGCAGGCATGAAAGAACATGTGTATATACTCAATGTGTTGAAGCCATTTCATATGAAAGTCATCTTCAAAGTCATAAAAGAACACATACTAGAGAGAAACCCTATGAATGTAATCAGTGTGGTAAAGGCTTTGTAAGGCACAGTACTCTTCAAATTCATAAAAGAACACATACAGGAGAAAAGCCCTATGAACGTAATCCGTGTGGTAAAGTCTTTACATATCAAAATTATCTTAAGATACATAAAATAACACATACTGGAGAGAAGCCTTATGAATGTAATCAGTGTGGTAAAGCCTTTGTATATCAAAATAGTCTTCGAAAGCATAAAATAACACATGCAGCAGAGAAGCCCTATGAATGTAATCAGGGCGGTAAAGCCTTTGCACAACAAAATTATCTTCAAAAGCATAAAAGAACATATACTGGAGAGAAACCTTATGAATGTAATCAGTGTGGCAAAGCCTTTGAATATCAAAGTTATCTTAAGATACATAAAAGAACACATACAGGAGAGAAGCCCTATGAATGTAATCAGTGTGGCAAAGCCTTTGCACGGCATAATTCTCTTCAAAGGCATGAAAGAACACATACTGGAGAGAAGCCCTATGAATGTAATCAGTGTGGCAAAACCTTTGTACAGTGCAGTCATCTTCAAAGGCATGAAAGAACACATACTGGAGAGAAACCCTATGAATGTAATCAGTGTGGTAAAGACTTTGCACAAACCAGTCATCTTCAAATGCATAAAAGAACACACACTGGAGAGAAGCCATATGAATGTAATCAGTGTGGTCAAGCCTTTGCAAGACACAGTCATCTCCAAAGGCATAAAAGAGCACATACTGGAGAGAAACTCTATGAATGTAATCAGTGTGGTAAAGCCTTTGCAGATCAAAGTTATCTTAAGACACATAAAAGAACACATACTGGAGAGAAACCCTATGAATGTAATCAGTGTGGTAAAGCCTTTGCATATCAAAGTTATTTTAAGACACATAAAAGAACACATCCTGGAGAGAAGCCCTATGCATGTAATTAGTGTGGTAAAGTCTTTGCACAGAACATTCATCTTCATACACATAAAAGAATACATACTGGAGAGAAGCCCTATGAATGTAATCAGTGTGATAAAGCATTTGCATGTCACAGTCATATTCAAAGGCATAAAAGAACCCACACTGGAGAGAAACTTGATGAATATAATCAATGTGGTAAATCCCTTATATGTCAAGGTAGTCTTCAAAAGCATAATATAACATATATAGTAGAGAAACCCATTCAATCATTCAATGTGGCAAAGCATTGCATGTATCATATGTCTTCTCAATCATGAGAAATAAATCATACTTCAATCTACATAAAATGAGTCTTTGGTAAAGTTTCCCACTTTATACTGGAGCAATGTTTGTACAAGCTATTAAGGCCTTTATATTATAGTATCTATAATTTCTCAAGCATTATAATATCCATTTTTTACATATGGAATATATGTGTATAAATGTATGTAGGTAGTCTTATGTGTATGGTAAAATTGCCAGCCAAAAACCACATCTTGATCCTGGAACAAATGCCAGAAGGAGTAAGCTATCTCAATAGCTGGAAATAGTATTTTTCTATGTCAGGTGGAGTTATAAAAGAGGCTCTGTGTGTCTCATAAGTCTCATGAAACAGAGGCCTAGTTATGAAACATTTTTTCATCCAAATTATACATGGTAAAGATAATCATCTTTATGATTATTCACAATTGTAAATGTGCCCTGTTAATGAAATATATTAATGTAAAAAAAATCAACAAAATCCATGCTGTGGGGCAATTTGCAAATCTGTATAGAGAAAAAGTGTACACAATAAACTACAGGTAAACATGAACAAAATCCAGAATTTGTGGTCTCCCAGCAATGTTTAATAAGATATTCCTATTAGTGAATTATATATCTGATGGAAAGACACCTTGAATATTTGTTTTATCTCTTGTGTTATGCCTAGGCCCCTGGAAAGTGTGAGAAATAACTTTGGAAATTTAAATAATATAGGTGCTATAGTTTATTATGAAGATCATTGAAGTCACTAAATATACTTTCTTAATGGATTTCCATGAGACTATAGTGACCTGTGTCAGTTGATTGAATGAAAAGCTTCCTAGACAGGATGATTTATTTGAACATCTGATTATCCTCAGTGCCTTTCTTTCAGTTGCTCATCAAACCATTAATAGGAGCCATTCTGTGTAAATTTTATCATTTGGGCTCAATTCATTTTCTACTTTCTGCATCTGTGTTCTGTTTGATTCTAATCCACCAACTTCCATTTTGAATTATGCCTTTACTACCATTAATAGACTCTATCTCTGTATTACATGATATACTTATAGGAAATCATATTCAATATTAAAGCAATTTCTTAGCCTGCTATATTTAATTTTTCTGTTGTTAAGAATAAGTTTTGGGTGTATGTTCCTAACTGTCCTGAAAGTTTCTCTGACAAAACATACTGTCCTTGAACTCATAGATCCACCTGGGTTTGGATGCTATGACTTGAGATGAGAGGTGGGTCAACATTTTTAGATATTTTTGTTTTTCTACAATTGGATAATATGCCTATGTGTAGCTTTTTGTCCATGTCAAGGATATGCAGTTGTACTGAGCATGACCCATACCTTAAAAATTAAAATTTGCCATAGACTATCATTCTGTTTCTAAGGATGGAGTGTATTAATGATATTAATATTGTGTGGGCCTTCCCAGTAATTGAATTGCAGGTGCATAAAGTTCTTCCTTACTGTTATGTTTGTTTTGAGCTTTTTAATGAATTTAAGTATTTTCTTGCATGGCTTTGTTCAACTGCTCCTCACAGTGTCAAAAGCCTCATTTAAAAACTGTAAACTTGGGATAATAGAAAGTTGTGATCATTCATCTAAGTACTGGCAACTCTGTCCTCCTGTATCCAAAAACAGCAAGAACTCATTAATATTGTGTCATTTATCTTGCTCAGTGTTAATTTTTTGTTTTCAATAAGTATATTGCTAATGTTTTCATCGATTTGTAACTGTTCAACCATTGAGTGGCTTTTTAATATTAAAATCTTATTTATATTACATTTTAAATTTGGGCAATTCACATTCTGGGAAGATTAACACAGAACTAGCATCTGTGCATAAATATTTGTATAAACTTCAATAGAAATTTCTGAGTTCTTAAATTATTTTTGGTTTTTTTTTGACTGATTATTGCATAAGATAAATTGGTTTAATATTGTGCCTGGCTGTTCTGGACCTGATTCCATAAACTAGGTTCACAATCAAATCATAGGCAGATATGCCTGCCTCTGCCACCTGAGTGCTGGGGTTATAACTGAGTTCTCAGTGTATAATTGTTTGACAATATTAGCAGTTTGTACATTTTACTTTTTTGTATTTAGAAATTGTTCATATAGCTTCTCTCATGAGTAGTCTGTATGTAGATCTCTACATTTCTCTCTATGCTTAATAGGCAATTCTGCAAGGCAATATACCATTTAAAGGGTACAGAAAAAAGGCAAAATGCTTATTCAGTTTTTTTAAATTGACATGTTGAATACATATATAATGTTTATGTCATGGGACACATGTGGAGAACACAGAAATACAACTATACTAGCAAAGATGTGTAGTTTACAATGTTATCAGTGTCATGCTTTTTGTTGTACACATTTATGTGATATTATAAAATGCAGTTACCTATGGTGATATACATATTAGCTTCACTTGGGTGGACTGGAGACCTACAGAACCTTATGAAGATAGGTAAGACTGAATTTTTCTTCATAATTTAAAATAAGAGGCCAACAGTATGTAACCTGTTCAAGAAAGAAAAAAAATGAGCTGAATAGAACAGTCAGGTCCTAACATTTGATAAAGATAGTAACTTAAGTTTTGAAATTTTTTTATAATATAAAACATTTTCTGGTAGTATATTTTAGAATACATTTAGGAAGATTATAGTATTGGAGAACATTGTCAAATATCTAAAAGGTATAGAAGGTTATTTTCATGTACCACCTGATAGAGCTGTCTCTCTGAAGAAATTGTAATGTGTCCTAAAAATGTTAGGCATAAGCAGTAATGTAAATAATCACAGCTTAATGTATATCAATAATTATTAAATTTTGACAAAGCCGTATAACTCAATTTCATGTATGTAAATTGCAAGGCATAGTTTTGAGGAAGTAGTCAAGTAACAATGCCTTAGCAGTTGTCACCATTTTGAATAGCCCCACAGGAGCTGTGCTGGCATACTGTCATTCAATTGCTTCACATTAATCATTTTACAAAACATATATATTGAAGACATGGTAACTATGTCTCCCAAACCTTCTAATAAGAAAAATCTCTATAGTGAAGCTTGTTTTTCTTATATAGCTGCTATGATTGTGGTTAGATCAGTGAGAAGGGCAGTTACAATCAAGAGTCAAGGGGCAGTTCTGAAGAAACCTCAGGCCCCAGACTACATGCCTAATAGTATCAGACAGTCAATTGTGTGAATTCAGTGTAGAAACATTAATTTATATTCTTCCTTTACAAGGCATATAATAATTTTACTTTCTCTGCATGGAAGCCATATGAATATGTACATTTTATGTACATGGATATGAAGAGTTGTAATGTACCTCTTTCTGAGAACAAATCGAAGATATTTAGCAGTCCCCATTCTAAGGAGATTTGCTGAATTCCACTAAAGTATGCAAGTCATTGGTTTTCCATCTTTATTGTTGATATATCAACAAACTCACAGTGCAGAAAAGCCCTGTATTAAGACTGTGTAAATATTTCTGTTTATTCTTGTTCACATATCAAATGTAGTATGACTCACATGGGATCTGTAACTGCAAGAAATGTGGTAAACCTATGTGTAGTAGTTTGGTTTCTTGGTCCAGGGCCAATTTAAAGATTGATATTCACAGCATACAGAAAGGCATCCCACATCACCTTCCCCTTTCTTTCTAATAAAAAGGAAGGTTTCAATTTTAACATAGCAAAATTACATGTAACAAAATAGCTATCAAGCAAGAATTACAGTTACAATATCTACTCTATTTGTATTTAGATTAAATTAAAGAAAATGCTCTATCATCTACCTTATCTTTATGAATCTAAAGTTTCATATCCAATATACCTTTCAAGTGACTAAGAAAAGCTTCCTATAACTATCGAATCTTCAACTACATCAAAGACCACAGAAGGATATATTTACCCAAGTGAACCAGAAGTGCAAATTACTTCCAAAATCTAGAAAGGACAGAGATGACACCTATCTGCCTGGACAGTCACACAAAGTTCCTTTATAAAGTCGGAGCATCCATCTTCAGCCTACAGGTCCAGAGTCTCTTTTCATTTCACTGAAGCTGGAAATCTGCTCTGCCCATTCAGGCACAGTTCATCAGTTACTTCATTTTGAATCCTGAAGAATGTCTGACAGTTTTCTCTGCAAAGCAGGAACCTCAAGGACCATCTCAGCCTGTTCTTTCAAAGTTAAGAGGCCACCTTCCTATGGAACCTGCATGTCCAGTTTAAACAGCATACTGTCAAGCATTTAATGCAAGAACTGTTTCATGTCCAGTGGCTAACCGAAGCTACAAAGAAACTAATCTCCACATGGAGTTTCTTCGATGCCCATTTTTTTCTTGAAGTAAACTGGTGCTGCCAGGAGCAGATCTGTCTAACTATCCAGAAAAGTCTAAGTTCTTAAAACATTTTAAATGCCATATTCTGTAGGTCTTAGAAGTATTTGAAGATTACCTATCTAATTGAATTATAACTTTGTATACCTAAAAATCTAACTATGAATTTCTTAATTATACATTACAATTTTAAATAAGTTACATAAACATCATATCTTAAACAAGAGTAGAAAAATACATACAGCATAAGAGAATTTAACTAAAGTTTCTATCAATAAACCAAAATCCATACTAATGTAAAACATTTTGAGATTAACAGCTGATTTCCTGATCTAAGTAAATTCAATAATCTAATTTTTTAAAAATCATTCATATACAATATTCCATTTTTCTTCTTAGACCATCAACCATTTATTATGAAAACAAACATTTAGAAACAATATTTGGGGAAATTGGGCATAGTTATCGATTACTACTTTCTGCTGATTAAGGGGCATTTAAAATCTCATGGGTTCTTGAGACTGGATCATAATCTGCAGACCTGAAGCTGATATAACCATCTCTTCTCATTAGAGATTTTTTTTCAGGGGGTCTTGATTTATGAAACCATATTTGCCTGGAAGCAATCCACAGGTTCTCATCTTCTGTGGAAACAAAAGCAGAACTCTTCCAAAGCCATAAATCCTTAGACACAAATTTCAAAATCAAAATACCTTTAAAATATATATTCTTGTTTAACTTAGTAGCCTTTGCATTTGCAATCCATTGTCTTTCTGCAGTTAGCTCATTAACAGTTAAAAAATTAAAAGAAAACACAATAACAACCAAAATCCAGATTTTGTGTCTATTTTCCATTTTTATGTGGCTTATTATATTTTTATTACTTTATTTCTCTTTTTAAAGACTTTCTCTAACTTTTTTCTTTTCTCTCTGAAGACTATATACCTTTTGCACACATTGTCACCCATTTACAGGTTTTTTTTTTAAATCTGAATTTGTTTTATTGTGAATCATTAATCATTTTATAAGTAGAAGAGCTTTTTAAAATATTCTCACTTGCCACATAGTTTTTGCAAATTAGGCTGAATCAGTATGTTCTCTTAAAGGGACCATGTCTCTGTTCGTGGCCAGCAAACAGAGCACACCCAAGAAAATACTGCTACTAAGAAACCATCTTTGTTTCCTTTTTGCTCAAAATAAACAGAAATCTAAAATCAATCACATGCTACTGAGTCTTCTGTGAGAGTTCAGGTACCGGCCTGATTGCAGCTTACACTGCCTGCTCCCAGTCCTCCAGCACCATTTTGAATGTGACCCGGATGCCAGGCTTTCTTTGTTCAATGACCTGCTTTGTAAACAGAATTTGGAATCTGCTTTGGCTCAGTTTCTGTGATCTCGAACCCTTTCTAATCTTTCTCAGGCTTTAAGAGGATAATTGACCCACGTTGGAGGCCATTTGTTTTAATGGGGTTTCTTTGTCCTGGGCTGCCAGAGGTCCAGACCCTGCCATAACAGACCCTTTAGCCGCCCACCGCTGCTGCTCAGGCCCCCAGAAATGACTCAGACACTTATATTAACTTCATGCTGTTTGGACTATGGCTCAGGCACATTTCTAGCTAGCTCTTACAGCTTAAATCAACCCATTTTATTAGTCTGCCACGTGGCCCGTAGCTCACCTGTGTTCCTTACATGTTGTACCTTTGGGCTTTAGCTTCCTCTGCCCCTGACTCTGCCCTTCCTTTCCTACCTATTTTGATTCCTCTGTCTACTTTTTTTACAGTGCCAGTCAAGGGCCAAAACAGCTCCTTTATTTAAAGATTGAGAATCACAGCATACAGAAAGGTATTTCCACATCACCTATGAGTTTTATGAGTTCTTTACAATTATGTAAAAAAACCTATAGAAAATAAGATACTTTAAATGTAAATTATATATATTTCCAGCAGAAAAAATACAGGGTTAGATATCTTGACCTCTGACCTCTGGGGTCTGCGTTAATTTTAACTTGAAAATTAGTGGTCATGAGTCACCCAGAAGCATCATGCGTTTGGAGGTTGGGTTTCTATCATAGATAATGAGAGCTGCCTTCTTCAGACTCAGTGTCCTAACCTTGATGTCTGCACTTTCTGAGGAAATATCTCAAGCTCTGAAACACAATGTATGGTTTTGTTTCTTCCTGCCTTGGCCCTTCCTGCCTCAACTTACCTTGGCTGACCCCACGCTCACTGTGTGTGGCCAAATGACTTTCAATTTGTGGTGGTACCAAGTAAACGTTGACCTATGACCCCACTCACATGATCCTAAAATTTTTGACTGGGTCAGGAAGATGACCTCTCACCCCCAGGTATGTGACCTCCAGATTCTTTTTACAGGTCATCAGTTTGACCTCTGACCCCTTAACCCTCATGACCACAGTCATAGTTGACAGAATCAGAAAGTTGACAGACCTCTGACCCCAATTATGTGATCCCAGGCTTAGTTGACAAGTTTAGGAATTTGACCCTTTACCTCCACCCATGTGATCCAAGACTTTCAGATTTCTCTGTCTTTTACCTCCACTCCTGTTCCACTCATACCCCAGGTGTGGTCTAAGGTCTAGACATAAGAGCAAAGCACTGTGGGTAATGCAGTGTGAATGGGCCCTGTGTGTGTTAATATGGGGTGTCATATGAATTGCTTCCCATCATTCTTCATATCCTCTCTCCCATTTACCTTTATACCCTTTTCCCAGGATCCTTCACTCCTTCAGTATCATGTTCCCTCAACCCTTCCTTTCATGATCCTTTTTCACTCCATCCCTGTCATTTTACACACTCTTGCTCTCATGACAAGCACATAGGGCATTCAACACTACAGATTCATGAACATGACCTCCTTCCCCGATCTTATCCCATGACCTTTGACCCAGACGTGAACTGTCAGTCTCTAGGCCTCATGTTCTATTTCCAACTTCCCAGGTCATTATGAGCTCATGAATATGCAAATCACTGTTGCTTGTAAATATGGAAATCACTTCCAGCATCCCCATTTTTGTTTTCTTTTAGGAAACTTCTTAATGCTTTTGTTCTGGATCCAAGTTTGGCCTAAGTGAGGGAGCTGAGGGACCAGGAGTTGGTTTGGAGAACATAGCAAGTGATGTCACTGGGAACCTGGTACTGACCATGTGTACAGGTTACAGGGCTGGAAGCCAGGGATGAGGCCTCAAGAGAAAACAGGCAGAGAGCAAAGGATCATGGAGTTGTGGGCCTCTAGCCTAAGACTCCTGACACCCTTGCAAGTGGAAGTGGGGGAGAGTGAAGGATCATGGGAAGGTCTACAGGCACACATGTCAACAGAGGCCAGTTCAGCTATGACATTTTCTTCCACTTTGAGGTGGGGTCAGGGTGAGGTCAGGCATGGCTGCAGGTAGTGAGACCTATTCAGTGGTGTAGGGTATTTCTGTGGTGATGTCACTGTGACCCCATGACCCCTCATTGATGTCAGTCAAAGGGGTATGGCAGGCAGGATGAGTGTGTGTGTCAATCAATAGATGGAAAGACAGAGTGGGTAGCTTGTAGGATGCTTAAGTAGTTATTATGGGATGGGGTGAGACATATTATGGGATATGTTCAATAGTTATGGGATGGGGTTGTTGCATCATTTTGGGGTGGGTGGGTAGTGTATTATGGGATAGATTGTTGGCCTATTATGGGATGAGCAGTTTGCTTATTACAAGATGGCAGGTTACAGGGGATGGCTGTTTGCTTATTATGGGATAGTTGTGCATTGTTAATGGGATGGGTCAGTGGGTTTTTATGGGGTAAATGTCTTGTTATTATGGGATTGCTGGTTATTATGAGATGGCTTAGTAGATTATTATGGGATGGGTAGATAGGTTATTACATGTTAGATGGCTGGTTATTATACTTGGGTTTTTAGTTGTTATGATATGGTTATGTCATTATTTATATAAGGATGGGTGTGAGGCATATTATGGGATACCTCTGGGATATTATGGGGTAACACATCTTATGGGGTGTGTGGATGTTACATTATGGGATGGATGGTTATTACGGAATCAATTTATGGGATATTACAGAACTGACAATATTCCCATGCTCTGGCTCTTAACTTCATTCACCTTTTTTTCATCGTGCAGCTGTGATGTGACTATGTATAGAAACTGATTCATAAAAGACTGCTGGAAGCTATATGGACCAGAACTGTCAGCATTCTGATAACCTACCCCCCAACCCTGCTAGCTTCCCCTTTATCTTGCAGCACCAGTGTGACCGGGATGTCTGGAGAAAACTGAGAATGGACTAAAACCCAACACAATGTATAGGAAACTAAATATATAAGTATTTATTCAGCATAGGATTAGTAACAATAGAATATTCCCTTATATTTAGTTACTCTTCTGTCCCATATCAGGTGGCTCTACTGATATGATACAGAGATCTTGTATTTTCCTTTAACAAGTAGGCTTGAGTGTAGAGAAGGGCAGAACCACACTCCAACTCTAAATCGAGCTTTAAGTTATAATTATACTGGGACTTAAACATGCAAAAAAATAGAGGTTAAGCAATGAGAATTTTCCCTAAAGAGTATACTGGTACCAATAGTTACGATATTCTTTTGCTTGTAAATTTTCTTAGATAGCCTCCCTTTTGCTTAAGAGGTCTAGATGTACAAGGTCTTTTCACTTTGTGAAGATGGGTATTTCAAGTTTTCTATAAAGACAGAAACAGAAATCTGCCCCCACCCTTGATTTGTTCTTACAACTTAAAGAATTGTAATATGGGTGGATGAGCTAACAATTCTCATTTTCATGAAGTTTCTCTGGTTCAAGTCAAGTCTTTATTAATTTTGATAGCATCTATAACTTCTATTCACCTGTGGAAACAAAAGCAAAACCCCTTCCACAATGGAGCACATACCCTGGCTTCCATTCAGAGGTTAGTACATCTTTGAAGTAAACAGGCCCATCAATGCCTTTCAGCAGCTGTTGTTCCTTTGTCATTAGTCTTGAGAAAATTAAAAGTTAATAGCATTGTCAGTCTTAATTTGTGCAGGTATTCTCATAGTGGCCATAACTTCTAGCATATGTGTGATTACAGAATCAGCCTTTTTCTGAACTCAAAGCAGTTGCCCATTGAAATCCTGAGAATGCATCTATTGTATGATGGACATATCTTAATTTTCCAAATTCTGTAAAATGAAATACATCCATCTGCCACATTTCATTTTGATGTATACCTTTAGGATTACTTCCTGCTGGCAATGGAGTTAAGTTATAGAAAGAACAGGTGGGACACTTATTACAATTTCTTTGGCTTGGTGCCAAGTGATAGAAAAATATTTTTTTTAAACTTTTACTCTTGATATAATACATTTTATAAAACTCTGATGCCTCCAGTACATTTCCTATTAATAATTTATCAATTTCATCATTACCTTGTGCTAAAAGACCTGGCAGACCCATAGGGGACTGAATGTGTATTATATAGAAGGGATGATTTCTAGTCCTGATTAATTCTGGTAACAGAATAAATAATAAAGTTAATTATGACTCATCATTCATAAAATCAGCTGTTTCAATGTGTAGAACAACTCTTTCTGCATACTGAAAGTCAATGACTATGTTAAGAGGTTCAGTAAAATCGATTAATACCATCACAAAAGCATATAATTCTGACTTTTGAACAGAATTATAAGTGTTTTGAGCCACTTTACCTATATGTTCTGATTTGTAACCTGCCTTTCTTGATTTATTTGCATTGGTATAAAATGTAGAGGGCTCCAGAAATTGATTTATCTCATACAATATGAGGAAGAATCCAATTGGTTTTCTTTAAAAATTAAATTCTTTTGCTTTGAGGATATTTGTTGTTAATATCTCTCAAAAAATACTGTAAGCTCTTTGTCAAGGTTCACTTTTTACCCATAATTGGTCAATTTCTTCATTAGTTACAGGTACAACAATTTCTGCTGGGTCCATTCCTGTTGATTGACAAAGTCTTAATTTCCCTTTTAAAAATGAGTTCAGAAAACTTTTCCCATATGTCTTTAATTTCTTACTCAGTTTATGTAGAAGAAATATCTATTCCAATATAACATTTTCCCTTTGCATTAAAATTCTTGTAGGAGAATGCTTAGACGGCAAGTAACTAGAATGCATGTAAGGTCCAGATCCACATGATCCACATGTGCATTCTTTAATTTCTTTTCCACCAAAGCCAATTCTTTCTCAGCTTCAAGTGACAATTCTCTTGGACTATTAAAGTCCTTGTCATGATTTAAGGTTTTGGACAAATTATCCAGTTCATCATTTTTAATTTCAATAGTGGGTCGTAAATTGGCAATGTCTACTAGTAGTCTTTGAAAAATAACTAAATCTATCTCTCTCGATTTGTACCTTTTTGGGTCAAACTTTTTGTTGGCCTACTTTGTAACCTAAATAATTAATGGAATCCTCTCTTCATATTTTTTCTGGGGCAAACTGTAATCTCCATGCAAGAAATTTTTCATTTCTTCAAATATTTTTTCTAAGATATTTGAATTAGCCAACAAGATATTGTCTATGTAATGATAAATTATAGATTGTGGGAATTTGTTATGTATTTGTTCTACTGGCTGTTGTACAAAATACTGGCACAGAGTAGGGCTATTCAGCATGCTTTGATGGAGGACCCTTGACTGATATCTTGTTACAGGTTGAGAATTATTATAAGTGGGCACTGTAAAGGCAAATTTTTCTTTGTCTGGTTCTTGTAAAGGTATTGTAAAGAAGCAGTCTTTTAAATCAAGAACTATAATAGGCCATTCTTTAGGTAACAGAGAAGCAAAGTAATCCCAGACTGTATAAAGCCCATTGGCTGGATCACCTTGTTTATCACCCTAAAGGTCTGTTACCATTCTCCACTTTCCAGATTTCATTTCAATAACAAGTACAGAATTCCAAGGGCTGGTTGCTTCTTCTATATGCTGAGCATTTAACTGTTCCTGTACCAGCTGCTCTAGGCCTGCAGTTTCTCTTTTGTTAGAGGCCATTGATGAACCCATATAGGCTTCTCTGTTAGTCATTTTAGAGGTAGTACTGTGGGTGTTTTTGAAAGATCAGCAGCTGTTTTGCCTTGTTTCTCTATAACCTGAATGGTCTCTGACTGTTTCTCCTAATACTGTCTGATGGGTTTTTTTTTGTTTTTTGTTTTTTTTGGTAACATGCTAGTTTATGGTTTATTTCTCTGTTTGGAAGAATATTAATCTCTGTGTTACATTGTATAAGTAAATCTCATCTCCATAAATATGTAGCAATGTTAGCCACATATGGCTTTCATATTCCTCTCTGTCCTTCTGGTCCTATACACTCAAGCCACCTTGCACTCTGATTTACCTGGGATAATGACTCAATTGACAAAAACTGAACATTTACTTCCTGAAGGGACCAACTTGGATGCCATTGACTCTGATGAAATTATGGATACATCCACCCCTATGTCCTATAAACCTTCAATAATAAGATCATTTATTTGTACTTTTAATTTTGGCCATTGTTTGTTGATAGATGCTTGACAAAATATTTGCTTTATAATTTTTCTTGAGTTTTTTTCCTACAGATTTTCTATCATTCAGTATAGTATGTCTTTTTAAAATAGGTTTTAATTTCTTTAATTGTTCTGGGAAGATGTTTCCTCCACAATGGCAGGGTAAGATTGGACTGGATTTGATATGGGAGCTTTTGAAAGCCCCCTTGGGGCGTTTCCCAAGGGCAGAAAGTTACCTTGTCTGTCCCTTGTTGATCTGCACTCATATGTCCAATGTCTTCCTTTCCCACACCTTCTGCATACTCCAGAAGGGAGGGGTGTTCTCCTAGCAGTTCCCTGTGATTCTCTAAGCATGAAATCAGCCAGGCTTGTAAGGGTTCCAGTGATACCCCCAAGAGAACAATGCAGGTCTCCAGGATGCATCTTATCACAAGATATGTGTGAAAGAAAGCTGAGCCCAGTAGATGCATTCTGGGTACCAATGAGTCTAGCTGGCTGGGAAATTGATTTATGGCCTCCTGGGTTCTGGGGCAACCATGTTCTCTTGTGTGAAATAATGTCTGTGCACTAAATTCTGCAGCCTAAGCTGCATCTGCCTTCATGTGCTGAACTTATCCTGCCTGCCTACTAGTACACCATCACTGTCAGTACAAGTTCACCCTGGGTCCCCTAGCTTTTGGCACATCCTCCCTAGCATCACCCAAATATCACGTCCTGCAAAGTGGTAAAACTTCTTTGAACTTCTCTACGATACAGACATCATCTTAACTGAAAAAAAAATACTTAAGGAAGGTTCTGAAAGTAGCAGAAGTGTATTAGGAGTGATTATGGTGTGTATGTGTGTGTGAGAGCGTGTTTGTGTTTGTGTATGTATATGTGTGTGTGTATGTATGTGTCTATGTGTGAGAATTTACTATGTTCTCTAAATAGAAATTAGTTGTTTGAGAGCCCATCATCAGTTTCAGAGAAGAAACAGTAAAACTTATGATGGTCAGTTAGCTAAAGATTGAAGGGGGAATTGTTGGCATGTGTTGGCATGTTGGAAGCCTTTAGAACTCCATTTTTTAGCTTCAGCTCAGGTAGGCACAAGTTCTGGAAAGTTTCCTTCCTGTGTGTATTTGGGTGACTAGCATTGAGGGAAGTAATTTCTTTTCTTGTCTTTGTAGATGAGAAAATTTTGTGGGAATCATACAAATAGTTGCAGAATATATTTTTATGGGAGGTGTGGCATTTTTGCCAGCTCTTGAAATTTACCCCATACACACTCACACTACCCAACTTCATGAATATTATTTTCTAGCCTTAGCTCCAATTCTGCCAAGACACTGTGTAGAGAGAGAGTGAGTTAGAAGAATATAGTTCTTGCCTTCAGTAGATGGGTGTGTGGTCTTCTAGGAACCATCATAGAAGATATCAGCAGTGTGAATGTAGATATCTGAAGACTCTCAGTATTCATTGAAGAAAGGCTTCCTGTTGAGTAGTAAAAAGCCTCTTCCAACCTAACATGATATATCTCTGCAATCAAAATATTACCAGCTGCCATGGATAACATATATGTGACTAAACATAGGAGCCAGAGATAGAGAGAAATAGAGATATAGGAAGAGGTGGAGGTAGAGGAGTAGGAACACATACTGAGAGAGAGACAGAGACAGGGGGAGGTAGGAAAGAAGGGAGAGAAGAGAGAGGGCAATAGAGAATGACTAAATAATTGTGTATGTGGTCTTGCTGTTTTCAAGTAGGATTTGAGCATAACCATTCTGTTTGAGGAAACTTGTTTCTGTTCCATGGGTTTGGAATGCTGAGACAAAGGATGAAGGCACCTGCAATAGATGAGCCCATGAGGATCCTGTGAGGATATCTGACATTAGGTGAGACGTTACTGAAGACATGGGTGGGTAGTGGTGTAGAAATTCTGAGGAGACATGTAAGAATGCTTTTTCTTACTTCATCTTGTATAGATTGTTTTTGTACTGCATGAATATCTTGAGCAAGCTCAAAATGTCCTTTGTGACTTGGCCTGAGCAAAGGTAGATGGGTGTCCAGAGAGATTATAGAAAGTTCTGTGTCTGAGAGGGAATTGGGGACTTTGAAGATAAGAAAGAAGTTTCCTAATTGCTTAGCTGGTGGTTGTGGTAGGGTGGATGTTGAGAGATAGAGATCTGTGGAAAGGAGGTAGATTGTGACAGAGTTGAAAGCAGGTTAGAAAGCTACATTGCCTGGAAATTACTATAGATGTTTAGGGCTCAGGGTCTCATAGGCAAGAGGGAAAAGTAGCAAGAATGTTTCCTTTTTTTTATGTGACCTTGTCCTTATATATGGGTCCTTGTTTATTGTGCCACTTTGGGTAAGGTTATGGATGTCCAAGGCACATTGGTGGATCCAACAATGGATGACTTCAGACCACACCCACCAAAAGCCACATATCTGGCAGGTACCCAATCCAGGGTGTACATGGGAAGTGTTGTAGAGGAGCCCATGAAGATCTTGAGTCCAATCTCCTTACAATACTCCCACCCACTTCCTCCTCACCTCCTTTTGTGTCTTGCAGCATCCAAGAAACACATGTGTTGGGTCTTATATGGACAGCAGCCATCTTGTACTGTGTGGGTACTCATTTTCTTTTTTTTCCTTTGGAAAGGGAGGAAGAAGTGCACATTTGGCATGCAACATCCAGTAAACTCAGTGCACTACAGCTATCAAGGGGAACTGTGTGGGGATTTAATAAAGTTTCAGAAATTTTGGAGATATCAGAGGAATCTACACACAGTCTATGTGGGGGGTTAGTAAAAGCTCCAGAAGTCCAAGAGCTCTAACCACAGTCACTCTAGGAAAATCAGAGTGGTGATTCACACATTTAATCCCAGCACATGGAGTATCCTGGGAGTGGTGACCTACACCCTTAATCCCAACTGAGTCAAGGTCACTTCAGATTATAGAAGGAATTCTAGGCTCCCAAGAAGGTATGGTAGTACCATGCCTTAATTATTGAAAGAGTACTTCAGATAGGATTGAAACCCAGAGGAAAACCATTCCAAGGGAATCGAGGCTGAGGAATCTGGAAGACAGCTGGGTAAAATTTGATTGTGGTGTTTATTCCCTCTAGTATCTCCAACTTCTTCAAAGATCTATCCCTGAGTCTCATTCTTTCATGTGACAATTGGTGTCCAACTTTGGGGCATGAATTTCTCTCCTCCCTACCCAAAAAAACCACACTTGCCTGGCAGAACAACACGTGGCCAGAGAAGTAATTATTAGCGGCTAGGCTTTCCATTCAGGGTTAGCCTCCAGCTTTAGGCAGACAGGCCACAAGTGTTTCTGTTTTACCTTAATCTGGATAAGTTTTTCAGAAAGTGGCCTCTTTATCCTGGTTCGTTGTTTCTTTTTCCTTTTTGGACCCATCGCTGTGTTGCTATCACACTAGGAAGCTGCCCCACTTCACAATCATCAATGGACAATAACAGTAAGCAACTCAATTTTTTTTTACAAAAAATAGGGACTTTGTTTAAAACAATGGAGGATGATTGGTCATACTGTAACCTCTCATTAGATGATTTGATATTAAAAGCAGTAGAGGAAAACATAGATAAAATAGATGGAAATATCATAATATTTATCTTACAATTTACTATGAATATTTATTGTTTGATATAACAGAAAAGTTTGACTAATGAAAATCCAAAGAAAAAGGTCTTTAAAAAGCCTGTTGAGAGAGAACACAAAGATGCTCAAATTCAAACAGAGGAATATGAAGAACCAAATTCAGCAAGGTCATCTAAAATTAGACTAAAAACAGGCAACATTACTATACCCAGTAACCTTTAAAAAATGAAGGATGAAAAAGATGAAAGAGAAGCTATCTGGGCTCCAGTAAAAATATTAGAATTATGGAGAGTAAAGGAAACAATTGTATCATATGGGATGCATTCACCATTTGTTAAGCAAATGCTGAACTCCTGGTCATGCTGTAACCAGGTCACCCCTAAAGATTGGTTGGATATGGTTACAGCCTTTCTTGAGACAGGGATGCTCATGCAATTCAAGTCATGGTGGAGGGAGGAGGCTAAAACAATAGAACAAAGAAACAGGGCCAGAGATATAGAAGTCTCTCAATACCAACTCCTTGGGGAAGGAGATTATGCTGATATTGAAAGGCAGTCATTATACAGTGACCATCTTCTGGATTTATGTCGCATGGCAGCTTTAAATGCTTGGGACCATATTGAAGAAATAGGAAAAAAGGTGAAACATTTACAAAAGTAATTCAAAGTCCTAAAGAAACTTTTACAGATTTTTTGCACTGACAAACCACAGCAGTAAACAGAATGGTACCGGACTCAGAAGCCAGGGGAATAATCATTGAATCACTGGCTTTTGAGAATGCCCATGTACAATGTAGAAAAATACTTAGACCTTTAAAAGGAAGGTCAGAAGCTTTGGAGGACTGGATTTATGAGACAATTAATATGGAGTCTTATGACAGTGATGATAACTGTGTAGGAGAGCTTATTTCAAGAGGTATAATAAAAAATCAAAATGTCAAATATTAATTGTGGAAGGGAAGATCACATAAAAAGAAATTGTAAAAAATGCTTTTGGTAGGAATAATCCCAAGAGAACACCCTTCCCTTCTAGAATTTGCATAAGGTGTGGAAAAGGAAGACATTGGACTAATGAATGCAGGTCAACAAGAGACAGTAAGGGAACTTTCTGCCCTTCAGAAATGCTCCAAGGGGGCTTTCAAAAACCCCTAGGTCAGGTAACTTTCTGCCCTTGGGAAATGCCCCAAGGGGACTTTCAAAAGCCCACATATCAAGTACAATCCAGTCTTACCCTGCCATTGTGGAGGAAACACCTTCCCAGAACAATTAAAAAGGTTAAAACCTATTTTAAAAAGGCACACTAACTGGAATAATAGAAAATTTACAGAAAAAGAAAAAAATTCAGGAAAAAATATAAAGCAAGTATTTTGGCAAACTTCTATCAACGAGCAAAGGCCAAAATAAAAAGTACAGATAAATGATGTTATTATTGAAGGCTTATTGGATACCAGCGGGGATGTACCCATAATTTCACCTGAGTCATGGCATCCAAGTTGACCCTTTCAAGAGGTAAATGTTCAGTTTTTGGGTATTGGGTCAATATCCCAGGTAAAACAGAGTGCAAGATGGCTTGAATGTATAGGACCAGAAGGACAGAGAGGAATATTAAAGCCATATGTGGCTGATATTGCTATAAATTTATGGGGAAGAGATTTACTGCAACAGTGGAACACGCAGATTAATATTCCCCAAAATACAGAAATAAGCCATGACCTAGCACATGGTTCCAGAAGAAATATCAGAAGATATTAGGAGAAACAGTCACAGACCATTCAGGTTATAGAGAAACAAGGCAAAACAGCTGCTGATCTTTCAAAAACACCCACAGCACTATCTCTAAAATGGCTAACAAAGAAGCCTACATTGGTTCATCAATGGCCTCTAACAAAAGAGAAATTGCAGGCCTTAGAGCAGCTGGTACAGGAAGAGTTAGGTGCTCGGCATATAGAAGAATCAACCAGCCCTTGGAATTCTCCTGTATTTGTTATTAAGAAGAAATCTGGACAGTAGAGAATGGTAACAGACCTAAGGGCAATAAACAAGGTGATCCAGCCAATGGGCTCTCTACAGTCTGGGATTCCTTTGCCTTGACTATTACCTAAAGAATGGCCTATTATAGTTATTGATTTAAAAGACTGGGTTTTTTTTTTACAATACGTTTACAAGAACAAGACAAAGAAAAATTCACTTTTACAGTGCCCACTTACAATAATTCTCAGCCTGTAAAGAGATTCCAGTGGAGGGTACTCTCTCAAGGAATGCTCAATAGTCCTACTCTGTGCCAGTATTTTGTTCAAAAGCCAATAGAACAAATACGCAGGAAATTCCCACAATCTATAATTTATCATTACATGGATGACATCTTGTTGGCCGATTCAAATATTGATACGTTGGCAAAACTTTTTGAAGACGTGAAAAGAATTTTTCCTGCTTGGGGATTACTGATTGCCCCAGAAAAAATACAAAGAATGGATTCCATTATTTAGGATATAAAATAGGTCAACAAAAAAATTAGACCCCAAAAGGTACAGATCAGGAGAGAAAGATTAAAGATATTTAATGATTTTCAAAGACTACTAGGAGACATTGCCAACTTACAACCAACTATTGGACTTAAAAATGATGAACTAGATAATCTGTTCAAAACGTTAAATGGTGACAAGGATTTAAATAGTCCGAGAGAGTTGTCAGCTGAAGCTGAGAAATAACTGGCTTTGGTAGAAAAAAAAAATTACAAGAGGCACATGTGGATCGTGTGGATCCAGACCTCAATAGTATTCTAGTTATCTTGCCCTCTAAGCATTCTCCTACAGGAATTTTAATGCAAAGGGAAAATGTTACATTGGAATGGATATTTCTTCCACATAAACCAAGCAAGAAGTTAAAGACATATGTGGAAAGGATTTCTGAATTTATTTTTGAAGGAAAATTAAAACTTTGTCAACTGACAGGAATGGACCCAGCAGAAATTGTTGTGCCTTTAACTAGTGAAGAAATTGACCAATTATGGGTAGAAAGTGAACCTTGGCAAAGAGCCTGTAGTATTTTTGGGAGGGATACTAACAACAAATATCCTAAAAGCAAAAGAATTGAATTTATAAAGAAAACTAATTGGATTCTCCCTCGTATTGTACGAGATAAACCAGTTTCCGGAGCTCCTACATTTTATACTTATGCAAAGAAATCAGGAAACACCGGTTACAAATCAAAACATCTAATTAATGTGACTCAAAGCCCTTATAATTCTGTTCAAAAGTCAGAATCATATGCCACCGTGATGGTGTTAATGGACCCTACAGAACCACTTAACATAGTCACTGACTCTCAGTATGCAGAGTTGTTCTACACATTGAAACAGCTGATTATATTAATGATGAATCATAATTAACTTCATTATTGATTCAGTTACAAGGAATAATCAGGACTAGAAATCATCCCTTCTATATAACACATATTCGATCCCATACAGGTCTGCCAGGTCCTTTACCACAAGGTAATATTGAAATTGATAAATTATTAATACGAAATGCACTAGACGCCTCAGAATTTCATAAAAAGCATCATGTTAATTGCAAAGGATTAAAAAAAATTCTCTATCATTTGGCAACAAGCCAAAGAAATTGTAAAAAGGTGTCCCACCTGTTCTTTCTATAACCAAACTCCATTGCCAGCAGGAAGTAATCCTAAAGGTATACATAGAAATGAAATCTGGCAGATGATGTATTTCATTTTACAGAATTTGGAAAATAAAGATATTTCCATCATACAATAGATACATTCTCAGGATTTCAATGGGCAACTGCTTTGAGTTCAGAAGAGGCTGATTATGTAATCACACATTTGCGAGAAGCTATGGCCATCATGGGAATACCTGCACAAATAAAGACTGACAATGCTCCAGCATATGTTTCTACTAAAATGAAACAATTTTTTGCTTATTATAATATAAAGCATATTACAAGAATACCACACAATCCTACAGGGCAAGCAGTCATAGAGAGATCAAATTGAACTCTAAAGGATATGATAAATAAACAGAAAGGAATAACAAAGACCCCCAGAGATTAGAGTACATAGTGCTTTATTAACTTTGAATTTTCTCAATGCTAATGACAAAGGAACAGCAGTTGCTGAAAGGCATTGGACCAGAGAAAAAACAGCTGAATTAAATCAGCCTATTTACTTCAAAGATGTATTAACCTCTGAATGGAAGCCAGGGTATGTGCCATGTTGGGGAAGGGGTTTTTCATTTATTTCCACAGGTGAGGAAAAGATATGGATACCATCAAAATTAATAAAGACTCAACTGAACCAGAGATACTTTATGAAACTAAGAATTGATAGCTCATCTACCCATATTACAATTCTTTCAGTTGTAAGAAAAAACAAAGGGTCGGGGCCGGTTTCTGTTCTTGTCTTTACAGGAATCTGAAAATACCCTTCTTCAAGTAGTTAAAAGGCCTTGGACATCCAGACATCTAAAGCAAAAAAGAGGCTATCCAGGAAAATTTGCAAACAAAACAATATGGTAACTATTGGTACCAGTATACATAATAGGGTAAAATCTCATTACTTAACCTTTACAAAATTTTTTATTAGTTAAAGTCCCAGTTTAATTATAATTTAAAGCTGATTTTAGAGTTGGATTGTGGCTCTCTACTTCTCTAAACTCAAGCGTACTTGTTAAAGGAAAATAAAAATATCTCTGTATCATATCAGAAGAGCCACCTGATATGGGACAGAAGAATAACAAAAAATAAGGGACTGTTCTATTGTTACTAATCCTATGCTCAATAAAATGTTATATGTTTAGTTTCCTGTACATTGTGTTGGTTTTTAGTCTCTAATCAGTTTTCTGCAGTGATCCAGGACAAGGCCTAATTGCGAACTTGAGATATCCAAAACAACAATAATTTCACATGAACTCTGACAAAGCCACTAGGCTGACAAACACCAACAAAAGATCAGATTTGGACTACAAACTGCTCATGACAATTTTGTAGCAGCTCAATGAGATGAACCAGCTTCACAGACTACTATGGCCATGACTTGAGACAAGTTGTGTGCTTTCCTGTTATGCAGAGACTGGACAACAAATGACACAGCTACTTATTTCAGGACTTGACATTTAACAAAAACTTTTCTTTTCAGGATCCCCAAAAGATGCCATCACTCCCAGTCAGCAGGAAGTAAACTTAAGAACACAGCACCCACACTCCCAAGTGGTGGGGTGGCTTGGTGTTGGTTGTTCAATCGGTTATGGATGATTGTCATTGTTTAGGTTAATTGGTTAAGAATTGTTCATGGTTATGGTTAGAAAAAAGTTAAACAAGAATAATTAGATTCAAGATTTGTGTTTAAAAAAAATAGAAAGGAAAAGGGGATACAGATATATAGGATATAAGGATAAATTATGGAATCTTCTTTTAAAAGGATTTTCTATCTTTAAATAATTTACATTGCATTGGTTTTTATGTCTACAAATTGTGCATCTTGAAATTAATTGTGTCATTGTACAAATATTTCTATGCTTGTTTCAGGTAGTATACTTAATCAGTTTATCTAACATTGTAATCCAAATTGCTAGTACATGAAATTTTTTATTTCCAATCAATTAGAAGCAATGCAAGTCAGTAGTTAGACATTACATTCAGACATAGTCATGTTAGATATGTATTCAAAGTCAAACAAATATATTTTAGATAAACAGGTCTTCTTCAAAAATTTCAGAGATCCATAGAATATGACATGTAAAATAGTTTTTAGAACTTAAAGACTTTTCTGGACAGTGAGACAGGTCTGCTCCTGGCAGCCCCAATATACTTCAAAAGAAAAAAGGGCATTGAAGAAACTCCATATGGAGTCTACTTTCCTTGTGGCAACGGTTAGTCATTGGACAAGAACCTGTCCCTGTATTGGCTGCTTGACAGTGAGCTATCTGAACTGGACATGCAGGTTCCCTCAGAAAATGACCTTTGAACTTTGACAGAACAAGCTGAGATGGTCCTTCAGGTTCCTGTCTTTCAGAGAACTCTGTCAGAGATGGCCTGTGGATGGTGTGAGACAGTAGCAGCCCCTGGCATGCTGGGCCTGGATCTTCCTGGAATGGGGTTGCTTTGGAATGCAGTCCAAAGTGGTGGTAAACTCCATCTAAGGCTAAATACCGGCACAAGACCAATAACCAACAAGTACCCCAAGAAAGGTTGAAAAGAACTTTGAAGAGAGTCTTCATACAGGACTCAAGGAGAAATGACTGAACTAAACCAATATGGACAGAGCAGATTTCCTGCTTCACCTAAAAGAAAAGAGACTCTGGGCCTGTAGGCTGAAGATGGGTGCCTCAACGTTATAAAGGAACTTTGGGTGACTGTCCAGGCAGATAGGAATCATCTCTGTCATTTCTAGTTTTTGGAAGTTGCTTGCACTTCCTAGTTATGTAGGTAAATATTATTTCCTTCTTGGGTCTCTGAATTAGTTGAAGATGAGATAGTTATAGTTACAGTTTTCTAATGACAGATTTAGAAAAGAAACTTTAAAGTTAAAGTTTATAAGTTTAAGAGACATCAAAATAATAAGATAATTAATGAAATATTTTCTTGGACTTGTCAATTGTTAATGGACCGGACATTACTCATTTATTGTTTGTATATATTATATATAATTATTGTACCTATTGTATATTGTTTTTATGTTAGCTATCACCTTCTTTTTTTGTAATTTGACACAAAGGGGGATACGTTGGGATTTAATAAAGTTTCAGAAATTTTGGAGATATCAGAGGGAATCCACCCACAGTCTATGTGGGGCGTTAGTAAAAGCTCCAGAAGTCCCAGAGCTCTAACCATAGTAAGTCTAGGAAAATCAGAGTGATAATTCAAACCTTAATCCCAACTGAGTCAAGGTCACTTCAGATTATAGAAGGAATTCCAGGCTCCCAAGTATTTGTGGTAGGGCCACGAATTAATTACTGAAAGAGTACTTAAGACAGGATTGAAACCCAAAGAAGCCATTCCAAGGGAAGCGAGGCTGAGGAAGCTAGAAGACAGCTGGGTAAAATTTGACTGTGGTGTTTATTCCCCCTAGTATCTCTAACTTATTCAGAGGTCTATCCCTGAGTCTCATTCTTTTGAGCAACAGAACAGCAGCAAGGCTACTGGCAGAGATGATGCAGCCTTGCAGTTTACATAAGTCAGGATTTTAACAAAACTCTCTTTTCTCAAAGACCCCAAAAGATTATCATTGCCACTAGATAATAAGAAGTAAATTAAGTTAATTATGATAAATTTAATGATCTCAGTCTCAAGAACCAAAGCAGATATAAAACAGATATGAAAGGATAAAAGGGTGAATTGAGTCCACTAATATTTCAGTATATTAATAACTGGTGATTGCATTGCTATTTACTATAATTTTTGGTGGTAGATTGTGTGTAATTATCTTCTTTATGATTAACTTCTGTGATGTTGTCAATTGTTTGTGGTTTCCTTGGTGTATCTGGTTTAATAAAGTTGGAGTTTTTCCTCTAAAGCTTTCTGTATTGCTTGTTCTGTGGATAATTTTTGTTTAGATCTGTGATCCTTTTTTCAGGAAATATATTGTTTACTCCACGTTTACTGATTGAAAGCTTTGCTGGTTATAGTAATTGAAGTTGGCATCCATGCTCATTTGTGTCAGTAGAATGTCTCACCAGTTCCTTCTTGCTTTCATAATTTCCATTGTATAGTCCGGTGTTATTCTTACTGGTCTGCCCAGTCTTATATTCTTATCTTCTTTCAGAAGGCATGGCTGAATTTCAAGCGACATCTCCTTGCCAGATAAACATCAACAAAAGTTTCCTTTGCTCCTCAAACTCATGAAATGTGCTTTCTGGGTGGAAGCAGTGGCTCAACTACTTGAGACAAGACACCCATTAGAAAAATTTTCAATTATTAGTGGAATGTGTTAAACCAAGAGCACTATTCTCTATCAAGGCAGATTTGAGCCTGCTGATCATTTAGCTTTCATAAAGAAGTGTGAGGAGATCCATTTTTAAGATGCCAAGATCATAAATATCTTCCATGTAACAGGAATTGGTAACTAGAAAACAAAAGACACAGAGATCAAGCACCTTCTGAAAAAGAAATAGGGTTAGATAATTAAGCTCAAAAGTGTCTGTGTAACAAAGTCTTGGTTCACACAAACCTCTCAATTCTTCTCTTCTGTTTTGCTTTGTTGGAGCCTCATTTACACACTTCAGAGGTATTTGCATATTGTTATATTCCTGTCCCTCCAGTGAGGTCTACATATTTATTGCCCCCATCTTCAACAAAATAAAATAGCAGCAAGGGGAATCTAATTCACTAAACAGGTTTATGGGTATAGCAATATTTTTAGTACAATAGGAGTAAGTTATCCATAATATATCAAATCTGAAGGTATTGTTTTACTTATGCAGCCTCATTTAGGGGATCTAACTCATGGAGTGAGTCTGAAGTCCAATCAAAATTGACAGGTTATTCTTTGTACATTTGTGGCAAAATTGTGTTAATATATCTTCTTAAAACATCATTGTTGCAGTTTTAGTGCATGCAGCCATTTTATATTGATAGTTAGACCCCTCTTCTGCTTCACACAACAGTATAAATAACAATTTTCTGTTTCTTAGAAATTTTGATACAATATGAAAAGTTTGAATCTATGTCAGGCTATGTTCCTACTTGTGTTTTTATAGTAATAATGGGTTACTACAGACTGAATTTAGGCATATCAATGCAGTAGTTTTAAACCAACTTCTGTTGAACTGGATAGAAGTACGTTAGAGTTCCGTTATTAAATGTGAAACTTAAACATGAGTTAGTTCATTTCTGCATATCTGCTGTTACTTTAAAGATGCTTGAGCTAGAAGCTATTCTCTATCCCAAGATATTTATTATACTAATTATACTTCCATACTGGCTGATTAACCACTCTAAAGTGAGAACGGCTTCATTTGCAACATCTGTCAGATGATTCCTTGAAAAAATTGCCTCTTCACACAGCACAGTCAAGTAATACTAAGTTTGTTCTAAATAAAGTATCAATGTGTTATTCTCTGTGTATGTGATTGTGTAATCTTACCTTCTCCTTTCTTTGAATAAAGTTTTTTTTTAATTTTTTTGCATTCCAAACTGGGAAGGCTATAATAATATAGTCAGGTTTTGACAATAAACTGTAGTAGACAAAATGACCGATAAAATTCAATGTGTAAAACATATTTAACAAATACCAATAAAATAACTTTTGCAAGGAACTTGCGACTTACCAAAGAAAAGTAAATATATTTCTCTATGGAGACCTTTAGGTACTCATATCTACTAAAAACAGATCTAGACTTTGAAGTGTTTCCTCAAAAGGCAGTGTTTACAAATTCATGGATGAGGAAGGCAAATTGGTATGTTGGGCAGTGGGAATGAATCTTTCTGTTTGTGAATATCAGAAGTGTGCAGTCAATTCCTGTGTGCTGTGATGGAACAAGTTATATAGACATCAGAAGACAGGTTCCCAAATTACCTTATTTGTTCAAAATCTAAATTAGTGGGTTCATGCTCTCTATTTTCAATTCAAATATATTTACATGTTTTAATGAATTTCACAAAAAGATATTGGTGCTAAGAGATAGAGCGTCATTTCATGGAAAATTAAAAAAAAATACTTCTGACATGTATCACATTATCTAGTTTTTACAATTCCTAACTTTGTTCACTTGTACAAGTTATCTTTTGAGACTCACGCCCATGTTCAAACATGAGATACAGAATAGTCAGAAATTCATGCATACATTTAAAATTAAATGGTATAAAATATTATCATTAGAAATTTGAGGAAAGAGACATAGCTGAAATGGAATTTTTTTTTTACATTCTATGGTTATGTGTTGCTATGATTAGTTAAATAAATATACTTACTTGCCAATTGCTGAACATGATAAAGTTAGGCAAAGGAAGAATGATGGAGGAAGGGAGAGACCAGCCAGACAAACACCAAGCAGGAAATGTAGAAATGAACCAAGCTATGCTCCAAATGACAAGAATAAATACAAATATGAGTAAACTAAAATATAAGAGCTAGCTACTAATAAGTATGAGAACTTTCACACATTTAGAAATAGTGTTTTGGTACTGTTTGTTTAAGAGTGTGGGAAGGTTAGGACAGGAATACTTACATATATATAGCAGCTCAAAGAGGGGCTGACATTTCCACATAAGTTGAAATGCATTATAACAAATTTTAAACATACAAAATGAAGTCATTCCCATTCTTATTTAAAAATCTCTTCTCTAGAGTGTCTGTTGATGGTAGTGAATCGAGACATGGATCTTTTAAGATGTGGCTTCCTGGCTAATGCTGTCAATATGGATGCTCATTTTGTAGGTTCAGCTTTGTGTACTTGAATGAAGTTTATGGATTGCAGCATTCACTAGACTAGTAAGAGTTTGGTCCCCTCATCTGCAACAGAGTTGTTATAATAAGTATGATATTTACTCTTGAATCTCCACCATGAAATTCAGCTTTCAGAAAGACAAGAGGGGTAGAAACAACCACAAAAACCACTCCATAGGACTTAGCCACACGACCCAGTAGGTGAAGGACTCATGGAATCAAAAATTAACACAGATACACAATAAAAGGCTTGAGAAAAAACTCTAAATAGGTTTCAGTGTGTTTAAAAATTTTCATAAGCCTGGAAGAAAGAAGAGGGACTATATGTACAGTATTAGATTAAAAATATAGACTTGTAAATTAAGTCTTTTTAATGCAAAGGAAAACATATAAAGAACCATATGATAATACAAATTATTAGAGAGTTTGGATTCTATATATGTGTTATCTTGAGAATCTTGACCTGTTATTGAACAAATGGTAACTTCTAAAAGATTCTAAATTATGAAGCAAGCTATACTCCAAATGACAGGAATAAATACAAATAAGAGTAACTAAAATATAAGAGCTAGCTAGTAATATGTATGAGAACTTTTAGTGGGATTCAAATGTCAGCTGATAGGGTCTGAAGTCGCTTATCCAGGTTCCCGACCTCCTGGAGGGTGTGTGGTCAACCTGGAGGGGATGTGGCCAACTCCATTGATAAGGGGCTACTGGGACATGAGGAGTTCTCCTCCTGGTTCCTGGCTGCTGGAGAGAATTGATCGGAATCCATAGTCCATCCATTGCTTGTCCATTGCTCGGATACTCCAGTCCCTGTTACTCCAGTCACAAGTATTGTGAGTGTTGATTTATATTCTAATAAATATTCATCTTGGACTGGTGTCTTGTAAGTAAAACTCTGCCTACATCAGGCTCCCCAATGGGCAGGGCATTGACAGCTACTGTGACACCTGTGGACTAAATGGCATAATTACACCTGAATTGACACAATGGCTGACAATTATTCTTTTGAGGACTTTAGGCCATATTTTGACATTGTGGTTGACAAATTATTAAATGAGTATCTTGAAGGATTCAATACACCATTCCTACTATTTTTTGGCTTGTTTTTCAATTTTGTGTTTCAAAATAAAAGGATGAAGAAAGAGGTGTCAAATTGAAACCAACAATTACTGTCCAGATTATGTATTATAGAACTATTGAACAGTACAGTGGCAGATGAGGTTAAATAGGTACAAAATGTTAATCAACATTTGCTGTCCGAGGTATATGATGTGGAACTGTCAAAAACTAAAATGGCAAAAAGGATGGATACTCTGGAAATTGGTTACAAAAAGCTTGCAGATGAGGCTTCCTCTTTGGATATCGATAACACTGTACAAGAAAAATATAGGCTCTCTGTAAATGGTGTCAAGAAACAACTGTAAAATATATCTGTGGACTCGTTTAACTGTATATCTCATCAAATTGACACCTTTAGAAACACACTATGTATAAAATGTAAAATACTTGCCTCCTTTCCTCCATTTTGATGCACAAATGCTAGATACTGCCTAAGAGAAGGGATGAATTTAAAAATTCTTCTGTTTTCATAGCTACTACAGACAAATATTGCATTATGAGCAGTGAAACAGAGTCAAGACATGTAGTCTTAAAGGAACACAGTTGTTATTATCTATCTCATAACTTAAAATTTTTAAAGGCATACTCAATCTGTTTCATGTATTAACTTTTTGCCACACAATATAACATAACAATTATTTCTACTTTAAAAAACTTTTAATTTACTTTGTTCTTCCATTGTTTATCCAGATGACTTGATTTAGCATTGTTCTTCTGTCTCTCCCCTTAAAATTCATCTAATCCTTTATGTTTCTCTTAGTGTGTCTCTCTATGTCCCTGTTTCTTTTAGAAATACTTTAAAATATTAAACATATTAGAAAAAGTAAAACATATTTCATTAATCCATGACATTCTTTTGCATTGGCTATCTACCCACTTTCAAGAAACTTGGCTGAGGACACTACTATATGGGTATAGCAATATTTTTAGTATCATAGTTTCCCATGATTTATCAAATCTGAAGGTTTACTTTTACTTCTGCAGTCTCATTTAGGGGATCTAACTCATGGAGTGAGTCTGAAGGCCAATCAAAATGGTGAGTTATTCTTTTTACATTTGTGGCAATATTGTATTAATATATCTTCTGGAAACATCACTGTTGTAGTTCTTAGTGCATGCAGCCATTTTATATTGATAGTTAGACCCCTATTCTGGTTCACACAACAATATAAATAACAATTTTCTGTTTCTTGGAAATTTTGAAACAGTGGGAAAAGCTTGTATCTATGTCTGGCTATCTATGTTCTGATTTGTGTTTTTATAGTGAAAATTGGGTTACTACAGGCTGAATTTAGGCATATCAATGCAGTAGTTTTAAACCAGCTTCTGTTGAACTGACTAGAAGTATGTTTGTTTGTCCTTAATAAATACTGTGAAAATTAAACATGAGTTAGTTTATTTCTGCATATCTGGTGTTCCTTTAGAGACGCTTGAGCTGGAAGTTATTCTCCATCCCAAGATCTTTTATTATACTCATTACACTTCCAAACTGGCTGATCAACTGCTCTAAAGTGAAGACTCCTTCATTTGCAACATCTGTCAGAATATTCCTTGAGAAAATTGCCTATTCACCCAACGCAGTGATGTAACACTAAGTTTGTTCTGTGTACATGATATGTAAACTTACCTTCTCTTTCTGTGAATACTTTTTTTTAAAAAAAATGTTTTTGCATTCCAAAGTGTGAAAGGCCATAAGTACATACTCAGATTTTGAAAATAAACTTTAGTAGACAAAATGACTGATAAAATTCAATGTGTAAAACATATATAATAAATACCAATAAAATAACTTTTGCAAGGAACTTGCCACTGAACAAACAAGAGTAACCATAGTTCTCTCTGGAGACCTTTACATACTCATAACTACTGAATACAGATCTAGACTTTGAAGTGTTTCCTCGGAAAGCAATGTGTACAATTTCATGGATGAGGAAGGCAAATCTGTATGGTGGGCAGTGGGAATGAATCTTTCTGTTTGTGAATATCAGAAGTGGGCAGTCAATTCCTGTGATGAAACAATTTCTATAGACATCAGAAGACAGGTTCCCAAATTACCTCACTTGTTTTAACTGCTAAATTACTGTGTTAAAGCTCTCTATTGTTGATGCAAATATATTTACACATTTTATCACATACCACAAAAAGATATTACAGTATTGGGGCTATAGAATAAAGAGATAGACTGTCATTTCATGGAAAATAAAAAAATACTTCTGCCATCTATCAAATTATCTAGTCTTTATAATACCTAACTTTGATCACTTGTACAAAGTGTCTTTTGAGACTCACGCCCATGTTCAAACATGAGATACAGAAAAATTAGAAATAGATGCATACATTTAAAATGAAATTGTATAAACAAATATGATCATTAGAAATATGAGTAAAGAAACATAGCTTCAATGGAATTTTTTCTACACTATATGGTTATATTTTGCTGTGAATGGTTAAAATAAAAAAAAATATACTTACTTGCCTATTGCTTAACATGATAACGTTAGGCAAGCAAGAATGATGGTGGAAGGGAGACACCAGCCAGACAAAAACCAAGCAGGAAATGTAGAAATGAAGCAAGCTATGCTCCAAATTACAAGAATAAATACAAATATGAGTAAATTAAAATATAACAGCTAGCTAGTAATAAGTCTGAGAACTAGCAAACATTTATAAATAGTGTTTTGATACTGTTTAAGAGTGTATGAAGGTTAGGACAGGAATACTTACCTATATATAGCAGTACAAAGAAGGGCTGAAATTTACACGTAAGTTGAAATACATTATAACAAATTTTAAACATACAAAATGAAGTAATTCCCATTCTTATTTAAAAATCTCTTCTCTAGAGTGTCTGTTGATGGTAGTGAATCGAGACATGGATCTTTTGAGATGTGGCTTACTAGCTAATGCTGTCAATATGGATGCTCATTTGGGAGGTTCTGCTTCCTGTACTTGAATGGAGTTTATGGATTGCAGGATTCACTTGACTAGTAACAGTTTGGTCCCCTCATCTGCAACAGAGTTGCTGTAATCTTGAACCTCCACCATCAAATTCAGCTTTCAGGAAGGCAAGAGGGGCAGAAACAATCACCAAAACCACTCAATGGGTGTTAGCCACACAACCTAATAGGTGAAAGACTCAGGGGATCAAAAATTAATACAGCTACAAAATAAAAGGTTGAGAAAAAAAACTCTAAATAGGTTTCAGTGTGTTTTAAAACTTACATAAGCCTGGAAGAAAGAAGAGGGAATATATATATATAGTATTAGATTAAAAATATAGACTTGTAAATTAAGTCTTTTTAATAAAAATGAAAATATATATAATGAATCATATGATAATACAAATTATTAGAGAGTCTGAATGCTATATATGTGTTATCTTGAAAATCTTGACCTGTTATTGAACAAATGGTAACTGCTAAAAGATTCTAAATTATAAAGAGTAATAGTTTACACCAACTTACATATTTAGATAATGTCTGTCCTTCAAATTTTGAGTCAAATTTTTTCACTGGGAGAGATAATTTATGTTTTGTTTCCACAGAAAATAAGTCTGTGAATTCATTAAATGTTATGAAAATTCTTGATTGAGGAAGACTCCTGAAATATCTCTCATGGCAGTAGATTGCTCAAATGATCTAATGTCTCAGAATGCCTCTTTTGCACGTTCCTCTGAGTTTTGCATATAGAACAGCAGCAAGGCAACTGTCAGAGATGATGCAGCCTTGAAGTTTACATCAGTCAGGGTTTCAACAAAACTCTCTTTTCTCAAAGGCCCTAAATGGTTATCATTGCCACTAGATAATAAGGAGTAAATTAATTTAATTATGATAGATTCAATGATCTCTGTCTAAAGAACCAAACCAGATACAATACAGACATGAAAGGACAAAATAATGGATTGAGTCCATTGATATTTTGGGATCCTAATGACTGGTGATTGCATGGTTATTTACTGTAATTTTTGGTGGTAGATTGTGTGTAATTATCTCCTCTGAGGCGGGAAACTGCAGTGGCCAGCACAGGGTCCCCGGCAGGGGACACAGCCCCGGTGGTAGTGGAAACTGCATCCGTGATGGCTGACACTGTGCCCACTGCAGCTGATACAGCTCCCATGGGGGTGGCCAAAACATTGCCAATTGCCTGCCGTGGCAAGCTGTGTCAGCAGCAGTGGAAACAGAGACCTTGTCCCTGCAAACATCTCCCGTCGCACCAAGTTGTACCTCAGCGTCCCCATTGGCAGAAACAGCATCTGAGGTGGCGGAAACAGTGACACCCCCCCCCCCCCCGGCAGAAACAGCGTCCAAGGCTGAGGAATCTGTGGAGGTGGAAACAGCATCCATGGCCGCTGAAACCACATCAGCAAAGGCTGATAGAGCGACCTCAGAGGTGGAAACAGTGTCAGGGAGGGCAAGCTCTGTCTGCGGCGTGGGAAACACTGTTCAGCTGCTAAGGCTTCTGGGAAAGCAAGTCCCAAAAAACTGCTGCAGCCCTCTGTTAGACCTAGTTGGACTACCTCATGAATCTCAGGTTCCCAATCACCGTCTGGCTCTCGGTGGTTGTTGTCCTACGACATAGATCGTGTAAATACACCACAGTGCTGTCTATTTAGCACAATCCCATCCTAGACAGTGTCCACAGTACGGTAGTGCTCAGTATTTGAGTGCAATCCATCATAAAAATGATGAAACATACCATAGTGCTGTGTATTGAAGAACAATCCGATTCTAGAGATTGTGTAAAATACCAGAGTGCTCTGTATTTGAGCGCAATCCATCATAAAAATGATAAAAAAAAATACTGTAGTGCTGTGTATTGAAGCACAGTCCCATCCCAGAGATCAAAATGCCATAGTGCTGGGTATTTAAGCACAATCCAATCCTAGAGATTGTGTAAAATATGGTAGTGCAGTGTATGCAAGCGCCACTAGATCCCATAGATTGTGAAACACACCATCCTGCTGTGTATATAATCACAAAGCGATCCTAGAGGTTGTGTAAAATATCATAGTGCTGTGTATTTTATGATAACCAATCACCTCTATTTCTTAAAATACCGTAGTGCTGTGTATTTAAGCGCAATACCATCCTGTAGATTGTGGAAAATTACATTGTGCTGTGTGTTGTGTGACAATCAATCCTATATAGTGAATCAAATACCATACTGGTGTGTATTTCAGGTCAATCAACCTCATAGATTGTGGGAAATACCTTACAGCTGTGCTTTTAAGTGTCAGGTGATCCTATACTTTGGAAAAATACCATAGTGTTGTGGATTTAAATGCACCGAATCCCATATTTCTGTAAAATAGAGTAATGCCGTATGTTTAAGATCTACTCGAACCTACAGATTGCCAAAAATACCGTAGTGCTGTGTATTTTAAGTGCAGTAAGTTCCTATAGCTTCTGTAAAATACCCGGAAGACACTTTCATGTAAGAACTTGTAATAACTATTATCATTATTACTATTAGTGTAATCTCATGTAAGCATTTACTTATGTCTCAAGACCCACAGAGCTGACTAAAGAACCAAATAACGATGCAAGCCGACAAGTTCATTCTTATCATCACCATTATTATTATTATTTATTTATTTATTTATTTATTTATTTATTTTCAGTGATGGTTTATATGTACTCATGTCTCAAAACCCCAAACACGACTAAAGAGCCAATTAACGAGGCAATCAGACAATTTCATTATTTTTATTATTATTATTTTCCAAAGACGAACAAAGAGACAAGTATCAATACAAGTCCACAAGTTTGTTATTATTATTATTAATCATTATTATAATATTATTAGTCTTTTCAGAGACCACCAAAGAACCTAATTATGATGGAACCTGACAAGTATTCTATGACTGTTATTATCATTATAATTACTATTTTCAGTGACAGGTTTAAACCATTTCCTATGGAAACCCTATGTTTTACACAGCAAAAGTAGAAATGGGATCGTTAGCTCAGGGATGACAATGTTTTAAACATGAAACACAAAGTGGGGAGCTGCAGGCCTTAATATTTATAGACTATGTTAAAGGATAGCATCGGTGCAGCTAAAAGAGTATCCTGGCAGCAGAAACAGCATCCCAGGCAGCAACCTGGAATTGATACATTGAGCAGTTAAGGTGGAATTAATACACTGAGCAGTTAAGGTGGAATTGATACACTGAGCAGTTAAGGTGGAACTGATACACTGAGCAGTTAAGGTGGAAATGATACATTGAGCAGTCAAGGTGGAATTGATACTGCGGTAACATAGTGTATATTTAATGAATGTGCTCAGTTGGTAGAGTTCTAGTTCTTAGTAATTATAACAATGGATGCTCAGTACTCAGGGTTCTGGTTATTCTGTGGTAGCAGTCATAAATATTCAGTACTTACAGTGATGGATGCTCAGAACTTAGTGCTGAGTGCTCAGTCGCTATAGTGCTGGGTAGTGAGTACTCGGGGTACAGGATGCTTATTGGGAGTCTGTTCTTATGTGTGATGGGAAGAAAGAAAGTGGCCCTGCCCCCACCTCAGTTTCTCATCACTTCCAGTAACTAGTCAACCTGAAAAAAAAATCTAATTAGTATAAAATTTAGTTTGATTATTTTTTCATCCCTGAACCTTGGACTTGAAGGGCAGCAGTTGAAGAGCATGATGGGATTGACAGCTGGAACAGAAATACCTGGAAATCATCTGGAGAGCTCTAAACAAACCTTTTCTTTTGTCAAATGTTCCACATGTCTGTCATCAACCCTGGTGTTTTCTGTCCTCTGGGGCCTTAAAAAATTTATAACTAAATATATATGTGTATATATATATATATATTAAAATATTTAAATTTACATTTTAAAGAATTTACCATTGACAGTAAATTAACATTTTAAATTAGTAAATTTTTAATTTTTAAGGATTAATTTAAAAGGGCTTCATTCTTTTCTCTATTTCTGTTTTTTGCCCTTTAAGATATATAAGGACCTTCTGGAAAATGTAGTTTGTTTCTCTTCAGCCACAAAGGACAAAAATATGATGTTAATTAAAAGATAATAAAAAATAAATTTTTCAGGTAAGATTAAGAAAACTGGAGGGGAATTTAAAATAATAAAACTTGATTTTAAGGAAAAAGACTCAGAAAAATTCCCCAGGCACTGTACCAAATGTCAAATATTTCAGTCAAATTATGAAAGAATAATGTGTTTTCTTGAAGATACTTTTGTGAAAAACCTAGAAAACAAATATGTAAAATTTTGGGTTTTTTTGTGTGTTGGCGGGGAGAATATGTAGATGCTCAGTCATTTTTTCCCCCAATGTGGGGTAGTAAGGGAGCTGATTAAAATATTTATTTTTATAATGTTTTATGTTTATACTGGGCACTGAACATTTTGACAGTAGCCATGTGGGGGAGGGAGGCAACAGGTGAGGATTGAGGTTCAGTGTGTTGACCTACCAAAAGTGATCCTGTGGTTTATAATCCCGAGGAAGGTAAGAACCCCGAGACCACAAACCCTAAAATATCTTTTGGTTCTGCTGTCTCTCTGCATTCTTGCTCTTGCTGTTTTCCTCTGATTTGAGGGATGGTGGAATTGGGTGTGGAGAAATTTCCTAGGCTTGTGAGGTTCTGTGTTTTTCTCATGGAATCATCCCTCTCTATTTGGTATTCTTACCTTTGAATGGTGGTTTCTGACCTGGCATAGCTCCTAGATCCAAACCCACCCACAACCGCTTTCCCTCCCCAAATGACTCAGATGGTTATATGAATTACATGATGTTAGGCCTATGTTAACTTATTTCTATTAATCTTTCTCACCATATGGCCTGTGGTTTACCTCAAAGTTTACATGTGAATTCTTGGGCAGCTGGATCAAGACTCTGGTGGCTCTGCCATCCTTACTATCTATGCTTGGATTTCCTGCCACCTGCCTTTAAGATGCCCTGTTATGGGGGAAACAGTCCCTTTAATAATCAGTGACTTCCACAGCATACAGAAACATAGCCTGCATCAGTGAACTGCAGTAACATAGTGTATATTTAATGAGCAAATTGTCAGGAATATCAGAGGACACAATCACCCACAGCCAAGACATGAATGTCAGGCAGCGGTGACTCAAGCATTTACTCCCATCACTTGGGAGACAGAAATTTATCTGGATCTCTGAGTTCAAAGCTAACAGAGCCAGTCCAGGGCACACATGTTTAGGAGAGTTGGACCAGGGAGTAGAATAGCTGGGTAGGAATAAAAAAATATGTAAGTCAGAAGACTGATGTTCTCTCATGATTTCTGAGATCCCAGGCAGTCTGAGGATTCATGGAAACAGGACCTATCCACTTCATCCTGAGGAGTCGGCAGAGTGAGAATTGGCTGTGGTTTGTTCCTGTCTCCCCGATATTCCAGTTTTTTCACAATATCTTGCTTGAGGTTTTTTATTGTGTACTGAATGGAATTGATGTAATACATGGGGGAAACTGAGGCACTAGAGAACACTGATTCACAAGGTAACTGAGGCAGAATACTGAGGCATGTGAATAATATAGGCACAAGGAGAAACCGGGAGAAACTGAGGTCCAGTGGAAGTTGAAGCTCAGGGGTAACTGAAGCACAGCAAAACTGAAGTGTGGGGGAAATTGAGGCATAGGGAATGTGAGGCATGGGATAATGTGAGGAATGAGGGAAACTGAGGCACTAGAGACAACTCATTCACAGGGGAAACTGATACATGTAGATAATTTATGCTTTGGGGAAAACTGATGCATAGAGGGAAACTGAGGCACGAGGGAGAACTAAGGTGAAAAACTGAGATAAGGGCAGAAGCTGAGGTACCAGGTTGAGTGGGGAAAAACTAGGATCAGCTGAGTTCAGGGTGGCTATACACTGATTTTTGAATCCTCCCCAAATATTCCCCATACAGATAGCAGTGACATCACCATGGTGGGACATGTGCCCCCTTCAGAGCCCTCAGCATTCAAGTCCCTGAGGGAGGAAGGCAGGGCTTAGACCTGTCACTCACAGACCTTAAGTCAAGGGGGCAGAGTTAACACTATTGGACTCAGGAAGGTAGGACTAACAGATATCAGTGTCCACCACAAAACAGACAATCAGGGCCTTAAACCTGTCCATCACAGCCCCTGAGGGTAGAAGGCGGGGCTTAGACCTGTCACTCACAGACCTTAAGTCAAGGGGGTGGGGTTAACACCATTGGACTCAGGAAGGTAGGACTAACAGATATCCATGTCCAACACAAAACAGACAATCAGGGCCTTAAACCTGTCCATCACAGCCCCTGAGGGAGGAAGGTGGGACTGATTTGTACCTGTCACTCACAGACCTTAAGTCAAGGGGGTGGGGTTAACACTATTGGACTCAGGAAGGTAGGACTAACAGATATCCATGTCCACCACAAAACAGACAACCAGGGCCTTAAACTTGTCCATCACAGCCCCTGAGGGAGGAAGGTGGGACCCGTTTGTACCTGTCAATCCCAGAACCTGAAGGAATAAAGCAGGACAAACACGTTCTGGACATAACAAAATAATAATTGTTCACCTTAACCTCTGACCTTCACGGCTGTTTAGGGTGACCTGTGACCTTGTGGGTTACTCTGGGGTCACATCCAGTATCTGGACGGGATCCTTTAAAAGGAACAGAATGGGAATGTTGCCCAAGTACACAAGAAAAAAGTAGGGTCCGTCAGCCATTTTGACATCTGATATGGGGCCTGAGTCAATTTTTACTTGAGAATTATTGATCATGAGTCACCCTGAAGCATCATGGGCATGAGCTTGGGTGCCAATCATAGGTACTGAGCCCTACCCTTTTTCTCTGACTCAGTGTCCCCACCTTGAGGAAATGTCTCAAGCTCAGAAACAAAACGGATGTTTCTGCTCCCACAAGTATTTACCTTTCCCCTCACTCCCTCAACTTACCAAATCAGCTTTCAGTTTGCATCTGTAACAGAAGGAAAAGTTGACTTCTGACCCCACCCACATGGTCCCGACATCATTTGACTGAGTCAGGAAGGTGACTTCTCACCCCCAGTCATGTGATTCGCAGACTCAGTTTACAGGTCATCTATTTGAACTCTGACCCCTTACTCTGATGACCACAGTCTCAATTGACAGAATCAGAATGTTGACTGACCTCTGACCCCCAATACATTATCCCAGGCTCAGTTGACAAGTTTAGGAAGTCGACCCTTGAACTCCACCCATGTGAGCCAAAGCTTACAGATTTCTCTCCTGTGGTTCCAGTTCCCCCATCCTAAAATGAGAGTTTTCAAGTGCTGAGGAGAGGGGGTTATGTGACCCCATCTGTCACTCTCAGTCTCTTAGCTCTGCCCCTGTTCTACTGATAGCCCAGTTGTGCTCTGAGTTAGAGATGTGGGTGCAAGGCACTGTGGGTAATGTAGTGTGAATGGGCCCTGTGAGTGCTGATGGGGGGATTACATGGGCTGCTTCCTATCATTCTTCACACCCTTCTTCCCATGATCCTTCACTCCTTCAGTCCCATGATCCATCAACCCCTTTCATGATCTTTCTTCACACCATCCCTGTCATTATCTTACATACTCTCTGTCCTATGAAAAGCACATGGGCCATCAGGGGAGCACATGGGGCATTCTGTGAGGAACATTTCAGACTCAAGAACATGACCTGCTTCCTACATATTCATGGCCTTTGACTCAGAAGCGAATCGGGGACTCGGGGAGCCTGGAAACTGCCAGTCTCTAGTCCTATTTTTCACTTTCGTATTTTCAGGTCATTATGAGATCATGAATATGCAAATTAATTCTAAATATTAAGTGTTATAATTGCAGACTTCTAGATGATACTAGAGAGACGTGGGTATCCTCTGAGTTTGGCAAATTTAGCTTCTATTGTGATGACGCTAGTACTGCAGGTGATTGCATTTCCCAGTGATGCCAATATCAAGAATATTTCTAAGTTCAGTCCTGCTCCCAATGCTCTGTGCAGATACCCATGTAGGTCTACACAGAACCAGCATATAAATGCTGAACTCTCTGTCTGGCCACTGGGTCCTACCAGGAGAGGGCCACCATACCAGCTCACATGGCTCACCTGGTTAATCCACACATTCTGAGGCTAAGAGCACATCACCCACCATAGTAACTCACTTCTGCCTTTTTTGTAGAGAAATGGCTCTCACACATGGTGCAACTCCCAATGCTCTCCCCATGATGGAGCCCAATGTGCACACATACAACAATTTCTGACTTCCATGGGAGGCAAGATGAGCCAGAGTTCTAGCTTCCATAAGGTCCTTCCCATCTGACTGGTGGGTCCACTAGAGACTTTAAATCTCTAGTTAGTAAGAACTGAGTGGCAAGACAAGTTATCTGAGGGCACAGTGCACAGTAGTTCTCAGCCTTGGCTTCCAATCTAAAAAAAGACCTATCCCATGTTGGCTGGAGATGGTGCCAAATTCAACAGCCAGTCTCTTGTTAATGTAAACTAATGGGTTCAGTTTCTTTAAAAGTATACAAATTGATGAGGAGGCTAATCAGACGATGTTGTACAAGAGGAACACAGGATAACTCAAGGGCATTAGGCAACTACATGTTCCTACCAAAGACAATACCCTGCAACTCTCACTTTGGTCCTTAATGTTGACTTTCATTAATGATATCACTGTTCTAATCTCGTATATGTTATATGTGTTTCCCAGTAATCAAAATTTTATTTCTCCTTTTCTCAGATGCACTTATTAATGTATTTCTATTTAAACAAGTTTTTCTATTGCTCAGCTTTTCCTCACACTATGTGAATTAGAAATTGTTTGATAAATTAACCCCAACTTTTCTTCTTAGGGTTGGAAAAATAGTTCTTCCTTTCTTAATCTGAGCCTTAACTGGTCAGGAAGAAGAAAATAAAGATCAATGAGGGGGTGTCTTCTGAACTCCCTGCCTTTTATTAGGAACTTTCTAATGAAGATGGACCTGTGCAATAGTTGAGTTCACTTGACCAACTTTAATCAGTTGGTACTGAAATGGGCTGGCAAGAAAAAGAGCAAATGCATTTATGGAGTGACAGAAATTACATTAGCAATGAGTGTTGAATTAATTAATGCAGGTTAATCAATACTTTTCTTGATTTCCCACAGACCAGGCAATCAAGACTCTAGATAAAGAACTAAGACCAAATTATTGGAATTACTTTAGTTCAATCAAAATAGATGGGAGATCTGGATAGAGTGATATGGTCCTTACAAACAGAGTGTACCTTTTCAGGCTGGCAATGATGTGGGTTTATTCTCCATGCAAGCTGGGTCACATGCCACAAGCTGGAGCACTGTGGTTCTGGCTGCAGGCCTGTGCTTTCAGCTCCAGCTACAAAGCAGGGAGTCATTTAAAAGGCTGCCTTTTTCAACTTCCTTGGCTAGTCGCTCCAGCTCCATGGCTTTTGGTACTTTAGTGGATTGCTAGGCAAACCGCAGTGACACCACCACCATAGCTTCTGATGAGAAAGGAACAACAGCTGCAGAGAGACTTTGGGTAATAGAAAAAACTTCTGAGATAAACCAACCCATCGACTTCAAGGATGTACTCACTTCAGAAAGGAAGCTAGGATATGTGCTTCAGTGTGGTAGGAGTTTTGCTTCTGTTTCCACAGGAGAACAAAGGGTATGGATACCAACAAAATTAATAAAGATCCAGTTCAAAAAGGAGACCTCTCCTGAGGAGGAAAAGTCATGGCCCATCCCCTATATGACATTTGAATACATGTTAAAGGAAAACTCATTTAACAAGGCTGCAGAAGGGTCTCGTTTTTGTCTTTACAGAAGAATATATACAACCAACTTCAAGATGTGAAAAGTATGCTCAGTACTTAGACACCTAAAAGCTGAAGCGAGATCACTTATGAAAGGGATATATAAACAAAGGAATATAAAGAGAACTGCTACCAGTATGCACTACATATCTTATCTCTAGTTCTCTTCTCATAATGCAGTATTGGTTTCTGGTAGCTATGGAAACAGAAGAATTTTCAAATTCATCCCTTCCCTTAGGTAATCTCTAGCATTTGTGCATCAAAAAGGAGGAAACGAGGAAAGTATTTTACATTTTATATACTCTATGCTTTTATAGGTGTCAATTTGATGAGATATAGAGTTCAATGAGTCCACAGATATATGTTTCAGTTGTTTCTTGACACTATTTCCATGTGAGTAAATCCTGTCAAGTATAGTAAGAGCTGGGGATTCCTGAGTGTGTATGAAGGTGAACCAAGGCTTTGTTACACAGACACTTTTGAGTTGAAGTATCTAACTTAACTTCTTTTTCAGAATGTGTTTGATCTCTGTGTCACTTCTGCCCTGGTACCATTTCCTGTTATATGGAAGATATTTATTATATTGGCATCTTTAAAATGGATCTCCTCACACTTATTAAGGAAAGGTAAATGATCAACAGGCTCAAATCTGACCTGACAGAGAAGAGTCCTCTTTTTCTAACACATTCCACTAATAATTGAAAACTTTTCTAATGGATGTCACTTCTCAAGTAGTCAAGACACTGCTTCCACCCAGAAAGACATTTCATAAGTTTGAGGAGCATAGGACACTTTTGTTGAAGATTACGTGGTAAGAAGATGCAGTTTGAACTTCACCCAAACCTTCTGCAAAAGGTAAGAAAATAAGACTGGACAGACTATACAATGGAAAATTTGAAAGCAAGAAGGCACTGGTGAGACATTCTAATGACACAAATGTGCATGGCTGACAACTTTGATTACCATAACTAGCAAAGCTTTCAATCACTAAACATGGAGTAAACAATATATTTCCTGAAAATAAATCACGGATCTAAACAATAAGTATCTTATAGGAAGCAATACAGAAAGCCTTAGGGGAATATCTTCAACATTATGAAACAAGATACACCAAGGAAATCACAAACAATTGATAACACCACAGAAGTTAATCATAAAGAAGATAATTACACACAATATACCACCAAAAATTACAGTAAATAACAATGCAATCACAAGTCATTAATAACCTGAAATATCAATGGACTCAATTCACTCTTTTTTCCTTTTGTGTCTGTATTATATCTGATTGGTTTTTTAGACTGAGATCATTGAATCTATCATAATTAAATTAATTTACTTCTTATTATCTATGGCAATGATAATCTTTTGGGGTATTTGAGAAAAGAGAGTTTTGTTAAAATCCCGACTGAAGTAAACTGCAAGGCTGCATCATCTCTGACAGTTGCCTTGCCGCTTTTCTATATGAAAAACTCAGAGGAAACAGCAAAAGGGGCATTCTGAGACATTAGATCATTTGAGCAATCCACTGCCATGAGAGATATTTCAGGGGTCTTTCTCAATCAAGAATTTTCATAACATTTAATGAATTCACAGACTTGTTTTCTGTGGTAACAAAATATAAAACTTCTCAAACAGTGAATAAAGTTGACTCAAAATTTGAAGGACAGACATTTTCTAAATATGTAAGTTGGTGTAAACTATTACTCTTATAATTTAGAATCTTTTAGCAGTAACCATTTTTTCAATAACAGGCCAAGATTTTCAAGATAACACATATATGGTCCTTCAGGTTCCTGTCTTTCAGAGAACTCTGTCAGAGATGGCCTGTGGATGGTGTGAGATGGTAGCAGCCCCTGGCATGCTTGGCCTGGATCTTCCTGGAGTGGGGTTGATTGGGAATGCAGTCCAAAGTGGTGGTAAACTCCATCTAAGGCTAAATACCGGCACAAGACCAATAACCAACAAGTATCCCAAGAAAGGTTAAAAAGAACTTTGAAGAGAGTCTTCAATCTACAGGACTCAAGGAGAAATGACTGAACTAAACCAATATGGACAGAACAGATTTCCTGCTTCACCGAAATGAAAAGAGACTCTGGGCCTGTAGGCTGAAGATGGATGCCTCATCATTATAAAGGAACTTTGGGTGACTGTCCAGGCAGATAGGAATCATCTCTGTCATTTCTAGTTTTTGGAAGTTGCTTGCACTTCCTAGTTATTTAGGTATATATTATTTTCTTCTTGGGTCTCTGAAGTAGTTGAAGATGAGATAGTTATAGTTACAGTTTTCTAATGACAGATTTAGAAAAGAAACTTTAAAGTTAAAGTTTATAAGTTTAAGAAACATCAAAATAATAAGATAATTAATGAAATATTTTCTTGGACTTGTCAATTGTTAATGGACCGGACATTACTCATTTATTGTTTGTATATATTATATATAATTATTGTACCTATTGTATATTGTTTTTATGTTAGCTATCACCTTTTTTTGTAATTTGACATGAAGGGGGATACGTTGGGATTTAATAAAGTTTCAGAAATTTTGGAGATATCAGAGGGAATCCACCCACAGTCTATGTGGGGGGTTAGTAAAAGCTCCAGAAGTCCCAGAGCTCTAACCATAGTCAGTCTAGGAAAATCAGAGTGATAATTCAAACCTTAATCCCAACTGAGTCAAGGTCACTTCAGATTATAGAAGGAATTCCAGTCTCCCAAGTATTTGTGGTAGGGCCACGACTTAATTACTGAAAGAGTACTTAAGACAGGATTGAAACCCAAAGAAGCCATTCCAAGGGAAGCGAGGCTGAGGAAGCTAGAAGACAGCTGGGTAAAATTTGACTGTGGTGTTTATTCCCCCTAGTATCTCTAACTTATTCAGAGGTCTATCCCTGAGTCTCATTCTTTTGAGCAACAGAACAGCAGCAAGGCTACTGGCAGAGATGATGCAGCCTTGCAGTTTACATGAGTCAGGATTTTAACAAAACTCTCTTTTCTCAAAGACCCCAAAAGATTATCATTGCCACTAGATAATAAGAAGTAAATTAAGTTAATTATGATAAATTTAATGATCTCAGTCTCAAGAACCAAACCAGATATAAAACAGACATGAAAGGATAAAAGGGTGAATTGAGTCCATTGATATTTCAGTATATTAATAACTGGTGATTGCATTGTTATTTACTATAATTTTTGGTGGTAGATTGTGTGTAATTATCTTCTTTATGATTAACTTCTGTGATGTTGTCAATTGTTTGTGGTTTCCTTGGTGTATCTGGTTTAATAAAGTTGGAGTTTTTCCTCTAAAGCTTTCTGTATTGCTTGTTCTGTGGATAATTTTTGTTTAGAACTGTGATCCTTTTTTCAGGAAATATATTGTTTACTCCACGTTTACTGATTGAAAGCTTTTCTGGTTATAGTAATTGAAGTTGGCATCCATGCTCATTTGTGTCAGTAGAATGTCTCACCAGTTCCTTCTTGCTTTCATAATTTCCATTGTATAGTCCGGTGTTATTCTTACTGGTCTGCCCAGTCTTATATTCTTATCTTCTTTCAGAAGGCATGGGTGAATTTCAAGCGACATCTCCTTGCCAGATAAACATCAACAAAAGTTTCCTTTCCTTTGCTCCTCAAACTCATGAAATGTGCTTTCTGGGTGGAAGCAGTGGCTCAACTACTTGAGACGAGACACCCATTAGAAAAGTTTTCAATTATTAGTGCAATGTGTTAAACCAAGAGCACTATTCTCTATCAAGGCAGATTTGAGCCTGCTGATCATTTAGCTTTCATAAAGAAGTGTGAGGAGATCCATTTTTAAGGTGCCAAGATCATAAATATCTTCCATGTAACAGGAATTGGTAACTAGAAAACAAAAGACACAGAGATCAAGCACCTTCTGAAAAAGAAATAGGGTTAGATAATTAAGCTCAAAAGTGTCTGTGTAACAAAGTCTTGATTCACACAAACCTCTCAATTCTTCTCTTCTGTTTTGCTTGGTTGGAGCCTCATTTACACACTTCAGAGGTATTTGCATATTGTTATATTCCTGTCCCTCCAGTGAGGTCTACATATTTATTGCCCCCATCTTCAACAAAATAAAATAGCAGCAAGGGGAATCTAATTCACTAAACAGGTTTATGGGTATAGCAATATTTTTAGTACAATAGGAGTAAGTTATCCATAATATATCAAATCTGAAGGTATTGTTTTACTTATGCAGCCTCATTTAGGGGATCTAACTCATGGAGTGAGTCTGAAGTCCAATCAAAATTGACAGGTTATTCTTTGTACATTTGTGGCAAAATTGTGTTAATATATCTTCTTAAAACATCATTGTTGCAGTTTTAGTGCATGCAGCCATTTTATATTGACAGTTAGACCCCTCTTCTGCTTCACACAACAGTATAAATAACAATTTTCTGTTTCTTAGAAATTTTGATACAATATGAAAAGTTTGAATCTATGTCAGGCTATGTTCCTACTTGTGTTTTTACAGTAATAATGGGTTACTACAGACTGAATTTAGGCATATCAATGCAGTAGTTTTAAACCAACTTCTGTTGAACTGGATAGAAGTACATTAGAGTTTCGTTATTAAATGTGAAACTTAAACATGAGTTAGTTCATTTCTGCATATCTGCTGTTACTTTAAAGATGCTTGAGCTAGAAGCTATTCTCTATCCCAAGATATTTATTATACTAATTATACTTCCATACTGGCTGATTAACCACTCTAAAGTGAGGACGGCTTCATTTGCAACATCTGTCAGATGATTCCTTGAAAAAATTGCCTCTTCACACAGCACAGTCAAGTAGTACTAAGTTTGTTCTAAATAAAGTATCAATGTGTTATTCTCTGTGTATGTGATTGTGTAATCTTACCTTCTCCTTTCTTTGAATAAAGTTTTTTTTTTTTTAATTTTTTTGCATTCCAAACTGGGAAGGCTATAATAATATACTCAGGTTTTGACAATAAACTGTAGTAGACAAAATGACCGAGAAATTTCAATGTGTAAAACATATTTAACAAATACCAATAAAATAACTTTTGCAAGGAACTTGCGACTTACCAAAGAAAAGTAAATATATTTCTCTATGGAGACCCTTAGGTACTCATATCTACTAAAATCAGATCTAGACTTTGAAGTGTTTCCTCAAAAGGCAGTGTTTACAAATTCATGGATGAGGAAGGCAAATTGGTATGTTGGGCAGTGGGAATGAATCTTTCTGTTTGTGAATATCAGAAGTGGGCTGTCAATTCCTGTGATGGAACAATTTCTATAGACATCAGAAGACAGGTTCCCAAATTACCTCACTTGTTTTAACTGCTAAATTACTGTGCTAAAGCTCTCTATTGTTGATGCAAATATATTTACACATTTTATCACATACCACAAAAAGATATTACAGTATTGGGGCTATAGAATACAGAGATAGAATGTCTTTTCATGGAAAATAAAAAAAAAAATACTTGTGCCATCTATCAAATTATCTAGTTTTTATAATACCTAACTTTGTTCACTTGTACAAAGTGTCTTTTGAGACTCACGCCCATGTTCAAACATGAGATACAGAAAAATTAGAAATAGATGCATACATTTAAAATGAAATTGTATAAACAAATATTATCATTAGAAATATGAGTAAAGAAACATAGCTTCAATGGAATTTTTTCTACACTATATGGTTATATTTTGCTGTGAATGGTTAAAATAAAAAAATATACTTACTTGCCTATTGCTTAACATGATAACGTTAGGCAAGCAAGAATGATGGTGGAAGGGAGACACCAGCCAGACAAAAACCAAGCAGGAAATGTAGAAATGAAGCAAGCTATGCTCCAAATTACAAGAATAAATACAAATATGAGTAAATTAAAATATAACAGCTAGCTAGTAATAAGTCTGAGAACTAGCAAACATTTATAAATAGTGTTTTGATACTGTTTAAGAGTGTATGAAGGTTAGGACAGGAATACTTACCTATGTATAGCAGCACAAAGAAGGGCTGAAATTTACACATAAGTTGAAATACATTATAACAAATTTTAAACATACAAAATGAAGTAATTCCCATTCTTATTTAAAAATCTCTTCTCTAGAGTGTCTGTTGATGGTAGTGAATCGAGACATGGATCTTTTGAGATGTGGCTTACTAGCTAATGCTGTCAATATGGATGCTCATTTGGGAGGTTCTGCTTCCTGTACTTGAATGGAGTTTATGTATTGCAGGATTCACTTGACTAATAACAGTTTGGTCCCCTCATCTGCAACAGAGTTGCTGTAGTCTTGAACCTCCACCATCAAATTCAGCTTTCAGGAAGGCAAGAGGGGCAGAAACAATCACCAAAACCACTCAATGGGTGTTAGCCACACAACCTAATAGGTGAAAGGCTCAGGGGATCAAAAATTAATACAGTTACAAAATAAAAGGGTTGAGAAAAAAAACTCTAAATAGGTTTCAGTGTGTTTTAAAACTTACATAAGCCTGGAAGAAAGAAGAGGGAGAATATATATAGTATTAGATTTAAAATATAGACTTGTAAATTAAGTCTTTTTAATGCAAATGAAAACATATATAAAGAATCATATGATAATACAAATTATTAGAGAGTCTGAATGCTATATATGTGTTATCTTGAAAATCTTGACCTGTTATTGAACAAATGGTAACTGCTAAAAGATTCTAAATTATAAAGAGTAATAGTTTACACCAATTTACATATTTAGAAAATGTCTGTCCTTCAAATTTTGAGTCAAATTTATTCACTGGGAGAGATAATTTATGTTCTGTTTCCACAGAAAATAATTCTGTAATTTCATTAAATGTTATGAAAATTCTTGATTGAGGAAGATCCCTGAAATATCTCTCATGGCAGTGTATAGCCCAAATGATCTGATGTCTCAGAATGCCTCTTTTGCAGTTTCCTCTGAGTTTTGCATATAGAACAGCAGCAAGGCAACTTTCAGAGATGGTGCAGCCTTGAAGTTTACTTCAGTCAGTATTTTAACAAAACTCTCCTTTCTCAAAGACCCCAAAAGATTATCATAGCCACTAGATAATAAGTAAATTAATTTAATTATGATAGATTCAATGACCTCTGTCTAAAGTACCAAACCAGATACAATACAGACATGAAAGGACAAAAAATGAATTGAGTCCATTGATATTTTGGGATACTAATGACTGGTGATTGCATGGTTATTTACTGTAATTTTTGGTGGTAGATTGTGTGTAATTATCTCCTCTGAGGCTCGAAACTGCAGTGGCCAGCACAGGGTCCCCGGCAGGGGACACAGCCCTGGTGGTAGTGGAAACTGCATCCGTGATGGCTGACACTGTGCCCACTGCAGCTGATACAGCTCCCATGGGGGTGGCCAAAACATTGCCAATTGCCTGCCATGGCAAGCTGTGTCAGCAGCAGTGGAAACAGAGACTGTGTCTCTGCAAACATCTCCCGTCACCAAGTTGTACCTCAGCGTCCCCATTGGCAGAAACAGCATCTGAGGTGGCGGAAACAGTGACACCCCCCCCCCCCCGGCAGAAACAGCGTCCAAGGCTGAGGAATCTGTGGAGGTGGAAACAGCATCCATGGCCGCTGAAACCACATCAGCAAAGGCTGATAGAACGACCTCAGAGGTGGAAACAGTGTCAGGGAGGGCAAGCTCTGTCTGCGGTGGGGGAAACACTGTTCAGCTGCCAAGGCTTCTGGGAAAGCAAGTCCCAAAAAACTGCTGCAGCCCTCTGTTAGACCTAGTTGGACTACCTCATGAATCTCAGGTTCCCAATCACCGTCTGGCTCTCGGTGGTTGTTGTCCTATGACATAGATCGTGTAAATACACCACAGAACTGTCTATTTAGCACAATCCCATCCTAGACAGTGTCCACAGTACAGTAGTGCTCAGTATTTGAGCACAATCCATCATAAAAATGATGAAACATACCATAGTGCTGTGTATTGAAGAACAATCCGATCCTAGAGATTGTGTAAAATACCAGAGTACTCTGTATTTGAGCGCAATCCATCATAAAAATGATAAAAAAATACTGTAGTGCTGTGTATTGAAGCACAGTCCCATCCCAGAGATCAAAATGCCATAGTGCTGGGTATTTAAGCACAATCCAATCCTAGAGATTGTGTAAAATATGGTAGTGCAGTGTATGCAAGCGCCACTAGATCCCATAGATTGTGAAACACACCATCCTGCTGTGTATATAATCACAAAGCGATCCTAGAGGTTGTGTAAAATATCATAGTGCTGTGTATTTTATGATAACCAATCACCTCTATTTCTTAAAATACCGTAGTGCTGTGTATTTAAGCGCAATGCCATCCTGTAGATTGTGTAAAATTACATTGTGCTGTGTGTTGTGTGACAATCAATCCTATATAGTGAATCAAATACCATACTGGTGTGTATTTCAGGTCAATCAACCTCATAGATTGTGGGAAATACCTTACAGCTGTGCTTTTAAGTGTCAGGTGATCCTATACTTTGGAAAAATACCATAGTGTTGTGGATTTAAATGCACCCAATCCCATATTTCTGTAAAATAGAGTAATGCTGTATGTTTAAGATCTACTCGAACCTACAGATTGCCAAAAATACCGTAGTGCTGTGTATTTTAAGTGCAGTAAGTTCCTATAGTTTCTGTAAAATAACCGGAAGACCCTTTCATGTAAGAACTTGTAATAACTATTATCATGATTACTATTAGTGTAATCTCATGTAAGCAGTTACTTATGTCTCAAGACCCACAGAGCTGACTAAAGAACCAAATAACGATGCAAGCCGACAAGTTCATTCTTATCATCACCATTATTATTATTATTATTTATTTATTTATTTATTTATTTTCAGTGATGGTTTATATGTACTCATGTCTCAAAACCCCAAACACGACTAAAGAGCCAATTAACGAGGCAATCAGACAATTTCATTATTTTTATTATTATTATTTTCCAAAGACGAACAAAGAGACAAGTATCAATACAAGTCCACAAGTTTGTTATTATTATTATTAATCATTATTATAATATTATTAGTCTTTTCAGAGACCACCAAAGAACCCAATTATGATGGAACCTGACAAGTATTCTATGACTGTTATTATCATTATAATTACTATTTTCAGTGACAGGTTTAAACCATTTCCTATGGAAACCCTATGTTTTACACAGCAAAAGTAGAAATGGGATCGTTAGCTCAGGGATGACAATGTTTTAAACATGAAACACAAAGTGGGGAGCTGCAGGCCTTAATATTTATAGACTGTGTTAAAGGACAGCATCGGTGCAGCTAAAAGAGTATCCTGGCAGTGGAAATAGCATCCCTGGCAGCAACCTGGAATTGATACACTGAGCAGTTAAGGTGGAATTAATACACTGAGCAGTTAAGGTGGAATTGATACACTGAGCAGTTAAGGTGGAATTAATACACTGAGCAGTTAAGGTGGAATTGATACACTGAGCAGTTAAGGTGGAATTGATACACTGAGCAGTTAAGGTGGAATTGATACACTGAGCAGTTAAGGTGGAAATGATACATTGAGCAGTCAAGGAGGAATTGATACTGCAGTAACATAGTGTATATTTAATGAATGTGCTCAGTTAGAGTTCTAGTTCTTAGTAATTATAACAATGGATGCTCAGTACTCAGGGTTCTGGTTATTCTGTGGTACCAGTCATAAATATTCAGTACTTACAGTGATGGATGCTCAGAACTTAGTGCTGAGTGCTCAGTCGCTATAGTGCTGGGTAGTGAGTACTCGGGGTACAGGATGCTTATTGGGAGTCTGTTCTCATGTGTGATGGGAAGAAAGAAAGTGGCCCTGTCCCCACCTCAGTTTCTCATCACTTCCAGTAACTAGTCAACCTGAAAAAAAATCTAATTAGGATAATATTTAGTTTCATTATTTTTTCATCCCTGAACCTTGGACTTGAAGGGCAGCAGTTGAAGAGCATGATGGGATTGACAGCTGGAACAGAAATACCTGGAAATCATCTGGAGAGCTCTCAACAAACCTTTTCTTTGGTCAAATGTTCCACGTGTTTGTCATCAACCCTGGTGTTTTCTGTCCACTGGGGCCTTAAAAATTTTAAACTGAATATATATATGTATATATATTAAAATATTTAATTTTACATTGTAAAGAATTTACCGTTGACAGTAAATTAACATTTTAAATTAGGAAATTTTTAATTTTTAATAATTAATTTACAAGGGGTTCATTCTTTTCTCTATTTCTGTTTTTTGCCCTTTAAGATATATAAGGACCATCTGGAAAATGTAGTTCGTTGCTCTTCAGCCACAGAGGACAAAAATATGATGCTAATTAAAAGATAATAAAAAATAAATTTTTCATGTAAGATTAAGAAAACTGGAGGGGAATTTAAAATAATAAAGCTTGATTTTAAGGAAAAGACTCAGAAAAATTCCCCAGGCACTGTACCAAATGTCAAATATTTCAGTCAAATTATGAAAGAACAATATGTTTTCTTGAAGATACTTTTTTGAAAAAACTAGAAAACAAATATTTAAAAATTTAGTTTTTTTGTTTTTTGTGTTGACGGGGAGAATATGTGAATGCTCAGACGTTTTTTTACCCCAAATTGTGGTGTAGTAAGGAAGCTGATTAAAATATTTATTTTTATAATGTGTTCATGTTTATACTGAGAAGGGAACATTTTGACAGTAGACATGTGGGGGGGCAGGGCAACAGGCAAGGATCAAGGTTCAGTGTGTTGACCTACCAAAAGTGACCCTGTGATTTAGAATCCTTAGGAAGGTACGAACCCAGAGACCAGAAACCCTAAAAATATCTTCTGGTTCTGCTGTCTCTCTGCATTCTTGCTCTTGCTGTTTTCCTCTGATGTCAGGAATGGTGGAATTGGGTGTTGGAGAAATTTCCTAGGCTTGTGAGGTTCTGTGTTTTTCTCATGGAATCATCCCTCTCTATTTGGTATTCTTATCTTTGAGGGGTTGTTTTTGACATGGCATTGCTCCTAGATCCAAACCCACCCACACCTGCTTTCCCTCCCCAAATGACTCAGATGGTTATATTCATTTCATGATGTTAGGCCTATGTTAACTTATTTTTATTAATCTTTCTCGCCATATGGCCTGCGGTTTACCTCGACTTTTATATGTGAATACTTGGACAGCTGGATCAAGACTCTTGTGACTATGCCATTCTTGCTATCTATGCTAGGATTTCCTGCCACCTGCCTTATGGGGTGTGTGATTGCTTATTATAGGATGAGTATGAGGCATATTATGAGATATCTCAGTGAGTTGTGATAGGGTGAGGCATATGGGATGCATGGGTGTTGTATTATAGGATGGCTGTTATTATGAAATGAGTGGGTAGGTAACATTGGGTGATTGCTTACTATGTATGACTGAATGCTTATTATGGGATGGCTGTATGGCATATTATGTGACATGTCGGTAATTATGGAATAGCTGATTAGTAAGGTTGGTGATGGGTTTTTATGGGATGCATGTGAGTCATATTATACAATAACAGTGGATTATTCTGGGGGAAGCATATAATCAGAAGATCAGGATATGTGATGGGGGTTGTGGGTCCATGGCATTGTGCCTATGTGACCTTGCTTGATACCACATGATACTTGAGCTCAGGCCCCTCATGACCCATTTAACCCCATGTAATTACATTTCAGAGTCTGTTGCTGATAGATCTCCCTATAGTTTATGAAAATCCCACTGGCTCAGACACAAAAACATAATGCACAGGTAAAGGACAGGTGACCTAAAGTCATATGACATGAATGAGAGATGATTTACAGCTGAGGGATGAGAGGTAGATCATGCACACACATGAATAATCAACTCACTGAGAACAAGATGGTCACCTGAGGGACTGACATTTTCACACACTTCCCCTTAATTATACACACTTCCACATCCTGCAACACTGGTTAATTCCATGTGTAATCTGAGTCAGAAGTGACTTCTGGAAGCCATAACAATGCCAATTGTTAAAATTCCCCCATCTTTCCACACAACTCTGATGACTTTCCCATCATCTTTCAGCACAGGTGTGACTCCATAGGGAAAATGAATCACAGATGAGGATGCTGTTATGACCTGTGTGACATCAGGGGAGTCACAGGTATCTAACCATGATGTCACAGGCCACAGCACGCAGGCTCATAATGGAGTGAGCTTCAGCCTTAGGCCTGCTGGACGTCAGAGGTGACCCAGTGTGGCAAAGCTCCATTCCATATCAGGTAGTTCTCAGAAATGAGGCATAAAGACAGTGTGGTTTGCCTGGGTGATTACAGCATGACATGGCTGTGTCAGAGTATATCTGTACATCTGAGCGGACTTAACTGTGTCAACCAGGATTACACATATCTACACTGAAGTGTTCCCAATTGGAAACTGGTAGCTCAATCTATCCACCCTAATTGGATACCACTTGTGGAGACCCACAAGTGTGGGAAAGACTTCCCTTCCTTCTTCTCAGTCTGTTGAACTGTTCTCTGAACCAGGAGATTCTCTCCCAAGCACGAATGATATATTTTGTGGCTCCTTGTGGTCCTGGCCACCATGCCATGATGCATATTTTGTTCTTTCTGCACAATGACTAACCCCTGCTTTTGGTTACTGTTACTATTTCCTTGTAGTGTAGCCAGCAGGTGGGGAGCTACCTCCCTGGATGGTGATGTAACCAGCAGGTGGGGGGCTCCCTCCCTATATAGTTGCTGTGGACTGGCACTCCTGGGACACCAAGACTCAGGGAGAACACAGGTCAAAGGAGAGGAGAGTGGGATTCGGCGAGTAAATGACAGACAGACACACTCAGGGATTGAGTTAATGCTGCTGCAACTTGACTGACTTTTTCAGGTGATTATATACAGATAGCAAAAGGGAACTTGGCAAGGCATCCAACCACGACATTTATCAGAACAGAACAATATAGGACATGTGCCATACATTGAATCAATTGTGAGTACCCCTTGTGGGCAGCTGTAAACAAGCATTTGCTGGCTTGTGGTTAGAGGTAGGCGAGTCATGGTTAATGATTTTTAAGAAAATGATTACAACTACTTATTAATCTTTTATGGGCATGGACTGTGTCTTTTTGAGAATTTTTTTTGTATGCCCATTTTTTCTTTATAGCCGAATGGACAGCGAGGACACAACCCCAAAAGGCTTTTGAGAAAAGGGGGCCAACTAGTTTTTTCATTTTTGTGTTAAGCAGACACCAGAGTTTTTGCATACGCTTTGATCTTTTAGAAAAAAGGGAAGTGAGTAATAATTTCTTTTTTGTCTTTTGTACACTATTCACCTGTTGCCATGTTCATCATAAACTCTGTTACATTGAGTTGCTCTTAAGAATAGTCTCATTAATTTTTGCCCTAGGTACTGGCTACTGTTTGCCATTAATCTTATATTGTAAATATCCCCCTGGGAGAGCCCTGGAGGGAATTTTTGCTAATGCTTGTTTCTCTGAGTTACTGCGTTGTTTATGAGAATTTTTTACCAGTTGTTCTATTTCCATTAAGTCACTGGTTTCTTAAGAACCTTTTTAATTGTCTGAAATAAAGGAGGAGGTACTTCCTCCTGTTTCTCATCATTGACTGTGCTAGTTTTATTCCTGGCATTATAAATGGGTACATTTAGCCTCTGACATTATACAATTAACAGGAATAAAGCAAACAAGAAAAAGATTAAGGAAAAATAGACCAGGTACACCTTGGCCGAGTACAGGGTGACGAGGTCATCACACAGGTGCTGTATCAAGGAACCGGGGAACCGTTCACTCCAAAAAGCTCTGGCTCACCAACATTCCACCAGGAGGACCACCTGATAGGCATTGCAGCTTACACTGGAGGCATGGTGGATGCAGCAATACACTGTAATGAAACTATGAATACAATCTTTGGAAAAGCCTTTGCTTGACACACTACTCTTCAAGAGAATCTCTTCAGGATCAAATACTGGAAAGAAAATCTCTAAATGTAGTCAGAAGAGTAAAGCTATACATAGCATCGTGATCTTAAAATGCATAAAATAACCTGGAAGAAAAATCCAGTACACTATAGGATAACTGAGGCACAAGAGGAAATGGAGGTACAAAGAGGACTGAAGCGCTGTGCTCAGTTGGTAGAGTTCTAGTTCTCAGTAATTATTATACTGGATGCTCAGTACTCAGGGTTCTGGTTATTCTGTGGTAGCAGTCATAAATATTCTGTACCATAGTAAATGATTTTCTTCTTTTTAGTTTCTAAACATAATTTCACAGAAGGATAGAGAAAGATGTTATAGTGATGTTTCCTGGTCCCGGGCGGCATGAGGTCCAGATCCATAGACCTGCAGCCCAGACCCCTTAGCTGCCCGCAGCTGCTCAGCCCCCAAAATAACTCAGACACTTGTATTAACTTCATGCTGCTTGGCCTATGACTGAGGCATATTGCTAGCTTCTTCTTGCATCTTAAATCATTTCTAATAATCTTTCTGCCATGGGGTCCCTGGCTCACCTGTGTTTCTTACATGTTGCTCCTGTGGGCAGCTGTCTCAGTCTGTCCCTGATCCAGCCCTTCCTTTCTTACCTATTCTGATTCCTCTGCCTACTTTTTCTATGGTGCCTGTCAAGGGCCAAAACAGCTCCCTTATTTAAAGATTGAGATTCACAGCATACAGAAAGGCATTCCCACATCAGAAAAAGATTGCAGTTTGAAGAATAAATTCTCTTTGCATATGGGAATATTTGTACTATCATACCTTAAAATAGATTTATGAAATAATTTTATATATTTTTTATGAAATCTGCACCATCCTAATTTGTATGCAGTAATGGTCACCCAGGTCATAGACTGGGTTACAAAAAGATCAGGCTCAAATAACAAGGTTCTAATCTCAGAACAAATTTTATATGTGGCATCAAAGGTTCCTCTGAGGCATGGAGATGATGTCTCTTCCATAACATGGTTCTGACCCCAAAGCTGGAAAATCGACTGAGTGGTGACCTTATATGTGATGTCATCTCAAGGTCCCTCATGTCATATATCAGGGGTCACGATTCTGGTGACCTCTGAAAAAATAAGATGAGACATCAAAAGAAAGAAAACCATCTGTTGCTCCAGAGGTCAGGGGATCAGTGAGGTAGATAAAGAGGGGCAGGGTCTGAACCAGATAATTCTCACTTAAAGACTTTAATTGGATTGAACATGCGACCCCACAAACTGGGAGTGGTTGGACACCTGTCACCCAAGGTACCTGAAGTAAGTAAAACCCATTTCATTGAAAATCAAAAGTGGGGAAGAACATTTTTAAGTGTCATGGAAGGGAGGGAAGAGCCCATCAGTCCAAGACAACTGTCACCTAAAAATGACCTTCACTCTGGGACATGAAGTACATGGAAGAGAGTGAGCTATCATGGGGAGGATGCATAGGACCAATAGCCCAGAACACCTGTCACCTTAGAAACTGAAAATGGATGAACATGCCATCTCAGGAATCAAAAGTTGGTGATAACTCTGAAAGATCATGTGAGGGAGAAAAATTACCACCAGCCCAGGACACGTGTTATTCTGGGCACTGGAAATGGTCATCAAATAGGGAGGCTCTGTAGACACTTGACCCCTGATTTCTTATTTTTTCCTTCCCCTCACACCATCCCTGCCTGTGGTCCACATAACCTGGCACATGTTTACTGATACCCATTTTCTTGAAGGGCATCAGGTACAAGTCTTCAAATGACAAAAGATTAGACCCCACATGCACATGGGAGATATTAAAGCCCTAAAGAAAGATGGAGACATGGAGAAAACTGAGCCATGTGAGAAACTGATGTCTCAAGGAACTGAAGCATGGAGAAAAACTGGGTCACAGTGGAAACTGACTGTAGGATAACTGAGGCACAAGAGGACACAGAGGTACAAAGAGGACTGAAGCGCTGTGCTCAGTTGGTAGAGTTCTAGTTTTTAGTAATTATAACAATAGTTGCTCAGTATTCAGGGTTCTGGTTATTCTGTGGTACCAGTCATAAATATTCAGTACTTACAGTGATGGATGCTCAGAACTTAGTGCTGACTGCTCAGTCGCTATAGTGCTGGGTAGTGACAACTTGGGGTATGGGATGCTTATTGGGAGTCTGTTCTTATGTGTGATCAGAAGCAAGAAAGTGGCCCTGCCCCCACCTCAGTTTCTCATCACTTCCAGTAACTAGTCAACTTGAAAAAAATCTAATTAGGATAAAATTTACTTTCATTATTTTTCATCCCTGAGCCTTGGACTTGAAGGGCAGCATTGAAGAGCATGATGGGATTGACAGCTGGGATAGAAATACCTGGAAATCATCTGGAGAGCTCTAAACAAACCTTTTCTTTTGTCAAATGTTCCACATGTCTGTCATCAACCCTGGTGTTTTCTGTCCACTGGGGCCTTGAAAATTTAAAACTAAAATATATATATATATAATAAACTATTTAAATTTACCTTTTAAAGAATTTACCATTGCCACTAAATTAACATTTTAAATTAGTAAATTTTTAATTTTTAAGAATTAATTTAAAAAGGGCTTCATTCTTTGTTTGTTTCTGTGTTTTGCCCCTTAAGATATATGAAGGCCTTCTGGAAAATGTAGTTTGTTTCTCTGCAGTCACAGAGGACAAAAATATGACCATAATTAAAACTTACAAAAAAAATAAATTTTTCAGGTAAGATAAAGAAAACTGGAGGAGAATTTAAAATAATGAAGCTTGATTTTAAGAAAAAAAATCTGAAAAATTCCCCAGGCACTGTACCAAATGTCATATATTTCAGGTAAATTATGAAATAACAGTATGTTTTCTTGAAGATACTTTTTTGGAAAAACTAGAAAACAAATATTTAATTTTTTTGTTTTTGTTTTTTTTGTGTGGGCAGAGAGAATATGTGGATGCTCAGACATTATTTTACCCCAAATTGTGGGGTAGTAAGGGAGCTGATTAAAATATTTATTTTTATAATTTTTTTTGTTTATAATGAGAACTGAACATTTTGACATTAGCCATGTGGGGGGGTGGGGACAGGGCAGCAGGTGAGGATTGAGGTTCAGTGTGTTGACCTAAGAAAAGTGACTCTGTGGTTTAATATCCAAACCCACCCACAGCTGCTTTCCCTCCCCAAATGACCCAGAAGGTTATATGAATTACATGATGTTAGGCCTATGTTAACTTATTTCTATTAATCTTTCTTGCCATATGGCCTGTGGTTAACCTTGACATTTACATGTGAATTCTTGGACAGCTGGATCAAGACTCTTCTGGCTCTGCCATTCTTGCTGTCTATGCTTGACTTTCCTGCCACCTGCCTTTAAGATGCCCTGTCATGGGGGAAACAATCCCTTTATTAATCAGTGACCTTCACAGCATACAGAAACATAGCCCGCATCAGTGAACTGCGGTAACATAGTGTATATTTAATGAACGAATTGTCAGGAATATCAGAGGACACAATCACCCACAGCCAAGACATGAAGGTCAGGCAGCGGTGACTCAAGCATTTACTCCCATCACTTAGGAGACAAAAATTTATTTGGATCTCTGAGTTCAAAGCTAAAGAGAGCCTGTCCAGGGCACACATGTTTAGGAGAGTTGGACCAGGAAGTAGAATAGCTGGGTAGGAATAAAAAAATATGTAAGTCAGAAGATTGAAGTTCTTTCATGATTTCTGAGATCCCAGTCAGTCTGAGGACTCATGGGGACAGGACCTACCCTCTTCATCCTGAGGAGTTGGCAGAGTGAGAATTGGCTGTGGTTTGTTCCTGTCTCCCCGATATTCCAGCTTTTCCACAATATCTTTCTTGAGGTTTTTATTGTATACTAAATAGAATTGATGCAATACATGAGGGGAAACTGAGGCACTAGAGAACAGTGATTCACAAGGTAACAGGCAGAATACTGAGGCATGTGGGTAATTGAGGCACAAGGAGAAACTGAGGTCCTGTGGAAGTTGAAGCACAGGGGTAACTGAAGCACAGCAAAACTGAAGTGTGGGGGAAATTGAGGCACGGGGAAAGTGAGGCATGGGATAAAGTGAAGAATGAGGGATACTGAGGCACTAGAGACAACTTATTCACAGGGAAAGCTGATATATGTAGATAGTTTAGGCTTTGGGGAAAACATGCATAGAGGGAAACTGAGGCACGAGGGAGAACTAAGGTGAAAAACTGAGATAATGGCAGAAACTGAGGTACCAGGTAGAGTGGGGAAAAACTAGGATCAGCTGAGATCACTGTGGCTGTACACTGATTTTTGAATCCTCCCCAAATATTCCCCGTACAGATAACAGTGACATCACCATGGTGGGACATGTGGTCCCTTCAGAGTCCTTAGCATTCAAGTCCCTGAGGGAGGAAGGCGGGGCTTAGACCTGTCACTCACAGACCTTAAGTCAAGGGGGCAGGGTTAACACTATTGGACTCAGGAAGGTAGGACTAACAGATATCCATGTCCAGCACAAAACAGACAGTCAGGGCCTTAAACCTGTCCATCACAGCCCCTGAGGGAGGAAGGCGGGGCTTAGACCTGTCACTCACAGACCTTAAGTCAAGTGGCAGGGTTAACACTATTGGACTCAGGAAGGTAGGACTAACAGATATCAGTGTCCAGCACAAAACAGACAGTCAGGGCCTTAAACCTGTCCATCCCAGCCCCTGAGGGAGGAAGGTGGGACCGGTTTGTATCTGTCAATCCCAGAACCTGAAGGAATACAGCAGGTCAAACACATATTGGAAATAACAAAATAATAATTGTTCACCTTAACCTCTGACCTTCACGGCTGTTTAGGGTGACCTATGACCTTGTGGGTCACTCTGGGTTCACATCCAGTTTCTGGACGGGATCCTTTAAAAGGAACAGAATGGGAATGTCACCCAAGTACACAAGAAAAAAGTAGGGTCCGTCAGCCATTTTGACATCTGACATATGGGGCCTGAGTCAATTTTTACTTGAGAATTACTGATCGTGAGTCACCCTGAAGCATCATGGGCAAGAGCTTGGGTGCCAATCATAGGTACTCAGCCCTACCCTTTTCCTCTGACTCAGTGTCCCCACCTTGAAAAAATGTCTCAAGCTCAGAAACAAAATGGATGTTTCTGCTCCCTCAGGTATTTACCTTTCCCCTTCCTCCCTCAACTTACCAAATCAGCTTTCAGTTTGCATCTGTAACAGAAGGAAAAGTTGACTTCTGACCCACCCACATGGTCCGGAAATCAGTTGACTGGGTCAAGAAGGTGACTTCTCACCCCCAGTCATGTGACCTGCAGACTCAGTTTACAGGTCATCTATTTGACCTCTGACCCCTTACTCTGATGACCACAGTCTCAGTTGACAGAATCAGAAAGTTGACTGGCCTCTGACCCCAATACATTATCCCAGGCTCAGTTGACAAGTTTAGGAAGTCGACCCTTGAGCTCCACCCATGTGAGCCAAAGCTTACAGATTTCTCTCTTGTGGTTCCAGTTCCCCCATCCTAAAATGAGAGTTTTCAAGTGCTGAGGAGAGGGGGGTCATGTGACCCCATCTGTCACTCTCAGTCTCTTAGCTCTGCCCATGTTCTACCGATAGCCCAGGGGTGCTCTGAGTTAGAGATGTGGGTGCAAGGCACTGTGGGTAATACAGTGTGAATGGGCCCTGTGAGTGCTGATGGGGGGGTCACATGGGCTGCTTCCTATCATTCTTCACACCCTTCTTCCCATGATCCTTCACTCCTTCAGTCCCATGATCCTTCAACCCCTTTCATGATCTTTCTTCACACCATCTCTGTCATTATCTTACATACTCTCTGTCCTGTGAAAAGCAGACGGGCCACCATGGGAGCACATGGGGCATTCTGTGAGGAATACTACAGACTCAAGAACATGACCTGCTTCCTAGATAATCATGGCCTTTGACTCAGAAGCAAATTGGGGACTCGGGGAGCCTGGAAACTGCCAGTCTCTAGGCCTGTTTTTCACTTTCATATTTTCAGGTCATTATGAGATCATGAATATGCAAATTAATCCTAAATATTAAAAGTTAGAATTTCAGACTTCTGGAAAATACTAGAGAGACCAGGGTATCCTCTGAGTTTGGCAAATTTAGCTTCCATTGTGACGATGCTAGTACTACAGGTGATGGCATTTCCCAGTGATTCCAGTAACAAGAATAATTCTAAGTTCAGTCCTGCTCCCAATGCTCTGTGCAGATGCAGCCTCACTCAGGTTATTCAGAGGCTGCCTCCCAGGCCCAAGACGTTGCAAGCCCATGTAGGTCTACACAGAACCAGCAATAAAATGCTAAACTCTCTGTCTGCCCACTGTCTCCTAACAGGAGAGGGACACCATACCACCTCACATGGCTCAGGGGGTTGCTTCACACATTCTGAGGCTATCAGCACCTCATTCACCATACTGACTCACTTCTTCTGACTTTTTTTGTAGAGAAATGGCTCTCACAAAACATGGTGCAACTCCCAATGCTCTCCCCAAGATGGAGCCCAATGTGCACACATTACAACAATTTCAGACTTCCGCAGGAAGCAAGATGAGCCAGAATTCTAGTTTCCATAAATTCCTTCCCATCTGACTGGTGGGTCCACTAGAGTCTTTAAATCTCTAGTTAGTAAGACCTGAGTGACAAGACAAGTGATCTGAGGGCACAGGGCACAGTAGTTCCCAGCCTTGGCTTCCAATCTAAAATCAGACCTATCCAATGTCAGCTGGAGATTGGTGCCAAATTCAACAGCAAGTCTCTTGTTAATGCAAACTGATGGGTTCAGTTTCTTTAAAAGTATACAAATTGAGGAGGAGGCTAATCAGACAATATTGTACAAGAGGAATACAGGGTAACTCAAGGGCATTATGCAAATACATGTTGCTACCAATGACAATACCCTGCATCTCTCACTTTGGTCCTTAATCTTGAATTTCATTAACGATATCACTGTCCTAATCTCATACATGTTATGTGTGTTTCCCAGTGATCAAAATTTTCTTTCCCCTTTTCTCAGATGTGTTTATTTATGTATTTTGATTTAAACAAGTTTTTCTGTTGCTCAGCTTTTCCTCACAGTGTGTGATTTAGAAATGGTTTAATAAATTAACCCCAACTTCTCTTCTTAGGGTTGGAAACATAGTTCTTCCCTTCTTAGTCTGGGCTTTAACCGGTCAGGAAGAAGAAAATAAAGATCAATGAGGGGGTGTCTTCTGTACTTCCTGCCTTTTATTAGCAACTTCCTAATGAAGAGGGAGCTGTGAAATAGTTGAGTTCACTTGACCAACTTTAATCAGTTGGTACCAAAATAGGTTGACAAGAAAAAGAGCAAATGCTTTTATGGTGTGACCGAAATTACATTAGCAATGAGTGTTGAAATAATTAATATAGGTTAATCAACACATTTCTTGATTTCCCACAGACCAGTCAGTCAAGAATCTCGATAAAGAACTAAAACCAAATTATTGGAGTTACTTTGGTTGAATCGAAATAGATGGGAGATCTGGATATAATGATATGGTCCTTACAAACAGAGTGTACCTCTTCAGGCTGGCAATGAAGTGGGTTTATTCTCCATGCAATCTGGGTCACATGCCACAAGCTGGAGCCCTGGGGTTCTGGCTAGCAGGCCTGTGCTTTCAGCTCCAGCTACAAAGCAGGGAGCCATTTAAATGGTCCCTTTTTCAACTTCCTTGTCTAGTCGCTCTGGCGCCATGGCTTTTGGTCTTTTAGTGGATCGCTAGGCAAACCACAGTGACAACAACCCCATAGCTTCTGATGAGAAAGGAACAATAGCTGCAGAGAGACATTGGGTAATAGAAAAACTTCTGAGATAAACCAACCCATCTACTTCAAGGATGTACTCACTTCAGAAAGGAAGCTGGGATATGTTCTTCAGTGGGATAGGGATTTTGCTTTTGTTTCCACAGGAGAACAAAGGGTATGGATAACAACAAAATTAATAAAGATCCAGCTCAAAAAGGAGACCTCCCCTGAGGAGGAACATGGCCCATCCCCAATATGACAACTGAATACATGTTAAAGGAAAACTCATTTAACAAGGCTGCAAAAGGGTCTCGTTTTTGTCTTTACTGAAGAATATATACAACCATCTTCAAGATGTGAAAAGGATGCTCAGTGCTTAGACACCTAAAGCTGAAGGGAGATCACTTATGAAAGGATTATAAACAAAGGAATATAAGGACAACTGCTACCAATATGCACTATTGAGTAATTTCTCAATGCTCACTGCTTCCCATCTATATCTCTCTTTCTAAAACTGTGGTCCTGGTTTGATTATAAGTGAATCTTTCTTTGGATTTGTATTCAGTTACTTTCTCCCTGTAAAACCAAGCACATTTGGTAAAGACAACTTGAGAGATTCTGTCTTATATTAGAAAAGCAACCTAGTGTAAGACAGAAGACAGCCAGAATATAGAGGGCACAGTATTGTAATATTATCTTTAATCATATTTCTCTATGAATTTGCTCCTTACTAACTTTAAAATCTTCTCTGCATACAATTTTTTCCTAAGATACAAAAGACTTTAAACTTTTATTTGATATTATTATATTTTGGTTTTCCATGGCAAACAACAATTTCTCTTAACAGCAATCTCCAAAGCATCCAAAAAGAAGATGGGCCCCCCACTGTAATGATTCTATCTGATATTAAAAAAGAGATTGAGAGACAGAGAAAGAAAGAACCTGGTGTACACCATTGAATTATTGGTTTTGAAATATAGATTTTTCAGAATGGTTGCAAGATAGCGTTCTATGATTATCCTTCACCTTTAACAAGAGTACCAGATGGACTTTCCCAGTGCTTTGAGAATGGTTCTAGATGTTTATAGTCAGTCCATAAGGATAAAATCACTGTCATAGCTTCTACAGGATCCAAAACAGATGCCACACCCCACAAATGCTCAGGATGCAACCTTATGAAATACGATGCCCCTCTCCCGATATGTTTTGTCTTCTGAGGGTAATGGAAAATTACCATTCTGGTAGGATAGTTATAAGTTAAATTTGGGTTGAGGGAAGAACAATAATATATACTCAGGAATCTCCTTTAAAGAAGAGAAGGAAGAATAGATAGGATGGATATAGGTAGATTGTTGAATCTACCTGTAAACAATTACTAGCTAAATATGAGCCAAAGATAATTTATACTGATATAGATGCTTGTATATTGATACAAATGTGAAATCATTTTATATGTTTGGTTGAGATAATTTGTGCATTGATCCAAATGCAAATCTTAAATTTTATATGTCTAAAGTTATTTGTATATTGATACAAAATTGAATTTTTAATTGCCACATTTTACACATTGCTTCTATCTCTGTTTAAGATGTTTTGCACATTGACACATATGAAGCATATTACTGTCATCTCCATTATGGAATCTCTTTCTTATTCTGTTTAATTATACAAGTCATAATATTTAATTGGAAGAGTCATAATATATAAACAAGATGTTTTGTATACCTCTAATTAGATGTTTTATATATGATATATACTTAGGAGAGTGTTGTCGTGTTGCAGATACATGTACACCTAGATAATGTTTATATGATTGTCATACTGGAAGTCATCATTCAGAGACTATGCAACCATTTATAGATTGCCTATTTTTACAAGGTAAATGTCAGTCATTAGTATGATAAGAATTGCAGATCACTGTTACGTAGGTTTGCCATGTAATAGTCTTCTTGTTTAGGTTTCCTAGATAAATCTTAGAACATATAATATAGACAGGAGTCTTCAACCACTTCATAGACCAGGAGAATAAGGCATTTAAAGGATGCCTTTACTCCATCCACGAAGTTAACTAGAAATGGATCTTACAAGTAAAAGTTAAATGCAAAATGCTTAGCCTCTAGAAAATCTGGAGAAACTAGGCTTCTTTGAGTTGGACAGCTTGCTTTCAATTAATTTAACATAATTCACCATTTATTTTTGGAAAACCCATACAATACTAAAGCCGAAAGGCACGGAGATAATATATTTTTTTTTTTTTTTAGAAAAAGCAGCTGAAGGGCTGGACGGCTCAGTGGTGCAGCACACTGGCTTCTCTTGCAGAGGACCTGGTTCCGTTCCCAGCACCCTGGTGGTTCACAAGCATCCACCGCTCCGGTTCCTGGGGTCTACCACCCTCTTCTAACCTACTTGGATAGCAGGAATGAACATGACACATATATGCACATGGGTATAACACTTGACACATACATGCACACGGGTAGAACACTCGTACACATATATGCACACGAGTATAACAGTCGTACACATATATGCACACAGGTAGAACACTCGACACATACATGCACACGGGTAGAACACTAGTACACATATATGCACACGGGTAGAACACTCGTACACATACATGCACATGGGTAGAACACTCGTACACATATATGCACACAAGTAGAACACTCGACACATATGTGCACACATATATTCAGAAATTGAAAGAAAAAGAAGATTCTTTGTCAGAGTAAAGGTGTGTTCAGAAACAAAAAGAAATAGAAGAATCTGGGTGGAGTCAATCACCCTAGCCAAGCAAAGGTGTGGTCAGAGACAGAAAAAGTTAAGAAATAAATATACAGTAAATGCATTTTTTTGTAAAAAAATGTCTAAGTGGTTTAGAGTGTGTTGAAAATATAGATACATAGGCTGAGAGAAAGAAGAGAAAAGGTAGTGAAAGCCTTTAGAAAAGAAATAGAGTAAAATAAATAAATTAAATAAATGCATAGATAGATAGATAGATAGATAGATAGATAGATAGATAGATAGATAATAGGGCAAGTAAAGATAGAAAATACAAAGAATATATGGATACTGTATATTATTGTCTTATCTTTAAGCTTCTTGACTGAAAATGACTTAGTAAAAGCTGCTAAAAGACAGTTGATTATAAATGCTGTTGAACTAATACAACCTATATATTTTTTAAATGATTTTACTTTAAAATTGTAATGCAAAGATATGCTACTTTAGAGAAGTGGCTTTCATTATATTTTCATAGAAAATGAGAGGATATGGATTTATTTCTGGATAAAGAACATAAAGTTTGATAGAGGAAGACTCCCTGAAAAATCTCCAATGGAAATGGATGGACCAGATGAATCAGCATTTTATTTCATTGTTAAAATGGGAAATATTCATTAAGTTAAATTGTATGATGAAAATGTTAATGAATGAAATTGATTAACTATACCTTTAAATTTTTTCAGCTTTGAGATAGATATTAATACTCTGTTCCTTTAAGACTACAATTCTTGACTCTGGTGCATTGCTCATAAGTCAGCATTTACCTCTGGTAGCTATGGAAACATAATAATTTTTCAAATACATCCCTTCCCTTAGGCAATCTCTAGCATTTGGGCATCAAAAAGGAGGAAAAGAGGCAAGTATTTTACGTTTTATACATAGTTTTTTTTAAAAGAAAATGTTTCAATTTCATGAAATATAGAGTTCAAAGAGGCCACTGATGTTTCAGTTATTTTAGCTTGGTTCATAATTAAGTTCTTTGGTCATCTATGGGAAAATAATAATAATGAACTTAGCAATGTACATTGATACTTGGCTCTTTGGTCATCTCTGGTAAAATAATAGGCTTGCATCGTTATTTGGTTCTTTAGACATGTCTGTGCTGAGACAGAGTAAATAGAACCTGTCACTGATAATAATAATAATAATAATAATAATAATAATAATAATAATAATAATAAAAATAATGAACTTATCAGCTTACATCGTTATTTGGTTCTTTAGTCATCTCTGGGGGCCTTGAGACAGGAGTAAATAGAACCCCTCACTGAAAATAAAATTATGACGATTATAGTAAACTTGTAACTCTGCATCGTTAATTGTTTGTTTATCTTCTCCTGGGGTTTGAGACATGAATAAATACATACATGAGATTATCATAGTAGGTATAATAATGATATTAATTACAAGTTCTGGGATTAAAGTTTCTTCCTGGTATTTTACACAATATGTAGGATCAGATGGCTCTTAAATATATAGCTCTAGGGGATTAAACATATTCTAAAGGATTGACTTGGGTACTTGGCCCTGGCCTTGGGTGCTTGTCCTTGTCCTTGGGTTTTTGGCCTTGGCCTTGGGTGCTTGGCCTTGGCATGGATGCTTTGCTTTGGCCTTTAGTGTTTGGCCTTGGCCTTGGGTACTTATCCTTGGGTGGTTGGCGTAGGCCTTAGCCTTGACTGCTTGTCCTTGGCTTTGGGTGCTTGGCCCAAGAATGCAAGAAGCAAGATTTGTTTAGACTGCTCATCCTGCATGCAGCTGGGCATTTCTGTCAACAAAGATTTTTCTGAGACTCTTGAGTCCTTGAGCAAACACTCACTGAAACTCTGCCACCTCAGTCAGCTTTAGGGGCCTCATGGAGGGGTGAGGGGGGGTTTCAGCTTGGTGGGCAAACAGCTATCATGACACTAGAGAGTTAAGTGGGAAAGAGTCAAACTGGATTTTTCCATAATTACTATCTCTGCTTTTCCCAGAGATTAGCCCTGAGTTTCCTTTATTCATGCAACATATTTCTGTGAGGCTTAATTCTTAAAATAATAATATTGAAATGGATTTTTTCAAAATTAAAAAATCTTTATATGACTCACTTTTCTCTATGTGCTGAATCTGCTAAGAGAACCAGGAGCAGAGAGCTGTGTGTGGAAATATTGTTCTAGTCAACTTCAACACGTATTTGGTAAATTCATGGAAAGCAAGCTGTCCAACTCAGAGAGACCTAGTTTCTCCAGATTTTCTAGACCCTCAGCATTTTGCATTTAACTTTTCCTTGTAAGATCTATTTTTAGTTAACTTTGTGGATGGAGTAAAGGCATCCTTATGTTTTGGGTAGCACTGGACCACTAAGCTGTGATTTAGAAGAGAATAATTAATGATATAAAAGATTCACTAATGCTTATGAGGTAGTATGACTCAGCTCACCGGGACAGTTAGAGTTTAGGGTGGTAGAATATGTACTTGCTCACAGAAAATGTTCAGCCATATAGCTCCATAGAATTACAAAAAGCCACTACTGATTTACAAATAACCAATAGCCCTATCTATGCCTATCAATAAACAGGCTTCTAATGAGCTGCTCAAGGGGTATTACAGCAATCAACTATTTCAGAAAATATATTGGCAATCTATCATATAAAGGATTAAGATTTATGAATGGGTTATATAAACGCTCACTGATACAATTGAACCTTAAGACAATTATCGGGAAGTGAAACTGGCCCATGATGGGCAATCCACTCCCCAGAAGGCAAGAACAAATGAGGGAGTTCAGTATCTTTGTGCCTCAATGTGGCCTGGCCAGGCACCAATCAGTCTCCAGGCATGACAGAGACATGCCTCCAAGCTTTGCCAGGTAACACCTGAATCCCACTACATATCTCTCCTTTATCTAACTAAGAAAGTTCTAAACTAAGTATGAGACTATATCCCATAGAAATGATTACGAGGGAATATCTGGGGGAGGAAAAGGCAAAACATAAGCAAGGTGAAACTACAGCTAAAAAAGAAATATAAGGTAAATCCTACATGTCTAGAATATTCGAAAGTGGAGAGGTACAGGAATTAATTCAAAGATGTTTATCTTGATTAATAACAATCCAATACCTGATTTTTCTTTGCTAAGAAAAGATGCCATTAATCTTAACTGTCTAAGTCTTCAACATCATCAAGACCTGAGAAGGAAAATGTGTTATCTGAAGGTTGGAAGCACAAGAGAGTAGCTTCCAAAGTTTAGGAGATGACAGTGACAGTCAGCTACCTGGAGTCACCCATGACTTTTCCATGCAGTAGGAGCATCCATCCTTCTGGCTACAGGCCTATGATATCTGACATATCACTTCAGAAGCAGGGCATTTCTGGAGGAACCATCGTATCCTGTCCAGGCAGGTTTTGGCAGTCTCTATCCTTCATCCTGCTCATCAGGCTTTGATAGCATGGCTGCTGACAGCAGATGAGGTAAGGGCAGTTCTTTGCCCAACAAGCCACTGTCTGTTGCAGAAGAAAAACTCTTAGTGGAGTGTCCTTAAAGCTGAAGACCATCTTGGGGAAAAAAACAGTGATACCAGGAGCTGTCATGCCTCTCATGGCTGAATTCTGAATAACAAAACATTAAATGCCTTACTCTCCAGGTCTATGAAGTGGTTGAAGACTCCTGTCTATCTTATATGTTCTAAGATATTTTCAATGAAATGGTTTTTATTTACATCAGGTACCTTGGGTGACACGTGTCCATCCTCTTCCAGTTTGTGGGGTCGCATGTTCAATCCAATTAAAGTCTTTGAGTGAGAATTATCTGGTTCAGACCCTGCCCCTCTTCATCTACCTACTGAACCCCTGACTTCTGGAGCAACAGATGGTTTTCTTTCTTTTGACATCTCATGTTATTGTTTGAGAGGTCACCAGCAGTCATGACCCCCTGAAATATGACATGATGGACCTTGAGATGACATCACATGTAAGGTCACCACTCAGTCTATTATCCAGCTTTGCAGTCAGAACCAAATTACAGAGGAGACATAATCTCATGCTTCAGAGTAACCTTTGATTCCACATATAAAATTTGTTCTGAGATTAGACCTTTGTTAATTAAGCCTGACCTTTTTATAACCCAATGACCTGCGTGACCATTACTGCATAAAAATTAGGATGTGCAGATTTTCATAAAAATTATATAAAATTATTTCATAAATCTATTTTAAGGTATGATAGTACAAATATTTCCATATTCAAAGAGAATTTATTCTTCAAACTGCAATCTCTTTCTGATGTGGGAATGCCTTTCTGTATGCTGTGAATCTCAATCTTTAAATAAAGGAGCTGTTTTGGCCCTTGACAGGCACCATAGAAAAATTAGGCAGAGGAATCAGAATAGGTAAGAAAGGAAGGGCTGGGTCAGGGACAGACTAAGCCAGCTGCCCAAAGGAGCAACATGTAAGGAACACAGGTGAGCCAGGGGCCCCATGGCAGAAAGATTACTAGAAATGATATAAGATTCAAGAGGAAGCTAGCAATATGCCTCAGTCATAGGCCAAGCAGCATGAAGTTAATAGAAGTGTCTGAGTCATTATTGGGGCTGAGCAGCTGGAGGCAGCTAAGGGGTCTGGGTCTGCACGTCTGTAGGTCTGGACCTCTAGCCGCCTGGGACCAGGGAAACCTCACTATAACATCTTTCTCTATCCTTCTATAAAATTATGTTTAAAATCTGAAAAGAAGAAAATAGTTTACTGTGGTAATAATTCTTCTAATCTCGTTTAAGCACCAGTGAGACAACTCAGTGGGAAAGATCTGTGTTGTGCAAGGCTGAAATCTGACTTTGATGTATAAAAGGAGACAGCACAAACTATTTTAATTACACATATCAGCCATGGGCTACAAATACACAATCACATTGCATGCACACACACCATAAATATTTGTAACAAATATTAGTGTTTTTACAACATTTAGAATCTCTGAATTTCACACTCAGGAACTAGTGGGGTTTTTTTTTCCTCAGGTAGTCAAGCCTGGATTATGTTTCTTTAGCTTTGGTTTCATGGTGAAAGTGTTTTTATTTTAATGGGCTGGGCTCTGATTAACTACTTGACTCTAATTTCATCGTCGTGATTTGTTTCTTTGACTGGCTCTATTACCCTATATAGCATCACATTCATTCTTTCATTCGTTTATTGGTACAAACAATATAAAAATAGAAACAATAACATTTAAACAGAATGTTGATATCTATTTTGCATAGAATATTCTTATATGACTAATTGTAACTGTGCTGGCTAAAAATCATACCTAATACTTTATAATAAATAGTCTTTGGTATTTTTTGTAGGTACTAAAGGTATTTGTAATATGCAAAGGTTTAAAAATTGATTTCACTTAAAAAGATTTACTCCTGTATAAAGTTCAAAATTTTATTACACTGAGTATATTTATACGGTTTCACTTCAGTATAATATATTTTCTTATGATTTCAAAGAATTCCTGATATGTACAAAGGCTGAGACACACTGATTACATTGACAGGATTTTTTCCAGGTTATTTTATGCATTTTAAGATCACAATGATATGTAAAGCTTTACTCCACTGACTGCATTTAGAGATTTTCTCTCCAGTTCTTGATACTGAAGAGATTCTCTTGAAGAGTACAGTGTCAAGCAAAGGCACTCCCACAGACTGTATTCAGTTTCATTACAGTATATATTTTTTAATGCCTTTGAGATGGACTGTCATATGCAAATGCCATAAAAGATTGAGTACATATGGAAGGTTTCTCTTCAAGCTGACACTATTCATGCCTGCAAACATATTAAACTCATGTAAAGCCTTTACATCAAATACACAGTTGAATCTTTATATCTGTACAAATTAGGTTTACAATTTGGTACAATTGTTTAAAGTAATTAGAACATAAAATATTAACACTGTCTTTATAGTCATGGTCTTCTTCATTAAGGGTTTTGTTACATCTTTGAAAATACCTGGAATAGTAAGATTTTTTCTTTAGGAGATTTTGTACATAATTGAAAAGAACTGGTGAAATTCATCATTTAACCACCTTTCTTATATTTGTAAAGTTTCTATAATGTGAGTCTTACTACATTTGATAAGTAAACTAGGATAAACAGAAGTATTTACCCAGTCCTAGTACTCACAGAGCTCTTCTGGACTGTGAGTTTGTTGATGTATTAACAATAAAGCTGGAAAACCAATGACTTGCATACTTGAATTCAACAAATCTTAACACAGGAAATGCTACATATCTCCTATTTGTTGTCAAGAGACAAGTACGTTACATCTTTTCATATTCTATACTCATATGGCTTCCATTCAGAGAAAGATATGATATGCCTAGTAATAGACAAATAAAAGTAAAACATTTTTTCATGGAATTGTCACAATTTTAATGTCTGTTATTGTTAGATATGCAGTATAGGTATTGAGGTTTCTACAAAACTGCCCCTTGACTCTTGACTGTAACTGCGCCTCTCACTGAAGAAACCACAATCATAACATCTATATACAAAAAGCAACCCTTACTATAAAGTTTTTCCTTATTGGAAGGTTTGGGAGACATAGTTATCATGTTGTCAATATATATATATATATATATATATATATATATATATATATATATATATATATATTTAAAGGGAATAATAAGGTAACAATTGAATGACAATTTGCCAGCACAGCTCCCATGGGGCTATTCAAATGGTGATATCTGCTAAGGCATTACTACTTTTCTACTTTCTCAAAACTATGCCTCGCAATTCACCTACATGAAAGTGAGCTATATGGCTTTCTCAAAATTTAACAATTACTGATGAACATTAAGCTGTGATTATTTACATTACTTCTTATACCTAACACTTTTAGGACACATTACAATTTCTGCAGAGGGACATTTGTCTCAGCTGCTACATGAAAATTACCTCTATGACTTTTAGATCTTTGACAACATTCTTCAATAGTATAATCTTCCTAATGTATCCTAAAATATACTGCCAGAAAATATATTTTATATTATAGAAATATTTTCAAAACTTAAGTTACTATCTTTTTCAAACATTGCACCTGGCTGTTCTATTCAGCTCATTTCTCTTAATCTTCATAAAATTACATAATAGCACTAATAATCCAGTAATTTTTGACCTCTTATTTTAAATTATGAAGAAAAATGTGATCTTTCCTATCTTAGTAAGGTTCCTATAGGTCTCCAGTCCGTGCAACTGAAATTAATATGCATATCACCATAGGTAATTGCATTTTATAATATCTCATAAATGTCTACAACAAAAAGAATGACACTGATAACACTGTGAAGGTATACATCTTTTTCAATATGTTTATATTTCTGGTGTTTCCCATGTGTCCCATGACTTTAAAGTAATATGATTAAATCAACATGCCACTTTTTGAAAAACTGAATACATGTTTTACCTCTGTTATTTCTGTTCCGTTTAAATGGTATATTACCTTGCAAAAATAACTATTGAGCATAGAAAGAGAAGTAAAGACTACTTCTACAGGGCAGACAAGCTATTCATGAGAGAAGCTGTAAGAATAATTTCTAAATACAAAAAGTAATTAAAATGGACAAAGTGGTAATATTGGAACACGGTTATAACCCGAGCACTCAGACAGCAGAGGCAAGCATATATGTCTCTGAGTTGATTGTGAACCCATTTATGCACCGATGCCAGTTCTGTGTTAATCTTCCAAAAATGTGAATTGCTCAAATTTAAATTATAAAATTAATAAGATATTACTAAAAACCAATGCATGGTTAAAAAGTTACAAATAGATGAAAACATTAGCAATATACTTATTGAAAATAAAGAACTAACAAAGCAGGATAGATGACTCAATATTAAAGAGTTCTTGCTGCTCTTGCATGTAGGAGGGCACAGTTGCCAGTACTTATGTGAACGATCACAACTTTCTATTATTCCAAGTTTAGAGTTTCTGAAAGAACCTTTGGAACACTGTTAGAAGCAGTTAACACATGTATTACATAGCCATGTGGGTAAAATTCTTAAATTCATTAAAAAGCTCAAAACAAACATAACAAACTGGCAAAATTTAATTTTCAAGGTATGGGTCAAGCTCAGTTCAAGTGTATATCCTTGACATAGACAAAAAGCTACATTCTTGGCATATTACCAAATTTTATAAAAACAAAAAAGGATCAAAAAATGTTGATCCACCTCTCATCCCAAGTCTTACGGTCCAAAGCCAGTTGGATCTATGAGTTGAAGGCCACCTTGTTTTGTCAGAGAAACTTTCAGGACAGCTGGGAACATATACCCATAACTTATTCTCAAAAAGAGAAAAATTATTATTGCAGGCTAACAAATTACTTTAATACTGAATATCATTGCCTATTACTATATCATATGTACTTCAGAGATAGAGTATGTTAATGGTAGTAAAGGCATGACAATTCAAAATGCAAGCTGGCTGATTAGTATCAAATGGAACACAGTAGACACAGAGTGCAGAAAATCAATTGAGGTTCTAGAAGCTCATATCACACTCCAAATGATAAAATGTATACAGATGGCTCCTCCTACTAAAGGTTTGATGAGCAATCAAAAGAAAGTCACCAAGGAGAAAGAGATGTTCAAGTAAATCACCCTGGCTAAGTCATTTATTATTCAGTCAACTATATTCTGACCCATGTCTCAGGGAAGTCCATGAAGAAAATGTACTTTGTCACTTCAAAGTTCTTCACAATTTGCTAAAACAAGCATATTACTTAAATTTCCAGTCTCTTTCAACACTTATCTGGTACCTAAGCATAATACAAGAGATAAAAACGAACATTCAAGGTGTCTGTCCATCAGATATATAATTCTGATAGGAATATCTCACTAAGCATTGATGTGAGGCCATAAACACTGGAATTTTGTTCATATCTGTCTGTACTTTATTGTGTACAATAACAATTTTTCTCTATAAAGATATGTATTGTGTTTTTTCCACGTTAATGTATTTCATCAACAGAGCCCATTTTTATTTGCAAATAATCAGAAAGATGATTTCTCTTTGAGATGTATAATTTTGATGAAGAAAAGATGCTTCATAACTAGACCTATTCATTTATGAGAATTATGACATGCTCAGTGCCTGTTTTATAGCTCCGGCTGACATAGAAAAATACTATCTCCAGCTATTAAGAGAGCTTTCCCCTTTTGGCATTAGTTTCAGGATAAAGATGTTATTTTTGGCTGGCTCTTTTACCCTCCACATAGGGCTATATAAATTTATACATATATATTCCATATGTTTGCTTGTGCAAACAAAGTAAAATGGATAATATAATGCTAGATAAATTATACACATTATCTTTTTTTTTTTTTTAGAAAAATACTGTTGGCTAAATATCATTCTAGAAATATGAAAATGAAATGGCCTCAGTATCTTTCTGATGTAATTAAAGACTATTAGAATATAAAGAGGCTTTAACATTGTACAAAGTTGCTTCTGTATAAAGTGAGACTTTACCACACTCATTTTAATTGGATTGACTGAAGTATGATTTATTTCTGATGATTGAGAAGAATTCTGATATATGCAAATGCTTTGACACACTGAATAACTAATAGGTTTTCTCTCCTGTATGTATTATATTATGCTTTCCATCCCTTATGTATTATATTATGCTTTCCAAGATTACTTCGATATGCAAAGGCTTTACCACACTGATTACATTCCTAGGGTTTCTCTCCAGTATGTGTTCTTTTATGTGTCTTAAGATTACTTAGTTGTGAAAAGACTTTACCACACTGGTTACATTCATAGGGCTTCTCTCCAATATGTGTTCTTTTATGTGTCTTGAGATTACTTCCATATGCAAAGGCTTTACCACACTGATTACATTCATAGGGTTTCTCTCCAGTATGTGTTCTTTTATGTGTCTTGAGATTACTTTCATATGCAAAGGCTTTACCACACTGATTACATTCATAGGGTTTCTCTCCAGTATGTGTTCTTTTATGGCTTTGAAGAGTACTGGGTTGTGCAAAGCCTTTACCACACTGATTGCATTCATAGGGTTTTTCTCTTGTATGTGTTCTTTTATGAATTTGAAGATGAAAGAGTAGTGCAAAGGCTTTACCACACTGATTACAGTCATAGGGTTTCTCTCCTGTATGTGTTCTTTTATGTGTCTTAAGAGAACTATTATATGCAAAGACTTTACCACACTGATTACATTCATAGGGTTTCTCTCCTGTATGTATTCTTTTATGCCTTTGAAGATGACTTTGTTGTGCAAAGGCTTTACCACACTGATTACATTCATACGGTTTCTCTCCAGTATGTGTTCTTTTATGGCTTTGAAGATGACTTTGATATGCAAAGGCTTTACCACACTGATTACATTCATAGGGTTTCTCTCCAGTATGTGTTCTTTTACGCCTTTGAAGATGACTTTCATATGTAATGGCTTCAACACATTGAGTATATACCCATGTTCTTTCATGCCTGCAAAGATATTTGGACATATAATACTTAATGCATTTAGTATATTGTTAAATCTTTAAATATTATGATTTAATTTTATAATTTTGGCTAAATATAAATAGAAATCACTCTCATTTTCTAAAGTTTTTAAAATGACCTTATACTGATGTTGTTTCCATTTTTAGGGTTATTTTGTATCTTCAAAGACTCTTGTGAGGATAAGGTTTTTTATTACACAATTCCCACTCAATTACATATATTGAAATGAGATATTTTACATATTTTAAAAAACTGGAAATCATCAGAGCTTTAAAACTTTTATAGTATTTGTGAAATTTCCTATAATGCGAGTCATACTACATTTTCAATATGTTCTAGAACAAACAAATATGTACACACTCAGCACTCAAGGGGTTTTTCTCCAGCATATTTTCATATATGTACAATGAAGCTTACAAATTACTTATTTTGAACAAATTTCAAAAAGCATACTCAACTTTGGGATTGTTACAGTTCTTCTAAATGTTTACAAAAAGAGGTACATTATATCTTCCCACCTCTCTAAGCTAAATATGGCATGTATTTAGTACAACATATAATATATGGGGTATAGGAAAAAACCAAATCTTTCTTTCTTGAATTCACACATTGTGACTTTCTGTTTCTCAGAAACATATCACATATGGTTGAAGGTTCCTCTATGACAACTAAACACAACCACAATTTGTGTATTTAAGTAATACAGGCTTTACTACGTATAGTAAATAGTGTCGCCTATAAAAACATTTTTATAATGTTCTTCTATATTTTAAATATGAATCACTTGTATAATATGTGTAGTATAAAATAAATGGTTCAAAAATTTAAAGCATCATTCACATGGTGCTATAATTGAAGTAGTGATTAAAGTTTTGTACAGTGATCTTATTTTTTCAAATAATGCCTTGCAAATTCAATTCACTTTCTTAAAATTGAGATATATAGTTTTCTGAAAATTTAATAATCATTAATGGACTTTCAGATGTGTTTATTTGCACAAATATTTTGTTTGAACTTTGAGGAAACTACATTTTATCAAGGGAACATTTCTATCAGGTTGAACATGAAAATTACCTTTCATGTCTTCTAGAAGAGTGAGAACGTTCTTCAATTTTGTGATTCTCCCAATTGAATCCTAAAATATAGTGTGAAAAATGCATGGAATTTATTTGAAAGTTGGGAAAAACTCAGTTTCTGTATTCATCAATAATTAGAACTATGAGCAATTTATTCAGCTCATTCTTATTTTTCATTTAAATTACAGAAGAGAATCCTAAAAAAACACCCTTTTTCTTACTTTAAAGCATGAATGAAAATTCATTCTCACCAATAGCAGTGAGGTTCCCGTAGGTATCCAGCATCACATCTTTGTAGAGATTCTTCTGGGAATTATTTAGCAAAGTCCACTCTTCACAAGTGAAGTTGACATGCACATCATCATAGGTCACGACATTCTAAAATATTCCATACATGTGTACAACAGAAATCACAATATTGAAAGCATTGTAAATGGATACTTCTTTGACTGTATAATCATATATTTCTGATGCTTCCACATATATCACATGGCATAAACATTATACTGAAATTACTAATCACATTAGAAAACTTAATAACAGGTTCACCCCGCTCATTTTTGTACTCTCTGATTGGTATAATAATTTGAAAGAGAAATGCCTATTAATAAAACACAGAGGGACAAACAGGTCAACAGTAAAGGGTGTACATAAAAATAGTTGTATGAGCACTTACTAACTATAACAAAGAATCTAAAATGGATAAACTGGCAGCATTTGCACCCATGTTTAATCCTACCACTTCTTAAGGTAGAGGTAGGTAAATCTACTTCTGAGTTGAATACAGGCTTAGATTAATAAAGTCAGTCAACAACATCCAAAGTACATATGAGACTCCTGTCTCCCAGGCAGAAATTCATCAATCAAAGATATACAAAACTCAGGATTTCATCAAAGTTTCTACAAAGAATTATGTATTCACTTTAGTCCAATATTCTTCTTCCAGAACTGGAAATTACCCTAACTTAAATTGTAATATCAGTAAGATTTTATTAAAAGGCAATGCATCTTTAAATAGTTACAAAAGGATAGATAAAATCATGAGTGCTACATATTTTAATTGTAAATAATTAACACAGAGAAGGGCAGATGGCTCAATGTTATACAGCTCTTCCTATATGTATATGAGGGTTCATTTGCCAGTATATACAGAAACAAACATAATGATTATTTCATGTTTGAGGTTGCAGAAATAATATTTTGAAGAGTCCATTTACAATTGTTGTATAATTATGCATATGAATAATATACTCATTTTAAAAACCTTCAGAAAAGTACAACAATGGAGGAAGAAGGCCATGATGTGGCAATCCAATTACTTAAAAGACATAGATAGTATTAATATAATGAATAAATGCCACCCTGGGAAACAGAAATGTTGGCTTGATATTGCACAACTTTTACTTACTATTATATTAAATCCCAGAGCCAGATAATGGGGAAAAGCTCAGTTTTCAGAAAAAGATACAAACCAAAGCCAATTCTCACCTAGCCAAACTCTCAGTCCAAATAAGTAAGTACTCTTTGAAAGGTTGTCAGCTTGTCTGTTAGCTCACACAGAATGGCCCACTTTCTGACATGTCCTGCGTTATATATTTTTTCCTTGTCCAGCTATTTTATTTCATGGTTCAACAATACTAGAGCTAGGATTAAAGCTGTGAGCTACCACAGCATGGCTAATATATTTTTAGCCCTCAGAGATCCAGAAGATCTCTGTCTTTGGAGTGATATTGGAAAAACAAGCATGTGTAATCACTCAGTGGCCTTCATGTATTGACTGAGGGTGATTCAGTCATCTGATATTCCAGATTAACTGTTTTATTAAATATACAATACTTCACTATAGTCTCCTCATTATTTCAGGACTTGCAAGCCAAAGGCATTAACATCTATAAGGCTAAGTTTCTCTCGGTGTACAGAACAACTTACAGGACAGCCAAAGTTACAGACTAACCTTTATCACAAAAACAAAGTATATCTGGATACCATACTATTTAATCAGAATTTTCTTTGCTTTGTTGTATTTCATGTGATTCAGAGATATAGTCTTTATTAGTATAAAGTAAAAGTATGACAATATTAGAAGGAAGCTGGTTGATAAGTTACCTCTAGTATATTAGACACAAAATACAAAACATGAATTGAGGTTCTAGAGTCTCATATCACACCCACATGCAGAATTTTCATTTAGAAAGTGTCCTACTATCTGGGGATCTAATAGCAATCAAAAGAAAGTCACCACAGAGAAAAACATGTTCAAATGAAGAAAATATATTTATTCACTTAAATGAGCTTCATAATCTGCAACAGCCTCTACAAATCTACAAATATTCAGTCTTTTCTGACACTTTCCAAAAAACATGGCATAATGATGTGGGAACATCTTTTTGTATTCTGTGAATATTAATTTTTAAATAAAGGAGCTCTTTTGACCCTTGGTGAGAATCGTAGAAGTAGGTGGGCAATTAGAATAGGTAGGAAAAGAAGGGCAGAGTCAGAGACAAATCAAGAAAGTCACCTAAAAACAAAAATGTAAAAAATGCAAAAAAGCCATGGGCTATGTGGCATAAAAATTAATACAAATAAATTAAGTTAAAATAAAAATCCAACAAAGTGCATGGGCCAAACTACATAAAGCAATTATAAATATATAAGCCATTTTAAAGGCCAAACCAAATGCAGACAACTAAGCAGGTCTAAAACAACAAGTCTGTAAGTCTAGACTTCTAGCCAACCAGAGTAAAAAAACCATTACAACAGTATAACAAGCAGAAAAAAACAAAGATTCAAAATGTTAACCCACCAGATAAATAATGCTCTGGTGGGAAAATCTAATCAATCATAGTATTGGGACACATTGATGGAATATTATTTACTTCTGTCCGTAATTCATTGTGTGCTACTATAATTATTTTATAAAGAATATGCAAATTTCCCCACAGCTAGTATTTTAGTGTATTTTCCCCATGAATATATTTCATCTATTGAGCATATTCACATCTGTGATTTATCAGAATGGTATTTTCTCGAGCATTTTGATGAATAAAAAGTGTTTTATAACTGGCACCATTATACAACAAGAATTGTGAAACATGTGAGTCTTGTTTTATATATTAGGACAACATAAGAAAACAGATGTATTGCCATCCAACAAGACCGATTTTCTACTATTAGCTGACTTAAGTCTTCAAAAAGACTGTTTGACCAGCTATCTTGTTAACAGATTTTTAAAATTATTCTCAGGAAAGCAGCCCAGTTCTCAAGGACAGATGGCTTAATGTGTAGCGTGTTGAACCCAGTTCAAATGTACAAGCAATCTGAATTCAGTGCAAACCCCTCTTGCTAAATCTGGCACCTATCTAGGATAATAACTAACACTGTAAAATCCTCAAAATCACTTTTATGATACATCGCTCAAAGTAAAACAAACTACCTACTTTTATGTTGGGTCTTGGTGTTCACATGACTGACATGGAATGCTTTACCAAGGACTGGGGGAAATGGCTTACATTCAGAGAGAAACTGAGGTGGAAAGATTTTCTAAATAGCAAGGGCAATGAAATATAACCAGACGTTGTAGACCCAAGTAAGAGCTGCAAGTTTTCTTCTGTAGGCTTTAAAGTTACAATCAGAAGAGAAGAAAACCTTAAGATGTATAATGAATTTAATACCACGGCCGCTAGTAAACTTCCCAGTCAACTTATCTCACCCAACAATATGCCCCCAATTTGCCTTATAGCCTAAACATTGAGTGGCTCCCAGGAAATCCCTTGGTGGCTGCACTCTCTAGGGACACATCCAGATCACCAAAACCAACCCACTTCAGGCAGAAACTGACATTTTTATAATCGTTAAAACAAAATGGCAGTTTAAATTTTTAATGACACTCAAAAAATATGGGATATAGCTATGGCGGAAAGTTTCTAAAATATATTATAAATCCCACCACAATATAGTGTATAATTTCTTTATTTATTGTTGGATGTAAGATCCTAAAGCAAATTAGAGAAACTGACGAAGATAGAGGCCCCTGAGGAGACACTAAAGCAGTAACAAGACTCTGTGTAGTCTACAGGGAAACAGGCAGAAAGGCTTCCCTGATGCTTGATGGAGAAACTGAGACAGAGATAGTATTTCACAGGAACTGACAGAATAATTGAGACAGAGAAAGACCACCACATGAAGTGGAAATCAAGGAAGAAAGAGGCTTCTGAGTGATGGGTAGACTGAGGAATTGTGAGTCCTCCTCTGTGACTCAGGGGACTTAAAGAGATGTCTATGGAAAAATCTGAAAAACTAAGGCCACCACAGGGTCTGATGGTAAAACTGAGGCAGATAGAGACCTCTTTGGGATCTAACAAAAAAGTGAGTTAGAGAGAGGCATGATCTGATGGGGAAACTGAGGCAGAGAAAGTATTCTGTGCAGTTAATGGGGATACTTAGGCAGACTGGCCTCCTTGGGTCCTGACTGGATATTTAAGGAATATGAGGGGTCTGACAAGAAAATTGAGGCAGAGAAAGGCATTTGACAGGGAAATTGAGGTATACTGTGTCCTCTGTGATATCTAACTGGGAGTGTAAGAGAAAGAGGCCTCCAAGGGTTATGACAGGGAAACTGAGGGAGAGTGACCTCTTAGTGTGGTATGAGTGGAAAACTGAGGCAGGGAGACTTTGTATGAGAAGGAAATACTCTAGTTAGAGAGAAATGAGGTTGTGGGAGCAAGGAAGAGAGTGTGCCATGGGATTGTCTTTACCCCCACTTCATCCCATGAGTATGGAGGATTATGAGAAAACCACACAGGGAGGTTTATTGACTTAGTTATTTATCTTAAATAATTACAATTTATTTCATCAATGGACTACACAAGTGTAGGGATATTCATGATTCACTATGCTGTGCTTGTAGGAACCCAATTAATATCAATGTTTCAGATAATTGGAAGTGAGTTAGGAAAAACTAGAGCCAGAGGGGAGGGTGAGGGCTATCAGTGTGGGTGGGGCAGTTATCAGAAAATTAAAATTTTAGTGTTTTTAAATTGAAAAATTTAAAGTGTATTGCCCCACCCCAGGATGATGGACTGAAAAAAAATTAATTTTTGAATGTTTATTTAATGAAAATGTTGTTTTTCTTTTCACAAGAGCTGATCGAGCCATTGGAAATTAAAGTTCAATATACTTAAATGCAACAGATGGTTTTTAAATTTTATTTTTTCCATGCAGTGTGGACAAATCTGTTGAAAGTTAATTTAAAAAAACAAACAAACAAACAAAAAAATGGAAAGGTTATTTTTATCCACTCAGAAGCATTGAACAATAAAAATTTAAATTTTCAGTTATTTTACATGAAAGAATTACAGTTCATAATTTCAGGTCCATGACTGATTAAAAGTTATTTCAAAATGGAGACTCAATTAAAATTTAATTTCAAAAATCACTTTTTACATGGAAACCATATTGTTTTCTTCAGAATGGACTGAATAAAAGATATAATTTTGATCAGGGAAAAGATGAATTTTAATCCATCTCTGGGATTTTTGAACTGATGTAAAAGAATTAAAAGTTAAGGTTCTTGGGGTTTGTTTTGTTTTGTTCTTTTGTGTTTGTCCAAAAGATGAGGTGTTTTTTATCTTCACATGGGACGAAAAACAAGAAACTAAGCTATCAGAATTTTTTTAATAAAATGCTATTTGGGCCTTTTGGACTATGGGAAATTAAAATTTCTTAACATTTAGAATGGAAAACACTTTATTTTCAGGAGGAGTCTCTGGTGTGAGATTTAAATTTCCACATTTTTTTTATATGAACAAGGCTGATTTTTTTTTGTTGTTGTTTATTGAATGGGGGTGGGGGTGGTGTAGGAGGATGGAGCTAACTCAAAGTCAGAAATTTCATGTTTTTACATAAAAATGTTTTTAATTTTTTATTTATATTTAAATAAGGTAGTTCTTTTCACAATTGAAATTAAAAAAAAAAACTTTAAAAGGACAATATTAAGTGTGATAATTTTTATGAACTGGGTGTCCCTGGCAGTTGATTCTCAGTGTAGAAGGCCCCCAGATGACAGAGGGGGAGGAGGAGATGATAGAAACCAGCCAAAGCTTTTGAACCCACCAGAGGTTAGAAACATGATTGCTGGAGAAAAGGGGAAATGTCCAATTTTAACATTTTATTTATTTGTTTGTTTGTTTATTTGTTTGCTTATTTACTTATGTATTTATTTAGTGTTATTTTGTGGGTGACTGAACCAATTTTAATTTCATGTTAAAAAATGTATTTATTTGAAGAAAATGGTGTTCTTATCTTTAGAAGGAATAATTGAGGAGTTGGTAATTAAAAGGTCAATAATGTTAAATAGAACAAGCAGTTTTTAATTTTAATGTTGTGCCCCTGTGACTAGGTCATAGACTGGACATAGGAATATTAATTGTTGAATTATTTGAACTAGCTCCCTCAGTTTTTAGGAAGGTGGCAATTATAAGATAGTGCACAAATGTGTTTGTGTATGTGTGTATACATATATGCATATATATCTACATATTTATAGTTATATATGTGCATATTTAAACATACATATCAATTATAATGGTCGCTATAGGAAAGACTTGTTTTCCCGTTGCAGAGTATTTCTGCTTTGCCTAAGTAGAAACTACTACATGCTGGTATGTTGAAGACTGGGTTAAGTCTTCACCACCCAAAAGCAAGCAAGAAGGTTTCCCAGGCAAGGTGCTGTACCTCTATTAAGCCAGATACCATAACATCACTGGCAGAGCATATTCCGAAAAGGCAGAATGAAATGTACTTGGCAGCTAAACTGCAGAGCTAGTGTAAGAGCAAGGCCAGTGGAGATAGCATGGCAGACCAACAACTACAATCATGAGGTGGCTAGAAGAGGAGATCTGGACCTCCAGAAGAGAAATCATGCAGTAAGTTGGAGGCAAGGAAGACGAGTCCTTAACCCTACAAGAAGATCCCAGGTGAAGGAGAAAACATTGCCAGCAGACAAACTAACATAGAAGATTTTGGTGAGGGGTTCAAATCAGACCATCTCTCTAGAAATGTTAATACAAGAAAGTAATGACTATTGACGAATGGGGAATAGTTTTTCCCAAAGATGAGCCTTGGGTTGCTTATTGAAAATCATGTGTTCTGCCCAGAAATCTTAAAAATATTAAAGAAATATTAAGTGCAGCAAAAAAAAAAAAACATTACAAATCCTAACATAGTTAAAATAATTTTTTGGAGCATAAACAAACGTTAACATAGACTTACACCATTAACATAATATTTCCCACCAAGGTCATGAAGTGATTAAAAAAGAAAAAGCAATGGACTCCATGTGTGTTTATATTTTAAATATTTACCAAAGGGGGAAAAAAAAACTAGATACAGAATTCTGAGAAAACAAAATACAAATAACTGACACACATTTTAAAGTGTCTAAGCTATTTAGCTACTGTAAAAAAATATAAATCACAATTTTTAATTTTAACTCAATAATTGCAAAGAGCCCGAAATTAAAAGAGAGTTAAATGTCTGCACTGGTATGAAGGAAGGAGAAGTTAAGTTCATTATTTAAGAAAATACAAACTGGACAACCACTTAAAAAATTAGTATGGAGATTTCTCAAGAGACAAATTAGGCACACTGTATGTCCCAGCAGTACCATTCCATAAATATATACATATACAAATATATACATATGTGCACAAACACACACACACATATACAGTCCATATTTTATTCTAGAAATATCTGCTAATCCATGCTTGTTTTATTTTATGTACATTATACAGCTGTAGTAAGAGTATTCTGGACCAGACTTTCAGGCCTAGCCTTAAGGTTTAGGTCCGCAGACCCCAGACCCTCAGAGACATTGCTCCTAGCTAACAACTGCTTCACTAATTTACACTCAATACTTCAAACAAACTATCTTAAATTAAATTGTTCTTCTAAATCTGGTTTTTCTAAAGAGTTTAATCAACTCATTTGGGTTGCAAAAATTCACTTTCCCTCTAGCAACAAAATTCATTCATAGTAATGAACCCCTATATATTATTACTACTAGCTATTTATAATCTTTGTTTTTTATTTTTATATTTCATGTATATTAATATGAAGATGCACATGTGTGTATATGGTGCAATATTTATTAATGGGCAAGAGAACAAGTTGGGGTGTCATTCCTCAGATTGAGGGAGAAATATAGTTCAAAGTCTATGATACCTGGAGAAGATGTTACTGACAACCCAACAATCTTTCTCTGAACAAAACAACCAAGCTTGTTAAAGAGTCAAATAAAAGAAAAGACAGAAGTAATCAAAATTTTCATAACCACATTTGGTAAACTCTTGGAAAGAGTAACAAATTATTGAAAAAGAATAATTTTAAAAGATAAACTAATTTTGAGGGTTTGTTTATTTAGTTAATTATTCTTCTAATTTATTTGATTTTATTTTTACTACATAACCCAAGCTGGCTCTTAATTCCCGATCTGTATTCTGCTTGGCTTGTCCTCAGTGTGACACCAGCTAGAATTATTTGGGAAGAAGAAATTCAATCATAGGGTGTGAATTTGATTAATGGTTTCTGAGGGAGGACCAAGCTCACTGAGAGCTAAATTAGTCCTAGGAATGTCATAGAACCGTTTTGAAGACAGCAAACACAATTTTTAGGTGCTTGTATCATTTCTATTGAGATAGAGGGGAAAAGTGTGTGTAGATCTTGATGGGAAACAAAGATCTATGAGGAAATACTGATGGCAAAAACATAACTAAACTATATTGTATGAAAATCTATTAGAGTTTTTAAATGAAAGAAAAGGACAAAGAAAGAAAACTGGAAATTCCAGGAGGAATAAACCAGTAATCCATATTTCTCCAGTGTGAATCAAGTTCTTTTCTCTTGGCTTCTACTTTATGTCCTTGACTGACTTCCCTGCCTGAGGGCCTATGAACTAGGCCCAGTCAAACTTTTCTTTCTCAAGAACAGAGTGGATGCAGTGAATCTAAAAGCATCCTGTGAAGTGGACAGTAGGAGACAAAACCAGAAAGAGACACCTCACCATGACCAGGCATTCCTCCCTATCCATGGAAAGCATTTCCTTGCTCTCAAAGGTGTAGCTGCTAAGGTGATGATTCTCTCCCCCACAGTGGAACTCAAGGAACAGCTCAAAAGACAACTTCTGACTTCATCAGAACTGCAGCTGAGTCAGAAACCTGGCTTCCAGAAGTACCCTACCATCTGATTGGATGGTCTGCTGCAGGATCCAACTGGATAGTGAGGTCTGAGTGACAGCACTGGTGGTGAGCTGAAGGAACAAAGCATCTTGCTTTCCCAGCCCTGGCTTCCAAACTGACAGACCTATCCCAGGTTGGCTGAAGATTTCTGTCAAATTCAACAAGTTCCTTTATTTATGGAAATCAGTGGGTTAAGGTTTCAAAAGAAGTAAACAAATTTAGAAGGAGGCTAATAAGACAACATTTCTCAAGAGCACATTGTAATTCAAGGACATTATAAAATGAGTCAACAATGGCCTTTGGACTAACAACCAAAGCCCGATGGGTAGAAAGAGGTTGGTCCTCAGGATATCAAACAACTCTACTCCAAAGACTCTAGAACCAACATCTAACATTTTAAAGAATGATATCCTGATTTTAAAGAATGATAGCTGTTCCTTTCTCAATATATTAATGACTTAGAGAAACTTTCAAAGCCTAGGCCAGTTGTTATACTCAAAGAAAGCTAGTTTTTAGTACGTTCTAAGCGTTTTATACTAGAAATTTGACATTTCAGTAGAACATACAATTGGAGATAATGTGTGGAAGTTGTAAGAGACATCTAAGGTACTGGGTAGCACTCCCCTATAAGCTGTGATAGAAAAGTAAAATTTGTAATGTGAAAAACTGATGAATGCTTAGAAGATAGTTACACAATGTAAAATTTAATTAAGGTAGATCTGCCTCAAAAATAACCCAAAGATAAGTAAGTAGTATGTTAAAAAATATTTTGAACATTTGGGATGGTATGATGTATATGTTCATTCACATTTCATGTATGTTCTTATTGGTCACATGTCTGCAATAATAACAGGCAATGTGATCCTCATTCATGTAGAAAGTAGAGCGACCCACCTGTGTAAAGATCTCTCTATAGTAAGCCATAGTTTTAAGAGGTAGTTTTAGTTGTGTCGTAATGGAGGCTGTGCACATCAATTTGATGATGCTTGTTATATATCCACTGTTTATTTCATTGCCAATAAGCATGGGTATAGTAGTGATGCTATGGATTACATGAATACTTTCTTGTGTCTCTTTTAAGGTTCAGTTTAACAGATTGTGCAAAGGAAATAGGAATTTATTTCATTATCTTTTACACAGTTTCAATCCAGCCCTCTTGTATTTGATTTCTGTTGCTCAGCACTGTCTTAAGACAACTGGTACCGTCCTAAGATCAACTGTGCCTTCCTATAAATGATGTGGTAACTCACACCTTTAATCCCAGCACAGGAAAGACCAAGTGGTGACCTACACCTTTTATTCCATAACTGCAGACAGATCTTTCTGTGTTTTGTGAGTTCAAGGCCTAAGTATCAAACAATAGTTGCTCAAGCCTTTAATCTTAACTATAGAATAGGAAGCAGAGTTGAATCTAGGCATAAAACACCTGGGTGAGGAAGATATTTAAGGAGGCATATGCAGCCAGTGTGGTATTCTCTAGAAACAATAAGCCACGCTGAGGACTCTGGCATATATATTTTACCCCAAGAAGTTGGATGAGAAAGAATTGACTCTGGTCTGTTTCTTCTCTCTGATATTCCAGGTTCCCCTCCAGTGTCTGGCTTTGAGTTTGCATTAAATAACAGCTAGAATTTGTGTTACATCATAAATATAAATGCAAATAAGGTTTTTAAAAGAAAAGCTGAATAAAAATAATAATTTGAATTGAGTGTTCTTGGTCCAAATGGTACAAAAATAAAGAATAAAAAACTCACAGAAATCACACCAATTTAATTGAAAAATATCTGGCAGAACCATTATTTTCTCAGAATAAAACTAGAACTTTATGACCGACAGACCTTAAGGTTGCTTATGACCCTGAAATGTCTCAATGAGTAGCTTGTTAGAGTCCCTGGTTCCATATAGGTTTATGCTTAATGGCTGGTTGGAATTGTTGAGTAGCCCTTTTGTAATGGTTTATAACCAAATGTCTGGACAACACTGAGCATATCCTACCAACATAACCTCTAACAGGCCTGGTAGAGGTTATGTTTTTTTTTTTGGGGGGGGGGGTTAGAAGCAGTCAACCTTCAGGTAAATTCTATTTTGTGAGACCCTATACCTTGTGCAATGGAAAATCCTACGTATCATCAGTTCTACTGTTCTTTATCATATTTTACTAGTGGAGTGTTACCTAACACATGAGATGCCTTTTACAAACTTCATAAAATTAACTGTAAATAAATCTTACATGTACAGGGTGAGTGCTAAGTGTTAGAAATCTAGAACATACTTGACAAATTAGGATCTTCACGTTTGACCACAAGCATTCATTTATGTAGCAAAAGCATGTAAGAGTGGACAAAGATATTTCTACACACAGTTCCCTGCTCAATTCTGTGAGCAGATTTAAGTCACAGAGCAAAGTTATTCAGAGACAAGGCCCAGAGTCAGGCAGTTGCAGGTACCACGTGGAACTTCATACAATAGAGATTCTGGCTGCAGGTTTCCACCCAGATCCCTGAAACACACACCTCTCTAACTCTGCACCTCCCAATCTTTTTCACCCCATCTGTGGACAACAGCCCTTCACTTACCATGTCCTGGTTTCCCAGCTTGGCCATGATCTCTGCTCAGCAACCTGTAACAGCACAAACAGCAATCCTCCCAGAAACAGCAGGAACAGCACAGCATGCAAACCTCTGCTCCCAATTCCTTCTCAATGCCCAACAACAGGAAGAGCCCAGCACCAGTTCTGACTGGCAGATTGCTTCCAGGCTTTGATTGGCTAGTGAGACCTGAGTGACAAAAGCACCTCCCATTTGGTGCCCTGTTGTTAAAGAAACAGTGCAATGGTCCCTGACCCAGCCTTGCAGCACAGACACAGAGCTTTTCAAGATCAAAGGAGATAGGCATTGCAAAAGCTCGTGCCCCTGGGATCCAGAGGGAAATCCTGCATGTTTCTGCATGCCATAGGCATTTTCTGTTCCTCCTCTAGAGACCTTGTCCTCTAGATTCCTGCTCTCAGCAGGCTGTCTCTTAGCAGGAATCCCCTTAGCCTGAGGCAGGTGCCATTGGAGAGGGCAGTGGATATAGGACCCAGGAGAGAAATCCTGCCTAGGGAGACCAGGATGGGGCTTGGAATGTCTCCCTGCTCACAACACCAGCTTCTCCCTAGGGGGCCTTGGGATTTCCCCAAAGGGATCCTGTGGCAGGTGTAAGGGGGGGGTTCTCCAGTCCAGTATGCATGGAACCTGCCACCTGCCTGCCTGCCTGCCTGCCTGCTTGCTCAGAGTGCACCTCCCCTGAAGCTAGGATCTGCCCTGGCTGCATCTCTGTCCACCAAGTGCCAAATGGAGCCAGACTCCCTCTTTAAAATGCAGTGCCATCCCCTGACTTCGGACCCAGGGAGGCCCAGAGGTTCTGCTGGTCCCTGAGTGCAACCCAGACCATGGCCATCCCTCATCTGTGGCCACTGATCATGGGCATAGTCCTTGCCACCTGGCTTTGTGGTTCTGGTGAGTTCTGGAAAGTCACATTGCATGCTCCCTTGGGAGGCTTGTGGGGGACCACACATAGGAATGCTCAGCTCAGAGAGGGAGGGACCCTGACCCTTGCAGCAGGACCAGATGGGAGCCCCTATTGGCCAAACTTTCTGGAGCAGCATGCAGAAAGGGAGGGAGCCTCTTGCTGCTGCAAAGCATCTCAGAAGCCTGGGTTTTACCAAATCCAATAACAGTTGTCAGCACCTTGGATGGGAAATATAGATGTCACAAGCTTCCCAGTAAGGGAAGTTTGCAGGTTTTAAGGCCCCAAAGAATAGGTGAAGGGTTGGAATAACCCTGGAAAGAGAAGATGACACATTCAAAGATTAGTGAATTTTAACTATGCAGCAGTGCCCAGGAAATGGTGTGTGTGTGTGTGTGTGTGTGTGTGTGTGTGTGTGTGTGTGTGTGTGTGTGTGTTGTGGGTGGGTTAAGACAGCTCTTCCAGGGAAAACTACCACAAATATCCACTCACAGTTTCCAAGCTTGGCACCTGACCCCTGCCCACATCTCGGGCAGTGTCCTCCTCTCTCTCCACCACACAAGTGCAGGCATACACTCAGGCCTCAGGCATGGAGCACCCAACAGACTCTGGTTATTTTCTCAGGCAGTCAAAGCAATGATGGGACCCCTGTAGTGGTCTGTGGCTCCTCTGCTTGCTGGTGGAGGTGGGAGTGAAGAGAGGAGGGCAGGGAGGAGTTGTTTGCTGTTGGTTGTCAGACTTCTCTTCTCAGAAACCCCCTGGCCTTGCTTTCTCCTCCACTTGTCTTGTTGGCCACCCTGAGCAGCTACTTTATAACCCAGGTGTTTAGCCCACCTCCTTCCATGAGGAGATTTGGAAAAAGGTTTTATCTGCTCTCCTAAAGCCTGAACCTAAGCTGAACTCTCTCTCTCTCCCTGTCTTTCTTATTTCCCCCAGCCCTGTGTGTGTGTGTGTGTGTGTGTGTGTGTGTGTGTGTGTGTGTGTGTGTGTGTGTGTGTATGTATGTGTTGGGGTTGGGTCCCCTTATGTCATATGCCTAAGACTTCAGTAATGCTGAGCTTCTGTGTATGGAGAAGGATATCTTAGACATTCTCCATACTTGATGCTCCCTGAACCTGCTTCGGGAAGATGCTCCCTAAGCTGGAAAGGCCACTGTTCAAAACAGTGTGGATTTCTGAACTGCAAATCCAGCTTCATAGAGCTCAGTGAAGGATGTGATGACTTAGGCTTATCGTTGGTTCCTTGTAGAACCTCTGCATACTGCATCCTTTACCCCTCACTGCCTCACTGCCCTCCATATCCTGCCCTCCCCTAAGCCTCCTTGTCCCTCCTTCTCTACCCTCCCCCCCATTACTGTACTGGAATCCTGACTTTAACAAACTCTTTCCAATATCCTCCCCTAGCCAGGCCCCTTTATTGCTGACAGTCTCTCAACACAGAGGGCTTTGAGTTGAGGTCTCCACAAAGTCTCCCGAGCTTCTCTTCCACAGGGCTCAGTGATGTGCCCTGGGGGTGGGGGTGCTAAAGGAAGACAGACACCTCTGGTCCTAACACTTCATTCTCAGTACATCCCCAAACATTGTCACTGCCTATGACACTAAATACCCTGTTCTCTATCCCTGGCATGCTCCAAATCACAGCTGCAAGTAGTTAATGTTTTTCTTTCTTTTTTGTTTGGAGTTTGGGCTTGGAGGCCAAGCAGGAAGGAAGAATGAAATTTAATGTACCCACTTCCACATCCTTATTCCTGACCACAGACTCCCCACCCTGTCAGAGTGGAGAGTAGTAAGACCAGGACCTCCTGATGGGGCAGACACCATGCTCAGGTTACACATGTATGTAGGTAACAGGGCAGCACATATGAGTATGTTAGTGATCCAAACACAAAGTGTTCTTGCATCTGTTGACTGGGTGCTTTCCATTCCACTCTATCTCTGTTCTTGCAGTGATTTCCACAGAGTAGCATTTTCATGTTCATGTAAAGTTCTTGCCAATATCTGGGTTGCTAAACACATCATTCACATGTTGTATCCCTTGCCTCTAACTGGAAGCAGAGCTTTCTGTAACCATCCCCACCAGTCCTGTCCTCCCTCTCAGCTGCCCTCTCTCTCTGGGCCCTTCTCTCTTAGGGAAGTTATGGCCTAAAGGACTGGGTGGGGACTTTAGAGGCAAATAGAACTGGTTTTCACTTTAAGTCACATGCCATTGGACAAGCAACTGTTTCATGTCCGCATCTACAAGATGGAGTGTGACTGATGAGTAGGCAGCAGACCCAAGGTAGACTGCAGATATCAGGTGCTCATGGCTTATTGCCATCTGTCTCCATTTTCCCTGTACTGGAGACCAGGACTTGGACAATGACAATTGAAACTCCCTGGGTGACAGGCAATTGATCAGATGGCTGTTTCCTCAAGTCTCAGACTCTCTCGGAACTCTCAGATAAATCTTTGTTCACAGGGTTTACTTTTGCTTACCTGGCTGTCCACGGGATGTACTTCCTGACTTCTTCCTGGGATGTGCCTGACCTTCTGAACTTACATCTCATCTCCACACAGAATTGCTTTGGCAGGACCACCCAAGATAACCACAAACATTCCTTTGCAACCCCCCCCATCTTACAAGCCCAGATGTATGCCCCCTCCCCGACCCAGAGTGCTGTATAAGTGCCTTGAGCCCGCTCATGAGGGTATCAATTAAATATTTTCTTTTTATTTTGCAAGAAATCTGGGTCTGGGGTCTTCTTATTTAATCCAGCCAGTAACAAGGGTGCTGTATGGGAGATTTTCCATTACTTTTTTGGTTCATCCTTTCCCTGGACCATGTTCTGATTCTATCTCTATATACAGGATGTGGCCACAGATCCCTGGGTGTGTTTGATTGCCAGTTCTGGCTCTGCCATTTGATTGCTGTGTGATGTCAGACAAATTTCTCAGTCTGTCTGGACTGAATTTGATGGTTAGTCCCAGGCAGAGGCAGATGCCCCGGGAAACTGCCCCTGGAGCTTGGTGTGGATGGACTCAGTACTCAGTTGCAAGCTCTCCCTGGAATTGCTTCACACCTGCCAAAGACACCATCAGTCCTGGAAATATCTGGCTGCATTCATTGCCTGGAGGCCAAGTGGCTTCTGAGGCAGAGCCAGAGGTGAGGTAGATTGAACTGTGAGTCCGGTCCATAAACCAAAAAGGGAGGTCTTGTTGTGAATACCTCTAGTGATTAGCAGGAACCCCAAGTCAGGAAGTTGAAGGTCTGCCACTTTTCTAAATTCTGGGGGCAGAGGCTGTTTTAACCCCAAAGCCCATATCTCAGACAGTTGAGGAAGATGGTACTTGGGAAGTTGGCAAGCTCTGAAGACTGGGTTTTTAAGGACCAGGGTTATGTAAGGAGTTGCTTACTAGTAAAAATTTACATAGCCAAATATACAACCATCCCTTGTGAGCACCTCCTAAGATCTCATGCCCTTGCCACCTCTTAATCCTCACTATCGATTCCACACTTCCCTGAACCTCTTCAGTTTCAGTAAAATTCACCCATAAATGACTCGTCTTACAGGAGCATTGTACCAGCACCTGGTAGGTACTTAACATATGTGAACAGTTGACTGGTGTGTAGGGCTGGAGGTCCATCCTTTTGAGTGAGAAGCAGGAGTGTGGCTGCCTAGAAGAGGACATTGCTGAGTGACCAATTTCACCTAGCCCGAGGAAAGGATGCATTTTCCAGGATATGTCTGCTTTGTTTTTCTTTGCCAGTTGAATGTAGAACCTATAGAAGCCATATCCCCTCTTCAGGGCTGGTTGCTGACTGACTCAGTCAGGCCCTCCTTAAGATTGGGGTGACTCGGTAGGTTTTGTAAAGGGACAAAGTAGCAGTTACTCCTTACAGAAGAGGAAAAATGGAGCAAGGAAGTTTTAGAGCCTGTTTTGGTAGGGGAGAAACCCTGAAAATCCTGTCTCTTAATTGGATCATAGTGGGAGCACCATAGGTCAGTCACCATCTTGATGGATGTGTATCCAAAGCTACATTCATCTTCAGTCTGGATGTCACCACTGTGTCTTCTCTGGAAGGTCACCTTGAGCTCCAAGCTAAATTATAGTTGATTGGGGAGTGATGGCCTAGGGAATCTGCCTATACTGACATACCTGAGGGACCTTACAGGGACCTTGGAAATGGAGCTCTTGACCCAGTATCCCACCAGACTCTAAAGCCTGGTTATAAAGTGAACTCTTACTGTCCCTTCCACCCAGGATCATGTAGGGAAAGTCATCCCCGAATTAGAATGTATCTTCTCCTAATTGGTGTGGAGCCCAAGGAAGCCTAGGCATTGAAGGGATTTCTCTGGTCTGTGTTTCTTCCCTCTCTTTCTCCCATCCCTCATGATTGTGCTCACTGCATGACCTGACCCATATCTTTTGGACTCACACTCTCCTCTGACAGATTGTCATGGTTGCTTGGTGAGCAGGGTTCCTCCATCCAGCAAGGCTGTGAGACACATGAGCAGCCAAGGCATGCAGTCCCTTGAGCCAGTGAGACTCAGATCCCTGCATGAAGTCAGTTGCTGGGGGGAGGGGCAGGCACACCAGGAAGTGTCCCAGTGGGAGAAAGGCCCTTGCTGTGGTTCATGCCCCAGGGAGCCAAATTAATGAGAGGTGAGCTGTGCAGACCAGTCAGGATGGGCAGGACCCTCTCTTCCCCAGTGTGTATGATTAGTGGCTCTTTGTTTGGGTGGGGGGTTGTATTAACAGATTTCTGGCTGAGCATTTGGCTGCAGCCTGGTCCTGGAAGTCTTGCCCTGGAAATCCTACCCAGCTTCCATCAGGATAAAACCCCACCCCTACCTGCCCTGTACTTAGACTCTGGCTGAGGAGTGCATGTCATACCTCTTACAACAGGAAGCTGCACAACTGCCCCAATGTTTCAAGTATGTTGAGAACCTCCTTCCCATTTTGAATATGGGACAGCACATGTTAGAGCCAAATCCTGACACTCTAAACAGATTGAAAGCCCAATCTGGATCTTTGAGACAAGCCCTCTAAATTATGTGTTTCTGACAGGCCTTCCTGCAACTAGCCCTGTAGACCAGACTGACCTCAAACTCACAGAGGTCCTCCTGTCTCTGCCTGCCAAGTGCTGGGATTAAAGGCAAGTGCCACTGGCTTCCTAACACTTTTATTTTCTAATGAGAGAGAACTATGGGTGGGAGGAGGAGGCTAGCCATAGCCTGTTACCCCTGTCTTTTTATTTTAGTTGGCACTGTGATGGTGGTAAGTGCAAGGATTTCCCTGGGGGTGTCATCAAATCCTTGCCAGTCCATGAGGCTGGTGAAGTCAGACTCATATATGGGAGAGAGCATAAAGACAGTTGCACCTGTGACCACATGCATCCCAATTCCTATCCCGTGCCCTGCCCCATTGATCTCACCAAGTGTCCCCTGACCTGATGGAAGAAACAGGAGGCCATAGTGTGTGTGATATATCCCATCTATTTAGTTCACATCTTGCCACCTGACCTCACCTGAGTCCTTGTTTCCTACACCTGGAAAAGGCTGACCACAACAGAGGCAAAATGAAGACTCGTTTCTTCCTTTTCCTCATTTTTACTGATTCATGATTTTAACCTGTAAAAGATCTATGTATTCTCAACCTGGGAACTCCTCCTAGCCTTGTTTTACCCAGTGTGAGTGCATGGATGAGTTCCCTGCCTGATTTGTATTGTGCACTCAATAAAGGTTGCATATGCATTTCAGACTCTGGCAACCTGTCTGGGGGTCGTTCTCTGGGCAAAACATTGGGAGCTCACTGACTTTGAAGTAACCACTGAGGAATCTTCATGGAAAATAATTAAAGCCTCAGAATGTCCATGACAGTCTTATAGCATGGGCGGTTTGTGGAGCCTCTTGCAGTGGGACCAAAGTATATTCCTGGTGCATGAATGAATTCTTAGAGCCCATTCCCTGCAGAGGAACACCTTATTCAGCCTTGATTCTCAGGGGAGGAACTTGGACCTACCTGAAACCAGATATTCCACTTAAAAATAGTTTAATTTTTCATTTTTTCTCCTACATGAAAATAAAAACATCTCTTCATTTGAACAAAAAAAATCTTACTTTTGATCATTTTTCAATGTTTTAAACGTCCCAGGGATACAATAAAACTCAACTTTTATATTTAAGAGTGGGTTTTTGGGGCTGGATGATGGGAAATTCAAATTTCAGAAAGTTTAAAACTGAAATTTTTTATTTTCAAAAATGTTCTTTTGTACAATTTCCAATTTCCATCGTTTTTAAGTGAACAAGTTCAGTTTTACTGGGGTTTTTTTTTGGGGGGGTTACTAAAAGTCTGAGTGTTTTTACATATAAAAAGGTATTTATTTCTTATTTTTACTCAAAAAATATTTCACAATTGAAATAAATAACTTTAAATGATGATTCCCTATGGTTATAGTTTTAATGATGTCAGTGGTCCTGGGTGTGGACTCTCCCTGTAGAAGGCCCCCAGGTGAAGGAAAGGGTCAGGGGTGTTGACGGAAACCAGCCAGAGCTTCTGGAGGCACCTGAAGCTTCATCACAGACTGGAATAAGGGAAACTCTCAATTTTAATGTTTTTTTCTTTATTTTGTGGCATCATGTGGCTGGCTCTAGGTGCATAAACACATCCATTCTCTCCTCTGATTCTCCCTTCTACCCCCCCCTCCACTACACATGACTCCAAAGGATGGAGGACACTCACACTCTAGTTAGAAGAACCCTATGTCTCTCTCTCTATCCATCAGTACAGGTTCTACAGGTTCTTCTGGGAGTAAGGGGGGTGGGACACTTCTAGCCCAGGCTATTGTGGATACAGAACTCCTTTTCTTCTTTTTAACATTATTTATTATGTTATAATGTTCTGTCTACCATATATCCCTGCATGCCAGAAGAGGGTGCCAGATCTCATTACAGATGGCTGTGAGCCACCATGTGGTTGCTGGGAACTGAACTCAGGTCCTCTGGAAGACCAGCCAATGCACTTAACCTCTGAGCTGTCTCTCCAGCCCACTGGACTCCTTTTCAAACCTGCCCCTGCCGAGTGGCACTGTACATATCTTTTTGCACATGTGTTTTGCAAATTTTTATCCACAGGGCTGTCTTCAGGTTCTGTTTTGCACACATGTGATGCACACAACTTCTGCACAGGGCCTGCCTTCTATTGAAAGGTCCATGAACTTACTTTTTCGTCCCCCCACCAATTTTACACATGCATTTTGAACATATCTGTTGCCCTGCCATTTTGCATATTTCCTTGCCTTCCGAATAAATCTTATGCACACGGATTTTACACAGACTATTCTATAATACACAGCCCCTCCTATAATTCACAGGCCATACCCCAATATACATCAGCCCCATCCACAATAAACTGCCCTTTTGATAATACCCAGGACCATCCCATAATACACAGGACAATTGCATAATATACAGTCCATTTAATAATATAGAGGTTGCTTCCATAATACAAATTTCCATCTCATTATGACCCTGAAAAGTGACTGACATGAAGGCTGTGTCCTGAGGGATGAATGACAGGAGGTCTGTGGGTGAATCTTGAGAGATAATTGACAGTCGTGACAGCTTGTATGTAAGATCCTAAAGCAAATTAGAGAAACTGAGGAAGATAGAGGCCCCTGAGGAGACACTAAAGCAGTAACAAGACTCTGTGTAGTCTGACAGGGAAACAGGCAGAAAGGCTTCCCTGACACCTGATGGAGAAACTGAGGCAGAGATAGTATTTCACAGGAACTGACAGAATAATTGAGACAGAGAAAGACCACCACATGAAGTGGAAACCAAGGAAGAAAGAGGCCTCTGAGTGATGGGTAGACTGAGGAATTGTGAGTCCTCCTCTGTGACTCGGGGGGGGGGGGGGGGACTTAAAGAGATTTCTATGCAAAAATCTGAAAAACTAAGACCACCACAGGGTCTGATGGTAAAACTGAGGCAGATAGAGACCTCTTTGGGGTCTAACAAAAAAGTGAGTTAGATAGAGGCATGATCTGATGGGGAAACTGAGGCAGAGAAAGTCTTCTGTGGAGTGAATGGGGATACTTAGGCAGACTTGCGTCCTTGGGTCCTGAATGGATATGTTAGGAATATGAGGCGTCTACAAGAAAATTGTGGCAGAGAAAGGCATCTGACAGGGAAATTGAGACAGACTGTGGCCTCTGTGGGATCTAACTGGGAATCTAGGAGAGAGAGGCCTCTGAGGGTTATGACAGGGAAACTGAGGCAAAGTGAGTTCTTAGTGGGGTACGAGGGGAAACCTGAGGCAGGGAGACTTTGTATGAGAAGGAAACACTCTAGTTAGAGAGAACTGAGGTTGTGGGAGCAAGGAAGAGAGTGTGTCATGGGATTGTCTTTACCCCCACTCCATCCCATGAGTATGGAGGATTATGAGAAAACCACACAGGGAGCTTTATTTACTTAGTTATTTATCTTAAATAATTACAATTTATTTCATCAGTGGACTACACAAGCCAAGGGATATTCCTGATTCACTATGCTGTGCAGGTAGGAACCCAATTGATATCAATGTTTCACATAATTGGAAGTGAGTTTAAAAAAGCTAGATCCAGAGGGGAGGGTGAGGGCCATCAGTGTGGGTGGGGCAGTTATCAGAAAATTAAAATTTTAGTGTTTTTAAATTGAAAAACTTAAATTGTATTCCCCCCCATGATGGACTGAAAAAAATTTAATTTTTGAATTTTTATTTGATGAAAATGATGTTTATATTTTCAGGAGAACTGATCAAGCCATTGGAAAGTAAAAGTTCAATATAGTTAAATGCAACAGGTGGTTTTTAATTTTATTTTTTCCATGCAGTGTGGACAAATCTGTTGAAAGTTAAAATTTTGAATTTTTTAAACAGAAAGGTTATTTTTATCCACTCAGAAGCATTGAGCAATAAAAATTAAAATTTTCAAAATTCTTTTACATGAAAAAATTTCGGTTTATAATTTCAGGTCCGTGACTGGTTAAAAGTTATTTCAGAATGAAGAGTCAATTAAAATTTAATTTCTAAAAACACTTTTTACATGGAAACCATATTTTTCTTCAGAATGGACTGAATAAAAGATATAATTTTGATCAGGGAAAAGATGAATTTTAATCCATCTCTGGGATTTTTGAACTGATGTAAAGGAATTAAAAGTTAAGGTTCTTGGGGTTTATTGTGTATGTTCTTTTGTTTTTGTCCAAAAGATGAGGTGTTTTTTTTATCTTCATATGGGAAGTAAAACAAGACATTAAGCTATCAGAATATTTTTAATAAAAAGCTATTTGGACCTTTTGGACTATGGGAAATTAAAATTTCATAAGATTTAGAATGGAAAACACTTTATTTTCAGGAGGAGTCTCTGGTGTGAGATTTAAATTTCCACATTTTTTGGATGAACAAGGCTGGTTTTATTTATTTTTTGTTGTTTATTGAGTGGAGGTAGGGATGGTGTAGGGGGAAGGAGCTGGCTCAAAGTCAGAAATTTCATGTTTTTACATAGAAAATGTTTTTAATTTTTTATTTATACTTAAAAAAGTTAGTTCTTTTCACAATTGAAATTAAAAAAAACTATAAAAGGACATTATTAAGTGTCATAATTTTAATGACATGTGTGGCCCTGGCTGTTGATTCTGATGGATTCACCAGAGGAAAATAAAACTTCTTATTCAATGTCCTATACATCCGAGAATGTTTTAAAGTCAGTGCTTCCAATAATTAGAAGTGATGTTGGAGCAGCTAGAGCCAGAGGGGAGGGACAGAGACAGGGTGCATGTAGGGGATTGTTATCAGAAAATTGAAATTTTAGCAATTTTAAAATGGAAAATAATTTTTTGGCCCTCGGGAAAGTGAACCAATAAAATTTCATTTTTGAATATTTTTAAAGGGTGTTTTCTCTTTCAAAAGGGCTGATTGAAAAACTGGAATTAAAAGTTCAATACACTTTATGTGTAAATGTAAGTTTTTAAATCTCAAATTTTGTTTGTTACATGCAGGTTTTAAATGGAAAAGGTGGTGTTTTTATCTACTCAGAACAATTAAACAGTAAAAAATAATTTTTAAAATTATTTCACATGAAAGAGTTGGGTTTTTTAAATCTCAGGACTAATGATCAATAAAAAATTCTAGAATGGTGGGACAATTAAAAAATTTAAAGCAGTTTTCACACGGAAGGTATTTTTTTCTATAGGATGAACTGATTTAAAAGTAAATATTTTGTATCTCTTAAATTAAAATTTGATTTTTATTTTATCCCCAGAAAATTTAAAACAATGAAAAATGATTAAAAGTATTTTGTTAAAAGAAGCATTTTTTTTCTTTGCGTAGAAGAAAAAATGAAAAATTAAACTATTTTTAAATGAAATAAGTGGGTTTTTTGGGCTGGATGATGGGAAATTAAAATTTCAGAAAGTTTAAAACTGAAATTTTTTATTTTCAAAAATGCTCTGATGTACAATTTCTAATTTCCATTGTTTTTAAGTGAATAAGTCCGGTTTAACTAGGTTTTTTTGAGGGGGTGGTAACTAAAAGTCTGAGTGTTTTTACATAGAAATATTTTTTTATTTCTTATTTTTACTCAAAAAATATTTCACAATTGAAATAAAAACTTTAAATGATGATTCCTTATGGTTATAGTTTAAATGATGTCGGTGGCCCTGGGTGTGGAGTCTCCCTGTAGAAGGCCCCCAGGTGAAGGGAAGTGTCAGGGGTATTGATGGAAACCAGCCAGAGCTTCTGGAGGCACCTGGAGCTTCATCACAGATTGGAATAAAGGAAAGTCTCTATTTTTAATGTTTTTTTTTCTTTAGTTTGTGGCGTGATGTGGCTGGCTCTAGGTACATAGACACATTCATTCTCTCCTCTGACTCTCCCTTCTACTCCCAACACTACACATGACTCCAATGGCTGGAGGCCATTCACACTCTAGTTAGAAGAACCCTGTGTCTCTCTCTCTCTATCCACCAGTACAGGTTCTACAGGTTCTTCTGGGAGTAAGTGGGGGGGGGGCACTGCTAGCCCAGGCCATTGTGGGATACTGAACTGCTTTTTTTCTTTTTAACATTATTTGTTATGTTATAGTGTTCTGTCTACCATGTATCCCTGCATGCCAGAAGAGGACACCAGATCTCATTACAGATGGCTGTGAGCCACCATGTGGTTGCTGGGAACTGAACTCAGGTCCTCTGGAAGACCAGCCAATGCACTTAACCTCTGAGCTGTCTCTCCAGCCCACTGGACTCCTTTTCAAACCTGCCCCTGCTCAGTGGCACTGTACATATTTTTTGCACATGTGTTTTACACCTTTTTATTCACAGGGCTGTCTTCACGTCCTGTTTTGAGCACATGTGTTGCACACAACTTCTGCACAGGGCCTGCCTTCTATTGCAAAGGTCTGTGAACTTACTTTGTCATCTCCCCACCAATTTTACACATGCATTTTAAACATATCTGTTGCCCTGCTATTTTGCATATTGTCTTGCCTTCAGAATGAATCTTATGCACACAGTCCACCACAGGGTCTGATGGTAAAACTGAGGCAAATAGAGACCTCTTTGGAGGTCTAACAAAAAAGTGAGTTGGAGAGAGGCCTCTGCATAATCTGATGGGGAAACTGAGGCAGAGAAAGTCTTCTGTGGAGTTTGTGGGGATACTTAGGCAGACTTGCCTCCTTGGGTCCCGACTGGATATGTAAGGAATATGAGGGGTCTGACAAGAAAATTGTGGCAGAGAAATCATTTGACAGGGAAATTGAGGCAGACTGTGGCCCCTGTGGGATCTAACTGGGTATCTAAGAGAGAGAGGCCTTTGAGGGTTATGATAGGGAAACTGAGGCAGAGTGACCTTTTAGTGGGGTACGAGGGGAAAACTGAGGCAGGGAGACTTTGTATGAGAAGGAAACACTCTAGTTAGAGAGAACTGAGGTTGTGGGAGCAAGGAAGAGAGTGTGCCATGGGATTGTCTTTACCCCCACTCCATCCCATGTGTATGGAGGATTGTGAGAAAACCACAAAGGGAGCTTTATTTATTTAGTTGTTTATCTTAAATAATTATAATCTATTTCATCAATGAACTACACAAGCCAAGGGATATTCCTGATTCACTATGCTGTGCATGTAGGAACCCAATTAATATCATGTTTCAGATAATTTTAAGTGAGTTTGGAAAAGCTACAGCTAGAGGGGAGGGAGAGGGCCAGCAGTTATCAGAAAAGTAAAATTTTAGTGTTTTTAAATTGAAAAACTTAAATTGTATTGCCCCACCCCCAGGATGATGGAGTGAAAAAAATTTATTTTTCAATTTTTATTTAATGAAAATGGTGTTTTTCTTTTCAGGAGAGCTGATCAAGCCATTGGAAATTAAAAGTTCAATATAGTTAAATGGAACAGGTGGTTTTTAAATTTTATTTTTTCTATTCAGTGTGGACAAATCTGTTGAAAGTTAAATTTTTGATTTTTTTTAAACGGAAAGGTTATTTTTATCAACTGAAAAGCATTGAACAATAAAAATTTAAATTTTCAAAATTATTTTACATGAAAGACTTACAGTTTATAATTTCAGGTCCATGACTGATTAAAAGTTATTTCAGAATGGAGACTCAATTAAAATTTAATTTCTAAAAACACTTTTTACATGGAAACTGTTTTGTTTTCTTCACAATGGACTGAATAAAAGATATAATTTTGATCAGGGAAAAGATGAATTTTAATCCATCTCTGGGATTTTTGAACTGATGTAAAAGAATTAAAAGTTAAGGTTCTTGTGGTTTGTTTTGTTTTGTTTTTTTGTTTTGTCCAAAAGATGAGGTGTTTTTATCTTCACATGGGAGAAAATACAAGGAATTTAGCTATCAGAATTTTTTTAATAAAAAGCTATTTGGGCCTTTTGGACTATGGGAAATTAAAATTTCATAAGATTTAGAATGGAAAACACTTTATTTTCAGGAGGAGAATCTGGTGTGAGATTTAAATTTCCACATTTTTTGGATGAACAAGGTTGGTTTTTTTTTGTTATTTATTGAGTGGGGGTGGGGATGGTGTAGGGGGAAGATGCTAACTCATTAAATTTTAAATTTTATTTTTTAAATGCAAGTTCTAATCTGCTTTGATCTAATCTACTTTGTCTGTGTTTGTAATTATTTAACAGGCATATTTTTTGGGAGGGGAGTTCAATCTGAGCTCCTGTCCTAATCAGATCTGGCAAATTCTGTATCTCAGTGTGGCCCAGGAGTATCAGTGTAATGGGTTTTTTTTTAAAGCAGGCTTGTGAATTTTACATTGCATTAGTAAAGTAAGGTATTATTGTAGATGCCTGTCTGTAGAAGTCTTCCCTGATGGCCTGCGATTTGTATAGCCCTGAGTGGGGTTGGGTGGCACATGTTGTGCCCCTCTGGCTAGGTCCTAGACTGGACATAGGAATATTAATTGTTGAGTTATTTGAAGTAGCTGCCATAGAACTCCAACATATAGCCACCTCTGCATCAAACAGCAGATATGAAAACAAAATAAGACTATACCCCCAACAAAAAGATTCACTATAGTGAAGGCTATGATAGTCCATTTAAGGTCAGTTATACTTGTAGCACATATTGACCTCAATCTTAGCCTCTTACTGTCCCTGTCTCCTAAATACAAAAACACAGATATATGGATCTCAGTGGTTCCCAACATTTTTTCTTGGGTCAGTGTCTTTCTATGTAACCCAGGCTGTCTTAGAACTCACTATGTAGTCTAGGTTAGTTCCCTCCTGTGTGTGCTGCAGTTACAAGCATGAGCTACCACACCTATCATCATCAATAGTTTTTAGCTGTAGCAGACCTTATATTCATGCATTATTTATTCTCTTCATGTTCATGCACACTTTGCTAAGGCCCTGTGAGTGTGGAGGTCAAAGGAAAACTCTCAGGAAAAGTTTCTCCTCTTCTATTATGTGGGTTCTAGGAATGAAACTCTGGGCTTTAGGTTCAGGGGCCAGTGGTTTAAGCTCCTAAGCCATCTCCTAGGCTCTGTAATACACTTCTAAATTAGAGGATAAAGTGCTATCATAGAAACTTAACAAAACTTAAACACAATTTTATACACTTTGGGAAAACAACAGCAAAATTCACAGTACTTGTCTTAACGTATTATTTACTACTTTGGTTTTGGTGACCAGTTTTATGTCAATTTGAAATGAACTAGCAAAATGAGTATAAATAGGAAAAATATTTTGATAATGTGTGGCCGCAGGCAACATGTAGGATACTTCAATTAAAGGCATGTCCCATTTCTGCTCATCTGGAAGTATTGATTTGATTCAAGTCCCTTTGATGAATGCTGCAACTGCTTCCAAGGATTAGCTATTTAAACAATGTAACTTTGAATAGACTGGTACAGCCTGGATTGCAAATTTGATAAGAATTCCTGTTCTAGCAAAGGCACAACACTGCATGTGCATGCTTGGACCTTCCTTGATGTTACTCCATAGAACTTCCTGAAAGACATTCATATCTCTAGTGCATGGAGCTTACTATGCTTCTCAGGTTATCTCCAAAAATTACATCAAAATCTTTTCAGTATGAGAATGATTTTCTGCAGTGCCTGGACCTTTGCACATTCACATTGGTGTCATTCACAGCTTTACTCTCTGACAATTCCAGAGGTATGTAAAAATTACAAGGAAAGATGAGATAAAGGGTTAATAAACAGGTACTGAAATCCAACACCTGGGAAGAAAGGACAGAGGAAATATAGCCAACCAGACATAGTCTTCATTGCATTTATTTCTAGGATGTAGTCAACTATGTATCAGTGCATGCCTCTCCTGGAGATCTCTCCACCTTTTCTAAGTCATAGACTACACAGAAGGAGTTCTTTACTATATCATCTGCATGACTGTCCTCCTTGGAGTGGCACCCTACAGAAAAAAGAAGAACACAGCAGAAAGAAACCAGCCAGTATTGTGAATCACTGATTAGTGACACTGTAGAAGCTGAAATTCCAAATCTGCAGGTGAAAATGGAACTAGATTGGCCCACACTGAGGAAGGTCCCAACACCACTGCCATGTAGTGTTTCATCCTGTGTGAACAGTGAAGGATTACTGTTGAAGGCCTGAATGTACTGAAAGACATGATACTTTACCTACTTCTTATTTGGAGAGAAGGATTATAATTTTAACTGTTTTCCTCAAGTTGGGAAAAGAAATATCTGGCAAGTCTTACAATATTTGAAAGGTGACTTCAGTAGCACACATTATAATTGGTATTAACCATAGAATCCTGGAGCCAGACATCAGGGTAAATGTTGAAAGATACATAAAAGAGCCAGCCACTAGAAAGACTTCTTATATCTAATGAACTTTCAGAGTAAAGGGGTTCAAATTTCACTGCAGAAATGTAGCAGTCTGCTGTGGTGCTTTAGGAGATTCCCTGCAGAGGTGTCTAGTGCCTCTTGCTCAACTTCCCTAGGCAGTTTCTGATCTGCTCTAGTGAATGAATGTTTGCAACCAAAACTCATTTAATAAATTCATTTTGGAGGAAAGATTCTTCTGCTAGGGTGAAAAATGAAAGGCCCAGAGCTGATATAGGACTTTTAAGGAACAGGCAAGAACAGAGATCCTGGAGCTGAAGCTGGACAAAGCTTTTATTGGGAGTGAATCTGAAATCCATTCAAAATTGACAGGGTATTCTTTTTACATCTGTGGCAATATTGTGTTAGTATATCTTCTGGAAACATCACTGTTGCAGTTCTTAGTGCATGCAGCCATTTTATATTGATAGTTAGACCCCTCGTCTTCTTCACACTACAATATAGCTAATAATTTTCTCTTTCTTAGAAATTTTTATACAATGAGAAAAATTTGTATCTCTGTCTGGCTATGTTCTGATTTGTGTTTTTATAATAATAATTGGGTTCAAACTGCATCTCCTTGCCTGGAAAACTTCTACAAAAGTTACCTATGCTACTCAAACTCATGAAATGTGCTTTCTGGGTATAAGGAGTGGCTCAACGACTTGGGAAGTGACATCCATAAGAAAAGTTCTAAATTATTAGTGCATTGTGTTACACCAAGAGCACTCTATCTTCTTTGACAGTTGAGACTTGAGCCTGTTGATCACAGGAGCAGAAAATAATAAAGCACATATGGAACAGAGTGCAGGATGCTGTTGTGCAAGGCAGATGAGCTAACCTGGCTTGATCTAGTTCTCACTTGTCTGAATCCCACACAAGAAATGTGTGTGTTTCAGAAAGATTCCATTTGAAACGCTCAATATAATTCATTTTCAGCTTTTACCCTTATTTAACAAGTGTGAGAAGATCGATTTTTAAGATGCCAAGATCATAAATATCTTCCAAATAACAGGAAATAGTAGCCAGTCAAGAAGTGACACAGACGTAAAACACCTTCAGTAAAAGAAATTCAGTTAGATAGTTCAGGACAAATAGTGTCTGAGTAACAGTCTTGGTTCACAAACCTCTCAGTTCTTCTCTTCTGTTTTGCTTGTTTGAAGCCTCATTTATACACTTTATAAGTATGTGCATATTGTTATATTCCTGTCCCTCCAATGAGGTCTACATATTCATTGCCCCCATCTTCAATATGGTACAATAGCAACAAATGGAATCTAATTCACTAAAAACAGGCTTATAGGAGATTCCTTGCTTTATTACCTTCATAGACACTCAGGAAGCCCCAGCTCTTACTATACTTGACAGGGTCATAACACAAAATATACAGGAAATCTGGGAACCAATAAAATGACCAAACCTGAGAAGAATTGGAATCAAAGAAGGTGAAGAACACCTGCCCAAAGGCACAGGAAACATATTCAACAAAATCTTAGAAAAAAACTTTCCCAACTTAAAGATTAAATATATATAAAGATATAAGAAACTTACAGAACATCAAATAGATTAGACCTTCCCCCCCCCCAAATAATCTGCTCACCACATAATAATCAACCCACTAAACATACAGATCAAAGAACAAAACTAACAACAGCACAGGAAAATTGCCAAATAGTGTATAAATGCAGACCAATCAGAATAACACCAGACTATCAATGGAAATAATAAAAGCAAGAAGGAAATCGTGAGAAATTCTACAGAAACTAAATGAGCTTGGCTGCCAACTCAGATTACGTTAACCAGCAAAGCTTTCAATCATTAAAAGTGGAGTTAACAAGATATTTCATGGAAAAATACAATGCTTATCCACAAAACCAGCCCTACACAAAGCTCTAGAGGGAAAACTCCAACTTGAGTAAACCAGATACACCATGGGAAACCATAAACAATTGATAACACCCCAGAAGAAAATCCTAAAGAAGAGAAATACACACTATTGATGTGGGAATGTCTTTCTGTATGCTGTGAATATCAATTTTTAAAGAAAGGAGCTGTTTATGGCCATGACAGGCACCATAGAAGTAGGAGGAGAAATCAGAACGCATGTATTAGAAACAGGGTGGAGTCAGGCAGATTGAGAAAGCTGCACAAGGAGCAACATGTAAGGAACACAGATGAGAAAATTAAAAGTTTTTAAAAAGGGAAATATTTGTTAAGATATATTGTATGGCAAAAATGTTAATAAATGAAACAGACTGACTATGCCTTTAAAATTTTTAAGTTATGAGATAGATATTAACAACTCTGTTCCTTTAAGACTACATGTCTTCACTCTGGCTCACTGCTCATAATGCAATATTTGTCTCTGGAGCTATGGAAACAGAAGAATTTTCAAATTCATCTCTTCCGTTAGGCAATCTCCATTATTTCTGAATCAAAATGAAATAAAAGAGGCAAGTATTCTACATTTTATACATAGTGTGTTTTTATAGGTGTCAATTTGATGAGATATAGAGTTCAATGAGTCCACAGATATAGGTTTCAGTTGTATCTTGACACCATTTCCATGTGAGTAAATCCTGTCAAGTATAGTAAGAGCTTGGGATTCCTGTGTGTCTATGAAGGTTATAAAGCAAGGAATCTCCTATAAGCCTGTTTAGTGAATCAGATTCCCCTTCCTGCTATAATATTATATTGAAGATGGGGGCAATGAATATGTAGACCTCATTGGAGGGACAGGAGTTTAACAATATGCAAATAACTCAGAAGTGTATAAATGAGGCTCCAACCAAGCAAAATAGAAGAGAAGAATTGAGAGGTTTTTGAAAATAAGACTTTGTTTCACAGACACTTTTGAGCTGAATTATCTAACTGAATTTCTTTTTCAGAAGGTGTTTGGTCTCTGTGTAACTTCTTCCCTGGTTACCATTTCCTGTTATATGGAAGATATTTATGATATTGGCATCTTAAAAATGGATCTGTTCCCACTTGTTAATGAAAGATAAATGATCAACCGGCTCAAATCTGACCTGATTGAGAAGAGTGCTCTTGGTCTAACACATTGCACTAATAATTGTAAACTTTTCTAATGGGTGTCACTTCTGAAGTAGTCGAGCCACTGCTTCTACCCAGAAAGCACATTTCATGAGTTTGAGTAGCATAAGAAATGTTTGTTGAAGATTACCTGGCAAGGAAATGCAGTTTGAACTTTACCCAAACTTTCTGCAGAAGGTAAGAAGGTAAGACTGGGCAGATCAGTCAAAATAACATCAGACTATACAATGGAAATTATGAAAGCAAGAAGGAACTGATGAGACATTCTACAGACACAAATGAGCATGGCTTCCAACTTTGATTACTATAAACAGCAAAGCTTTCAATCACTAAACGTGGAGTAAACAATGTATTTCCTGAAAAAAAGTCATTATGCCTCATTTCTGAGAACTACCTGATATGAAATGGAGCTTTGCCACACTGGGTCACCTCTGACCTCCAGCAGGCCTAAGGCCAAAGTTCACTCCACTATGAACCTGTGTGCTGTGGCTTGTGACATCATGGTTAGATAACTGTGACTCCTCTGATGGCACACAGGTAATAACAGCATCCTCATGTGTGATTCAGTTTCCCTATGGAGTCACACCTGTGCTGAAAGATGATGGGAAAGTCAGCAGCATTGTGTGGAAAGATGGGGGAATTTTGACAATTTGGTTTGTTATGGCTCCCAGCAGTCACTTCTGACTCAGATTCCACACAGAGTTAACCTGTGCTGCAGGATGAGGAAGTGTGTATAATTAAGGGGCAGTGTGTGAAAATGTCAGTCCCTCAGGTGACCATCTTGTTCTCAGTGAGTTGATTATTCATGTGTGTGCACAATCTACCCCTCATCCCTCAGCTGTAAATCATCTCTCATTCATGTCATATCACTTTGGGTCACCTGTCCCTTACCTCTGCATTATGTTTTTTGTCTGAGCCAGGGGGATGTTTATATGCTCCAGCGAGACCTATCAGTAACAGACTCTGTGAAATGTAATTACTTGGGGTTAAATGGGGCATGAGGGGCCTGAGCTCAAAGATCATGTGGTATCAAGCAAGGTCACATAGGCACAAAGCCATGGACCCACAAACCCCATCACATATCATGATCTTCCGATTATATGCTCCCCCCAGAAAAATCCACTGTTATTGTATAATATGGCTCACATGCATCCCATAATAACCCATCACCAACCTTAATAACCAGCTATTCCATAACTTACAGACATGTCACATAATATGCCATACAGCCATCCCATAATAAGCATTCAGTAATACATAGCAAGCAATCACCCAATGTTACCTACCCACTCATTTCATAATAACAGCCATCCTATAATACAACACCCATGCATCCCATATGACTCAACCTCTCACAACTCACTGAGATATCTCATAATATGCCTCATACTCATCCTATAATAAGTAACAACACACCTCATAACACATTGAGCATCAATTCTATTTAGTACACAATAAAAACCTCAAGCAAGATATTGTGGAAAAGCTGGAATATCGGGGAGACAGGAACAAACCACAACCAATACTGACCCTGCCAACTCCTCAGGATGAAGAGGGTAGGTCCGAGTTTTCAGAAGGACTGCCATCTCAGAAATCATGAGAGAACTTCAATCTTCTGACTTACATATTTTTTTATTCCTACCCAGGAATTCTAATTCCTGGTCCAACTCTCCTAAACATGTGTGCCCTGGTCTGGCTCTATTTAGCTTTGAACTCAGATCCAGATGAATTTCTGTCTCCCAAGTGATGGGAGTAAATGCTTGAGTCACCGCTGCCTGACATTCATGTCTTGGCTGTGGGTGACTGTGTCCTCTGATATTCCTGACAAGTCGTTCATTAAATATACACTATGTTAACACAGTTCACTGATGTGGGCTATGTTTCTGTATGCTGTGAAGGTCACTGATTAATAAAAGGACTGTTTTTGCCCATGAAAGAGCATCTTAAAGGCAGGTGGAAGGAAAGCCAAGCATAGATAGCAAGAATGGCAGAACCACAAGAGTCTTGATCCAGCTGCCCAAGAACTCACATGTAAAAGTCGAGGTAAACCACAGGCCATATGGCGAGAAAGATTAATAGAAATAAGTTAACATAGGCCTAACATCATGTAATTCATATAACCATCTGAGTCATTTGGGGAGGGAAAGCGGCTGTGGGTGGGTTTGGATCTAGGAGCTATGCAATGCCAGAAACAACCGTTCAAAGGTAAGAATACCAAACACAGAGAGGGATGATTCCATGAGAAAAACACAGAAACTCACAAGCCTAAGAAAAGTCTCCACACCCAATTCCACTATCTCTGACATCAGAGGAAAACAGCAAGAGCAAGAATGCAGAGAGACAGCAGAACCAGAAGATATTTTAGGTTTTGTGGTGTCGGGGTTCTTACCTTCCTGAGGATTATAAACCACAGGGTCACTTTTGGTAGGTCAACACACTGAACCTCAATCCTCACCTGTTGCCCTGTCCCCACCCCCCACATGGCTACTGTCAAAATGTTCAGCTCTCATTATCAGCATAAAAAATTATAAAAATAAATATTTACTCAGCTTCCTTGCTACCCCACAATTTGGGGTAAAAAATATCTGAGCATCCACATATTCTCCCCGCCAACACACAAAAAAAACCCAAATTTTTAAATATTTGTTTTCTAGTTTTTTCAAAAAAGTGTTTTCAAGAAAACATATTGTTCTTTCAAATTTGACTGAAATATTTGACATTTGATACAGTGCCTGAGGAATTTTTCAATTTTTTACCTTAAAATCAAGCTTTACTATTGTAAATTCTCCTCCAGTTTTCTTTATCTTACCTGAAAAATTTATTTTTTTGTAAGTTTTAATTAAGGTCATATTTTTGTCGTCTTTAACTGCAAAGAAACAAATTACATTTTCCAGAAGGCCTTCATATATCTTAAGGGGCAAAACACATGAACAAAGCAAAGAATGAAGCTCTTTTAAAATTAATTCTTAAAAATTGAAAATTTACTAATTTAAAATGTTAATTTAGTGTCAATGGTAAATTATTTAAAATGTAAATTAAATATAAATTTAAAATAAAATAAAATAAATTAAAAAGTTTTACTTCCTGTATGAAGTTCAAAAATTTACTTCACTCTGTATATTTATAGGGTTTCACTTCGGTATGACATATTACCTTATGATTTCAAAGAATTATTGATATGTACAAGGGCTGAGACACACTGATTACATTGACAGGATTTTTTCCAGGTTATTTTATGCATTTTAAGATCACAATGATATGTAAAGCTTTACTCCACTGACTACATTTAGAGATTTTCTATCCAGTATTTGATTCTGAAAAGATTCTCTTGAAGAGTAGTGTGTCAAGCAAAGGCTTTCCCACAGATTGTATTCACAGTTTCATTGCAGTATATATTCTTAATGCCTTTGAGACTGACTGTCATATGCAAATGCCATAACAGACTGTGTACATATGTAAGGTTTCTCTTCAAGTTGACTTTATTTATGCCTGTAAACATATTAAACTCATGTAAAGCTTTACATCAAATAAATGGTTGAATCTTTATATCTGTACAAGTTAAGTTTACAATTTGGTACAATTGTAAAAAGGAATTAGAACATAAAGTATTAACACTGTCTTTATAGTTATGTTCTTCATTAAGTGTTTTGTTACATCTTTGAAAATACCTGGAATAGTACGATTTTTTCTATAGGAGATTTTGTACATAACTGAAAAGAACTGGTAAGATCACAACTTTCTATTATTCCAAGTTTAGAGTTTCTGAAAGAAACTTTTGAACACTGTTAGAAGCAGTTAACACATGTATTGCATAGCCATGTGGGTAAAATTCTTAAATTCATTAAAAAGCTCAAAACAAACATAACAAACTGGCAAAATTTAATTTTCAAGGTATGGGTCAAGCTCAGTTCAAGTGTATATCCTTGACATAGACAAAAAGATACATTCTTGGCATATTACCAAATTGTATAAAAACAAAAAAGGATCTAAAAATGTTGATCCACCTCTCATCCCAAGTCTTATGGTCCAAAGCCAGTTGGATCTATGAGTTGAAGGCCACCCTGTTTTGTCAGAGAAACTTTCAGGACAATTAGGAACATATACCCATAACTTATTCTCAAAAAGAGAAAAATTAATATTGTAGGCTAACAAATTACTTTAATACTGAATATCATTGCCTATTACTATATCATATGTACTTCAGAGATAGAGTCTGTTAATGGTAGTAAAGGCATGACAATTCAAAATGCAAGCTGGCTGATTAGTATCAAATGGAACACAGTAGACACAGAGTGCAGAAAATCAATTGAGGTTCTAGAAGCTCATATCACACTCCAAATGATAAAATGTATACAGATGGCTCCTCCTACTAAAGGTTTGATGAGCAATCAAAAGAAAGTCACCAAGGAAAAAGAGATGTTCAAGTAAATCACCCTGGCTAAGTCATTTATTATTCAGTCAACTATATTCTGACCCAGGTCTCAGGGAAGTCCATGAAGAAAATGTACTTTGTCACTTCAAAGTTCTTCACAATTTGCTAAAACAAGCATATTACTTAAATTTCCAGTCTCTTTCAACACTTATCTGGTACCTAAGCATAATACAAGAGATAAAAACGAACATTCAAGGTGTCTGTCCATCAGATATATAATTCTGATAGGAATATCTCACTAAGCATTACTGTGAGGCCATAAACACTGGAATTATGTTCATATCTGTCTGTAATTTATTGTGTACTATAACGATTTTCTCCATAGAAATATGCATTGTGTTTTTTTCCACATTAATGTATTTCATGAACAGGGCACATTCATATTTGCAAATAATCAGAAAGATGATTTCTCTTTATGATGTATAATTTTGATGAAGAAATGATGCTTCATAGCTAGACCTATTAATTTATGAGAATTATGACATGCACAGGGCCTGTTTTATAGCTCCGGCTGACATAGGAAAATAGTATCTCTGGCTATTAAGAGAGCTTTCCCCTTTTGGCATTATTTTCAGGATAAAGATGTGATTTTTGGCTGGCTCTTTTACCCTCCACATAGGGCTATATAAATTTATACATATATATTCCATATGTTTGCTTGTGCAGACAAAGTAAAATGGATAATATAATGCTAGAGAAATTATACAAATTATCTTTTTTTTTTTAGAAAAATACTGTTGGCTAAATATCATTCTAGAAATATGAAAATGAAATGGCCTCAGTATCTTTATGATGTAATTAAAGACTATTATAATATAAAGAGGATTTAACATTGTACAAAGTTGCTTCTTTATAAAGTGAGACTTTACCACACTCATTTTAATTGGATTGACTGAAGTATGATTTATTTCTCACCATTTAGAAGAATTCTGATATATGCAAGTGCTTTGCCACACTGAATAACTAATAGGTTTTCTCTCCTGTATGTATTTTATTATGCTTTCCATCCCTTATGTATTATATTATGCTTTCCAAGATTACTTTGATATGCAAAGGCTTACCATACTGTTTACATTCATAGGGCTTCTCTCCAATACGTGTTCTTTTATGCCTTTGAATACTACTACATTGTGCAAAGGCTTTACCACACTGATTACATTCATAGGGCTTCTCTCCTGTATGTGTTCTTTTATGTGTCTTGAGATTACCTCCATATGCAAAGGCTTTACCACACTGATTACATTCATAGGGTTTCTCTCCAGTATGTGTTCTTTTATGGCTTTTAAGAGTACTGTGTTGTGCAAAGCCTTTACCACACTGATTACATTCATAAGGTTTTTCTCTTGTATGTGTTCTTTTATGAATTTGAAGATGAAAGAGTAGTGCAAAGGCTCTACCACACTGATTACAGTCATAGGGTTTCTCTCCTGTATGTGTTCTTTTATGTGTCTTAAGAGAACTTTTATATGCAAAGACTTTACCACACTGATTACATTCATAGGGTTTCTCTCCTGTATGTGTTCTTTTATGCCTTTGAAGATGACTTTGTGTGCAAAGGCTTTACCACACTGATTACATTCATAGGGTTTCTCTCCTGTATGTGTTCTTTTATGGCTTTGAAGATGACTTTGATATGCAAAGGCTTTACCACACTGATTACATTCATAGGGTTTCTCTCCAGTATGTGTTCTTTTACACCTTTGAAGATGACTTTCATATGTAATGGCTTCAACACATTGAGTATATACCCATGTTCTTTCATGCCTGCAAAGATATTTGGACATATAATACTTAATGCATTTGGTATATTGTTAAATCTTTAAATATTATGATTTAATTTTATAATTTTGGCTAAATATAAATAGAAATCACTCTCATTTTCTAAAGTTTTTAAAATGACCTTATACTGATGTTGTTTCCATTTTTAGGGTTATTTTGTGTCTTCAAAGACTCTTGTGAGGATAAGGTTTTTTATTACACAATTTCCACTCAGTTACATATATTGAAATGAGATATTTTACATATTTTAAAAAACTGGAAATCATCAGAGCTTTAAAACTTTTATAGTATTCGTGAAATTTCCTATAATGTGAGTCATACTACATTTTCAATATGTTCTAGAACAAACAAATATGTACACACTCAGCACTCAAGGGGTTTTTCTCCAGCATATTTTCATATATGTACAATGAAGCTTACAAATTACTTATTTTGAACAAATTTCAAAAAGCATACTCAACTTTGGGATTGTTACAGATCTTCTAAATGTTTACAAAAAGAGGTACATTATATCTTTCCACCTCTCTAAGCTAAATATGGCATGTATTTAGTACAACATATAATATATGGGGTATAGGAAAAAACCAAATCTTTCTTTCTTGAATTCACACATTGTGACTTTCTGTTTCTCAGAAACATATCGTATATGGTTTAAGGTTCCTCTATGACAACTAAACACAACCACAATTTGTGTATTTAAGTAATACAGGCTTTACTAAGTATAGTAAATAGCGTTGCCTATAAAAACAATTTTATAATGTTCTTCTATATTTTAAATATGAATCACTTGTATAATATGTGTAGTATAAAATAAATGGTTCAAAAATTTAAAGCATCATTCACATGGTGCTATAATTGAAGTAGTGATTAAAGTTTTGTACAGTGATCTTCTTTTTTCAAATAATGCCTTGCAAATTCAATTCACTTTCTTAAAATTGGGATATATAGTTTTCTGAAAATTTAATAATCATGAATGGACTTTCAGATGTGTTTATTTGCACAAATATTTTGTTTGAACTTTGAGGAAACTACATTTTATCAAGGGAACATTTCTATCAGTTTGAACATGAAAATTACCTTTCATGTCTTCTAGAAGAGTGAGAACGTTCTTCAATATTGTGATTCTCCCAATTGAATCCTAAAATATAGTGCCAGAAAAATGTATGGAATTTATTTGAAAGTTGGGAAAAATTAATTTTCTGTATTCATCAGTAATTAGAACTCTGAGCAATTTATTCAGCTCATTCTTATTTTTCTTTTAAATCACAGAAGAGTATTCATAAAAAAATCCCCATTTTCTTACTTTAAAACATGAAAGAAAATTTATTCTTACCAATAGCAGTGAGGTGCCTGTAGGTATCCAGCATCACATCTTTGTAGAGATTCTTCTGGGAATTATGTAGCAAAGTCCACTCTTCCCAAGTGAAGTTGACATGCACATCATCATAGGTCACAACATTCTAAAATATTCCATACATGTGTACAACAGAAATCACAATATTGAAAGCATTGTAAATGGATACTTCTTTGACTGTATAGCCATATATTTGTGATGCTTCCACATATATGACATAACATAAATATTATATTGAAATTACTGATCACATTAGAAGAAAACTTAATAACAAATTCACCCTTCTCATTTTTGTAGTCTCTGGACTTTGAGGTATTTTAAGGCTGCCATACAAAGCTTTCTGCTCTGAATGTTGTACACAGAGGCAACTCATGGAGCAAAGTTATTTACAGGCAAGAGCATGGGTCCAGGGAGTTTCCAGAACCACATAAGACTTCAGAGGACACCATATCTGGTTACCATCTAACATCCAACCCCATAAAGCTCTGCCACCATAGCTTCAGAAGCTCACCAGAATCTACCTCTAACAATCTGAGAAAATAGTGCGTCAATAAACATGTTCTGGCGTCCTGGATGGCCCATGATCCCCTCTCTGCTCCCTACAGCAGCTCTCAGAGAAGAACATACAAAAACACTAATGCCCACTTTGTTATAATGCCAAGCTTAAATCCTGGTCTTAGCAATGACACTGTACTACTTTTGAAAGGCAGGTCAGACTGAAGGCCCTGATTGTGTAGGGGGGAATTAATGACAAGAAAACTTACCTTAGGGTTACACTTTGCTTAAAAACAGACCACAATGAATTATGGCCTGTCTTTTACTCCAAACCTAAACATTTCAAATCCACAGAGATGAGCATTTTAATGGCACTTGCCTTGGCTCCAAGAGCTGTCCCTTCTATCATCCTGCACTCCATAGGCACTTCCCATTTGTCCTTCTGGACACAATTGACTGGGTTGCACAGCAAATTAGCCAATCACTGTGCAGTATAATAATTCTCTGTCACTCAGGTGGGAAGGTGTCCAAAATATTACAGATTAAGAGAGATTTTAGAACAAAAATGAGGTGTATTTTGTGGCCTCAGGCTGAGGTCAGGCAAACTGAATTACTTTTTATCTGATTGTCCTAAGGATGTCAGACATTCAGTATAGAATACTAGGGACCAGATTACAAACCAGACGGCAGGCCTTTCTCTCCCCAGAAGGCTAGATGTTGGCTCCATTGCTTTAGGAATTTTCTCCAGCAGCTTATTTCAAACTCTTGACAACTTAACAATAATAAAAAAGTGTAGTCTTCACAATACATAAAATACTTGAAAACAAATGGAGCAAGGAACAATGCCTTTATGAGCACTATTGTTAGCTAGTATGTCTTACTCAATTTGGAGTTGAATAAAAACACAACAGTACTAGTCATGGTATTTGTTTGAAAATAACTGAATGGATATATCTCTGTATGTACTTAGAAAGTTATTTTATTAAAACATTTCACTGGATGTGCTCCAGAAAATCCAATACTGTCTGACTACTGTTGCAAAGAATTTAGTAGTTCTATCCATTGTGCTCTGTGTCTCAGCTGAGTCTCAGTGTATATGAGAATGACAAGAACTAAGTTCTAAAGGAAAGAAATAACCTTTCTAACCACACCCAGGGCAATCTGTGAGAGTGAAAGAACTTTTTTATTCAATATCCTTTATGTGTTTAGGCTGACTTCAGAAGCTCTGACCCAGATGAAAGGCAGATTTATTACCTCAAAAGACCCAGATTAATAAAGTTTTCCCATTTCAAAACATTGAATTAGTAAATTCTTTGCAGGAATACCTAATTCTTTGTTTATTCGTTTATTTCAGAGGTAGTCAGTTTGACTGCCAAGAATGGCCATCACAACAAAAATAACAGAAGAAATGAGAAAAAAATTCTTTCCTGTAAAAGGTCCCGAGAACATGGGTGTTATTTCAACAACAATGCTTTTTCTAAACAAAGAGAGATAATGAAGATTTTAATTAGGGAATATAGACATGTTCTAGACATGCTAAGATAGATTTATTTTTCTTCCTATGTACCCTCAATTAAGAAATGCAGTTCTGAGGATAATCAATGTAGAAGCAGAAAAATTTAGCAACCTTCTCACCTCAAGGTTATGCAGGAACATTTTTCCATATAAAAATGATGGAATAAATGTTTCTGCCAGGATTATCTTGTACCACAAGATTTAGCTGAAAATCAAGGAAATGACACTGTAAAATTATATTTTTTGGAGCCTATGGTACCTGTCAAGCATGATGTTGATCTAAATAATAGATGTAAAATGCCGCAATTAAAAAAAAAAAAGTTTAGAAAACATGAATGGAAAAAAAAATCAAGAAAAAAAATCACGTATCAGCTTGTGTTCTGTGGTATTAGCTAGGTGGCTCTGCTGAGTTACATTAAGTATGAAACAAATCTACTGCCATTGCATGGTATGGCTCAGAAGCAGGCCAGAACTCCTTCGATGCAGGAATGAAGAGTTCATTTTATGTATCCCTTGCTGATGTCTCTCTCAGGCCTGCGACATCGTTGTAGAGAATTCAATTCATTACTTTTGATCTTTAAAACATTTTAATTTTAGTTATATGGGTGTTTGAAATGCATAGTTCTGTGCATCTCAGGAAAAGACAAAAGATGACGGAGACTGTTGTTATAGCAAATATTTAGCTATCATAAGGGTTCCAGGAATAGCACATAGGTTCTCTGTACCAACATCCAGTGTTATTCACTACAGAGCAACACCTATAGCCCTTCTATTTATTTAAAATAAATATCTATACATTAAATTTAAAAATATTATATCACTTTACCCTTTTTTCTCTACTCGTCACTTCTGATCACATACTTTCTATCCTACCTTTTCCTAGTAAATATGTGTGAATAAGTATGCTGAAATATATGGTGATAACCAACTGAGTCTGAATTCTTAATCTAAACTACACTGAGTTGTCCTTGTTTAACTTCAGCAGAGGTACTGAGGTTTAGAACAATAACTCTTAAAAGCATTTTAAGAATCAGACACCTGTCTCAGTCAAATCATCCCAAAAAATTATAGCAATTATGATAGTAGAGCCAGTATATCCTACAAATGAGTATGATAGTAACACATTTCTTAGTAGCACACACACACACACACACACACACACACACATGCGCATGCACGCACACATGCATGCACTCACAATGTTGATTATATTTGGGGATTTTTTTGTTTAAGATGTTAGTAATTTTAAGCTGACCAAAAATTCCTACCCTATATTTTAATCAATAATATACTGAATATTTTATACCAAATTACAGTAAATATTTATTTCTACACCATTTGCTTATTATCTAAAGCATAACAATTTCCTATACAAGAGGAAGCATCTAAACAGTTGTCTTTATATTAAATTTCCAGAGAATTGAAAGTAGGATAAATTGTATACTGTTTACTTAGTTGTTTCCTTCCAAGAATTTTCTATAAACTGATAATAATCTTTGTCTAAAATTTTCTTATTTGAAAATATGTTAACAAGTACATTTGAAAATTTTGCAATTTATTTTGATGCTAAGACTCAGCATTTGCAATGTGAAACAATAACTATTAAGGTAAATAATCCAGTTACAAGTAATCCAATAAAATATTTTAGAATGTCTTCAAAAATATTTAGAAAATTTCCAAGTATTCTATTGAAGTTATTAGAATACCACTTTATTTGCAATTTTACTGGGATCAAAATTAAAGACAGAGTTGATATACACTTATATTCATTGTTCTACTATTACATTTAACTCAATAGTTGTTATTGTATTTTTATAAAATGAAGAGTGACTATAGTGAATGACTAGAATTTCTATTAAAACCACTTGAGGAGCAACTAAAGAAGCCTGTACTTAATAGGATTCTATCAAAAGTAATGTTAGAAGTGTTTTAATAATATTTATTCTGTCAGGGTAATAAATCATGTACTGTCTTAAAGCTTCTATGGCTGTGACAAGACACCATTACAATGGCCAGTGCTTATAAAGGAAAAATGTTGGGGTGGCATACATTTTCAGAGGTATAGGTCATTATTATCATGGTGCAAAATTGTTTCATACAGGCAGATTAAGTGTTAAAGTACAGGGTAGGCATTTTATACATTGATATACAGGCAAGAGGAACGATTCTGTCACACTGGACATGGTAAAAACACATATGAGACCACAAAACCCTCCCACACAGGGGTATACGTTCTCAAACAAGGTTATGCTTACTGCAACAAAGCTTTTCCCTGGTAGTTCCAGGCCCTATGAGCATATGCGGGATAGTTACATTCAGACTAGAACATATACTAAGTACTAACGTTCGCAAGGGAAATATATGTCCTCTTGTGTGATTAAACCATGTAGTCATATTATTGAGAAAAATAAACTAAATGTATAAATAAGTTTGTTTTCCAACCATACTTTATTGTAGCATAAAATTTTTTGGTAGGTTCCACATAAGTCACACAATAGATTACATGAAATATTCTACTTATATTTAACCCACCGTAGCAAAAATGCAACGTGGTTCTCTGTCCTATGGACAGTGTGGCTAGTAAGCCATATCTTTCATTCTGCGTATGTGTTTTGAGATGCCTGTTGTAGTATCTTTGCTTTCAATAACTTGTAAAAGTTAAACTTATTTTTCCCATCTTTTCAGGTGCCTAATGAAAAGCCCTATTATTCATTATTAATTCCACTACACCTTGGTGTATTATTTGTTAATCATATTTAAACATATATGTGAATCAGATGCCTTGTAATGAGTATAGTAAAAAATGGTTTTAGACATGTAAATAATAGCTTAGTCAGCAACATCATGACACCCAAGACTGTCCCTAATTAGCAGAACCCAGTAACATTACTCACCCAAGGCAAGGAGATGCCTAAAACCCTATGACACTCACTGGATAGTATATAAGGAACAATCATAAACAAAGCTCTATTCCGTACATCTGGAGAGACACCACCTTGATTTACCCTGCATCTGGAGAGATTTCTCCAGGATTCTGACCAAAAGCAAGTGTTCTGTTACAGACTAAATCTGACCTAGCCAACATACTTAGCACAGAGGATCAGGTTTGGGGAAAGAAGCTTAGATCTTAGTTAGGAAATAAGAATGTAATCATTGGGTGATGACCATCAACATAATAAAAAAATGAGTTTTGTTACACTAACTACACATATCTAAGTTCTTGCTCATAATCTAACATTTCCTCCAATTGTCTCCAGCATTTGATGCCAGTTGTTTGGCAAGTCTTTCCCATTTTGACTGAAATTACCACAACTCTTATGAACAGACAAAAACCACAACCTAAAGAAACAGCAAAAATGAATATCAATAGGAATAGTCAATAACCTCGCCTTTTTAAAACAAAGCAGCAAATGCCTGCAAATAACAGTTATGAGTTTGTGTGCCTTGTAACATTTACAGTTTTACTGAGGAACTCACCTATAAGGGTCACCCATGCTCTCCCAGTAAGATTCCAAGACTCCAGAATTTTCTGAAGTCTCAGAAGATAGTTTGTGTCCCCCATAAAAAGCCCTGTAAAGTACCTGGGCACTAGGAATTGTTTCAAAGACATTTACGCTCAAAGAAGTTTGTGAACAGAAGCTTAGAAGCCAAAAATATTAGAAATAAGTAATTCCTTTAATAGTGGTTAATACTGGCTTTCCTGTTCCTACTGCAGGTTCTCACCGAAATGACAATGGAACACTGTTGCAGTGCAGTTCCCAGCATCCTGGCACTGTTACCAGCTAAAGCCGCAATATGATCTCCACTTCACTCATTTTTCTCACAAGTCCTGGTTTGACTCATTTTCTAGCTTGATTTATATCCTGCAAATCTTCAAGGACTGGTTCCAGGGATGCAAGTGATCAGTCCAGACAATCTATGAGCATCTTCAGTTGTACACACATTCAAGATGGGCAAGATGGGTTAATGCAGGGTTCCTTCAAGCCTGTTTATCTCCACCCTTGGGCCAAGACTTTCAAAGGTCAACTAAACAAACTTCACTGAGGCAAACTAAGATGAAATTCCTCCAATTATCAGTCAAATGAACAGGAATGTCTAAATACACCCCTAGGCAAAACCCTTACAGACATATCTGCACAATGTGCCCAGATATTTTCTTTCTCCAGAAATACCCTTCTAGATATTCTTTTTGCCTGACTCGAAAGATCTGAAAATCCTATGTTGACCTCAGTTTTTAGGAAGTTGGCAATGATGAGATAGCGCACAAAGGTATTTGTGTGTGTGTATACATATATGCATATATATCAACATATTCATAGTTATATATCTACATATTTAAACATGCATATCAATTCTAATGGTTGCTATAGGAAAGACTTGTTTTCCCGTTGCATAGTATTTCTGTTTTGCCCAAGTAGAAACCTACTATATGATGGTGTGAAGACTGGGGCAAGTCTTCACCACCCAAAAGCAAGCAAGCAGGTGTCCCGGGAAAGATGCTATACCTCTATTAAGCCAGATACCATAACATCAATGGCAGAGCAAATTCCCACAAGGCAGAATGAAATATAATTGGCAGCTAAACTGGAGAGCTAGTGTAAGAGCAAGGCCAGTGGCAATACCATGGCAGACCAGCAACTACAATCATGAGGTGGCTGGAAGAGGAGATCTGGACCTCCAGAAGGGAAATCATGCAGTAAGTAAGAGGCCAAGTCCTCAGTTGGCAAGGAAGATGAGCTCTTAACCCTTCAAGAAGATACCAGGTGAAGGAGAAAACATTGCCAGCAGACAAACTAACATTTTTTTGGTGAGGGGTTCAAATCAGACCTTATCTCTAGGAAAGTTAATACAAGAAACTAATGACTATTGAGAAATGAGGAATAGTTTTACCCAAAGATGAGCTTGGTTGATTATGGAAAACAGTGTGTTCTGCCCTGAAAACTTATAAATATGAAAAAAATATTAAATGCAAAAAAAAACCCATTACATATCCTAACAGAGTTAAAATAATTTTTGGAGCACAAACAAATGTTAACACAGCCTTACACCATTAAAATAATATTTCACAACAAGGTCATGAAGTGATTAAAAAAGAAAAAGCAATGGACTCCTTTTGTGTTTATATTTTAAATATTAACCAGAGGGAAAAGAACTAGATACAGAATACTCAGAAAACAAAATACAAATATCTGACACACATTTAAAAGTTTCTAAGCTATTTAGCTATTATAAAAAAATACAAATCACAATTTTTAATTTTAACTGAATAATGGCAAAGAGCCTGAAATTAAAAGAGAGTTAATTGTCTGCATTTGTGTGCAGGAAGGAGAAGTTAAGTTCAGTATTTAAGAAACTACAAACTGGAAAACTACTTAAAAATTAATATGGAGATTTCTCAAGAGACAAATTAGGCACACTTTATGTCCCAGCAGTACCATTCCATAAATATATACATATAAAAATATATACATACGTGCACAAACACACACATATGCAGTCCATATTTTATTCTAGAGATATCTGCTAATCCATGCTTGTTTTATTATATTTACATTATTCAGCTGTAATAAGAGGTTTCTGGCCCAGACTTTCAGGCCTAGCCTTAATGTTTAGGTCCGCAGACCCCGGACCCTCAGAGACACACAGATGCTTTCAATAGTTTTGGGATGATTGGCCTAAGGCCCAGGCATATAACTTGATAACTCTTTACCCTTTATCTAACCCATGACTCTTATCCTGTTCAGTCCTGCAGCTTGGTTACTTTTCTCAGATCAGCATAGCTGTCCTCTGCCTCTTCAAGCTTCTCTCTGGCATTCTGCTCTGTTCTGCATGTTTCTAGAGTTTTCTTAGTCTGGTAGCCTCACCCATAATTCCTGTTCTGCCTTTAGCCAATCAGCGCTTTTATTAAACTCATATGCAAGGACAATTATTTACAATGGAACACCATAATCCCCCTACATACAGGAAATAAAAAGTCCTTAGAATTGCATCAATTGATGGGTGAATACTAAAATGTTTTTACTGTCAAGCCAGCTAATTTTATTCAGATATTGGGAAAAATAAAACCAAAGAATTCACAACTGAACAGAAGGAGCTAGAAACAACTATTTTGAGTAAAGCATCCCAGCCCAAAGAATATAAACATTACATGTTTTCTGTCACTGTGGAGGCTGGTCCTTAATCTTCAGATAGTTATTTAAATTGTAATTTCCATAAAGGTCAGTGAATTAATCATATGTCATGGGAATTGCTATGGAGTGCAGAGAGATAAAATGACTCAATACAAAAATTCAAACTGGAATGGGGGAGGTGGTAGAGTAAAAAGGGAAGAAGAGATAAATGTTACAAATTTCCTTTTGAAAAGGACATGGAAATTTACTACACTTTAGTATTAAAAATATACACTCACAAATAGAAACAAATATATAGAAGAGGGGATGGGAAAGAGATTCAGAAGTGAAGGACAGATGAGACAGGGAGCATTGAAAAAAATGGATTACTAATATCAATCTAAGCAGTGAACTAAACTGAGTTAAAATTACTAACCGTTATGTTTATAGATCAATGACATTCTTATCCTTCAAGGAAAATGCTTCTAGTTGAAGTACACGCTGATTGACACAGTGATACATATTTAGCTAAGGTGTAAAGATTAAGTGACTAGAAATGCTCCATCTTAAAGCAACATCTATAACTCAGTCATCTCGTGAGTTTTTGGGATAACTGTGGATAAATTGCAGGAATAGGATCAAAGGCAGAGGTGTAATTTATGCCCCAGAAAAAAACCCTTAAAGTTTGTAATAAGGCATTCTCTATGAACACACCAGGAGAGTAGCCAATAATTAGGGAACACAAAAGATACAAGACTCTAGAAAATTCCAAATAGAAAACAAAAAGTGATGAACAGAAAACCCATACAGACTAGTGTAGTACGAGGTTACTGGCCCAGACTTCTGGGCCTAGCCTCTAGGTTTAGACCCAGAGAGCAGCAGAGTCACAAAGATACTTACAATAGTTTCAGGCTGATCAGCCTAAGGCCCATGCATATAACTTCCTGACTCATTACCCTTATTCTAACCCATGACTCTTATCCTGGTCAGCCATGTGGCTCCATACCTTTCCCAGAGCAGCACAGCTGTCCTCTGATTCTTCTGGCTTCTTTCTGGCATTCTGCTCTGTTCCACCTGTTCCCAGAGTTCTCCTAGTTGGGTAGCCCCACCCACACTTCTTGTCTGCCATTCCTAATCACGGCATTTTATTAAACCCATAGGCTGGACAATTGTTTACAATGAAGTAACATAATCCTCCTACAGACTAGAAGTCAAGATCTTGACCTATAATCATCCCAAATCCAGATACCTAGATGATAGCATGTGAACAAGTTAGGAACAGCCAGGGCAAGAATTCTCCACCAGAATCCAGCTATTCTAACCCAGCAGGCCCTGAATATTAAAACATTAATGAAAAACAAGGAAATGATCATAACACCAACTATATGAAGATGATAGAGGTCCTTAATGAGTACATAAATACATCTATTAAAGAAAGTGAGAAAACACATGCAACTGGAGGAAATAAATGAAATCTTTGAATAAAGCCATGAAAGATAAAACAAACATTTGAAGGAATCGAATAAAGCTGATCAACCCACAATATCAAAATGTAAGAAATAAGAATAATATAAATTGAGAGAATCCCTGAAGTAACATGTTTACTAATTCAAACAGGAACTACATACAGAAGCAAGCAAGCTTCATAGGCAGAATAAAAGAGATAAAACTAAGCAACTCAGGAGAAGATAAGATTAAAGAAATTGATATATCAACTAAAAATATATTGAATTAATTCATACCCCAAATTTCTAAAATTAAAAATCAAGGAAATTTAAGATATTAAAAATGAATAAAAGAATAATAAAAAAGGAAAGAGATGAAACTCGGGTCAATGGCCCAGAAAAATTTTCAACAAATTACACACAAAATAAAGTTCTTAAACCAAGCAAGAGGAAAAGTAAATAGAAGCATACAGAATACCAAATACATTGAACCAAAAAATCTAATAACTACTCAGTAATTAAAACTATGCTCACAGTTATATAATCCGAGGTCTTGGACATTACCAGGACCACAGCAATTGTGAGACCAGCGTTCTCTACACAAAAAAAAAAAAAAATCAAAAAACCATCCCAGTAAAGCTAGCTCAAATATAGTAATAAGTTAATTAAAAAATTTAGAACAGGACAAATGTAATTTAGATAAAACATTTTTAAACTATCCAAAATATTGACACTTCAAAGATAGAATACAAGAAACAAAAAAACTTTAAAATCTAAAAAGTGAAGACATCTAACAGTACAACTAACCTGTTGAAAGAAAACCCACAAATGAAGTAAAAAGTCATACAAAAAATTTACTAAGCTTGGTATATTCACCAAAATCATATCAAATAAAATATTTTCAAGTATCCAACAAGTATTTCTTAAATGGGAAGCAGCACAATGTTATCAGAACTTCCTAGCCTGAGCCCTACCTGGGTTTCACTCCAAAATGAAAATTTCCTAAAATAATAGAGAAGCTAACATATGCTAGATTTATAATTATAGAAGCAAATACAAAAAGGAAATGTGAGTAGTAATGATATAGAAGTAATTTTGTAGACATGGAACAAAATGTACAAGAAGTAAATATAAATCACACAGATATGAATGAGAACAATTGGCAGAATGAACTTTGATTTTCTTAAAAACTTTATGGCACATCAGACCTTAAGGTTGCTTGTGATCCTGTAAGTCCTCAATGAACAGCTGGTAAAAATCCCCTCTTTGATATAGGCTTGTGCCTAATGGCTGGTGATGAGAAGTGGTTCCTATGTAACAGTTCAGAGACAAATGTCTGGATAATCCTGTGTAGATCCCACCATCCTAATCTTTAACAGGCCTGGTTGCAAACACTTAACTTTTCAGTATCTTAAAGGTAGTTGTCCCTCAGCTAAATTCTATTTTGTAAAACTTACTACTTCCTGAGCATTAGTAAATCCTTGTGTCATTAATCCTACCCTTCAACATCACACCTTATTAGTGGAGTGCTACCTAACACATGGGATGCCTTTTACAATGTACACAAAATTGACTATAAATAAATCACACAGTTACAATTAAATGTAAAGAGAAAGATCTCTAGAAGTTACCTAGAGTTTAAACCTTTTTCAATTGGCAACCTGTTTTTCCTGGGTGCACCCAAAACATGTTGAAGTTGAAATAAGGTCTTTCTACATATACCTCCTTGGTCCTAATTTTGTGAACAGATTCACAAAGTTTCAAAGACAACAAACATGGCCCCTGGCAGCTGAGGGATTCTGGTTTCAGGATCCCACCCAGATCAGGAATGGACTCACACCTTACCATGTGCTTGAATCCATCTATGTACACCAGCCCCTCACTCACCATGACCTGCTTTCCCAGCTCAGCCATGTTCTCTGCAAAGATCCCTGCAGCAGCAAAAACAGCACAGCACACAAAATGGCTGATGCAAAATCCTCTTCAAAGCCAAGACTGAAGCAGGCAACAAACAGGAAGGTTCCTGCACTACTTCTGACTGGTAGGTCACCAGTAAAACTTGATTGTCTAATAAGGCCTCAGCTCCTCCCATATGCTAACACTGTGCTTAAAGACAGAGCCCAGTGGTTCCTGTCTTTGGATTTCACCCCAGACAAAAACTTTTTTGTAGATATGCAGATGTGCATTTCAATGGCAGTGGGCACTGCCCCCATTAGCTGGCCAGGCTATCTATTTGCACTCCAAAGGCTCATTCCTTTCTTCAACCTGGATGAAATGTAGCTAGAAAGTTGTATAGCCCACTATATTATGCAGGGTGGCATAATTTTCTGTCACACAGGTGGAAGAGAACTGAGAATATTAACAAAGAGAGATTTAGAAACAATAAAGAAATGCCTCTGTCATATTCATTTTGTACCACAAGTTCTTAGGAGCTTTTTTATTTAAAAAAAATGTTTTTATACCCCCTGGTATTCCACTTCCTGCACACTTAATTTTTCATTATCTTGCATTAGTTCAAATACCGTGAGGGTATAATAAAAATGAACATTTCCTTTAGAAAACATTGAAATTTTACTGCTTAATCATACATTCTGAAGAAAAAAAAACACTTTTTGTGTTTAAAATAATTTTTAAAAGTAAAACTTTAACTCCTCAGTATTGTGAAATAATTTTTAATTGACCTATAGTCCTGAGATTCAAAAAAATGCAACTCTCCCATGTCAAACAATTTTGAAAATTAAATTGTTTTATGTCTCTGGGGCAATTAATTACTACCTACTAAAATTTTGAAGAATATTAAAATTTAATTTTTAACAGGTAAGTCTACCTTGCATTTAAAAAACAAAATTTAAAATTTAAAATCTGCCTGTTCTATTTAAATTTATTGACCGTTTAATTTCCAACTCCTAAATTATCCCTTCTAAAGATAAGAACACCATTTTCTTTAAATAAATAAATATTTTTTAAACATGAAATTAAAATTGGTTAAGTCACCCACAAAATAACACTAAATAAATCAATAAGGAAACAAAGAAACAAATAAATAAATAAATAAAATGTTTAACGTGGACATTTCCCCTCTTCTCCAGCCTGTCATGTTTCTAGCTCCTCTTGGGTTCAAAAGCTCTGGCTGGTTTCCATCATCTCCTCCTTCCCCATTGTCATCTGGGGGCCTTCTACACTGAGACTCAACAGCCAGGGGCACCCAGGTCATTAAAATTATCACAGTTAATAAAGTCTTTGTAAAGGTTTTTTTTTTTAAATTTCAATTGTGAAAAGAACTACCTTATTTAAGTATAAATAAAAATTTAAAAACATTTTCTATGTAAAAACATGAAATTTCTGACTTGGAGTTTGCTCCTTCCCCCTACACCAACCCCACCTACACTCAATAAACAACAACAAAAAAATAAAACCAGCCTTGTTCATCCAAAAAATGTGGAAATTTAAATCTCACACCAGAGTCTCCTCCTGAAAATAAAGTGTTTTCCATTCTAAATCTTATGAAATTTTAATTTCCCATAGCCCAAAAGTCCCAAATAGCTTTTTATAAAAAAAAAAAATTCTGATAGCTTAATTTCTTGTTTTTCCTCCCATGTCAAGATAAAATACACCTCATCTTTTGGACAAAAACAAAAGAACAAAACAAAACCAACCCCAAGAACCTTAACTTTTATTTCCTATACATCAGTTCAAAGATCCCAGAGATGGATTAAAATTCATCTTTTCCCTGATCAAAATTATATCTTTTATTCAGTCCTTTCGGAAGAAAAAAATACATTTCCATGAACAAGTGTTTTTAGAAATTAAATTTTAATTGATCTCCATTCTTAAAAAACCTTTAATCAGTCATGGACCTGAAATTATAAACTCTAATTCTTTCATGGAAAATAATTTTGAAAATTTAAATATTTATTGTTTAATGCTTCTGAGTGGATAAAAATAACCTTTCCACTTAAAAAAAATCAAAATTTTAATTTTCAACAGATTTGTCCACACTGCATGGAAAAATAAAATTGAAAAACCACCTGTTGCATTTAACTATATTGAGCTTTTAATTTCCAATGGCTTGGTCAGCTCTCCTGAAGATGATAGAGGTCCTTAAGAAGGAAATGAATAAAGACAATGAGAAAACACATATAATTGGAAGAAATAAAACTTTTAAATAAAGCCAAGAGAGAGGAAACAATGGGCAGAAGAAATAAAATTGTTCAATGACAAACAGGAAAATGGAAGAAATAAAAATATACACTGAGCAAATTCATGAAACAAAATGTTTAGTCTGCAAACAGCAACTACCGAGGAGGGTTCATCAACAAAATAGAAGAGATAAAAGTAAGAAACCCAGGCAATGAAGATAAGATAGAAGAAATGGATAGATCAGTTAAATATTTAAAATTTAATTAAATCCTGCCCAATTATTTTTGAAACTAAAAATCAAAGAAACCTAAGATATTAAGAAAATGTATACAAGAATAATAAAGAAGGGAGGGATGAAACTTGGGGGAATGAAACTTGGGTCAATGGCAGAGAGAAATTTTCAACAAATTACAGAAGAAATAATGTCCCTAAACTAAAGAGGAGAAGCCTAGGAAATTAAATAGAAGCATACAGAATATAAAATACATCGGACCAAAAACTCCACACACTACCTAATAATCGAAAGAAAAAAGAAAACTAAAAGAAAACTTTGAAACTGCAGGGAAAAAACAAGTGATACATAAAAGCAGACATATTAGAATTACATTTGATTTGTCAATGAAGACGCTAATAGCCAGAAGGATCTGTACACATGTGTTACACACACTAAGAGACCAAGGACGTCAACCCAGGCTACTATGACAAGCAAAGTTTTCAATTGCTACAGATGTTCTATGATAAATTAAATGGAAACAATACATATGTAAAAATCCAGCCCCATAGAAGGTGCTTCATAGAAGGAAAACTCCAACACTTGGAGAGTAACTACAACAATAGAAACACAGGAAATAATCTGACACAAGTGAAGCCAAAAGGAGAAAACAGAAAAACCAACACTTTGTGCATCTCTGTCTCTTTGTTATGCTCTGTCTCTGTCTAACAAACACACACAAAAACAATATAATAAGAATCAACAATCCGTGTTCATCAATATCTCTCAATATAAATTATCTCAATTTCCCAATAAAAAGATACAGACTAACAGAATTCCTAGGAATGTCATAGAACAGTTTTGAAGACAGCAAACACAATTTTTAGATGCCTGTATCATTTCTATTGAGAGAGAGGGAAAAAGTGTGTGTAGATCTTCATGGGAAACAAAGACCTATGAGGAAATAATGATGGCAAAAAGATAGCTAAACTCTATTGTATGAAAATGTATTAGAGTTTTTAAAAGAGAGAAAAGGATAAAGAAAGAAAACTGAAAATTCCAGGAGGAATAAACGGTAATCCATTTTTCTCCAGTGTTAATCAAGTTCCTTTCTCCTGGCTTCTGCTTTATGTCCTTGGCTGACTTCCCTGCCTGAGGGCCTATGAACTAGGCCAAGTCAAACTTTTCTTGCTCAAGAACAGAGTGAATGCAGTGAGTCTAAATGCATCCTGTGAAGTGGACAGTAGGAGAAAAAATCAGAAAGACCTCACCATGACCAGCCACTCCTCCCTGTCCCTGGAAAGAATTTCCTCGCTCTCAAAGGTGCAGCTGCTAAGGTGATGACCCTCACCCCCACAATGGAACTCAAGGAGCAGCACAGAAGGCAACTTCTGACTTCATCAGAACTGGAACTCAGTCAGAATCCTGGCTCCCACAAGTACCCTACCATTTGATTGGTGGGTCTGCTGCAGGATCCAATTGGATAGTGAGGTCTGAGTGACAGCACTGGTGAGCTGAAGCAACAAAGCATCTTACTTCCCAGCCCTGGCTTCCAAACTGACAGACCTATCCCAGGTTGGCTGAAGATTTCTGTCAAATTCAACAAGTTCTCTTCTGTTTATGGAAATCAATGGGTTAAGTTTTCAAAAAAATAAACAAATTTAGAAGGAGGCTAATAAGACAACATTTCACAAGAGCACATTGTAATTCAAGGACATTATAAAGTAAATCTACAGTGGCCTTTGGACTAATAACCAAAGCCCCATGTGTAGAAAGAGGTTGCTCCTCAGGATCTCAAGCAACTCTACTCCAAAGAATCTGGAACCAACTTCTAACAGCTCTACCAAGCATATTCCTGATTTTAAAGAATGATCTCTGTTCCTTTCTCAATATATTAAGGACTTAGAGAAACTTTCAAAGCCTTGGACAGTTGTTACACACAAAGAGAACTGGTTTTTAGTACATTCTAAGAGTTTTATACTAGAAATTTGTCATTTCGGTAGAATATACATTCGGAGATAATGTGTGGAAGTTCTAAGAGACATCTCAGATACTGTGTAGCACTCCAGTATAAGCTGATAGAAAAGTAAAATTTGTAATGTAAAAAACTGATGAATGCTTATAAGATAGTCACACAATGTAAAATTTTATTAAGGAAGATCTGCCTCGAAAATAACACAAAGATAAGTAAGTAGTATGTTAAAAAGGGATTTTCAAGATTGGGTTGCTAGGATTCATATGTTCATTCACCTTTCATGTATATTCTTATTGGTCACATGTCTGCAATAATAAGAGGTACTGTGATCCTCATTCATGGAGAAAGTGGAGCGACCCTCTGTATAAAAATCTCTCTATAGTAAGCCATAGTTTTAAGAGGTAGTTTTACTTGTGTTGTAATGGAGGCTGCACACATCAATTTGATGATGTTTGTTATATATCCACTGTTTATTTCATTGCCAATAAACAGGGATATAGTAGTGATGCTATGGATTACATGAATACTTTCTTGTGTCTCATTTAAGGTTCAGTTTAACAGATTGTGCCAAAGAAATAGGAATTTATTTTATTATCTTTTACACAGATTCAATCCAACTGTCTTGTATTAGATTTCTGTTGCTCAGCACTGTCTTAAGGCAACAACAGGCATCATCCTAAGATCAACTGTGCCTTCCTGCAAATGATGTGGTAACTCACACCTTTAATCCCAGCACAGGAAAGACCAAGTGGTGCCCTACACCTTCTATTCCATAACTGCAGACAGATCTTTCTGTGTTTTGTGAGTTCAAGGCCCAAGTACCAAACAGTAGTAGCTCACACCTTTAATCTTACCATGTTGTGGTTTCCCAGCTTGGCCATGTTCTCTGCTCAGCAACCTGCAACAGCACAAACAGCACAGCACACAAACCTCACTGAAACAGAACATACAGCACAGCACACAAACCTCTGCTCCCAGTTCCTTCTCAAAGCCCAGCAACAGGGAGAGCCCAGCACCACTTCTGACTGGCAGATCGTTTCCAGGCTTTAATTGGCTAGTAAGACCTGAGTGACAAAAGCACCTCCCATTGGGTGCCCTGTTCTTAAAGACACAGTGCAATGGTCTCTGACCCAGCCTTGCAGCACAGACTCCCAGGGGCACATGCTTTTGCAATGACTCTCCAGATCAGCAGAGATAGTTGTTGCCAAAGCATGTGCCCCTGGGATCCAGAGGGAAATCCTGCATGTTTCTGTATGCCATAGGCATTTTCTGTTCCTTCTCTAGAGACCTTGTCTTCCAGATTTGGGCTGCTCTCAGCAGGCTGGCACTAAGCAGGAATCTCCATAGCCTGGGGCAGGTGCCATGGGGGGGGGAGGTGGATGCAGGAACCAGGAGAGAAATCCTGCCCAGGGAGACAGGGAGGCAGCTTGGAAGGTCTCCCTTCCCACAACACCAGCTTCTCCCTAGGGGTACCTTGGGATTTCCCCAAAGGGATCCTGTGGCTTGGTGTGAGGCTCTCTAGTCCAGCATACATTGAGCCTGCCACCTGCCAGCCTGCTTGCACCTAGTGCAGCTCCCCTGGAGCTAGGTACTGACCTGGCTGCATCTCTGTCCACCAAGTGCCAAGGGGAGCCAGACTCCCTCGTTAAAATGCAGTGCCCTCCCCTGACATGGTTCCCAGGGAGGCCCAGAGGTGTGGCCTCTCTCCTTTCTGCTGGTCCCTGAGTGCAAACCAGGCCATGGCCATCCCCCATCTGTGGCCAGCAATCATGGGCATAGTCCTTGCCACCTGGCTTTATGGTTCTGGTGAGTTTTGGGGAATCAGTTTGCATGCTCTCTGGGGAGGCTTGTGGGGGACCACACATAGTAATGCTCAGCTCTGGGTAGGGAGGGACCCTGACCCTTGTAGCAGGACCACATGGGAGCTCCTAAGGGCCAAACTTTCTGGGGCAGCATGCAGAAAGTGAGGAAGCCTCTTGCTGCTGCAAAGCATCTCAGAAGCCTAGATTTTACCAAATCCAGGAACAGTTTACAGCACCTAGGCTGGCAAATGTAGATGCCCCAAGCTTCCCAGTAAGGGGAGTTTGCTGGTTTTAAGGCCTCAAAGAATAGGTGAAGGGTTGGAACAACCCTGGAAAGAGAAGACTTGACAGACTCAAAGATTAGTGAATTTAAACTATGTAACAGTGCCCACGAAATGGGGTGTGTGTGTGTCTGTGTGTGTGTGTGTGTGTGTGTGTGTGTGTGTGTGTGTGTGTGTGTGTGTGTGTGTGTGTGATGTAGGTGGGTTAAGACAGCTCTTCCAGGGAAAACTGACGCAAATATCCACTCACAGTTTCCAAACTTGGCACCTGACCCCTGGCCACATCTAGGACAGTGTCCTCCTCTGTCTCCAACATACAAGTGCAGGCATACACACAGGCCTCAGGCATGGAGCATCCAACAGACTCTAGTTCTTTCCTCAGGCAGTCAAAGCAATGATGGGACCCCTGTAGTGGTCTGTGCCTCCTCAGCTTGCTGGTGGAGGTGGGAGTGAAGAGAGGAGGGCAGGGAGGAGTTGTTTGCTGTTGGTTGTCAGGCTTCTCTTTTCAGAAACCCCCTGGCTTTGCTTTCTCCCCCGACTTTCTTGTTTGCCACACTGAGCAGCTACTTCACAAACCAGGTGTTTAGCCCACCTCCTTTCATGAGGAGACTTAGAGAAAGGTTTTATCTGCTCTACTGAAGCCTGAATCTAAGCTGAACTCTCTCTCCCCGTTTCCTCAGCCCACCTCAATGTTTGTGTGTGTGTGTGTGTGTGTGTGTGTGTGTGTGTGTGTGTGTGTGTGTGTGTGTGTGTGTGTGTGTGTGTTGGCGGTGGGTCCCCTTATCTCAGATGCTCAAATATTTAGCTGTGCTGAGCTTCTTGTTTTGGAAAAGGATGTCTTAGACATTCTCCATACTTGATGCTCCCTGAACCTGTTTTGTGAAGATACTCCCTAAGCTAGCAAGGCCACTGGTCATCATAACAGTGTGGATTTCTGAACTGCCAATCCAGCTTCAAGAGAGCCCAGTGAAGGATGTGATGACTTAGGCCTTTGGTTGGTTCCTTGTAGAACCTCGGCATACTGATTCCTTTACCCCTCACTGCCTCATTGCCTCCAATACCTGCCCTACCCTAAGCCTCCTTGTCCCTCCTGCTCTACCACCCCCTCCATCACTGTACTGGAATCCCCACTTTAAAAAAACTCTTTCCAATATCCTCCCCTAGCCAGGCCCCTTTATTGCTGATAGTCTCTCAACAAAGAGGGCTTTGAGTTGAGGTCTCCACAAAGTCTCCTGAGCTTCTCTTCCACAGGGCTCAGTGATGTGCCCTGGGGCAGGCTAAAGGAAGACAGACACCTCTGGTCCTAACACTTAATTCTCAGTACATTCCCAACATTGTCTCTGCCTATGACACTAAATACCCTGTTCCCCATCCCTGACATGCTTCAAATCACAGCTGCCAAGTAGTTAATGCTTTTCTTTCTTTTCTGTTTGGAGTTTGGGCTTGAATGCCAAAAAGGGAGGAAAAATGAAATTTAGTCTATCCACTTCCGCATTCTCATTCCTGACCACACACTCCCCACCCTGTCAGACTGGAGACTAGTAAGACCAGGACCTCCTGATGGGGCAGGCACCATGCTCAGGTTACACATGTATGTAGATAACAGGGCATCACACATGAGTATGTTAGTGATCCAAACACAAAGTGTGCTTGCATCTGTTGACTGGGTGCTTTCCATTTCACCCTGTCTCTGTTCTTACAGTGATTTCCACAGAGTAGCATTTTCATGGGCATGTAAAGTTGATGTCAATATTTGGTTGATAAACACATCATTCACATGTTTTATTCCTTGTCTCTAACTGGAAGCAGAGCTTTCTGTAACCATCCCCATCGGTCCCCTCCTCCCTCTCATCTGCCCTCTCTGTGGGCCCTTCTTTCTTAGGGAAGTTATGGCCTCTTTCAAACAGTGCTGAGCAGAGACTTTAGAGGCAAATAGAGCTGTTTTTCACTTTAAGTCACATGCCATTGGACAAGCAACCGTCATCATGTCTACATCTACAAGATGGAGTCTGCCTGACCAGTAGGCAGCAGACCCAAGGTAGACTGCAGATATCAGGTGCTCATGGTATACTGCCATCTGTCTCCATTTTCCCTGTACTGGAGACCATGACTTGGACAATGACAAAGACAGAGATGAGCCTTCAGTTAAAGCAGGGCCTGGGCTCTGACCCTGGCCAAAGAAGTGGCTTCATTGCACAAATGTACTCTGTATCCAGCCCACTCTACCTGTGACTTTCTATAAGGACATTGGTTTAAATTATGCTCAAAGGGTAAAATAATACAAAAATCCTGTTTGACTCTTTTCCACCTGAATTGTCCAACCCCCATTTTGCCCCCTTCCTGAGGTCTCCAAAAGTATCCAAGGCTGACAGAATTTCGGTCCCTGTGTGATGGACAATTGAAACTCCCTGTGTGACAGGGAGTTGATCAGATGGCTGTTTGTGCAAGACTCAGGCTCTCTCAGAACTTTCAGATAAAGGTTTGTTCACAGGGTTTATGGTTGCTTACCTAGCTGCCCAAGGGACATGCTTCCTGACTTCCTCTTGGGATGTGCCTGACCTTCTGAACTTACACCTCATCTCCACACAGAATTGCTCAGGCAGAACCACTGGAGATAACTGCAAGCATTCCTTTGTAACCCATCTCACAAGCCCAGACATATGCCCCCTCCTCTACCCAGAGTGTTGTATGAGAACTCTACCCTGAAAGCATTCAGGGCTCTTAGCTTCTACAGTGCCTTGAACCCACTCATAAGTGTATCAATTAAATTTTTTCTTTTTATCTTGAAAGAAATCTGGGTCTGGGGTCTTTTTCTTTAATCCAGCCACCAACAAGGGTGCAGTTTGGGAGATTTTTGCCATTACTTTTTTGGTTCATCCTGTCCCGGGACCATGTTCTGATTCTATCTCTATATACAGGATATGGCCACAGAGCCCTGGGTGTGTGTGAATGCCAGTTCTGGCTCTGCCATTTGATTGCTGTGTGATGTCAGACAAATCCCTCAATCTGTCTGGTTAGCCCCAAGCAGAGACTGGTACACAGGGAAACTACCCCTGGAGCCTGGTGTGGGTGGACTTGGTACTCAGTTGCAAGCTCTACCTGAATTTGCTCACAGCCCTGAAAGTATCTGACTGTATTAATTGTATGGAGGCCAGGTGGCTTCTGAGGCAGAGCCAGAGGAGAGGCAGATTGAACTGAGTCCCAGTCCCAAAACCAAGTCCTTGTCCAAAAACCAAAAAGGGAGGTCTTGTTGTGAACACCTCTAGTGATTAGCAGGAACCCCAAGTCAGGAAGTTGAAGGTCTACCTCTTTTCTCAATTCTGAGGGCAGAGGCCATTTTAACCCCAATGCCCATATCTCAGACAGTTGAGGGAAATGGTACTTGGGAAGTTGGCAAGCTCTGAAGACTGGGTTTCTAAGGACCAGGGTTATGTAAGGAGTTGCTTACTAGTACAAATTTACAAGCCAAATATACAACCATCCCTTGTGAGCACCTCCTAAGATCTCATGCCCTTGCCACCTCTTAATCCTCTCTCTCAATTCCACTCTTCCCTAAACCTCTTCAGTTTCAGTAAAATTCATCCATAAATGACTCGTCTTACAGAAGCATTGTACCAGCACCTGGCAGGTACTTAATATATGTGAACAGTTGACTGATGTGTAGGGCTGGAGGTTCATCCTTTTGAGTGAGAAGCAGGAGTGTGGCTTCCTAGAAGAGGACATTGCTGAGTGACCAGTTTCACATAGCCCGAGGAAAGGATTCATTTTCCAGGACATGTCTGCCTTGTTTTTCTTTGCCAGTTGAATGTAGAACCTATAGAAGCCATATCCCCTCTTCAGGGCTGGTTGCTGACTGACTCAGTCCCACCCTGTTTAAGATTGGGGTGACTTGGTAGGTTTTGTGGAGGGGCTAAGTAGTAGTTGCTCCTTACAGAAGAGGAAAAATTGAGCAGGGAAGTTTTAGAGCCTGTTTTGGTAGGGGAGGAACCCTGAAAATCCTGTCTCTTAATTGGATCATAGTGGGAACACCTTAGGTCAGTCACCATCTTGACGTATGTGTATCCAAAGCTGCATTCCTCATCAGTCTGGATGTCACCACTGTGTCTTCTCTGGAAGGTCACCTTGAGCTCCAAGCTAAATTATAGCTGATTGGGGAGTGAGGGGCTAGGGAATCTGCCTATACTGACATACCTGAGGGACCTGACAGGGACCTTGGAAAGGGAGCTCTTGTCCCAGTATCCCACCAGACTCTAAAGCCAGGTTATAAAGTGAACTCTTACTGTCCCTTCCCCCCAGGATCATGTAGGGAAAGTCATCCCCGAATTAGACTGTATCTTCTCCTAATTGGTGTGGAGCCCAAGGAAGCCTGGGCATTGAAGGGTTTTCTCTGGTCTGTGTTTCTTCCCTCTCTTTCTCCCATCCCTCATGATTGTGCTCACTGCATGACCTGACCCATAGCTTTTGGACTCACACTCTCCTCTGACAGATTGTCATGGTTGCTTGGTGAGCAGGGTTCCTCCAGACAGCAAGGCTGTGAAATGCATAAGCAGCCATGGCCTGCAGTCCCTTAAGCCAGTGAGACTCAGATCCCTGCATGAAGTCAGTTGCTGGGGGGAGGGGCAGGCACACCAGGAAGTGTCCTTCTGGGAGAAAGGCCCTTGCCACAGTATCCATGCCTCAGGTAGCCAAATTAATGAGAGGTGAGCTGCAGCCCAGTCAGGAAGGGCAGGACCCTCTCCTCTCCAGTTTGTATGATTGGTGACTCTTTGTTGGGGTGGTGGGGTTGTATTAACTGATTTCTGGCTGAGCATTTGGCTGCAGCCTGGTCCTGGAAGTCTTACCCTGGAAATCCTACCCAGCTTCCATCAGGGGTAAAACCCCACCCCTACCTGCCCTGCTCTGAGACACTGGCTGAGGAGTGTAGGTCAGACCTCCTGCAAGAGGAAGCTGCACAACTGCCCCAGTGTTTCAAGTATGTTGAGAACCTCATCCCCATTTCGAATATGGGGCAGCACTTGTTTGAGCCAAATCCTGACCCTCTAGACAGATTGAAAGCCCAATCTGGATCTTTGAGACAAGCCCTCTAAATTATGTATTTCTGGCAGGCCTTCCTGCAACTTGCCCTGTAGACCAGATTGACCTCAAACTCACAGAGATCCTCCTGTCTCTGCCATCCAAGTGCTGGGATTAAAGGCAAGTGCCACAGGCTTCCTAACACTTTTATTTTCTAATGAGAGAGAACTGTGGGTGGGAGGAGGAGGCTGGCCATAGCCTGTTACCCCTGTCTTATTATTTTAGTTGGCACTGTGATGGTGGTAAGTGCGAGGCTCTCCCTGGGGGTGTCATCAAATCCTTGCCAGTCCATGAGGCTGGTGAAGTCAGCCTCATATATGGGAGAGAGCATAAAGAAAGTGGCACCTGTGACCACATGCATCCCAATTCCTTTCCCGTGTCCCTGCCCCATTGATCTCACCAAGTGTCCCCTGACATGATGGAAGGAACAGGAAGCCATAGTGTGTGTGATATATCCCATCTATTTAGTTCACATCTTGCCACCTGACCCCACCTAAGTCCTTGTTTCCTACACCTGGAAAAGGCTGACCACAACAAAGGCAAAATTAAGACTCGTTTCTTCCTTTTCCTCATTTTAACTCTGATTCATGATTTTAACCTGTAAAAGATCTATGTATTCTCAACCTGGGAACTCCTCCTAGCCTTGTTTTACCCAGTGTGAGTGCATGGATGAGTTCCCTGCCTGATTTGTATTGTGCACTCAATAAAGGTTGCATATGCATTTCAGACTCTGGCGACCTGTCTGGTGGTTGTTCTCTGGGCAAAACATTGGGAGCTCACTGACTCTGAAGTAACCACTGAGGAATCTTCATGGAAAATAATTAAAGCCTCAGAATGTCCATGACAGTCTTATAGCATGGGTGGTAGGTGGAGCCTCTTGCAGTGGGACCAAAGTATATTCCTGGTGCATGAATGAATTCTTAGAGCCCATTCTCTGCAGAGGAACACCTTATTCAGCCTTGATTCTCAGGGGAGGAACTTGGACCTACCTGAAACCAGATATTCCATTTAAAAATAGTTTAATTTTTCATTTTTTCTCCTACATGAAAATAAAAACATCTCTTCATTTGAACAAAAAAATCTTACTTTTGATCATTTTTCAATGTTTCAAATGTCCCAGGGATACAATAAAACTCAACTTTTATATTTAAGAGTGGGTTTTTGGGGCTGGATGATGGGAAATTAAAATTTCAGAAAGTTTAAAACTGAAATTTTTTTATTTTCAAAAATGCTCTGGTGTACAATTTCAAATTTCCATGGTTTTTACGTGATCAAGTCCAGTTTCACTGGGGTTTTTTTGGGGGGGGTAACTAAAAGTATGAGTGTTTTGACATAGACAATGTTTTTTATTTATTATTTTTACTCAAAAAATATTTCACAATTGAAATAAATAACTTTAAATGATGATTCCCTATGGTTATAGTTTTAATGATGACAGTGGTCCTGGGTGTGGACTCTCCCTGTAGAAGGCCCCCAGGTGAAGGAAAGTGTCAGGGGTGTTGACGGAAACCAGTCAGAGCTTCTGGAGGCACCTGGAGCTTCATCACAGACTGGAATAAGGGAAACTCTCAATTTTAATGTTTTTTTCTTTATTTTGTGGCATCATGTGGCTGGCTCTAGGTGCATAAACACATCCATTCTCTCCTCTGATTCTCCCTTCTACCCCCCCCACTACACATGACTCCAAAGGATGGAGGACACTCACACTCTAGTTAGAAAAACCCTATGTCTCTATATATATCCACCAGTACAGGTTCTACAGGTTCTTCTGGGAGTAAGGGGGGGGGAGGGACACTTCTAGCCCAGGCCATTGTGGGAATCAGAACTCCTTTTCTTCTTTTTAACATTATTTGTTATGTTATAGTGTTCTGTCTACCATGTAACCCTGCATGCCAGAAGAGGGCGCCAGATCTCATTACAGATGGCTGTGAGCCACCATGTGGTTGCAGGGAACTGAACTCAGGTCTTCTGGAAGACCAGCCAATGCTCTTAACCTCTGAGCTGTCTCTCCAGCCCACTGGACTCCTTTTCAAACCTGCCCCTGCTCAGTGGCACTGTACATATTTTTTGCACATGTGTTTTGCACCTTTTTATCCACAGGGCTGTTTTCAGTTCCTGTTTTGCACACATGTGTTGCACACAACTTCTGCACAGGGCCTGCCTTCTATTGCAAAGGTCCCTGAACTTACTTTGTCATCCCCCAGCTATTTTACACATGCATTTTAAACATATCTGTTGCCCTGCCATTTTGCATATTGTCTTGCCTTCTGAATAAATCTTATGCACACGGATTTTGCACACAGAGTATTCTATAATACACAGCCCCTCCTATAATTCACAGGCCAAACCTCAATATACATCAGCCTCATCCACAATAAACAGCCCTTGTGATAATACCCAGGACCTTCCCATGATACACAGGACAATTGCATAATACACAGTCCATTTAATAATATACAGGTTGCACCCATAATACAAATTCCCATCTCATTATGACCCTGAAAAGTGACTGACATGAAGGCTGTGTCCTGAGGGATGACTGACTGGAGGTCTGTGGGTAAATCCTGAGAGATGATTGACAGTGGTGACAGCTTGAATGTAAGATCCTAAAGCAAATTAGAGAAACTGAGGAAGATAGAGGCCCCTGAGGAGACACTAAAGCAGGAACAAGACTCTGAGTAATCTGACAAGGAAACAGGCAGAAAGGCTTCCCTGACGCCTGATGGAGAAACTGAGGCAGATATAGTGTTTCACAGGAACTGACAGAATAATTGAGACAGAGAAAGACCACCACATGAAGTGGAAACCAAGGAAGAAAGGCTTCTGAGTGATGGGTAGACTGAGGAATTGTGAGTCCTCCTCTGTGACTCAGGGGGGACTAAAAGAGATGTCAATGCAAAAATCTGAAAAACTAAGGCCACCACAGGGTCTGATGGTAAAACTGAGGCAGATAGAGACCTCTTTGGGGTCTAACAAAAAAGAGAGTTGGAGAGAGGCCTCTGCATGATCTGATGGGGAAACTGAGGCAGAGAAAGTCTTCTGTGGAGTTAATGGGGATATTTAGGCAGACTGGCCTCCTTGGGTCCTGACTGGATATTTAAGGAATATGAGGGGTCTGACAAGAAAATTGTGGCAGAGAAAGGCATCTGAGAGGGAAATTGAGGCAGACTGTGGCCTCTGTGGGATCTAACTGGGAATCTAAGAGAGAGAGGCCTCCGAGGGTTATGACAGGGAAACTGAGGCAGAGTGACCTTTTAGTGTGGTATGAGGGAAAAACTGAGGCAGGGAGACTGTATGAGAAGGAAACAGTCTAGTTAGAGAGAACTGAGGTTGTGGGAGCAAGGAAGAGAGTATGCCATGTGACTGTCTTTACCCCCACTCCATCCCATGAGTATGGAGGATTATGAGAAAACCACAAAGGGAGCTTTATTTATTTACTTATTTATCTTAAATAATTACAATTTATTTCATCAATGGACTACACAAGTCAAGGGATATTCATGATTCACTATGCTGTGCATGTAGGAACCCAATTAATATCAATGTTTCAGATAATTGGAAGTGAGTTTGGAAAAGCTAGGGCCAGAAGGGAGGGTGAGGACTATCAGTGTGGGTGGGGCAGTTATCAGAAAATTAACTTTAGTGTTTTTAAATTGAAAATTTAAATTATATTGCCCCCCCACCCCAAGATGATGGACTGAAAAAAATTTAATTTTTGCGTTTTTATTTAATAAAAAATGTGTTTTTCTTTTCAGGAGAGCTGATCAAGCCATTTTAAATTAAAAGTTCAATATAGTTAAATGCAACAGGTGGTTTTTAAATTTTATTTTTTCCAACCAGTGTGGACAAATATGTTGAAAGTTAAATTTCTTTTTTAAAAAAAGAAAGGTTATTTTTATCCACTCGGGAGTATTGAACAATAAATATTTAAATTTTCAAAATTATTTTACATGAAAGAATTACAGTTTATAATTTCAGGTCTATGACTGAATAAAAATTATTTCAGAATGGAGACTCAACTAAAAGTTAATTTCTAAAAACACTTTTTACATGGAAACCATATTTTTTTTCTTCAGAATGGACTGAATAAAAAATACAATTTTTATCAGGGAAAAGATGAATTTTAATCCTTCTCTGGGATTTTTGAACTGATGTAAAAGAATTAAAGTTAAGGTTCTTGGGGTTTGTTTTGTTTTTGTTTGTCTGTTTTTTGTCCAAAAGATGAGGTGTTATTTATCTTCACATGGGAGGAAAAACAAGAAATTAAGCTATCAGAATTTTTTAATTAAAAAGCTATTTGGGTCTTTTGAACTATGGGAAATTAAAATTTCAGAAGATTTAGAATGGAAAACCCTTTATTTTCAGGAGGAGACTCTGTTGTGAGATTTACATTTCCACATTTTTTGGATGAACAAGGCTGGATTTATTTTTTTGTTGTTTATTGAGTGGGGGTGGGGGTGGTGTAGGGGGAAGGAGCTAACTCAAAGTCAGAAATTTCATGATTTTACATAGAAAATGTTTTTATTTTTTATTTATACTTAAATAAGGTAGTTCTTTTCACAATTGAAATTAAAAAAAATTAGAAGGACTTTATTAAGTGTGATAATTTTAATGACCTGGGTGGCCCTGGCTGTTGATTCTCAGTGAAGAAGGCCCCCAGATGACAGAGGGGAAGGAGGAGATGATGGAAACCAGCCAGAGCCTTTGAACCCACCAGGAGCTAGAAACATGACAGGCTGGAGAAGAGGGAAAATGTCCAATTTAAACATTTTATTTATTATTATTTATTTGTTTGTTTGATTAGGTGTAATTTTGTGGGTGACTGCAGCTGCATAGGTGCCTCTCCGTTCTCCCTCCCTGCACATGTGACTCCAGGGCATGGAGACCATCCACTTTCTTCCTACATTGACACTGCTGTTCTTTGTCCATCTGAACCGGCTCTTCTGGGAACCCGTGGACCCTCCTCCCACCTTCCATTGGCACATGGCAATACACATATCTTTTGCACATGTATTTTGCACCTCTCTTTTATATGAGTACATATAAAAGGTTTCTCTTCAAGTTGACTTTATTCATGCCTGCAAACATATTAAACTCATGTAAAGCTTTACATAAAATACATGGTTTAATCTTTATATCTGTACAAATTAAGTTTACAATCTGGAACAAATGTAAAAAGAAATTAGAACATAAAGTATTAACAGTGTCTTTATGGTCATGTTCTTCGTTAAGAGTTTTGTTACATCTTTTAAAATATTTGGAATAGTGAGATTTTTTTCTATAGGAGGTTTTGTACATAATTGAAAAGAATTTGTAAAACTCATCATTCAACCACCCTTCTTACATTTATAAAGTTTCTATAATGTGAGTCATACTACTTTCGATAAGTAAACTAGGATAAACAGAAGTATTTACCCAGTCCTAGTACTCACAGGGCTCTTCTGCACTGTGAGTTTGTTGATGTATTAACAATAAAGCTAGAAAACCAATGACTTGCATACTTGAATTCAACAAATCTCCTTAACATAGAGATTGCTACATATCTTCTCTTTGTTGTCAAGAGACAGGTACATAACATCTTTTCATATTCTATACCCATATAGCTTGTATTCAGAGAAAGATATGATATGCCTAGTAACAGACTTGGCTTTTTCAAAATTTAATGATTATTGATGAACATTAAGCTGTGATTATTGACATTACTTCTTATGCCTAACACTTTTAGGAAACATTACAATTTCTGCAGACGTACATTTGTATCAGCTGCTACATGAAAATTACCTTCTAAGACTTTTAGATCTTTGACAACATATTTAATATTATAATCTTCCTAATGTATCCTAAAATATAATATCATAAAATAGATTTTATATTATAGAAATATTTTTAAAACTTAAATTACTATCTTTTACAAACATTGCACCTGGATGTTCTATTCAGCTCATTTCTCTTATTTCTTGATCAAATTATATAATAGCAATAATTATCCAGAAATTGTTGACCACTTATTTTCAATTATGAAGAAAAATGTGATCTTTCTTATCTTAGTAAGGTTCCTGTAGGTCTCCAGTCCATGCAATTAAAATTAATATGCATATCACCATAGGTAACTGCATTTTATAATATCTCATAAATGTCTACAACAAAAATCATGACACTGATAACACTGTGAAGGTATACATCTTTGTAAATATAGTTATAATCCTGGATTTTCCCATGTGTCCCATGACTTAAAAATAATATGATAAAATCAACATGCCACTTTTTTGAAAAACTGAATACATGTTTTACCTCTGTTATTTCTGTTCCCTTTAAATGGTATATTACCTTGGAAAACTGCCTATTGAGCAAAGAAAAAAAGTAAATATTATTTCTACAATGCAGACAAACTATTCATGAGAGAAGCTGTAAGAATAATTTCTAAATACAAAAAAGTAATTAACATGGACAAACTGGTAATATTGGCACACAGTTATAACCCGAGCACTCAGACAGCAGAGGCAAGCATATCTGTCTCTGAGTTTATTGTGAACCCATTTATGCACTAATGCCAGTTCTGTGTTAATTTTCCAAAAATGTGAATTGCTCAAATTTAAAGTATAATGTTAATAATATATTACTAAAAACCAATGCATGGTTAAACAGTTACAAATAGATAAAAACATTAGCAATATACTGATGTGGGAATGCATTTGTGTGTGCTGTATCTTTAAATAAAGTAGCTGTTATGGGTCATGGCGGGCACCGTAGAGGAAGTGGGAGGAGAATCAGAGCTTAGGTGGAGAAGCAGGGTGGAGTCAGGCAGACTGAGCTGAAGCCGCCGAAAGAGCAGCATGTAAGGAACACGGGTGAGCCACACGGGCCACGTGGCTTGCGGATTAATAAAAATGGGTTGATTTAAGATATAAGAGCTAGCTAGCAATGCGCCTGAGCCATAGGCAAAACAGCATGAAGTTAATAGAAGCGTCTGAGTCGTTTCTGGGGGCCTGGGCGGCGGTGCGCAGATAAGCAGTCCCGGGCGGCAGGTCTGTGGGTCCCGGATCTCTGGCGTCCGGGACCCGAGAGAACCCACTACAACAGATGGCGCATCCAACGTGGGTCGATTATCCACTTAATGCCTGAGAAAGTTTAAAAAGGGTTTTAGCAAAAACTGAGCAAAGGCAGCTTCCAAATTGTGTATGTGAATCGGGTCTTTGTACAAAGAAAGCATGGTCCGGGTCACATTCAAAATGGCGCCGGCGAGCTGGCGGCAGTCAGTATAAGCTGCAGCGGCAATCAGGCGGGTTCCTGATAACTCACAAAAGACTCAGTAGCATGTGATTGATTTTAGATTTTTGTTTATTTTGAACAAAAAAGAAACAAATTTTCTTCGGAGCAGCATTTTCTTGGGTGTGCTCTGTTTACGGTCCGTTTAAGAAAACTTAGTGATTCAGCCTAATTTGCAAAAACTGTGCTTCTTTTTGGAAAATATATTTTAAAAGCTCTTAAGGTTAGAAGATGATTAAGGATTCACAATAAAACAGATTCAGATAAAAAGAAAAACCTGTAAACGGGTTACAATGTTTGTAAAAGGTACATAGGCTTCAGAGAGAAAAGAAAGAGGTTAGAAAAAGTTTTTAAAGTGAAAAATAGAGTAATGAAAATATAATAAGCCACGTAAAGATGGAAAATAGACACAAAATCTGGATTTTGGTTGTTATTGTGTTTTCTTTTAATTTTTTAACTGTTAATGAGCTAACTACAGAAAGACAATGGATTGCAAATACCAAGGCTACTAAGTTAAACAAGAATGTATTTTTTAAAGGTATTTTGATTTCAAAATTTGTGTCTAAGGATTTATTGCTTCGGAAGAGTTCTGCTTTTGTTTCCACAGAAGATGAGAGACTGTGGATTGCTTCCAGGCAAATATGGTTTCATCAACCAAGACTCCCTGAAAAAACCTCTGATGAGAAGAGATGGCCAGATCAGCTTTCACAGCTGCAGATTATGACCCAGTCTCAACAATCCGTGAGATTTTCAACGCCCCTTAATCAGCAGGAAGTAGTAATGGATAACGTCGCCCAAATTCCCCAAATATTGTTTCTAAATGTTTGTTTTCATTGTGAATGGTTAATGGTCATAGTCAATCTCTTTCTAAGAAGAAAAGGGGGATATGGTATGTGAATGCTTTTTTAAAAAATTAGATTATTGAATTTACAGGTAATCAGCTGTTAATCTCAAACTGATTTACATTGGTATAGATTTTGGTTTATTGATACAAATTTAAGGTCAATTTTATTATGCTGTATGTGTTTTTCTATTCTTGTTTAAGGTATGATGTTCATGTAACTGTTTTAAAATTGTAGTGTATAATTAAGAAATGAAGGTTAATAGTCACTTTTGATAATCAAACTTATAGTTAGGTTAGTTAGGATTTTTAGGTATACAAAGATATATTTCAATTAAATAGATAATCTTCAAATACTTCTAGGACCTACAGAATATGGCATTTAAAATGTTTTAAGAGCTTAGACTTTTCTGGACAGTGAGACAGGTCTGCTCCTGGCAGCACTAATTTACTTCAACAGGAAAATGGGCATCGAAGAAACTCCATATGGAGTCTACTCTATTTGTGGTAATGGTAAGCCACTAGAGAAGAACCTGTTTTTATATTGACTGCTTGACAGTATGCTGTTTAAACTGGACATGCAGGTTCCATAAGAAGATGACCTCTGAACTTTGGCAGAACAAGCCGAGATGGTCATTCAGGTTCCTGCTTTGCAGGGAAAACTATCAGACATTCTTCAGGACTCAAGGAGAAGCAACGGATGAACTCTGTCAGAATGGGAAGAGCAGATTTCCTGCTTCACTGAAATGAAAAGAGACTTTGGGCCTGTAGGCTGAAGAAGGATGCCCCAACTTTATAAAGAACTTTGGGTGACTGTCCAGGCAGATAGGCGTCATCTCTGTCCTTTCTAGATTTTAGAAGTCGCTTGCATTTCTGGTTTACTTGGGTAAATATTATATCCTTCTGTGGTCTTTGATGTAGTTGAAGATTAGATAGTTATATGTACAGTTTTTCTTAGTCATTTGAAAGATATATTAGATATAAAAATTTAGATTCATAAAGATAAGGTAGATGATAGAATATTTTCTTTAATTTTGCTAAATACAAATAGACTAGATATTACAACTATAATTCTTGCTTGATAGCTATTTTGTTATATGTAATTTTGCTATGTTAAAATTGAAACCTTCCTTTTTGATTAGAGAGAAAGGGGGAAGTGATGTGGGAATGCTTTTATGTATGCTGTGAATCTCAATCTTTAAATAAAGGAGCTGTTTTGGGCCATGGGGGGCACCATAGAAGAATTGGGAGGAGAATTCAGAGTTTAGGTAGGAGAAGCAGGGTGGAGTCAGAGGCAGATCGAGCCAGCCGCCCAAGGAGCAACATGTAAGGAACACAGGTGAGCCACGGGCCGGGGCCACGTGGCCAACAGATTAATAGAAATGGGTTGATTTAAGATATAAGAGCTAGCTAGCAATGTGCCTGAGCCATAGGCCAAACAGCATGAAGTTAATAGAAGTGTCTGAGTCGTTTCTGGGGGCCTGGGTGGCGGTGCGCGGATAAGCGGTCCTGGGCGGCAGGTCTGTGGGTCCCGGATCTTTGGCGTCCGGGACCCAAGAGAACCCACTACAACACATTTCCTTTTAGAAAATATTGAAATTTTAGTGCTTAATCATCCATTCTGAAACAAATACACTTTTTGTGTTTAAAATAATTTTAAAAAGTAAAACTTTAACTACTCACTATTGTGAAATAATTTTTAATTGACCTGTAGTCCTGAGATTCAAAAAACTGCAACTCTTCCATGTCAAACAATTTTGAAAATTAAGTTGCTTTATGGTTCTGGGGCAATAAATTACTACCTACTAAAATTTTAAAGAATACTGAAATTTTAATTTTTAACAGGTAAGTCTACCTTGAATTTAAAGAACAAAATTTAAAATTTAAAAACTGCCTGTTCCATTTAAAGTTATTGACCTTTTAATTTCCATCTTCTCAATTATCCCTTCTAAAGATAAGAACACCATTTTCTTTAGATAAATAAATTTTTTAAACATGAAATTAAAATTGGTTCAGTCACACACAAAATAACACTAAATAAATACATAAGTAAATAAGCAAACAAATAAAGAAATAAAAAAATAAAATGTTAAAATTGGACATATTCCCTTTTCTCCAGCCAGTCATATTTCTAGCTCCTGGTGGGTCCAAAAGCTCTGGCTGGTTTCCATCATCTCCTCCTTCCCCTCTGTCATCTGGGGGCCTTCTACACTGAGAATCAACAGCCAGCGACACACAGGTAATTAAAATTATCACACTTAATAAAGTCCTTTAAAGTTTTTTTTTTTAAAATTTCAATTGTGAAAAGAACTACCGTACTTAAGTATAAATAAAAAATTAAAAACATTTTCTATGTAAAAACATGAAATTTCTGACTTTGAGTTAGCTCCATACCCCTACACATCCCCACCCCCACTCAATAAACAACAACAAAATAAAAACCAGCCATGTTCATCCAAAAAATGTGGAAATTTAAATCTCACACCAGAGTCTCCTCCTAAAAATAGTGTTTTCCATTCTAAATCTTATGAAATTTAATTTCCCATAGTCCAAAAGGCCCAAATAGCTTTTTATGTAAAAAAATTCTGATAATTTAATTTCTTCTTTTTCCTCCCATGTGAAGATAAAAAACACCTCATCTTTTGGACAAAAACAAAAGAACAAAACAAAACAAACCCCAAGAACCTTAACTTTTAATTCTTTTACATCAGTTCAAAACTCCCAGAAGTGGATTAAAATTCATCTTTTCCGTGATCAAAATTATGTCTTTTATTCAGTCCATTCTGAAGAAAACAATACGGTTTCCATGTAAAAAGTCTTTTTAGAAATTAAATTTTAATTGAGTCTTCAGTCTGAAATAACTTTTAATCAGTCATGGACCTGAAATTATAAACTGTAATTCTTTCATGTAAAATAATTTTGAAAATTTAAATTTTTATTGTTCAATGCTTCTGAGTAGATAAAAATAACCTTTCCATTTAAAAAAAAACATTAAAATTTTAACTTCCAACACATTTGTCCACACTGCATGGAAAAAATAAAATTTAAAAACCACCTGTTGCATTTAACAATATTGAAGTTTAAATTTCCAATGGCTTGATCAACTCTCCTGAGGATGATGGAGGTCCTTAAGAAGGAAATGAATAAAGAAAATGAGAAAACACATATAATTGGAAGAAATAAAACTTTTAAATAAAGACAAGAAAGAGAAAACAAAGGGTGGAAGGAAATAAAATTGTTCATTGACGAACAGGAAAATGGAAGATATAAAAATATACAGTGAGCAAATTCATGAAACAAAATGTTTAGTCTGCAAACAGGAACTACCAAGGAGAGTTCATCAACAGAATAGAAGAGATAAAAGTAAGAAACCCAGGCAATGAAGATAAGAAAGAAGAAACTGATAGGTCAGTTAAATATTTAAAATTTAATTAAATCCTGCCCAGTTATTTCTGAAACTAAAAATCAAGAAAACCTAAGATATTAAGAAAATGTATACAAGAATAATAAAGAAAGGGGGGAAGGAATTCGGGTCAAAGGCAGAGAGAAATTTTCAACAAATTACAGAAGAAATAATGTCCCTAAACTAAAGAGGAGAAGGCTAGGAAATTTAATAGAAGCGTACAGGAAGGATATCAAATACATGAAAACAAAAACTCCACTCACTACCTAATAATCAAAAAAATAAAGAACACTAAAAGAAATATAGAAAACATTGAAAACTGCAGGGAAAAACCAAGTGATACATAAAAGCAGACATATTAGAATTACATTTGATTTGTCAGTGGAGACGCTAATAGCCAGAAGGATCTGTACACATGTGTTGCACACACTAAGAGACCAAGGACCTCAACCCAGGCTACTATGACAAGCAAAGTTTTCAATTGCTACAGATGTTCTATGATAAATTAAAAGGAAACAGTACATATGTACAAATTCAGCCTCATAGAAGGTGCCTCATAGAAGGAAAACTCCAACCCTTGGAGATTAAGTACACCAATAGAAACACAGGAAATAATCTTACACAAGTGAAGCCAAAAGGAGAAAATGCAAAAACCAACACTCTGTGCATCCCTGTCTCTTTGTAATGCTCTGTCACTGTCTAACAAACACACACAAACACAATTTAGTAAGAATCAACAATCCGTGGTCATCAATATCTCTCAATATAAATTATATAAATTTCCCAATAAAAAGATACAGGCCAACAGAATGAAAACGACAACAATGTCAACCTTTCTGTTGCATACAAGAAACACACCTCAACAGCAAAATTAAACATCCCCAATGCTACAGAGAGGGAAAAATTATTCCAAGAAAATGGACACAGAATCACGATTGTGTAGCCATTTAAATATTTATCAAATACTATGATACACACATTTACATCCCATAGACATCCTCTGAGAGAGATTACAACTTAGAATTGTAGTTTATTCCTCAGAACTGAAAGGATGTTTCTACAATGTTGGCATACATATGCACTTCATTACAAATCTATAGTTGTAAACATATATACTTTGAAATACATATCCACACTTTTGGATGGATATGTATTTGTCATGACTTTTTATATTTTGGTAATACTTTACCATCCAAACACAGAGAAGCAAAAACAGGTACCTCTAAAATACTAGACTGAGAGCCTTATAAGTTAAAAATAAAACAGTTATGAACATATTGTATATTTTATACATACTTAGTTGCTCTAAGTATGTAGTAACCAAAGAAAAAATGTATATTATCAAGAATGAATCTTAGATTTTTATGACCAAACAGAGGAGCAAGTGTTGTACACTTAACGGGACTGCACACAAGAAACAAAGATTGCTGATATTAATATACAGATAGTGAACTCATTCTCTTGAAAAACATGTATTTATATGATGACATATAGAAAAATGCTATAACAGAGAACAATAATAGCAAAAGTATAAGTAAAGTATATATTTATATGTACACATGATCACCAAGACACCTCTGAATACACAAAATAAAAAGCCCAGAATCAATCTATGTGGTTGTATCATATAGAGTTAAATGACATACCAAACACCATTAATTCCTAGGTTGACAAATGAGGACAGAGAAACCTATTAAAGCTTAATGCACTAAAGATAGACAAGCAAGAGCAGCTGACTCATATCCTTGGACATACTTGCAAATTAAATTTGAAAAATGAAATAGATGTATTCAAAAAAATGAGGTTCATGGGGTTACCCAAAACATGAAAGGTCATTGCAGCAAAGGCTGAGAGCTCGCTGATCCATAATACTCATGCATTAGAAGAAAACACATCCCCTATACTTGTCTTGTGGTTCAAGATCAGCACTATGAATTTTGTGGTGCAAACAGGAGAATATTGAACATTTGATTAAATCAACAACACAAGCAGTGTGATTTGTCCCTCCATCTCTTAGTAATAGGACTCTTCCTATGACCACATAGATGTTGCTCCTAGCTAACATCTGCTCCATTAATTTACACGCATTGCTTCAAAGAAACTCTCTTAAATTAAATTGCTCTTCTAAATCTGGTTTTTTAAAGAGTTTAGAAATCCATTGGGGTTGCAAAAATCAACTTTCCTTCTAGGAACAAAGTTCATCAATAGTAATGAACCCCTATGTATTATTACTACTTGCTATTTTTAATCTTTATTTTTTATTTTTATTTCACATGTATATTAATATGAAGATGCACATGTGTGTATACGGTGCAATATTTATCAATGGGCAAGAGAACAACTTGGGGTGTCATTTCTCAGATTGAGTGAGAAATAAAGTTCAAAGTATATGATACCTGGAGGAGATGTTACTGACATCCAAAGAATCTTTCTCTCAACAAAATCACCAAGCTTGTTAAAAAGTCAAATGTAAGAAAAGACAGAAATATTCAATACTTTCATAACCACATTTGGTAAACTCTTGGAAAGAGTAACAAATTATTGAAAAAGAATAATGTTAAAAGATAAACTAATTTTGAGGGTTTGTTTATTTAGTTAATTAGTCTTCTAATTTATTTGATTTTATTTTTACTACATAACCCAAGCTGGCTCTTAATTCACAATCTGTATTCTCCTGGACTTGTCCTCAGTGTGACACCAGCTAGAATTATTTGGGAAGAAGAAATTCAGTCATAGAGTGTTAATTTTATTAATGGTTTATGAGGGAGGACCAAGCTCACTGAGAGCTAAATTATTCGTAGCAATGTCAAAGAACAGTTTTGAAGACAGCAAACACAATTTTTAGATGCTTGTATCATTTCTATTGAGAGAGAGGAAAAGTGTGTGTAGATCTTGATGGGAAATAAAGATCTGTGAGGAAATACTGATGGCAAAAACATAACTAAACTATATTGTATGAAAATCTATTAGAGTTTTTAAAAGGGAGAAAAGGATAAAGAAAGAAAACTGAAATTTCCAGGAGGAATAAACCAGTAATCCATATTTCTCCAGTGTTAATCAAGTTCCTTTCTCTTGGCTTCTGCTTTATTTCCTTGACTGACTTCCCTGCCTGAGGGCCTATGAACTTGGCCAAGTCAAACTTTTCTTTCTAAAGAACAGAGTGGATGCAGTGAGTCTAAAAGTACCCTTTGAAGTGGACAGTAGAAGACAAAAACTGAGACACCTCACCATGACCAGCCACTCCTCCCTGTCCCTGGAAAGCATTTCCTTGCTCTCAATGGTGCAGCTGCTAAGGTGATGACTCTCACCCCCACAATGGAACTCAAGGAGCAGCACAAAAGACAACTTCTGACTTCATCAGAACTGCAGCTGAGTCAGAAACCTGGCTCCCACAGTACCCTACCATCTGACTGGTGGGACTCCTGAAGGATCCAACTGGATAGAGAGGTCTGAGTGACAGCACTGGTGAGCTGAAGGAACAAAGCATCTTACTTTCCAGCCCTGGCTTCCAAACTGACAGACCTATCCCAGGTTGGCTGAAGATTTCTGTCAAATTCAACAAGTTCCTTTTGTTTATGGAAATCAATGGGTTAAGGTTTCAAAAGAAGTAAACAAATTTAGAAGGAGGCTAATCAGACAACATTTCACAAGAGCACATAGTAATTCAAGGACATTATAAATTGAGTCAACAACAGCCTTTGGGCTAACAACCAAAGCCCCATTTGTAGAAAGAGGTGTGTCCTCAGGATCTCAAGCAACTCTACTCCAGAGGCTCTGGAACCAACCTCTAACAGCTCTACCAAGCATATTCCTGATTTTAAAGAATGATCTCTGTTCCTTTCTCAATATATTAAGGACTTAGAGAAACTTTCAAAGCCTAGGACAGTTGTTACACTCAAAGAAAGCTAGTTTTTAGTACGTTCTAAGAGTTTTACACTAGAAATTTAACATTTTGGTAGAATATACATTTGGAGATAATGTGTGGAAGTTCTAAGAGACATCTAAGATACTGGGTAGCACTCCACTATAAGCTGTGTCAGAAATGTAAAATTTGTAATGTAAAAAACTGATGAATGCTTAGAAGATAGTCCCACAATCTAAAATTTAATTAAGGAAGATCTGCCTCGAAAATAACACAAAGATAAGTAAGTAGTATGGTAAAGAAGGATTTTCAATATTGGGATGCTAGAATGCCTAAGTTCATTCACCTTTCATGTATATTCTTCTTGGTCACATGTCTGCAATAATAACAGGTAATGTGATCCTCATTCATAGAGAAAATAGAGCGACCCTCTGTGTAAAGATCTCTCTATAGTAAGTCATAGTTTTAAGAGGAAATTTTACTTGTGTTGTAACAGAGGCTGTGCACATCAATTTGATGATGCTTGTTATATATCCACTGTTTATTTCATTGCCAATAAACATGGTTATACTAGTGATGCTATGGATTACATGAATAGTTTCTTATGTCTCATTTAAGGTTCAGTTTAACAGATTGTGCCAAGGAAATAGGAATTTATTTCATTATCTTTTACACAGTTTCAATCCAGCCCTCTTGTATTTGATTTCTGTTGCTCAGCACTGTCTTAAGACAACAACTGGCATTGTCCTAAGATTAACTGTGCCTTCCTATAAATGATGTGGTAATTCACACCTTTAATCCCAGCACAGGAAAGACCAAGTGGTGACCTACACCTTTTATACCATAACTGCAGACAGATCTTTCTGTGTTTTGTGAGTTCAAGGCCTAAGTACCAAACAGTAGTAGCTCACACCTTTAATCTTAACCATAGAATATGAAGCAGAGTTGAATCTAGGCATAAAACACCTGGGTGAGGAAGATATTTAAGGAGGGATATGCAGCAAGTGTGGTATTCTCTAGAAACAATAAGCCACACTGAGGACTCTGGAATATAGATTTTACCCCGAGTCGTTGGCTGAGAAAGAATTGACTGTGGTCTTTTTCTTCTCTCTGATATTCCAGCTTCCCCTCCAGTTTCTGGATTTGAGTTTGCATTAAATAACAGCTAGAGTTTGTGTTACACCATAATTCTAAAAGCAAATAAGATTTTTAAAAGAAAACCTGATTAATAATAATTTAAATTGAGTGTTCCTGGGCCAAAAGGTACAAAAATAAAGAATAAAAAACCCACAGAAATAACACCAATTTAAATGAAAAATATCTGGCAGAACCATTATTTTCTCAGAATAAAACTAGAACTTTATGGCCAACAGACCTTAAGGTTGCTTATGACACTGTAATGTCTCAACGAGTAGCTTGTTAGAGTCCCCTGTTCCAAAGAGGTTTATAATTAGTGGCTGGTTGTTATCACCGAGTATACCTTTTATAATGGTTTATAGGCAAATGTCTGGACAACACTGAGCATATCCTACCAACCTAACCTCTAACAGGCCTGGTAGAGGTTATCTTGGGGGGGGGTTAGAAGCAGTCAACCTTCAGCTAAATTCTATTTTGTGAGACCCTATACCCTGTGCAATGGAAAATCCTACATATCATCAGTTCTATTGTTCTTTATCACATTTTACTAGTCGAGTGTTACCTAACACAAGAGATGCCTTTTACACACTTCATAAAATTAACTGTAAATAAGTCTTATATGTACAGGTTGAGTGCTAAGTGCTAGACATCTAGAAAGTACTTGACAAATTAGGATCTTCATGTTTGACAACCAGCTTTCATTTATGCAGCAAAGGCATGTTAAGAGTGAAAAAAGATATTTCTACACACAGTTCCCTGCTCTCAATTCTGTGAGCAGATTTAAGTCACAGATCAAAGTTATTCAGAGACAAGGCCAGGAGTCAGGGAGTTTCAGGTACCACATGGAACTTCATACACTAGAGATTCTGGCTGCAGGTTTCCACCCAGATCCCGGAAACAGACACCTCTCTAACTCTGCACCTCCGAATCTTTTTCACCCCATCTGTGGGCAACAGCCCTTCCCTTACCATGTTGTGGTTTTCCAGCTTGGCCATTTTCTCTGCTCAGCAACTGCAACAACAAACAGCACAGCAGGCAAACCTCCCAGAAAAAGGATGAACAGCACAGCATGCAAACCTCTGTTCCCAATTCCTTCTCAAAGACTGGAAACAGGAAGAGCCCAGCACCACTTCTGACTGGCAGATCACCTGGAGTCTCTGATTGGCTAGTGAGGCCTGAGTGACAAAGGCACTTCCCATAGGATGCCCTGTTCTTAAAGACACAGTGCAATTGTCCCTGACACAGCCTTGCAGCAATGACACAGAGCTTTTCAAGATCAGAGGAGATAGGCATTGCAAAATCTCATGTCCCTGGAATCTAGAGGGAAATCCTGCATGTTTCTGCACACCGTAGGCATTTTCTGTTCCTCCTCTAGAGGCCTTGTCCTCTAGATTCGGGCTGCTATCAGCAGACTGGCTCTGAGCAGGAATCCCCATTGTTGGGCAGGTGCCATGGGGGAGGGCAGTGGATGCAGGAACCAGGAGAGTAATCCTGCCCAGGGAGACCAGCAGGAGTCTTGGAAGGTCTCCCTGCCCACAACACCAGCTTCTCCCTAGGGGGCCTCTGGATTTCCACAAAAGCATCCTGTGGCAGGGTGTGAGGGGGGCTCTCCAGTCCAGTATGCATGGAGCCTGCCACCTGCCTGCCTGCCTGCCTGCTTGCTAAGAGTGCAGCTAGCCTGAAGCTAGGATCTGCCCTGGCTGCATCTCTGTCCACCAAGTGCCAAGGGGAGCCAGACTTCCTCATTAAAATGCAGTGCCATCCCCTGAATTGGGACTCAGGGAGGCCCAGAGGAATGACCTCTCTCCTGTCTGCTGGTCCCTGAGTGCAACCCAGGCCATGGCCATCCCCCATCTGTGGCCAGTGATCATGGACATAGTCCTTGCCACCTGGCTTTGTGGTTCTGGTGAGTTTTGGGGAATCACTTTGCATGCTCTATGGGGAGGCTTCTGGGGGACCACACACAGGAATGCTCAGCTCTGGGGAGGGAGGGACCCTGACCCTTGTAGCAGGACCAGAGGGGAGCCCCTATTGGCCAAACTTTCTGGGGCTGCATGTAGAAAGGGAGTGAGCCTCTTGCTGCTGCAAAGCATCTCAGAAGCCTGGATTTTACAAAATCCAATAACAGTTTTCAGCACCTAGGCTGGCAAATGTAGATGCCCAAAGCTTCCCAGTAAGGGAAGTTTGCTGATTTTAAGGCCCCAAAGAATAGGTGAAGGATTGGAATAACCCTGGAAAGAGAAGACTTGATACACTCAAAGATTAGTGAATTTTAACTGTGCAACAGTGCCAAGGAAATGGTGTGTGTGTGTGTGTGTGTGTGTGTGTGTGTGTGTGTGTGTGTGTGTGTTGTAGGTGGGTTAAGGGAGCTCTTCCAGGGAAAACTGCCACAAATATCCATTCACAGTTTCCAAATTTGGCACCTGACCCCTGGCCACATCTAAGACAATGTCCTCCTCTGTCTCCACCACACAAGTGCAGGCATACACTCAGGCCTCAGGCATGGAGCACCCAACAGACTCTAGTTCTTTCCTCAGGCAGTCAAAGCAATGATGGGACCCCTGTAGTGGTCTGTGGCTCCTAAGATCCCTGGTGGAGGTGGGCGTCAAGAAAGGAGGGCAGAGAGGAGTTGTTTGCTGTTGGTTGTCAGGCTTCTCTTCTCAGAAACCACCTGGCTTTGCTTTCTCCCCCACTTGTCTTGTTGGCAACCCTGAGCAGCTACTTCATAACCCAGGTGTTTAGCCCACCTCCTTGCATGAGGAGACTTGGAAAAAGGTTTTATCTGCTCTCCTGAAGCCTGAACCAAAGCTGAGCTCTCTCTCTCTCTCTCTCTCCCTTCCTTGCTCCCTCACACCCGTGTGTGTGTGTGTGGGGGGGGGTCCCCTTATCTCAGATGCCCAAGAATTTAGCAGTGCTGTGCTTCTGTGTATGGAGAAGCATGTCTTAGACATTCTCCATACTTGATGCTCCCAGAACTTGCTTCAGGAAGATACTCCTAAGCCAGCAAGGTCACTGGTCATCATAACAGTGTGGATTTCTGAACTGCCAATCCAGCTTCAATAGAGCCCAGTGAAGGATGTGATGACTTAGGCCTTTGGTTGGTTCCTTGTAGAACCTTGGCTTACTGCATCATTTACCCCTCACTGCATCATTGCCTTCCACATCCTGCCCTCCCCTAAGCCTCCTTGTCCCTCCTGCTCTACCCCCCCATCACTGTACTGGAATCCTCACTTTAACAAACTCTTTCCAATATCCTCCCCTAGCCAGGCCCCTTTATTGCTGACAGTCTCTCAACCCAGACAGCTTTGAGTTGAGTTCTCCACAAAGTCTCCTGAGCTTCTCTTCCACAGGGCTCAGTGATGTGCCCTTGGGGTGGGGTAAAGGAAGACAGACACCTCTGGTCCTAACACTTCATTCTCAGTACATCCCCAAACATTGTCATTGCCTATGACACTAAATAACCTGTTCTCCATCCCTGACATGCTCCAAATCACAGCTGCCAAGTAGTTAATGCTTTTCTTTCTTTTTTGTTTGGAGTTTGGGCTTGAAGGCCAAGCAGGGAGGAAGAATGAAATTTAATCTATCCACTTCCACATCCTTATTCCTGACCACAGACTCCCCACATTGTCAGATTGGAGAGTAGGAAGACCAGGACCTCCTGATGGGGCAGGCACCATGCTCAGGTTACACATGTATGTAGATAACAGGGCAGTACATATGAGTATGTTAGTGATCCAAACACAAAGTGTGCTTGCATCTGTTGACTGGGTGCTTTCCATTTCACCCTGTCTCTGTTCTTACAGTGATTTCCACTGGGTAGCATTTTCATGCGCATGTAAAGTTGATGCCAATATTTGGGTTGCTAAACACATCATTAACATTTTGTAGTCCTGAGATTTAAAAAAATAAACTCTTTATGTGAAATAATTTTAAAAATTAATTTTTATTGGTTAATGGTTCTGAGTAGATTAAAAACACCACCTTTTCCATTTAAACCCTGCATGTAAAAAACAAGAGCAAGAGGCTCCCTCCCTTTCTGCATGAAGCCCACTGGGGCTTACATCTGGTACTGCTACAATGGTCAGGGTCTCTCCCTCCCCAGAGCTGAGCATTCCTAGGTGTGGTCCCCCAAAGCCTCCCCAGAGAGCATGCAAAGTGATTCCCCAAAACTCACCAGAACCAGAAAGCCAGGTGGCAAGGACTATGCCCATGATCACTGGCCAGAGATGCTTACAATAGTTTCAGGCTGATCAGCCTATGGCCTAGGCATATAACTTCCTACCTCATTACCTTATTCTAACTCATGACTCTTATCCTGGTCAGCCATGTGGCTCCATACCTTTCCCAGAACAGCACAGCTGTCCTCTGATTCCTCTGGCTTCTTTCTGGCATTCTTCTTTGTTCCACCTGTTCCCAGAGTTCTCCTAGATGGGTAGCCCCACCCACACTTCTTGTCTGCCATTTCCCAATCAGGACATTTTATTAAACTCATAGGCTGGACAATTATTTACACTGAAATAACATAATCCCCCTACAGAGTAGATCTTGACCTATAATCATCCCAAACCCAGATATCTAGATGATAGCATATGAACAAGTTAGGAACAGCCCGGGCAAGAATTCTACACCAGAAACCAGCTATTCTAACCCAGCAGGCCCTGAATATTCCAATATTAATGAAAAACAAGGAAATGATCATAACACCAACTATATGAAGATGATAGAGGTCCTTAATGAGTAAATAAATAAATCCATTAAAGAAAGTGAGAAAGCACATGCAACTGTAGGAAATAAATGAAATCTTTGAATAAAGCCATGAAAGATAAAACAAACATTTGAAGGAATAGAATAAGCTGCCCAACCCAGAATATCAAAATGGAAGAAATAAGAATAATATACATTGAGAGAATCCCTGAAATGACAAGTTTAGGAATTCAAACAGGAACTACATACAGAAGCAAGCAAGCTTCATCAGCAGAATAAAAGATAAAACTAAGCAATTCAGGAGAAGATAAGATTAAAGAAATTGATATATCAATTAAAAATATATTGAATTAATTCCTTCCCCAAATTTCTAAAATTAAAAATACAGGAAATTGAAGATATTAAAAATGAATAAAAGAATAATAAAAAAGGAAAAAGATGAAACTCGGTTCAATGGCCCAGAAAAATTTTCAACAAATTACAGACAAAATTAAGTCCCTAAGCAAGCAAGATAAAAAGTAAATAGAACCATACAGAATACCTAATATATTGAACCAAAAATCTACTAACTACTCAATAATTAAATCTTTGCACAAAGTTATATAATCCAAGGTCTTGGAAGTTACCCGGACCACAGCAAGTGTGAGACGAGCCTTCTCTACATAAAAAAATTAAGAAAACCTTCCCAGCAAAGCTAGCTTAAATATATTAATAAGCTAAATAAAAACTTTAAAACAGGATAAATGTAATTTAGATAAAACATTTTTAGACTATCCAAAAATATTGACACTTCAGTGATAGAATACAAGAAACAAAAACACCTTTAAAAACTAAAAGTGAAGTCATCTAACAGTACAACTAACCTCTTGCAAGAAAATCCACAAATGAAGTAAAAACTGATACAAAAGATTTACTAAGCTTGGTATATTCACCAAAATCACATTAAATAAAAGATTTTCAAGTATCAAACAAGTATTTCTAAAAGGGGAAGCAGCACAATGGTATCAGAACTTCCTAGTCTGAGCCTTACCTGGGTTTTACTCCAAAATGAAAATATCCTAAATTAATGGAGAAGCAATGATATATAAAAGTTATAATTATAGAAGCAAATACAAAAAGGAAATTTGAGTAATAATGACTTAGAAATAAATTTTGTAGACATGGAACAAAATATACAAGAAGTAGATATAAATCACACAGATATGAATGAGAACAATTGGCAAAATGAACTTTGATTTTCTTAAAAACTTTATGGCACATCAGACCTTAAGGTTGCTTGTTATCCTGTAAGTCCTCAATGAACAGCTGGTAAAAATTCCCTCTTTGATATAGGCTTGTGCCTAATGGCTGGTGATGAGAAGTGGTTCCTATGTAACAGTTCAGAGACAAATGTCTGGATAATCCTGTGTAGATCCCACCATCCTAATCTTTAACAGGCCTGGTTGCAAACACTTATCTTTTCAGTATTTTAAAGGTAGTCGTTCAGCTAAATTCTATTTTGTAAAACTTACTACTTCCTGAGCATTAGTAAATCCTTGTATCATTAATCCTACCCTTCTACTTCGCATCTTACTAGTGGAGTGCTACCTAACACATGGGATGACTTTTACAATGTACACAAAATTGACTGTAAATAAATCATACAGTTACAATTAAATGTAAAGAGAAAAATCTGTAGAAGTTACCTAGAGTTTAAACCTTTTTCAATTGGCAACCTGCTTTTCCTGGGTGCACCCAAAACATGTTGAAGTTGAAATAAGGTCTTTCTACATATACCTCCTTGGTCCTAATTTTGTGAACAGATTCAGCCTACAGAACTACATGACTCAGAGGCCTTTTGCTTGGTTCACAAAGTTTCAAAGACAACAAACATGGCCCCTGTCAGCTGAGGGATTCTGGTTTCAGGATCCCACCCAGATCAGGAATGGACTCACACCTTACCATGTGCTTGAATCCATCTATGTACACCAGCCCCTCACTCACCATGACCTGCTTTCCCAGCTCAGCCATGTTCTCTGCAAAGATCCCTGCAGCAGCAAAAACAGCACAGCACACAAAATGGCTGATGCAAAATCCTCTTCAAAGCCAAGACTGAAGCAGGCAACAAACAGGAAGGTTCCTGCACCACTTCTGACTGGTAGGTCACCAGTAAAAGCTGATTGTCTAATAAGGCCTCAGCTCCTCCCATATGCTAACACTGTGCTTAAAGACACAGCCAAGTGGTTCCTGTCTTTGGATTTCAGCCCAGACAAAAACTTTTTTGTAGATATGCAGATGTGCATTTCAATGGCAGTGGGCACTGCCCCCATTAGCTGGCCAGGCTATCTATTTGCACTCCAAAGGCTCATTCCTTTCTTCAACCTGGATGAAATGTAGCTAGAAAGTTGTATAGCCCACTATATTATGCAGGGTGGCATAATTTTCTGTCACACAGGTGGAAGATAACTGAGAATATTAATAAAGAGAGATTTAGAAACAATAAAGAAATGCCTCTGTCATATTCATTTTGTACCACAAGTTCTTAGGAGCTTTTTTATTTAAAAAAAATGTTTTTTATACCCCCTGCTGTTCCACTTCCTGCACACTTAATTTTTCATTATCTTGCATTAGTTCAAATACCGTGAGGGTATAATAAAAATGAACATTTCCTTTAAAAACATTGAAATTTTACCGCTTAATCATACATTCTGAAGAAAAAAAAACACTTTTTGTGTTTAAAATAATTTTTAAAAGTAAAACTTTAACTCCTCACTATTGTGAAATAATTTTTAATTGACCTATAGTCCTGAGATTCAAAAAAATGCAACTCTCCCATGTCAAACAATTTTGAAAATTAAATTGTTTTATGTCTTTGGGGCAATTAATTACTACCTACTAAAATTTTGAAGAATATTAAAATTTTAATTTTTAACAGGTAAGTCTACCTTGCATTTAAAAAACAAAATTTAAAATTTAAAAACTGCCTGTTCTATTTAAATTTATTGACCTTTTAATTTCCAACTCCTAAATTATCCCTTCTAAAGATAAGAACACCATTTTCTTTAAATAAATAAATATTTTTTAAACATGAAATTAAAATTGGTTCAGTCACCCACAAAATAACACTAAATAAACCAATAAGGAAACAAGGAAATAAATAAATAAATAAATAAAATGTTTAATGTGGACATTTCCCCTCTTCTCCAGCCTGTCATGTTTCTAGCTCCTCTTGGGTTCAAAAGCTCTGGCTGGTTTCCATCATCTCCTCCTTCCCTTCTGTCATCTGGGGGCCTTCTACACTGAGAATCAACAGCCAGGGCCACCCAGGTCATTAAAAATATCACAGTTAATAAAGTATTTGTAAAGGTTTTTTTTTTTTAAAAATTTCAATTGTGAAAAGAACTACCTTATTTAAGTATAAATAAAAATTTAAAAACATTTTTCTATGTAAAAACATGAAATTTCTGACTTGGAGTTTCCTCCTTCCCCCTACACCAACCCCACCTACACTCAATAAACAACAACAAAAAATAAAACCAGCCTTGTTCATCCAAAAAATGTGGAAATTTAAATGTCACACCAGAGTCTCCTCCTGAAAATAAAGTATTTTCCATTCTAAATCTTATGAAATTTTAATTTCCCATAATCCAAAAGGCCCAAATAGATTTTTATTTAAAAAAAATTCTGATAGCTTAATTTCTTGTTTTTCCTCCCATGTCAAGATAAAATACACCTCATCTTTTGGACAAAAACAAAACAACAAAACAAAACGAATCCCAAGAACCTTAATTTTTAATTCCTATACATCAGTTCAAAGATCCCAGAGATGGATTAAAATTCATGTTTTCCCTGATCAAAATTAAATCTTTTATTCAGTCCTTTTGGAATAAAAGAATACATTTCCATGAACAAGTGTTTTTAGAAATTAAATTTTAATTGATCTCCACTCTTAAAAAACCTTTAATCAGTCATGGACCTGAAATTATAAACTCTAATTCTTTCATGGAAAATAATTTTGAAAATTTAAATATTTATTGTTTAATGCTTCTGAGTGGATAAAAATAACCTTTCCACTTAAAAAAATCAAAATTTTAATTTTCAACAGATTTGTCCACACTGCATGGAAAAATAAAATTGAAAAACCACCTGTTGCATTTACCTATATTGAGCTTTTAATTTCCAATGCCTTGGTCAGCTCTCCTGAAGATGATGGAGGTCCTTAAGAAGGAAATGAATAAAAAAAAATGAGAAAACACATATAATTGGAAGAAATAAAACTTTTAAATAAAGCCCAGAAAGAGAAAACCAAGGGTGGAAGGAAATAAAATTGTTCAATGACAAACAGGAAAATGGAAGAAATAAAAATATACACTGAGCAAATTCATGAAACAAAAAGTTTAGTCTGCAAACAGGAACTACTGAGAAGGGCTCATCAACAGAATAGAAGAGATAAAAGTAAGAAACCCAGGCAATGAAGATAAGATAGAAGAAATGGATAGATCAGTTAAATATTTAAAATTTAATTAAATCCTGCCCAGTTATTTCTGAAACTAAAAATCAAGAAAACCTAAGATATTAAGAAAATGTATACAAGAATAATAAACAAAAGGGGAGGAAGGAACGCAGGTCAATGGCAGAGAGAAATTTTCAACAAATTACAGAAGAAATAATGTCCCTAAACTAAAGAGGAGAAGCCTAGGAAATTAAATAGAAGCATACAGAATATCAAATACATCGAACCAAAAACTCCACTCACTACCGAATAATCGAAAGAATAAAGCACACTAAAAGAAAGGTAGAAAACTTTGTAAACTGCAGGGAAAAACCAAGTGATACATACAAGCAGACATATTAGAATTACATTTGATTTGTCAATGGAGATGCTACTAGCCAGAAGGATCTGTACACATGTGTTGCACACACTAAGAGACCAAGGATGTCAACCCAGGCTACTATGACAAGCAAAGTTTTCAATTGCTACAGATGTCCTATGATAAATTAAATGGAAACAATACATATGTACAAATCCAGCCCCATAGAAGGTGCCTCATAGAAAGAAAACTCCAACCCTTGGAGAGTAACTACACAAATAGAAACACGGGAAATAATCTGACACAACTGAAGCCAAAAGGAGAAAATGGAAAAACCAACACTCTGTGCATCTCTGTCTCTTTGTTATGCTCTGTCTCTGTCTAACAAACACACAGGAGAATAATATAATAAGAATAAACAATCCGTGATCATCGATATCTCTCAATATAAATTATCTCAATTTCCCAATAAAAAGATACAGACTAACTGAATGAATACGACAACAAGGTCAACCTTTCTGCTGCATACAAGAAACACACCTCAACAGCAAAATTAAACATTCCCAATGCTACAGAGAGGCAAAAATTATTCCAAGCAAACAGACATAGAATCATGATTGCGTAGCCATTTAAATATTTATCAAATACTATGATACACACTTACATCCCATAGACATCGTCAAGGAGAGATTACAACTTAGAATTGGAGTTTATTCCTCAGAACTGAAAGGATGTTTCTACAATGTTGGCATAGGTATGCACTTTGTTACAAATATATAATTGTAAACATATATATTTTAAAATACATATCCACAACTTCTCATGACTTTTTACATTTTAGTAATACTTTATCATCCAAACACAGAGAAGCAAAAACAGGTACCTCTAAAACACTAGACTAGGAGCCCTATAAGTGAAAAATAGAACAGTAATGAATATACTGTATATTTGCTACATACTTAGTTGCTCTAAGTATGTAGTAATCAAAGAAAAAAAAACATACATTATCAAGAATGAATCTTTGATTTCATGACTAGACAGAGGAGCAAATGTATACTTAATTGGACTGCACACAAGAAACAAAGATTACTGATATTAACATACAGATAGTGAACTCATTCTCTTGAAAAACGTTTATTCACACAATGACATATAGAACAATGCTATAAGAGAGAACAATAATAGCAAAAGTATAAGTATTAATTTCAAAAGAGCCTAATTCTGACAGCATTAAGGATATTTGTATGTACACACAATCACCAAGACACCTCTGAATAAACAAATTAAAAAACCCAGAATCAATCTATGTGGTTGTATCATATAGAGTTATATGACGTACCAAACACCATTAGTTCCTATGATGACAAATGAGGACAGACAAACCTATTAATGATTAATGCACTAAAGATAGATAGCAAGAGCAGCTGACTCATATCCTTGGACATACTTGCAAATTAAATTTGAAAAATGAAATAGATGTATTCAAAATAATGATGTCTATGGGGCTACCCAAAACAAGAACAGCCATTGTAGCAAAGGCTGAGAACTGGCCTATCCATAATACTCATGTGTTAGAAGGAAGCACATCCCCTATATTTGTCTTGTGGTTCAAGATCAGCACTATGAATTTTGTGGTGCAAAGAGGAGAATATTGAACATTTGATTAAATCAACAACACAAGCAGTGTGATTTGTCCCTTCATCTCTTAGTAATAGGACACTTCCTATGACCACATAGACATTGCTCCTAGCTAACATCTGCTCCATTAATTTACACTCAATGCTTCAAACAAATTCTCTTAAATTAAATTGCTCTCCCGAATCTGTTTTTTTTTAAGAGTTTAAAAACTCATTTGAGTTGCAAAAATCAACTTCCCTTCTAGCAACAAAATTCATTCATAGTAATGAACCCCTAGATATTATTACTACTTGCTATTTATAATCTTTATTTTTTATTTCTTGCATGTATATTAATATAAAGATGCACATATGTGTATGTGGTGCAATATTAATGTGCAAGAGAACAACTTGGGGTGTCATTTCTCAGATTTCGTGAGAAATAAAGTTCAAAGTATATGATACCTGGATTAGATGTTACTGACATCCCAAGAATCTTTCTCTGAACAAAATCACCAAGCTTGTTAAAAAGTCAAATATAAGAAAAGACAGAGTACTCAACACATTCATAAGCACATTTGGTAAACTCTTGAAAGAGTAACAAATTATTGAACAGTTTTGAAGACAGCAAATACAATTTTTAGATGCCTGTATCATTTCTATTGAGAAAGAGGGGAAAAGTGTGTGTAGAACCTGATGGGACACAAAGATCTATGAGGAAATACTGATGGCAAAAACATAACTAAACTCTATTGTATGAAAATCTATTAGAGTTTTTAAAAGAACGAAAAGGATAAAGAAAGAAAACTGAAAATTCCAGGAGGAATAAACCAGTAATCCATATTTCTCCAGTGTTAATCAAGTTCCTTTCTCTTGGCTTCTGCTTTATGTCCTTGACTGACTTCCCTGCCTGAGGCCCTATGAACTAGGCCAAGTCAAACTTTCCTTTCTCAAGAACAGAGTGAATGCAGTGAGTCTAAAAGCATCCTGTGAAGTGGACAGTAGGAGACAAAATCAGAAAGACCTCACCATGACCAGCCACTCCTCCCTGTCCCTGGAAAGCATTTCCTTGCTCTCAATGGTGCAGCTGCTAAGGTGATGACTCTCACCCCCACAATGGAACTCAAGGAACAGCACACAAGACAACTTCTGACTTCATCAGAACTGCAGCTGAGTCAGAAACCTGGCTTCCAGAAGTACCCTACCATCTGATTGGTGAGTCTACTGCAGGATTCAATTGGATATTGAGGTCTGAGTGACAGCACTGGTGAGCTGAAGGAACAAAGTATCTTACTTCCCAGCCATGACTTCCAAATTGATAGACCTATCCCAGGTTGGCTGAAGATTTCTGTCAAATTCAACAAGTTCCTTTTGTTTATGGAAATCAATGGGTTAAGGTTTCAAAAGAAGTAAACAAATTTAGAAGGAGGCTAATGAGACAACATTTCCCAAGAGCACATTGTAATTCAAGGACATTATAAACTGAGTCAACAATGGCCTTTGGACTAAACCAAAGCCTCATGTGTAGAAAGAGGTTGGTCCTCAGGATATCAAGCAACTCTACTCCAAAGACTCTAGAACCAACCTCTAACATTTTAAAGAATGATATCCTGATTTTGAAGAATGATCTCTGTTCCTTTCTCAATATATTAAGGACTAGAGAAACTTTCAAAGCCTAGGCCAGTTTTTACACTCAAATAGAGCTAGTTTTTAGTACGTTCTAAGAGTTTTACACTAGAAATTTGACATTTTGGTAGAATATACACTTGGAGATAATGTGTGGAAGTTATAAGAGACATATAAGATACTGGGTAGCACTCCCCTATAAGCTGTGATAGAAAAGTAAAATTTGTAATGTGAAAAACTAATGAATGCTTAGAAGATAGTCACACAATGTAAAATTTAATTAAGGAAGATCTGCCTCAAAAATAACCCAAAAGTAAGTAAGTAGTATGATAAAAAAAATAATTTGAACATTTGGGATGCTAGGATGTATATGTTCATTCACCTTTCATGTATGTTCTTATTGGTCACATGTCTGCAATAATAACAGGCAATGTGATCCTCATTCATGGAGAAAGTAGAGCGACTTTCTGTGTAAAGATCTCTCTATAGTAAGCCATAGTTTTAAGAGGTAGTTTTAGTTGTGTCGTAATGGAGGCTGTGCACATCAATTTGATGATGCTTGTTATATATCCCCTGTTTATTTCATTGCCAATAAACATGGGCATAGTAGTGATGCTATGGATTACATGAATACTTTCTTGTGGCTCATTTAAGGTTTAGTTTAACAGATTGTGCCAAGGAAATAGGAATTTATTTCATTATCTTTTACACAGTTTCAATCCAGCCCTCTTGTATTTGATTTCTGTTGCTCAGCACTGTCTTAAGACAACAACTGATACCATCCTAGGATCAACTGTGCCTTCCTACAAATGATGTGATAACTCACACCTTTAATCCCGGCACAGGAAAGACAAAGTGGTGACCAACACCTTTTATTCCATAACTGCAGACAGATCTTTCTGTGTTTTGTGAATACAAAGCCCAAGTACCAGTAGTAACTCACTCCTTTAATCTTAATCACAGAATATGAAGCAGAGTTGAATCTAGGCATAAAACACCTGGGTAAGGAAGATATTTAAGGAAGCATATGCAGCAAGTGTGGTATGGTCTAGAAACAATAAGCCACACTGAGGACTCAGGAATATAGATTTTACCCCAAGAAGTTGGCTGAGAAAGAATTGAAAGTGGTCTGTTTCTTCTCTCTGATATTCCAGCTTCCCCTCCAGTGTCTGGCTTTGAGTTTGCATTAAATAACAGCTAGAATTTGTGTTACATCATAATTCTAAAAGCAAATAAGATTTTTAAAAGAAAACCTGATTAATAATAATTTAAATTGAGTGTCCCTGGTCCAAAAGGTACAAAAACAACCCCACAGAAATAACAACAATTTAAACGAAAAATATCTGACAGAAACACGATTTTCTCAGAAAAGCTAGACTTTATGGCCAACAGACCTTAAGGTTGCTTATGACCCTGTAATGTCTCAATGAGTAGCTTGTTAGAGTTCCCTGTTCCATACAGGTTTATACTTAATGGCTGGTTGTAATTGCCGAGTATATCTTTTGTAATGGTTTATAGGCAAATGTCTGGAAACACTGAGCATATCCTACAAACCTAACCTCTAACAGGCCTGGTAGTGGTTATTTTGGAGAGGTTTTAGAAGCAGTCAACCTTTAGCTAAATTCTATTTTGTGAGACCCTATACCCTCTGCAATGGAAAATCCTACATATCATCAGTTCTACTGTTCTTTATCACATTTTACTGGTCCAGTGTTACCTAACACATGAGATGCCTTTTACAAACTTCATAAAATTAACTGTAAATAAGTCTTACATGCACAGGTTGAGTGCTAAGTGCTAGACATCTAGAATGTACTTGACAAATTAGGATCTTCATGTTTGACTACCAGCTTTCATTTATGCAGCAAAGGCATGTTAAGAGTGAACAAAGATATTTCTACACACAGTTCCCTGCTCTCAATTCTGTGAGCAGATTTAAGTCACAGAGCAAAGTTATTCAGAGACAAGGCCCCAGGTCAAGGAGTTTCAGGTACCATGTGGAACTACATACAATAGAGATTCTGGCTGCAGGTTTCCACCAAAATCCCTGAAACAGACACCTCTCTAACTGTGCACCTCCGAATCTTTTTCACCCCATCTGTGGGCAATAGTCCTTCCCTTACCTTGTTGTGGTTTCCCAGCTTGGCCATGTTTTCTGCTCAAGAACCTGCAACAGCACAAACAGCACAGCAGGCAATCCTCCCAGAAACAGCACAAACAGCACAGCATGCAAACCTCTGCTCCAAATTCCTTCTCAAAGCCCAGCAATGGGAAGGGCCCAGCACCACTTCTGACTGGGAGATCGCTTCCAGGCTTTGATTGGCTAGTGAGACCTGAGCAACAAAAGCACCTCCCATTGGGTGCCCTGTTCTTAAAGACACAGTGCAATGGTCCCTGATCCAGCCTTGCAGCATAGACACAGAGATTTTCAAGATCAGAGGAGATAGGAATTGCAAAAGCCTATCCCCTGGGATCCAGAGGGAAATCCTGCATGTTTGTGCATGCCATAGGCATTTTTTGTTCCTCCTCTAGAGACCTTGTCCTCTAGATTCAGGCTGCTCTCAGCAGGCTGGCTCTGAGCAGCAAACCCTTAGCCTGGAGCAGGTGGGGGAGGGCAGTGGATGCAGGACCCAGGAGAGAAATACTGCCCAGGGAGACCAGGAGGGGGCTCTGAAGGTCTCCCTGCTCACAACACCAGCTTCTCCCTAGGGGCCATCAGGATTTCCCCAAAGGGATCCTGTGGCAGGGAGAAGGGGGGCTCTCCAGTGCAGTACACATGAACCCTGCTGCCTGCCTGCTTGCTCAGAGTGCAGCTCCCCTGAAGCTCGGATCTGCCCTGGCTGCATCTCTGTCCACCAAGTGCCAAGGGGAGCCAGACTCCCTCTTTAAAATGCAGGGCCATCCCCTGACTTGGGACCCAGGGAGGCCCAGAGGGTGTACAGGTCCCTGAGTGCAACCAAGGCCATGGCCATCCCCCATCTGTGGCCAGTGATCATGGGCATAGTCCTTGCCACCTGTCTTTGTGGTTCTGGTGAGTTCTGGAAAGTCACATTGCATGCTCTCTTGGGAGGCTTGTAGGGGACCACACTTAGGAATGCTCAGCTCTGGGGAGGGAGGGACACTGACCCTTGCAGCAGGACCAGAGGGGAGCCCCTTTGGGCCAAACTTTCTGGAGGAGCATGCAGAAAGTGAGGGAGCCTCTTGTTGCTGCAAAGCATCTCAGAAGCCTGGGTTTTACCAAATCCAAGAACAGTTGTCAGCACCTAGGCTGGCAAATATAGATGTCCCAAGCTTCCCATTAAGGGAAGTTTGCTGGTTTTAAGGCCCCAAAGAATAGGTGAAGGGTTGGAATAACCCTGGAAAGAGAAGACTGTCAAGATTAGTGAATTTTAACTATGCAACAGTGCCCAGGAAAGGATGTGTGTGTGTGTGTGTGTGTGTGTGTGTGTGTGTGTGTGTTTGTGTGTATGTGTTGGGGTTGGGTCCCCTTATGTCAGATGCCTAAGAATTTAGCAGTGCTGAGCTTCTGTGTATGGAGAAGGATGTCTTAGACATTCTCTATACTTGATGCTCCCTGAATCTGCTTCGGGAAGATACTCCCTAAGCTGGCAAGGCCACTGGTCATCTTAACAGTGTGGATTTCTGAACTGCCAATCCAGCTTTAAGAGATCCCAGTGAAGGATGTGATGACTTAGGCCTATGGTTAGTTCCCTGTAGAACATCGACATACTGAATCCTTTATCCCTCACTGCCTCACTGCCCTGCATATCCTGACCTCCCCTAAGCCTCCTTGTCCCTCCTGCTCTACCCCCACATCACTGTACCTGAATCCTCACTTCAACAAACCCTTTCAAATATCCTCCCCTATCCAGGCCCCTTCATTGCTGCCAGTCTCTCAACACAGACAGCTTTGACTTGAGGTCTCCACAAAGTCTCCTGAGCTTCTCTTCCACAGGGCTCAGTGATGTGCCCTGGGGCAGGCTAAAGGAAGACAGACACCTCTCGTCCTAACACTTCATTCTCAGTACATTCCCAACACTGTCACTGCAATGACACTAAATACCCTGTTTTCCATCACTGCTATGCACCAAATCACAGCTCCCAAGTAGTTAATGCTTTTCTTTCTTTTTTGTTTTAGTTTGGGCTTGAAGGCCAAGCAGGGAGGAAGAATGAAATTTAATCTATCCACTTCCACATCCTTATTCCTGACCACACACTCCCCACCCTGTCAGAGTGGAGACTAGTAAGACCAGGACCTCCTGATAGGGCAGGCACCATGCTCAGGTTACACATGTATGTAGATAACAGGGCATCACACATGCATATGTTAGTGATCCAATCAGAAGTGTGCTTGCATCTGTTCTTACAGTGATTTCCACAGAGTAGCATTTTCATGTGCATGTAAAGTTGATGTCAATATTTGGTTGCTAAACACATCATTCACATGTTGTACCCCTTGCCTCTAAATGGAAGCAGAGCTTTCTCTAATCATCCCCACCAGTCCCGTACTCCTTCTCGGCTGCCCTCTCTCTGTGGGCCCTTCTCTCTTAGGGAAGTTATGGCCCAAAGTACTGTGTGGGGACTTTATAGCCAAATAGAGCTGGTTTTCACTTTAAGTCACATGCCATTGGACAAGCAACCATTTCATGTCCACATCTACAAGATGGAGTCTGACTGATGAGTAGGCAGCAGACCCAAGGTAGACTGCAGATATCAGGTGCTCATGGCTTATTGACATCTGTCTCCATTTTCCCTGTACTGGAGACCATGACTTGGACAATGACAAAGACAGACATGAGCCTTCAGTTAAAGCAGGGCCTGGGCTCCGACCCTAGCCAAAGTAGTGGCTTCATTGCACAACTGTACTCTGTATCCAGCCCACTCTACCTGTGACTTGCTATAAGGACTTGGGTTTAAATTATGCTCAAAGGGTGAAATAATAGAAAAATCCAATTTGACTCTTTCCCACCTGAATTGTCCAAATTCCCTTTTTGCCCCCTTTCTGAGATCCCCAAAACTATCCGAGACTGATGGAGTTTCGGTCCCTGTGTGATAGACAACTGAAACTCCCTGTGTGACAGGCAATTGCTCAGATGGCTGTTTCCTCAAGATTCAGGCTTCAGAACTCTCACATAAAGCTTTGTTTACAGGGTTTATGGTTGCTTACCTAGCTGCCCACGGGACACACTTCCTGCCTCCCTTTTAGGATGTGCCTGACATTCTGAATTTACATCTTATCTCTGCACAGAATTGCTAGGGCAGGACCACCCAAGATAACAACAAACATTCCTTTGCATCCCCCCTATCTTACAGGACCAGATATATGCCCCCTCCCCTACCTAGAGTGCTGTATAAGTGCCTTGATCCCACTCATGAGTGTATCAGTTAAACTTTTTCTTTTTATCTTGCAAGAAATCTGGGTATGGGGTCATTTTCTTTAATCCAGCCGGTAACAAGGGTGCTGTATGGGAGATTTTTGCCATTACTTTTTTAGTTAATCCTGTCCAGGGACCATGTTCTGATTCTATCTCTATGTACAGGATGTGGCCACAGAGCCCTGGGTCTGTGTGAATGCCACTTCTGTCCCTGCCGATTGATTGCTGTGTGATGTCAGATAAATCCCTCAATCTTTCTGGATTGAACTTCTTTATGGTTAGCTGCAGGCAGAGGCTGATGCCAAGGGAAACTGCCCCTAGAGACTGGTGTGGGTGGACTGGGTACTTAGTTGCAAGCTCTCCATGGAATTGCTCACACCTGCCAAAAACACCAGCAGCCCTGGAAGTATCTGGCTGCATTCATTGTCTGGAGGCCAGGTGGCTTCTGAGGCAGAGCCACAGTTGAGGTAGATTGAACTGAATCGTGGTCCCAAACCAAGAAGGGAGGTCTTGTTGTGAACACCTCTAGTGATTAGCAGGAACCCTAGTCAGGAAGTTGAAGGTCTGCTCCTTCTCTCAATTCTGAGTGCAGAGACCATTTTAACCCCAAAACCCATATCTCAGACAGTTGAGGGAGATGGTACTTGGGAAGTTGGCAAGCTCTGAAGACTGGGTTTGTAAGGACCAGGGTTATGTAAGGAGTTGCTTGTGAGTACAAATTTACATAGCCAAGTATACAACCATCCCTTGTGAGCATCTCCTAAGATCTCATGCCCTTGCCACCTCTTAATCCTCACTCTCCATTCCACTCATCCCTGAACCTCTTAAGTTTCAGTAAAATTCACCCATAAATACAGGAGCATTGTACCAGCACCTGGCAGGTACTTAATATATGTGAACAGTTGACTGGTGTGTAGGGCTGGAGGTCCATCCTTTTGAGTGAGAAGCAGGAGTGTGGCTGCCTAGAAGAGGACATTGCTGAGTGAGCAGTTGCAGGTAGTCCGAAGAAAGGATGCATTTTCCAGGATATATCTGACTTTGGTTTTTGCCAGTTGAATGTAGAACCTATAGAAGCCATATCCCCTCTTCAGGGCTGGTTGCTGACTGACTCAGTCCCACCCTGTTTAAGATTGGAGTGACTTGATAGGTTTTGTGGAGGGGCTAAGTAGCAGTTGCTCCTTACAGAAGAGGAAAAATTGATCAAGGAATATTTAGAGCCTGTTTTGGTAGGGGAGAAACTCTGAAAATCCTGTCTCTTAATTGGATCATAGTGGGAGCACCATAGGTCAGTCACTATCTTGATGGATGTGTATCCAAAGCTGCATTCCTCCTCCATCTGAATGTCACCACTGTGTCTTCTCTGGAATGTCACCTTGAGCTCCAAGCAAAATTATACCTGATTGGGGAGTGAGGGGCTAGGGAATCTGCCTATACTGACATGTGAAAATAGAAAAATCCTGTAACTCTCTCCCCCTTGACCTCTTCCTGAGGTCTCTGAAACTAGCCAAGGTGGAGATGGCTGCTTGAGACACACCCAGCAGCCTGAGCCTGAAAGATACTTCCTGAATTCCTGAGACCCACCTGGTAGAGGAGCTTGACCTTCCAAGCTGAGACCACATTCCTGTGAGATCCCACCTGCAACCTAGGTGGGGTCACCCCGGAAAGTCCTACCATGAGAATTGTTAACTGTTAACTGTTTAAAGCTTGCACAATGAAATGAATGTGTTCAGGTGCTACAGGAAATAGCTTGCCTGCCTGCATTCCTAAACTCTGTTGCTGACCTTTGGCCCCGACCTATTAGAGCACCAAGTCTGCCCTATTAGCACACCTAGCCCACCCATACCTTCTCCCGTATCTAAAATAGGGTACAAGAATACTGCCCCGAGAATATTCGAGGACTCAGGCTTTTCAGCATCATGCCTGGGGTCCACACATGCCTGTGTACCAGTATTCATATTCATTAAACTCTCTTTTTTTTAATGTTAACAGTGTTCATTAGTTGTGGTCCTGGGGTGTCTTGGGGTGTCTTGGGGTGCCCTAGGGGCGCCCGCCTATTACAGACATACCTGAGGGACCTTACAGGGAACTAGGAAACAGAGCTCTTGACCCAGTATCCCACCAGACTCTAAAGCCAGGTTATAAAGTGAACTCTTACTGTCCCTTCCACCCAGGATCATGTAGGGAAAGTCATCCCCAAATTAGACTGTATCTTCTCTTAATTGGTGCAGAGCCCAAGGAAGCCTAGTCATTGAAGGGTTTTCTCTGGTCTGTGTTTCTTCCCTCTCTTTCTCCCATCCCTCATGATTGTGCTCACTGCATGACCTGACACACAGCTTTTGGACTCACACTATCCTCTTACAAATTGTCATGGTTGCTTGGTGAGCAGGGTTCCTCCAGCCAACATGGTTGTGAGACACATGAGCAGCCAAGTCCTGCAGTCCCTTCAGCTAGTGAGACTCAGATCTCTGCATGAAGTCAGTTGCTGGGGGGTGGGGCAGGCACACCAGGAAGTGTCTCTGTTGGAGAAACGCCCTTGCTGTGGTTCATGCCCCAGGCAGCCAAATTAATGAGAGGTGAGCTGCAGCCCAGTCAGGAAGGGCAGGACCCTCTCCTCTCCAGTTTGTATGATTGGTGACTCTTTGTTGGGGTGGGGGGGGTTGTATTAACTGATTTCTGGCTGAGCATTTGGCTGCAGCCTGGTCCTGGAAGTCTTGCCCTGGAAATCCTACCCAGCTTCCATCAGGGGTAAAACCCCACCCCTACCTGCCCTGCTCTGAGACACTGGCTGAGGAGTGTAGGTCAGACCTCCTGCAAGAGGAAGCTGCACAACTGCCCCAGTGTTTCAAGTATTTTGAGAACCTCATCCCCATTTCGAATATGGGGCAGCACTTGTTTGAGCCAAAACCTGACCCTCTATACAAATTGAAAGCCCTATCTGGATCTTTGAGACAAGCCCTCTAAATTATGTATTTCTGGCAGGCCTTCCTGCAACTTGCCCTGTAGACCAGATTGAACTCAAACTTACAGAGATCCTCCTGTCTCTGCCACCCAAGTGGATGCTTGTATTAACTTCATGCTGTTTGGCCTATGGCTCATGGAAAATTGCTAGCTATCTCTTACATCTTAAATCAACCCATTTCTAGTAAACTTTCTGCCATGGGTCCATTGGCTCACCTGTGTTCCTTACATGTTGCTCCTTTTGGTAGCTGGCTCAGTCTGTCCCTGACCCCACCCTTCCTTTCCTACCTATTCTGATTCCTCTGCTGCTTTTTCTATGGTGCTTGTCAAGGGCCAAAAGAGCTCCCTTATTTAAAGATTGAGATTCACAGCACTGACATCCCAACAATCTTTCTCTCAACATAATCTCCAAGCTTGTTAAAAACTCAAATGTAAGAAAAGACAGAAGTACTCAACACTTTCATAACCACATTTGGTAAACTCTTGGAAAGAGTAACAAACTATTGAAAAAGAATAATGTTAAAAGATGAACTAATTTTGAGGGTTTGTTTATTTAGTTAATTAGTCTTCTAATTTATTTGATTTTATTTTTACTACATAACACAAGCTGGCTCTTAATTCACATCTGTATTCTGCTTGGCTTATCCACAGTGTGACACCACCTAGAATTATTTGGGAAGAAGAAATTCAATCATAGGGTGTGAATTTGACTAATGGTTTATGAGGGAGGACCAAGCTCACGGAGAGCTAAATTATTCCTAGGAGTGTCATAGAACAGTTTTGAAGAAAGCAAACACAATTTTTAGATGCTTGTATCATTTCTATTGAGAGAGAGGGAAAAAGTGTGTGTAGATCTTGATGGGAAACAAAGATCTATGAGGAAATACTGATTGCAAAAACATAACTAAACTATATTGTATGAAAGTCTATTAGAGTTTTTAAAAGAAAGAAAAGGACAAAGAAAGAAAACTGAAAATTCCAGGAGGAATAAACCAGTAATCCATATTTCTCCAGTGTTAATCAAGTTCCTTTCTCTTGGCTTCTGCTTTATATCCTTGACTGACTTCCCTGCCTGAGGGCCTATGAACTAGGCCAAGTCAAACTTTTCATTCTCAAGAACAGAGTGAATGCAGTGAGTCTAAAAGCATCCTGTGAAGTGGACATTAGGAGACAAAACCAGAAAGGGACACCTCACCATGACCAGCCACTCCTCCCTCTCCCTGGAAAGCATTTCCTTGCTCTCAATGGTGCAGCTGCTAAGGTGATGACTCTCACCCCCACAATGGAACTCAAGGAGCAGCACAAAAGACAACTTCTGACTTCATCAGAACTGCAGCTGAGTCAGAAACCTGGCTCCCACAGTACCCTACCATCTGACTGGTGGGACTCCTGAAGGATCCAACTGGATAGAGAGGTCTGAGTGACAGCACTGGTGAGCTGAAGGAACAAAGCATCTTACTTTCCAGCCCTGGCTTCCAAACTGACAGACCTATCCCAGGTTGGCTGAAGATTTCTGTCAAATTCAACAAGTTCCTTTTGTTTATGGAAATCAATGGGTTAAGGTTTCAAAAGAAGTAAACAAATTTAGAAGGAGGCTAATCAGACAACATTTCACAAGAGCACATAGTAATTCAAGGACATTATAAACTGAGTCAACAACAGCCTTTGGGCTAACAACCAAAGCCCCATTTGTAGAAAGAGGTGTGTCCTCAGGATCTCAAGCAACTCTACTCCAGAGGCTCTGGAACCAACCTCTAACAGCTCTACCAAGCATATTCCTGATTTTAAAGAATGATCTCTGTTTCTTTCTCAATATATTAAGGACTTAGAGAAACTTTCAAAGCCTAGGACAGTTGTTACACTCAAAGAAAGCTAGTTTTTAGTACGTTCTAAGAGTTTTACACTAGAAATTTAACATTTTGGTAGAATATACATTTGGAGATAATGTGTGGAAGTTCTAAGAGACATCTAAGATACTGGGTAGCACTCCACTATAAGCTGTGTCAGAAATGTAAAATTTGTAATGTAAAAAACTAATGAACGCTTAGAAGATAGTCCCACAATATAAAATTTAATTAAGGAAGATCTGCCTCGAAAATAACACAAAGATAAGTAAGTAGTATGGTAAAGAAGGATTTTCAATATTGGGATGCTAGAATGCCTAAGTTCATTCACCTTTCATGTATATTCTTCTTGGTCACATGTCTGCAATAATAACAGGTAATGTGATCCTCATTCATAGAGAAAATAGAGCGACCCTCTGTGTAAAGATCTCTCTATAGTAAGTCATAGTTTTAAGAGGAAATTTTACTTGTGTTGTAACAGAGGCTGTGCACATCAATTTGATGATGCTTGTTATATATCCACTGTTTATTTCATTGCCAATAAACATGGTTATACTAGTGATGCTATGGATTACATGAATAGTTTCTTATGTCTCATTTAAGGTTCAGTTTAACAGATTGTGCCAAGGAAATAGGAATTTATTTCATTATCTTTTACACAGTTTCAATCCAGCCCTCTTGTATTTGATTTCTGTTGCTCAGCACTGTCTTAAGACAACATCTGGCATTGTCCTAAGATTAACTGTGCCTTCCTATAAATGATGTGGTAATTCACACCTTTAATCCCAGCACAAGAAAGACCAAGTGGTGACCTACACCTTTTATACCATAACTGCAGACAGATCTTTCTGTGTTTTGTGAGTTCAAGGCCTAAGTACCAAACAGTAGTAGCTCACACCTTTAATCTTAACCATAGAATATGAAGCAGAGTTGAATCTAGGCATAAAACACCTGGGTGAGGAAGATATTTAAGGAGGGATATGCAGCAAGTGTGGTATTCTCTAGAAACAATAAGCCACACTGAGGACTCTGGAATATAGATTTTACCCCGAGTCGTTGGCTGAGAAAGAATTGACTGTGGTCTTTTTCTTCTCTCTGATATTCCAGCTTCCCCTCCAGTTTCTGGATTTGAGTTTGCATTAAATAACAGCTAGAGTTTGTGTTACACCATAATTCTAAAAGCAAATAAGATTTTTAAAAGAAAACCTGGTTAATAATAATTTAAATTGAGTGTTCCTGGGCCAAAAGGTACAAAAATAAAGAATAAAAAACCCACAGAAATAACACCAATTTAAATGAAAAATATCTGGCAGAACCATTATTTTCTCAGAATAAAACTAGAACTTTATGGCCAACAGACCTTAAGGTTGCTTATGACACTGTAATGTCTCAACGAGTAGCTTGTTAGAGTCCCCTGTTCCAAAGAGGTTTATAATTAGTGGCTGGTTGTTATCACCGAGTATACCTTTTATAATGGTTTATAGGCAAATGTCTGGACAACACTGAGCATATCCTACCAACCTAACCTCTAACAGGCCTGGTAGAGGTTATCTTGGGGGGGGGTTAGAAGCAGTCAACCTTCAGCTAAATTCTATTTTGTGAGACCCTATACCCTGTGCAATGGAAAATCCTACATATCATCAGTTCTATTGTTCTTTATCACATTTTACTAGTCAAGTGTTACCTAACACAAGAGATGCCTTTTACACACTTCATAAAATTAACTGTAAATAAGTCTTATATGTACAGGTTGAGTGCTAAGTGCTAGACATCTAGAAAGTACTTGACAAATTAGGATCTTCATGTTTGACAACCAGCTTTCATTTATGCAGCAAAGGCATGTTAAGAGTGAAAAAAGATATTTCTACACACAGTTCCCTGCTCTCAATTCTGTGAGCAGATTTAAGTCACAGATCAAAGTTATTCAGAGACAAGGCCAGGAGTCAGGGAGTTTCAGGTACCACATGGAACTTCATACAATAGAGATTCTGGCTGCAGGTTTCCACCCAGATCCCGGAAACAGACACCTCTCTAACTCTGCACCTCCGAATCTTTTTCACCCCATCTGTGGGCAACAGCCCTTCCCTTACCATGTTGTGGTTTTCCAGCTTGGCCATTTTCTCTGCTCAGCAACTGCAACAACAAACAGCACAGCAGGCAAACCTCCCAGAAAAAGGATGAATAGCACAGCATGCAAACCTCTGTTCCCAATTCCTTCTCAAAGACTGGAAACAGGAAGAGCCCAGCACCACTTCTGACTGGCAGATCACCTGGAGGCTCTGATTGGCTAGTGAGGCCTGAGTGACAAAGGCACTTCCCATAGGATGCCCTGTTCTTAAAGACACAGTGCAATTGTCCCTGACACAGCCTTGCAGCAATGACACAGAGCTTTTCAAGATCAGAGGAGATAGGCATTGCAAAATCTCATGTCCCTGGAATCTAGAGGGAAATCCTGCATGTTTCTGCACACCTTAGGCATTTTCTGTTCCTCCTCTAGAGGCCTTGTCCTCTAGATTCGGGCTGCTATCAGCAGACTGGCTCTGAGCAGGAATCCCCATTGTTGGGCAGGTGCCATGGGGGAGGGCAGTGGATGCAGGAACCAGGAGAGAAATCCTGCCCAGGAAGACCAGCAGGAGTCTTGGAAGGTCTCCCTGCCCACAACACCAGCTTCTCCCTAGGGGGCCTCTGGATTTCCACAAAAGCATCCTGTGGCAGGGTGTGAGGGGGGATCTCCAGTCCAGTATGCATGGAGCCTGCCACCTGCCTGCCTGTCTGCCTGCTTGCTAAGAGTGCAGCTAGCCTGAAGCTAGGATCTGCCCTGGCTGCATCTCTGTCCACCAAGTGCCAAGGGGAGCCAGACTTCCTCATTAAAATGCAGTGCCATCCCCTGAATTGGGACTCAGGGAGGCCCAGAGGAATGACCTCTCTCCTGTCTGCTGGTCCCTGAGTGCAACCCAGGCCATGGCCATCCCCCATCTGTGGCCAGTGATCATGGACATAGTCCTTGCCACCTGGCTTTGTGGTTCTGGTGAGTTTTGGGGAATCACTTTGCATGTTCCCTGGGGAGGCTTCTGGGGGACCACACACAGGAATGCTCAGCTCTGGGGAGGGAGGGACCCTGACCCTTGCCGCAAGACCAGAGGGGAGCCCCTATTGGCCAAACTTTCTGGGGCTGCATGTAGAAAGGGAGTGAGCCTCTTGCTGCTGCAAAGCATCTCAGAAGCCTGGATTTTACAAAATCCAATAACAGTTTTCAGCACCTAGGCTGGCAAATGTAGATGCCCAAAGCTTCCCAGTAAGGGAAGTTTGCTGATTTTAAGGCCCCAAAGAATAGGTGAAGGATTGGAATAACCCTGGAAAGAGAAGACTTGATACACTCAAAGATTAGTGAATTTTAACTGTGCAACAGTGCCAAGGAAATGGTGTGTGTGTGTGTGTGTGTGTGTGTGTGTGTGTGTGTGTGTGTGTGTGTGTTGTAGGTGGGTTAAGGGAGCTCTTCCAGGGAAAACTGCCACAAATATCCATTCACAGTTTCCAAATTTGGCACCTGACCCCTGGCCACATCTAAGACAATGTCCTCCTCTGTCTCCACCACACAAGTGCAGGCATACACTCAGGCCTCAGGCATGGAGCACCCAACAGACTCTAGTTCTTTCCTCAGGCAGTCAAAGCAATGATGGGACCCCTGTAGTGGTCTGTGGCTCCTAAGATCCCTGGTGGAGGTGGGCGTCAAGAAAGGAGGGCAGAGAGGAGTTGTTTGCTGTTGGTTGTCAGGCTTCTCTTCTCAGAAACCACCTGGCTTTGCTTTCTCCCCCACTTGTCTTGTTGGCAACCCTGAGCAGCTACTTCATAACCCAGGTGTTTAGCCCACCTCCTTGCATGAGGAGACTTGGAAAAAGGTTTTATCTGCTCTCCTGAAGCCTGAACCAAAGCTGAGCTCTCTCTCTCTCTCTCTCTCCCTTCCTTGCTCCCCCACACCCGTGTGTGTGTGGGGGGGGGGGGTCCCCTTATCTCAGATGCCCAAGAATTTAGCAGTGCTGTGCTTCTGTGTATGGAGAAGCATGTCTTAGACATTCTCCATACTTGATGCTCCCAGAACTTGCTTCAGGAAGATACTCCTAAGCCAGCAAGGTCACTGGTCATCATAACAGTGTGGATTTCTGAACTGCCAATCCAGCTTCAATAGAGCCCAGTGAAGGATGTGATGACTTAGGCCTTTGGTTTGTTCCTTGTAGAACCTTGGCTTACTGCATCATTTACCCCTCACTGCATCATTGCCTTCCACATCCTGCCCTCCCCTAAGCCTCCTTGTCCCTCCTGCTCTACCCCCCCATCACTGTACTGGAATCCTCACTTTAACAAACTCTTTCCAATATCCTCCCCTAGCCAGGCCCCTTTATTGCTGACAGTCTCTCAACCCAGACAGCTTTGAGTTGAGTTCTCCACAAAGTCTCCTGAGCTTCTCTTCCACAGGGCTCAGTGATGTGCCCTTGGGGTGGGGTAAAGGAAGACAGACACCTCTGGTCCTAACACTTCATTCTCAGTACATCCCCAAACATTGTCATTGCCTATGACACTAAATAACCTGTTCTCCATCCCTGACATGCTCCAAATCACAGCTGCCAAGTAGTTAATGCTTTTCTTTCTTTTTTGTTTGGAGTTTGGGCTTGAAGGCAAAGCAGGGAGGAAGAATGAAGTTTCACCTATCCACTTCCATATCCTTATTCCTGACCACACAGTCCCCACATTGTCAGATTGGAGAGTAGGAAGACCAGGACCTCCTGATGGGGCAGGCACCATGCTCAGGTTACACATGTATGTAGATAACAGGGCAGTACATATGAGTATGTTAGTGATCCAAACACAAAGTGTGCTTGCATCTGTTGACTGGGTGCTTTCCATTTCACCCTGTCTCTGTTCTTACAGTGATTTCCACTGGGTAGCATTTTCATGCGCATGTAAAGTTGATGCCAATATTTGGGTTGCTAAACACATCATTAACATTTTGTAGTCCTGAGATTTAAAAAAATAAACTCTTTATGTGAAATAATTTTAAAAATTAATTTTTATTGGTTAATGGTTCTGAGTAGATTAAAAACACCACCTTTTCCATTTAAACCCTGCATGTAAAAAACAAGAGCAAGAGGCTCCCTCCCTTTCTGCATGAAGCCCACTGGGGCTTACATCTGGTACTGCTACAATGGTCAGGGTCTCTCCCTCCCCAGAGCTGAGCATTCCTAGGTGTGGTCCCCCAAAGCCTCCCCAGAGAGCATGCAAAGTGATTCCCCAAAACTCACCAGAACCAGAAAGCCAGGTGGCAAGGACTATGCCCATGATCACTGGCCAGAGATGCTTACAATAGTTTCAGGCTGATCAGCCTATGGCCTAGGCATATAACTTCCTACCTCATTACCTTATTCTAACTCATGACTCTTATCCTTTCCCAGAACAGCACAGCTGTCCTCTGATTCCTCTGGCTTCTTTCTGGCATTCTTCTTTGTTCCACCTGTTCCCAGAGTTCTCCTAGATGGGTAGCCCCACCCACACTTCTTGTCTGCCATTTCCCAATCAGGACATTTTATTAAACTCATAGGCTGGACAATTATTTACACTGAAATAACATAATCCCCCTACAGAGTAGATCTTGACCTATAATCATCCCAAACCCAGATATCTAGATGATAGCATATGAACAAGTTAGGAACAGCCCGGGCAAGAATTCTACACCAGAAACCAGCTATTCTAACCCAGCAGGCCCTGAATATTCCAATATTAATGAAAAACAAGGAAATGATCATAACACCAACTATATGAAGATGATAGAGGTCCTTAATGAGTAAATAAATAAATCCATTAAAGAAAGTGAGAAAGCACATGCAACTGTAGGAAATAAATGAAATCTTTGAATAAAGCCATGAAAGATAAAACAAACATTTGAAGGAATAGAATAAGCTGCCCAACCCAGAATATCAAAATGGAAGAAATAAGAATAATATACATTGAGAGAATCCCTGAAATGACAAGTTTAGGAATTCAAACAGGAACTACATACAGAAGCAAGCAAGCTTCATCAGCAGAATAAAAGATAAAACTAAGCAATTCAGGAGAAGATAAGATTAAAGAAATTGATATATCAATTAAAAATATATTGAATTAATTCCTTCCCCAAATTTCTAAAATTAAAAATACAGGAAATTGAAGATATTAAAAATGAATAAAAGAATAATAAAAAAGGAAAAAGATGAAACTCGGGTCAATGGCCCAGAAAAATTTTCAACAAATTACAGACAAAATTAAGTCCCTAAGCAAGCAAGATAAAAAGTAAATAGAACCATACAGAATACCTAATATATTGAACCAAAAATCTACTAACTACTCAATAATTAAATCTTTGCACACAGTTATATAATCCAAGGTCTTGGAAGTTACCCGGACCACAGCAAGTGTGAGACGAGCCTTCTCTACATAAAAAAATTAAGAAAACCTTCCCAGCAATGCTAGCTTAAATATATTAATAAGCTAAATAAAAACTTTAAAACAGGATAAATGTAATTTAGATAAAACATTTTTAGACTATCCAAAAATATTGACACTTCAGTGATAGAATACAAGAAACAAAAACACCTTTAAAAACTAAAAGTGAAGTCATCTAACAGTACAACTAACCTCTTGCAAGAAAATCCACAAATGAAGTAAAAACTGATACAAAAGATTTACTAAGCTTGGTATATTCACCAAAATCATATTAAATAAAAGATTTTCAAGTATCAAACAAGTATTTCTAAAAGGGGAAGCAGCACAATGGTATCAGAACTTCCTAGTCTGAGCCTTACCTGGGTTTTACTCCAAAATGAAAATATCCTAAATTAATGGAGAAGCAATGATATATAAAAGTTATAATTATAGAAGCAAATACAAAAAGGAAATTTGAGTAATAATGACTTAGAAATAAATTTTGTAGACATGGAACAAAATATACAAGAAGTAGATATAAATCACACAGATATGAATGAGAACAATTGGCAAAATGAACTTTGATTTTCTTAAAAACTTTATGGCACATCAGACCTTAAGGTTGCTTGTTATCCTGTAAGTCCTCAATGAACAGCTGGTAAAAATTCCCTCTTTGATATAGGCTTGTGCCTAATGGCTGGTGATGAGAAGTGGTTCCTATGTAACAGTTCAGAGACAAATGTCTGGATAATCCTGTGTAGATCCCACCATCCTAATCTTTAACAGGCCTGGTTGCAAACACTTATCTTTTCAGTATTTTAAAGGTAGTCGTTCAGCTAAATTCTATTTTGTAAAACTTACTACTTCCTGAGCATTAGTAAATCCTTGTATCATTAATCCTACCCTTCTACTTCGCATCTTACTAGTGGAGTGCTACCTAACACATGGGATGACTTTTACAATGTACACAAAATTGACTGTAAATAAATCATACTGTTACACTTAAATGTAAAGTGAAAAATATCTAGAAGTTACTTCGAATTTAAACCTTTCTAAATTGGCAACCTGCTTTTCCTGGGTTCACCCAAAACACACCTTTCTACACACAGCCCCTTGGTCCTAATCTGCCTACAGAACAACATGACTCAACCAACTTTTTGGTTCAGAAAGTTTCAAAGACAACAAACATGGCCCCTGGCAGCTGAGGGACTCTGCTTGTAGGATCCCACCCAGATCAGGAATGGACTCACACTTTACCATGTGCTCGATTCCATCTATGGACACCAGCCCCTCACTCACCATGACCTGCTTTCCCAGCTTAGCCATGCTCTCTCTTGAGATCCCTGCAGCAGCAAAAACAGCACAGCACACAAAATTGCTGATGCAAAATTCTCTTCAAAGCCAAGACTGAAGCAGGCAACAGGAAGGTTCCTGCACCACTTCTGACTGGTAGGTCACCTGTAGAGCTTGATTGCCTAATAAGGCCTCAGCTCTTCCCATATGCTAACACTGTGCTTAAAGACACAGCCCAGTGGTCCCAGTCCATAGACTTCATCCCAGACAAAGACTTTTTTAAGATATGCAGATGTGCATTTTAATGGCAGTGGGCCCTGCCCCCATTAGCTGGCCAGGCTATCTATTTGCACTCCAGAGGCACATTCCTTTCTTCATCCTGGATAAAATGTAGGTAGAAAGTAGTGTAGCCCACTATAATATGCAGGGAGGCAAAGAGCTGAGAATATTACCAAAGAGAGATTTAGAAACAAGAAATAAATACCTCTGCATATTCATTTTGTACCACAAGTTCTTTGTAGCTTTTTTTATTTAAAAATGTTTTTATACCCCCTACTGTTCCCATTCCTGCCCACCTCGCAGTTCTTGGAAAGACCACAAGATAAACATTATCTACCTCCTGCATTCCTGCATGGAACAACACCCATGACCTGTACCTAAACTTTCTTGTCCAACTCCCAATAAAAGCTTTAACTAATTTCAGCTCCAGGCTCTCTGTTCCTCCTTGTTCCTTAAAAGTCCTATATCAGCATTGGTCCTTTTCATTTTTCACCCTGGCAGAAGATTCTTTCATCCAAAATAAATTAAGTAAATGAGAACTGGTTGCAAACCTTCATTAACCAGAGAAGATCAGAAACTGCCTAGGGGTGTGGAGCAAGAGGCACTAGACACCTCTGCAGAGAATCTCCTAAAGCACCACAGCAGACTGCTACATTTCTGCAATGAAATTTGAACCCCTTTGGTCTGAAAGTTCATTAGATGTAAGAAGTCTCTCCAGTGGCTGGCTCTCTTATGTATTTTTCAGCATTTACCATGATATCTGGCTCCAGGATTCTATGATTAATGCCAATTATCATGTGTGCTACTGAAGTCAGCCTTCAAATATTGTAAGACTTGCTAGATATTTCTTTTCCCAGCTTTAGGAATTCAATTATAATTATAATCCTTCTCTCCAAACAAAAAGTAGGTAAAATTGTGGCGGGATTAAGGTGTCAGGTGATAAGGTCAGAAGACACTTCCGGGACCCTGGAGGGGGTGTGGCCAAGCCCATTGATAAGTGGCTGCTGGGACACGAGGAGCTCTCTTCCTGGTTCCTGGCTGCTGGCTGCTGGACAGACAGAATCAGAATCCATCGTGCTTCTATCGTGCTTTCATCGCTCCTCCATCGCTTGGATCCACCAGTCCTTGTTCAGGTGCCACCATAAGCTGTTACTAATATTGTGAGTGTTAATTTATATTCTAATAAATATTAATTTTGGACTGGCGCCTTGAAAGTAAAACTACATCTACATAAAGTATCATGCCTTTAAGTACATCCAGGCCTTCAAGAGTAATCTTTAAAGTTCACACAGGATGAAACACTACATGGCAGTGGTGTTGGGGCCTTCCTTAGTGTGGGCCAATCTAGTTCCATTTTCAACTGCAGATTTGGAATTTCGGCTTCTACAATGTCACTAATCACTAATTCCCAATATTGGCTTGTTTCTTTCTGCTGTGTTCTGCTTCTTTCTATAGGGTGCCAATACAAGGAGGACAGTCATGCAGATGATATAGTAAAGAACTCCTTCTGTGCAGTCTATGACTTTGGAAAGGTGAAGAGATCTCCAGGTGAGGCATGCACTGATACATAGTTGACTACTTCATAGAAATAAATGCAATGAAGACTATGTCTGGTTGGCTGTGTTTCCTCTGTCCTTTCTTCCCAAGTGTTCGATTTCAGTAGCTGTTTATTAACCCTTTATCTCATCTCTCCTTGTAATTTTTACATACCTCCGGAATTGTCAGACAGGAAAGAAAAAATGACACCAATGTGCATGTGGAAAGGTCCAGGCACTGCAGAAAACCATCTTCATACTGAAAAGATTTTGAAGTCATCTTTGGAGATACCCTGAGAAGCATAGTAAGCTCCTTGCACTAGAGATATGAATGTCTTTCAGGAAGTTCTGTGGAGTAACATCAAGGATGTTCCATGCATGTAAGTGCTGTGCTGTGCCTTTGCTAAAACAGGAATCCTTATCCTATTTGTAATCCAGGCTGTAAGTACTATTCTATTCAAAGTGACATTGTTTAAATAGCTAAATCTGGGAAGCAGTCCTAGCATTCATCAAAGGGACTTGAATCAAAACAATACTTCCAGTTGGGCAGAAATGGTACATGTCTTTAATTGAAGTATCCTACATGTTGCCTGCAGCCACACATTATCAAAATCTTTGTCTATGAAGACTCCTTTTTGCTAGTTCACTTCAAATTCACATAAAACTAGTCATCAAACCAAGGTAGTAAATAATACCTTAAGAGAAGTACTGTGAATTTTGTTGTTGTTTTCCCCAATGCATATAAAATTGTGGTATAGTTTTGTTAAGTTTCTATGATAGCACTATGTCCTCTAACTTAGAAGTGTATTACAGAGCCTAGGAGACGGCTTAGGAGCTAAAACCACTGGACCCTGAACATGAAGCCCTGAGTTTTATTCCCAGAACCCACATAGTAGAAGAGGAGAAACTTTTCCTGAGAGTTTTCCTTTGACCTCCACACTCACACGGCCTTAGCAAAGCGTGCATGAACATGAAGAGAATAAATAATACATGTATATAAGGTCTATTACAGCTAAAAACTATTGATGATGGTAGGTGTTGTAGCTCCTGCTTATAAACTACAGCACACACAAAAGGGAACTAACCTAGACTACATAGTGAGTTCTAAAACAGCCTGGTTTACATAGAAAGACACTGACCCAAGAAAAAAGTTGGGGACAACTGAGAGCCACACATCTGGGTTTTTGCATTCAGGAGGCAGGGACAGTAAGAGGCTAAGATTGAGGTCAATATGTGCTACAAGTATAACTTACCTTCAATGGACAATCATAGCCTTCACTATAGTGAATCTTTTTGTTGAGGGTATAGTCTTATTTTTTATTCACATCTGCTGTTTGATACAGAGGTAGATATATGTTGGAGTTCTATGACAGCTACTTGAAATAACTCAACAATTAATATTCCTATGTCTAGTATAGGACCTAGCCACAGGGGCACAACATGTGCCACCCAGACCCACTCAGGGCTATACAAATCGCAGGCCATCAAGGAAGACTTCTACAGATAGGCATCTACAATAATACCTTACTTGGTCTCTTGCAATGTAAAATTCACAAGCCTGCCTTTTAAAACACCCATTAAACTGAGACCACTGAGCCACACTAAGGTACATAATTTGCCAGCTCTGATTAGGCCAGAAGCTCCGATTGAACCAAAAAAAAAAAGCCTGTTAAATAATTACAAACACAGGCAAAGCAGATTAGACCAAGAACAATGTGCTAAAACACAGACACTACTTGTACCAATTGTAGAAATAATGGGTACATATCAGTGCAAGAATAAACACAATACATAAAGAGTAATGTCCCCACCAGAAACTACCAGTTTGACAATAAAACAATCTGAACATCATAATGTAGAAAAAGCAGAAGATAATGACCTTAAAAATAATTTAAGGAAGATGATTAGTAATCTTTAAAGTAAAACTAAGGGTTTACATAGAAAAATTGAAAAGACATAAAAAAGCATGGACAAAATCAATAAATCCATTAAAGAAAGTGAAGTAACCAACAAATAAACCATCAAGAGGTGGATGAAGCATTTCAAGACATAAGAATTGAAATAGAAGCTATGAGGAAGATACAAACTGAGGGAATGCTAATAATAATAAAACATCTGAGTAAACAAACAGAAGCAATGAATTCCAAATATAAACAAAATAAAAAGGATGAGAGAGAGAATCTCTGGCATGAAAATACAATGGCGAATATAGTGTTGTCAGTAGAAAATAAAACACTCATGTAAAAAAGCCACAATAAAAAAAAATCCAGGAAATCATCAAAAAATCAGTTATTTCATTAAAGAAATTTTGACATGTTAATTTTTCATTTTTTTCTCCCTTGAGAAGATAAAAATATCTCTATTTTTAAAAAAAAAACCTTAATTTTTCATTATCTTGGATCAGATCAAATACCATGGGGTACAATAAAATGAACAATTCCTTTTAGAAAACATTAAAATTTTATTGCTTAATCATCCATTCTGAAGAAAAACGACACTTTTTGTGTTTAAAATAATTTAAAAAAGTTAAACTTTAACTACTAACTATTGTGAAATAATTTTTAATTGACCTATAGTCCTGAGGTTCAAAAAACTGCAACTCTTCCATGTAAAACAATTTTAAAAATTTAATTGTTTTATGGTTCTGGGGCAATAATATACTACCTACTAAAATATTAAAGAATATTGAAATTTTAATTTTTAACATGTAAGTCTACCTTTCATTTAAAAAACAAAATTTAAAATTTAAAAACTGCCTGTTCCATTTAAAGTTATTGACCTTTTTATTTCCAACTCCTCAATTATCCCTTCTATAGAACACCATATTCTTTAAATAAATAAATTTTTAACATGAAATTAAAATTGGTTCAGTCACCCAGAAAACAAAACTAAATAAATACATAAGTAAGTAAGCAAACAAATAAATAAATAAAATGTTAAAATTGGACATTTCCCCTTTTCTCCAGACTGTCATGTATCTAGCTCATGATGGGTTCAAAAGCTCTGGCTGGTTTCCATCATCTCCTCCTTCCCCTCTGTCATCTGGGGGCCTACTACACTGAGAATAAACAGCCAGGGCCACCCAGGTCATTAAAATTATCACATTTAATGAAGTCATTTTAAAGTTTTTTTTTTTTAAATTTTAGTTGTGAAAAGAACTACCTTATTTAAGTATAAATAAATTAAAAATATTTTCTATGTAAAAACATGAAATTTCTGACTTTGAGTTAGCTCCTTCCCACTACACCACCCTCACTCCAACTCAATAAACAACAAAAACAAAAAAATAAAACCAGCCTTGTTCATCCAAAAAATGTGAAAATTTAAATCTCACACCAGAGTCTCATCCTGAAAATGAAGTGTTTTCCACTCTAAATCTTATGAAATTTTAATTTCCCACAGTCCAAAAGTCACAAATAGCTTTTTATGTAAAAAATTCTGATAATTTAATTTCTTCTTTTTCCTCCCATGTGAAGATAAAAAACACCTCATCTTTTGGACAAAACAAAAGAACAAAACAAAACCAACCCCAAGAACCTTAACTTTTAATTATTTCACATCAGTTCAAAAATCCCAGAGATGGGTTAAAATTCATTTTTCCCTGATCAAAATTATATCTTTTATTCAGACCATTCTGAAGAAAAAAATATGATTTCCATGAAAAAAGTGTTTTTAGAAATTAAAATCAATTGAGTCTCCATTCTGAAATAACTTTTAATCAGTCGTGGACCTGAAATTATAAACTGAAATTCTTTCATTTAAAAGAATTTTGAAAATTTAAATTTCTATTGTTCAATGCTTCTGAGTGGATAAAAATAACCTTTCCATTTTAAAAAAAATCAAAATTTTAACTTTCAACACATTTGTCCACACTGCATGGAAAAAATAAAATTTAAAAACCACCTGTTGCATTTAAGTATATTTAACTTTTAATTTTCAATGGCTTGATCAGCTCTCCTGAAGATGATGGAGGTCCTTAAGAAGGAAATGAATAAAAAAAAATGAGAAAACACATATAATTGGAAGAAATAAAACTTTTAAATAAAACCCAGAAAGAGAGAACAAAGGGTGGAAGGAAATAAAACTGTTCATTGATAAACAGGAAAGGCTCATCAACAGAATAGAAGAGATAAAATTAAGAAACCCACGCAATGAAGATAAGATAGAAGAAATGGATAGATCAGTTAAATATTTAAAATTTAATTAAATCCTGCCCAGTTATTTCTGAAACTAAAAATCAAAAAATCCTAAGATATTAAGAAAATGTATACAAGAATAATAAAGAAAAGCGGGGGATGGATCTCGGGTCAATGGCAGAGAGAAATTTTCAACAAATTACAGAAGAAATAATGTCCCTAAACTAAAGAGGAGAAGCCTAGGAAATTAAATAGAAGCATACAGAATATCAAATACATCAAACCAAAAACTCCACTCACTACCTAATAATCAAAAGATTATTAATAATCATTTGCACAAACTGAGAAACAAAGACCTATGAGGAAATACTGACGGCAAAAACATAGCTAAAGTCTATTGTATGAAAATCTATTAGAGTTTTTAAAAGAAAGAAAAGGACAAAGAAAGAAAACTGAAAATTCCAGGAGGAATAAACCAGTAATGAATATTTCTCCAGTGTTAATCAAGTTCCTTTCTCTTGGCTTCTGCTTTATATCCTTGACTGACTTCCCTGCCTGAGGGCCTATGAACTAGGCCAAGTCAAACTTTTCTTTCTCAAGAACAGAGTGAATGCAGTGAGCCTAAAAGCATCCTGTGAAGTGGAAAGTAGGAGACAAAAACAGAAAGACCTCACCATGACCAGCCACTCCTCCCTGTCCCTGGAAAGCATTTCCTTGCTCTCAAAGGTGCAGCTGCTAAGGTGATGACTCTCACCCCCACAATGGAACTCAAGGAACAGCTCAAAAGACAACTTCAGAACTGCAGCTGAGTCAGAAACCTGGCTCCCACAAGTACCCTACCATCTGAATAGAGGGTCTGCTGCAGGATCCAACTGGATAGTGAGGTCTGAGTGACAACACTTGTGAGCTGAAGGAACAAAGCATCTAGCTTCCCAGCCCTGGCTTCTAAACTGACAAACCTATGGCAGGTTGGCTGAAGATTTCTGTCAAGTTCAACAAGTTCCTTTTGTTTATGGAAATCAATGGGTTAAGGTTTCAAAAGAAGTAAACAAATTTAGAAGGAGGCTAATCAGACAACATTTCACAAGAGCACATTGTAATTCAAGGACATTATGAACTAAGTCAACAGTGGCCTTTGGACTAACAACCAAAGCCCCATGTGTAGAAAGAGGTTGGTCCTCAGGATATCAAGCAACTCTACTCCAAGGACTCTAGAACCAACCTCTAACATTTTAAAGAATGATATCCTGATTTTGAAGAATGATCTCTGTTCCTTTCTCAATATATTAAGGACTAGAGAAACTTTCAAAGCCTAGGCCAGTTTTTACACTCAAATAGAGCTAGTTTTTAGTACGTTCTAAGAGTTTTACACTAGAAATTTGACATTTTGGTAGAATATACACTTGGAGATAATGTGTGGAAGTTCTAAGAGACATATAAGATACTGGGTAGCACTCCCCTATAAGCTGTGATAGAAAAGTAAAATTTGTAATGTGAAAAACTAATGAACGCTTAGAAGATAGTCACACAATGTAAAATTTAATTAAGGAAGATCTGCCTCAAAAATAACCCAGAAGTAAGTAAGTAGTATGATAAAAAAAATATTTTGAACATTTGGGATGCTAGGATGTATATGTTCATTCACCTTTCATGTATGTTCTTATTGGTCACATGTCTGCAATAATAACAGGCAATGTGATCCTCATTCATGGAGAAAGTAGAGCGACCCACCTGTGTAAAGATCTCTCTATAGTAAGCCATAGTTTTAAGAGGTAGTATTAGTTGTGTCGTAATGGAGGCTGTGCACATCAATTTGATGATGCTTGTTATATATCCACTGTTTATATCATAGCCAATAAACATGGTTACAGTAGTAATGCTATGGATTACATGAATACTTTCTTGTGTCTCATTTAAGGTTTAGTTTAACAGATTGTGCCAAGGAAATAGGAATTTATTTCATTATCTTTTACACAGTTTCAATCCAGCCCTCTTGTATTTGATTTCTGTTGCTCAGCACTGTCTTAAGACAACAACTGGTACCATCCTAAGATCAACTGTGCCTTCCTACAAATGATGTGATAACTCACACCTTTAATCCCGGCACAGGAAAGACAAAGTGGTGACCAACACCTTTTATTCCATAACTGCAGACAGATCTTTCTGTGTTTTGTGAATACAAAGCCCAAGTACCAGTAGTCACTCACTCCTTTAATCTTAACCACAGAATATGAAGCAGAGTTGAATCTAGGCATAAAACACCTGGGTAAGGAAGATATTTAAGGAGGCATATGCAGCAAGTGTGGTATTCTCTAGAAACAATAAGCCACACTGAGGACTCAGGAATATAGATTTTACCCCAATAAGTTGGCTGAGAAAGAATTGAAAGTGGTCTGTTTCTTCTCTCTGATATTCCAGCTTCCCCTCCAGTGTCTGGCTTTGAGTTTGCATTAAATAACAGCTAGAATTTGTGTTACATCATAATTCTAAAAGCAAATAAGATTTTTAAAAGAAAACCTGATTAATAATAATTTAAATTGAGTGTCCCTGGTCCAAAAGGTACAAAAAAAAAAAAAAAACCCCACAGAAATAACAACAATTTAAACGAAAAATATCTGGCAGAAACACGATTTTCTCAGAATAAAACTAGAACTTTATGGCCAACAGACCTTAAGGTTGCTTATGACCCTGTAATGTCTCAATGAGTAGCTTGTTAGAGTCCCCTGTTCCATACAGGTTTATACTTAATGGCTGGTTGTAATCGCCGAGTATATCTTTTGTAATGGTTTATAGGCAAATGTCTGGACAACACTGAGCATATCCTACCAACCTAACCTCTAACAGGCCTGGTAGTGGTTATTTTGGGGAGGTTTTAGAAGCAGTCAACCTTTAGCTAAATTCTATTTTGTGAGACCCTATACCCTGTGCAGTGGAAAATCCTACATATCATCAGTTCTACTGTTCTTTATCACGTTTTACTGGTCCAGTGTTACATAACACATGAGATGCCTTTTACAAACTTCATAAAATTAACTGTAAATAAGTCTTACATGTACAGGTTGAGTGATAAGTGCTAGACATCTAGAACATACTTGACAAATTAGGATCTTCATGTTTGACTACCAGCTTTCATTTATGCAGCAAAGGCATGTTAAGAGTGAACAAAGATATTTCTACACACAGTTCCCTGCTCTCAATTCTGTGAGCAGATTTAAGTCACAGAGCAAAGTTATTCAGAGACAAGGCCCCAGGTCAAGGAGTTTCAGGTACCATGTGGAACTACATACAATAGAGATTCTGGCTGCAGGTTTCCACCAAAATCCCTGAAACAGACACCTCTCTAACTGTGCACCTCCGAATCTTTTTCACCCCATCTGTGGGCAATAGTCCTTCCCTTACCATGTTGTGGTTTCCCAGCTTGGCCATGTTTTCTGCTCAAGAACCTGCAACAGCACAAACAGCACAGCAGGCAATCCTCCCAGAAACAGCACAAACAGCACAGCATGCAAACCTCTGCTCCAAATTCCTTCTCAAAGCCCAGCAATGGGAAGGGCCCAGCACCACTTCTGACTGGGAGATCGCTTCGAGGCTTTGATTGGCTAGTGAGACCTGAGCAACAAAAGCACCTCCCATTGGGTGCCCTGTTCTTAAAGACACAGTGCAATGGTCCCTGATCTAGCCTTGCAGCATAGACACAGAGATTTTCAAGATCAGAGGAGATAGGAATTGCAAAAGCCTATCCCCTGGGATCCAGAGGGAAATCCTGCATGTTTGTGCATGCCATAGGCATTTTTTGTTCCTCCTCTAGAGACCTTGTCCTCTAGATTCAGGCTGCTCTCAGCAGGCTGGCTCTGAGCAGCAAACCCTTAGCCTGGAGCAGGTGGGGGAGGGCAGTGGATGCAGGACCCAGGAGAGAAATACTGCCCAGGGAGACCAGGAGGGGGCTCTGAAGGTCTTCCTGCTCAAAACACCAGCTTCTCCCTAGGGGCCCTCAGGATTTCCCCAAAGGGATCCTGTGGCAGGGAGAAGGGGGGCTCTCCAGTGCAGTACACATGAACCCTGCTGCCTGCCTGCTTGCTCAGAGTGCAGCTCCCCTGAATCTCGGATCTGCCCTGGCTGCATCTCTGTCCACCAAGTGCCAAGGGGAGCCAGACTCCCTCTTTAAAATGCAGGGCCATCCCCTGACTTGGGACCCAGGGAGGCCCAGAGGGTGTGCAGGTCCCTGAGTGCAACCCAGGCCATGGCCATCCCCCATCTGTGGCCAGTGATCATGGGCATAGTCCTTGCCACCTGGCTTTGTGGTTCTGGTGAGTTCTGGAAAGTCACATTGCATGCTCTCTTGGGAGGCTTGTGGGGGACCACACATAGGAATGCTCAGCTCTGGGGAGGGAGGGACACTGACCCTTGCAGCAGGACCAGAGGGGAGCCCCTATGGGCCAAACTTTCTGGAGGAGCATGCAGAAAGTGAGGGAGCCTCTTGCTGCTGCAAAGCATCTCAGAAGCCTGGGTTTTACCAAATCCAAGAACAGTTGTCAGCACCTAGGCTGGCAAATATAGATGTCCCAAGCTTCCCATTAAGGGAAGTTTGCTGGTTTTAAGGCCCCAAAGAATAGGTGAAGGGTTGGAATAACCCTGGAAAGAGAAGACTGTCAAGATTAGTGAATTTTAACTATGCAACAGTGCCCAGGAAAGGGTGTGTGTGTGTGTGTGTGTGTGTGTGTGTGTGTGTGTGTGTGTGTGTGTGTGTGTGTGTTTGTGTGTATGTGTTGGGGTTGGGTCCCCTTATGTCAGATGCCTAAGAATTTAGCAGTGCTGAGCTTCTGTGTATGGAGAAGGATGTCTTAGACATTCTCTATACTTGATGCTCCCTGAATCTGCTTCGGGAAGATACTCCCTAAGCTGGCAAGGCCACTGGTCATCTTAACAGTGTGGATTTCTGAACTGCCAATCCAGCTTTAAGAGATCCCAGTGAAGGATGTGATGACTTAGGCCTATGGTTAGTTCCCTGTAGAACATCGACATACTGAATCCTTTACCCCTCACTGCCTCACTGCCCTGCATATCCTGACCTCCCCTAAGCCTCCTTGTCCCTCCTGCTCTACCCCCACATCACTGTACCTGAATCCTCACTTCAACAAACCCTTTCAAATATCCTCCTCTATCCAGGCCCCTTCATTGCTGCCAGTCTCTCAACACAGACAGCTTTGACTTGAGGTCTCCACAAAGTCTCCTGAGCTTCTCTTCCACAGGGCTCAGTGATGTGCCCTGGGGCAGGTTAAAGGAAGACAGACACCTCTGGTCCTAACACTTCATTCTCAGTACATTCCCAACATTGTCACTGCAATGACACTAAATACCCTGTTTTCCATCACTGCTATGCACCAAATCACAGCTCCCAAGTAGTTAATGCTTTTCTTTCTTTTTTGTTTTAGTTTGGGCTTGAAGGCCACAGAGTAGCATTTTCATGTGCATGTAAAGTTGATGTCAATATTTGGTTGCTAAACACATCATTCACATGTTGTACCCCTTGCCTCTAAATGGAAGCAGAGCTTTCTCTAATCATCCCCACCAGTCCCCTACTCCCTCTCGGCTGCCCTCTCTCTGTGGGCCCTTCTCTCTTAGGGAAGTTATGGCCCAAAGTACTGTGTGGGGACTTTATAGCCAAATAGAGCTGGTTTTCACTTTAAGTCACATGCCATTGGTCAAGCAACCATTTCATGTCCACATCTACAAGATGGAGTCTGACTGATGAGTAGGCAGCAGACCCAAGGTAGACTGCAGATATCAGGTGCTCATGGCTTATTGCCATCTGTCTCCATTTTCCCTGTACTGGAGACCATGACTTGGACAATGACAAAGACAGACATGAGCCTTCAGTTAAAGCAGGGCCTGGGCTCCGACCCTAGCCAAAGTAGTGGCTTCATTGCACAACTGTACTCTGTATCCAGCCCACTCTACCTGTGACTTGCTATAAGGACTTGGGTTTAAATTATGCTCAAAGGGTGAAATAAATAGAAAAATCCAATTTGACTCTTTCCCACCTGAATTGTCCAAACTCCCTTTTTGCCCCCTTTCTGAGATCCCCGAAACTATCCGAGGCTGATGGAGTTTCGGTCCCTGTGTGATAGACAACTGAAACTCCCTGTGTGACAGGCAATTGCTCAGATGGCTGTCTCCTCAAGATTCAGGCTTCAGAACTCTCACATAAAGCTTTGTTCACAGGGTTTATGGTTGCTTACCTAGCTGCCCTCGGGACACACTTCCTGCCTCCCTTTTAGGATGTGCCTGACATTCTGAAATTACATCTTATCTCTGCACAGAATTGCTAGGGCAGAACCACCCAAGATAACTACAAACATTCCTTTGCATCCCCCCTATCTTACAGGACCAGATATATGCCCCCTCCCCTACCTAGAGTGCTGTATAAGTGCCTTGATCCCACTCATGAGTGTATCAGTTAAACTTTTTCTTTTTATCTTGCAAGAAATCTGGGTATGGGGTCATTTTCTTTAATCCAGCCGGTAACAAGGGTGCTGTATGGGAGATTTTTGCCATTACTTTTTTAGTTAATCCTGTCCAGGGACCATGTTCTGATTCTATCTCTATGTACAGGATGTGGCCACAGAGCCCTGGGTCTGTGTGAATGCCACTTCTGTCCCTGCTGATTGATTGCTGTGTGATGTCAGATAAATCCCTCAATCTTTCTGGATTGAACTTCTTTATGGTTAGCTGCAGGCAGAGGCTGATGCCAAGGGAAACTGCCCCTAGAGACTGGTGTGGGTGGACTGGGTACTTAGTTGCAAGCTCTCCATGGAATTGCTCACACCTGCCAAAAACACCAGCAGCCCTGGAAGTATCTGGCTGCATTCATTGTCTGGAGGCCAGGTGGCTTCTGAGGCAGAGCCACAGTTGAGGTAGATTGAACTGAATCGTGGTCCCAAACCAAGAAGGGAGGTCTTTTTGTGAACACCTATAGTGATTAGCAGGAACCCTAGTCAGGAAGTTGAAGGTCTGCTCCTTCTCTCAATTCTGAGTGCAGAGGCCATTTTAACCCCAAAACCCATATCTCAGACAGTTGAGGGAGATGGTACTTGGGAAGTTGGCAAGCTCTGAAGACTGGGTTTGTAAGGACCAGGGTTATGTAAGGAGTTGCTTGTGAGTACAAATTTACATAGCCAAGTATACAACCATCCCTTGTGAGCATCTCCTAAGATCTCATGCCCTTGCCACCTCTTAATCCTCACTCTCGATTCCACTCATCCCTGAACCTCTTAAATTTCAGTAAAATTCACCCATAAATACAGGAGCATTGTACCAGCACCTGGCAGGTACTTAATATATGTGAACAGTTGACTGGTGTGTAGGGCTGGAGGTCCATCCTTTTGAGTGAGAAGCAGGAGTGTGGCTGCCTAGAAGAGGACATTGCTGAGTGAGCAGTTGCAGGTAGTCCGAAGAAAGGATGCATTTTCCAGGATATATCTGACTTTGGTTTTTGCCAGTTGAATGTAGAACCTATAGAAGCCATATCCCCTCTTCAGGGCTGGTTGCTGACTGACTCAGTCCCACCCTGTTTAAGATTGGTTTGACTTGGTAGGTTTTGTGGAGGGGCTAAGTAGCAGTTGCTCCTTACAGAAGAGGAAAAATTGAGCAAGGAAGTTTAAGAGCCTGTTTTGGTAGGGGAGAAACCCTGAAAATCCTGTCTCTTAATTGGATCATAGTGGGAGCACCATAGGTCAGTCACCATCTTCACGGATGTGTATCCAAAGCTGCATTCCTCCTCAGTCTGCATGTCACCACTGTGTCTTCTCTGGAATGTCACCTTGAGCTCCAAGCAAAATTATACCTGATTGGGGAGTGAGGGGCTAGGGATCTGCCTATACTGACATGTGAAAATAGAAAAATCCTGTAACTCTCTCCCCCTTGACCTCTTCCTGAGGTCTCTGAAACTAGCCAAAGTGGAGATGGCTGCTTGAGACACACCCAGCAGCCTGAGCATGAAAGATACTTCCTGAGTTCCTGAGACCCACCTGGTAGAGGAGCTTGACCTTCCAAGCTCAGATCACATTCCTGTGTGATCCCACCTGCAATCTAGGTGGGGTCACCCAGGAAAGTCCTACCATGAGAATTGTTAACTGTTAACTATTTAAAGCTTGCACAATGAAATGAATGTGTTCAGGTGCTACAGGAAATAGCTTGCCTGCCTGCATTCCTAAACTCTGTTGCTGACCTTTGGCCCCGACCTATTAGAGCACCAAGTCTGCCCTGTTAGCACACCTAGCCTACCCATACCTTCTCCCCTATCTAAAATAGGGTACAAGAATACTGCCCCGAGAATATTCGAGGACTCAGGCTTTTCGGCATCATGCCTGGGGTCCACACATGCCTGTGTACCAGTATTCATATTCATATTCATTAAACTCTCTTTTTTTTAATGTTAACAGTGTTCATTAGTTGTGGTCCTGGGGTGTCTAGGGGTGTCTTGGGGTGCCCTAGGGGCGCCCGCCTATTACAGACATACCTGAGGGACCTTACAGGGAACTAGGAAACAGAGCTCTTGACCCAGTATCCCACCAGACTCTAAAGCCAGGTTATAAAGTGAACTCTTACTGTCCCTTCCACCCAGGATCATGTAGGGAAAGTCGTCCCCAAATTAGACTGTATCTTCTCTTAATTGGTGCAGAGCCCAAGGAAGCCTAGACATTGAAGGGCTTTCTCTGGTCTGTGTTTCTTCCCTCTCTTTCTCCCATCCCTCATGATTGTGCTCACTGCATGACCTGACACACAGCTTTTGGACTCACACTATCCTCTTACAAATTGTCATGGTTGCTTGGTGAGCAGGGTTCCTCCAGCCAACATGGTTGTGAGACACATGAGCAGCCAAGTCCTGCAGTCCCTTCAGCTAGTGAGACTCAGATCTCTGCATGAAGTCAGTTGCTGGGGGGTGGGGCAGGCAAACCAGGAAGTGTCTCTGTTGGAGAAATGCCCTTGCTGTGGTTCATGCCCCAGGCAGCCAAATTAATGAGAGGTGAGCTGCAGCCCAGTCAGGAAGGGCAGGACCCTCTCCTCTCCAGTTTGTATGATTGGTGACTCTTTGTTGGGGTGGGGGGGTTGTATTAACTGATTTCTGGCTGAGCATTTGGCTGCAGCCTGGTCCTGGAAGTCTTGCCCTGGAAATCCTACCCAGCTTCCATCAGGGGTAAAACCCCACCCCTACCTGCCCTGCTCTGAGACACTGGCTGAGGAGTGTAGGTCAGACCTCCTGCAAGAGGAAGCTGCACAACTGCCCCAGTGTTTCAAGTATTTTGAGAACCTCATCCCCATTTCGAATATGGGGCAGCACTTGTTTGAGCCAAAACCTGACCCTCTATACAAATTGAAAGCCCTATCTGGATCTTTGAGACAAGCCCTCTAAATTATGTATTTCTGGCAGGCCTTCCTGCAACTTGCCCTGTAGACCAGACTGACCTCAAACTCACAGAGTTCCTCCTGTCTCTGCCTGCAAAGTGCTGGGATTAAAGGAAAGTGCCACAGGCTTCCTAACACTTTTATTTTCTAAAGAGAGAGAACTGAGGGTGGGAGGAGGAGGCTAGCCATAGCCTGTTACCACTGTCTTTCTATTTTAGTTGACACTGTGATGGAAGTAAGTGCTAGGCTCTCCCTGGGGGTCTCATCAAATCCTTGCCACCTGTCCCCACCTGAGTCCTTGTTTCCTACCCCTGGAAAAGGCTGGCCACAACAAAGGCAATGTTAAGACTTGTTTCTTCCTTTTCCTCATTTTTACTCTGATTCATGATTTTTTCCTATAAAAGATCTATGTATTCTCAACCTGGGAACTCCTCCTAGCCTTGTTTTACTGAGTGTGAGTGTGTGGATGAGTTCCCTGCCTGGCTTGTATTGTGCACTCAAAAAGCCTTACATGTGCATTTTGGACTCTGGCAACCTGTCTGAGGGTCATGCTCTGGGCAGAACATTGGGAGCTCACTGACTCTGAAATAACCACTGAGGAATCTTCATGCAAAGAAACTAAGCCCTCCAAATGTCAATGACAGTCTTATAGCATGGGCTGTTTGTGGAGCCTCTTGCAGTGGGACCAGAGTATATTCCTGGTGTGTGAATGCCTTCTTAGAGCCCATTCCCTGCAGAAGAACATCTTATTCAGCCTTGATTCTCAGGGGAGGAAGTCTCCTACCTGAAACCAGATATTCCATTTAAAAATAGTTCAATTTTTCATTTTTTCTCCTACATGAAAATAAAAACATCTCTTCATTTGAAAAAAAAAACCTTACTTTAGGTTATTTTTCATTGTTTCAAATGTCCCAGAAATACAATAAAAATCAACTTTTACATTTAAGAGATATTAACATTTTACTTTTTAATCAGTACGTCCTGTAGAAAAGAATTAGTTTCCATGTAAAAACTGTTTTAAAATTTTCAATTTCAATTGTCCCACCATTCTAGAAGATCTCATAATTGATCGTTAGTCCTGAGATTAAAAAAAAAAAAACAACAACTCTTCCATGTGAAATAGTTTTAAAAATTAGTTTTCCATTATTTAATGGTTCTGAGTAGATAAAAACACTACCTTTTCCATTTAAAATATTTAATTTTCAACAGATTTTTCCACCCTGCATGTAATAAACAAAATCTAAGATTTAAGGATTTACTTTTCCATACAAACTACATTGAACCTTTAATTCCAGTGACTCGATCAGTTTCCAGTGGGAAAACTGAGACTAAGAGAGGCTTCTGCAAAACCTGTTTGGGAAACTTCAGGAGAAAGAGGTGTTAGTGATGTGTGACAGAGAAACTGAGACTGAGTGAGGGCTTGGGGTCTGAGGAAAAACCAAGGTAGATAAAAGCCTCAAGAAGGTTTGATGCGAAACTGAGGTAGAGGAAGTCATCCACAAGGTCTGATGGAGAGTCTTAGGTAGAGTAAAACCTCCAAAAAAAATAAGGCAGAGAGAAGGCCCCTGTGTGATCTAATGGGAAACTGATACAGGGAGAGGCTTATGCTGGGTCCAATGGGAAACTGAGGCAGGGTGAGGCTTATGCTGGGTCTGATGTGGAACTGAGGCAGAAAGACCTCTGCATGAGGGGAAACACCCTATTTAGAGGGAGCTACAGCTTGGGAACACAGAGAGAGGAGACAATCTCGGAGCCTTTGAAATTGTGGGAAAAACCCACAAATAACTTTCTTTGTCTTTTCTTCTTTCTTTCTTTCTTTCTTTCTTTCTTTCTTTCTTTCTTTCTTTCTTTCTTTCTTTCTTTCTATCTTTCTTTCTATCTTTCTTTCTTTCTTTTGTTCTTTTTTCCTTCCTTCCTTCTTTCCTTCTTTCCTTCTTTCCTTCTTTCCTTCCTTCCTTCCTTCCTTTCTTTCTTTCTTTCTTTCTTTCTTTCTTCCTTCCTTCCTTTCTTTCTTTCTTTCTTTCTTTCTTTCCTCCTTTTAATAATTACAGTTTGATTACCATTGGACTATGGGAGTCAAGGGATGTTGTATTATCTACAGATTTTGTCAGGTATGTCAGCTGTCAGGCAGAGGGTGAGGGGAGTTGGAAGAAGAGGCGGGTTTGAGAGGGTAGGGAGGAGAAGCCTAGGGAGAGCCATGAGAAATGGATGGAGGTGGAGGATTCTGCAGAGGAAAATCAAACTTCCTTATTCACTGTCCTGTACATGTGGGAATGTTTTAAAGTCAACGCTTCCAAAAATTAGTAGTGATGTTGGAGCTGCCAGAGGGGAGGGGACAGAGACAGGGTGCATGTCGGGGATTGTTATCAGAAAATTAAAATTTTAGTAATTTTAAAATGGAAAAAGTAATTTTTTGGCCCTCAGGAAAATAAACCAATTAAAATTTCATTTTTGAATTTTTTAAAATGGTGTTTTCTCTTTAAAAAGGGCTGAATGAAATATTGGAATGAAAAGTTCAATACACTTTATGTGTAAAAGTAAGTTTTTAATTCTCAAACTTTGTTTTTTACATGCAGGGTTCAAATGGAAAAAGTGTTTTTAATCTACTCAGAACCATTAAACAATAAAAATTAATTTTTAAAACTATACCACATGGAAGAGTTTGGTTTTTTCAATCTCAGGACTAATGATCAATTAAAAATTCTAGAATGGTGGGGCAATTAAAAAACTTAAAGCAGTTTTCACATGGAAGGTATTTTTTTCTATAGGATGGGCTGATTTTAAAGTAAAAATTTTGTATCTGTTAAATTAAAAAAGTTGATTTTTATTCTATCCCCAGAAAATTTAAAACAATGAAAAATGGATAGAAGTAAGTATTTTGTTATTTGCATAGAAGAAAAATGAAAAATTAAACTATTTTTAAATGAAATAAGTGGGTTTTTTGGGCTGGATAATGGGAAATTAAAATTTCAGAAAGTTTAAAACTGAAATTTTTTATTTTCAAAAATGCTCTGGTGTACAATTTCAAATTTCCATTGTTTTTAAGTTATCAAGTCCAGTTTTACTAGGTTTTTTGAGGGGGGTGGTAACTAAATGTCTGAGCATTTTTACATAGAAAATGGTTTTATTTCTTATTTTTACTCAAAAAAAATTTCACAATTGAAATAAAAAACTTTAAATGATTATTCCTTATGGTTATAGTTTTAATGATGTCGGTGGTCCTGGGAGTGGAGTCTCCCTGTATAAGGCCCCCAGGTGAAGGGAAGGGTCAGGGGTGTTGATGGAAACCAGCCAGAGCTTCTGGAGGCACCTGGAGCTTCATCACAGACTGGAATAAAGGAAAGTCTCTATTTTTAATGTTTTTTTCTTTATTTTGTGGCATCATGTGGCTGGCTCTAGGTACATAGACCCATCCATTCTCTCCTCTGACTCTCGCTTCTACCCACTACACCATACATGATCCAATGGCTGGAGGCCACTCACACTCTAGTTAGAAGAACCCTGTGTCTCTCTCTATATATTTACCAGTACAGGTTCTACAGGTTCTTCTGGGAGTAAGGTGAGGACTCTTATACCGCAGGCCATTGTGGGATACTGAACTCCTTTTCTTCGTTTTAACATTATTTATTATGTTATAATGTTCTGTCTACCATGTATCCCTGCATGTCAGAAGAGGACGCCAGATCTCATTACAGATGGCTGTGAGCCACCATGTGATTGCTGGGAACTGAACTCAGGTCCTCTGGAAGACCAGCCAATGCTCTTAACCTCTGAGCTGTCTCTCCAGCCCACTGGACTCCTTTTCAAACCTGCCCCTGCCGAATGGCACTGTACATATTTTTTTGCACATGTGTTTTGCACCTTTTTATCCACAGGGCTGTCTTCCCGTCCTGTTTTGAGCACATGTGTTGCACACAACTTCTGCACAGGGGCTGCCTTCTATTGCAAAGGTCCGTGAACTTACTTTGTCATCCCCCCACCAATTTTACACATGCATTTTGAACATATCTGTTGCCCTGCTATTTTGCATATTTCCTTGCCTTCTGAATAAATCTCATGCACTCAGATTTTACACAGACTATTGTATAATACACAGCCCCTCCTATAATTCACAGGCCAGATCCCAATATACAACAGCCCCATCCACAATAAACAGCCCATGTGATAATACCCAGGACCCTCCCATAATACATAGGACCAATGCATAATACACAGTCCATTTGATAATATACAGGTCGCTCCCATAATACAAATTTCCATCTCATTATGACCCTCAAAAGTGACTGACATGAAGGCTTTGACCTGAGGGATGACTGACAGGAGGTCTGTGGGTAAATCCTGAGAGATGATTGACAGTGGTGACAGCTTGGATATAAGACCCTAAAGCAAATTAGAGAAACTGAGGAAGATAGAGGCCCCTGAGGAGACACGAAAGCTGTAACAAGACTCTGTGTAGTCTGACAGGGAAACAGGTATAAAGGCTTACCTGATGCCTGATGGAGAAACTGAGACAGAGATAGTATTTCACAGGAACTGACAGAATAATTGAGACAGAGAAAGACCACCACATGAAGTGGAAATCAAGGAAGAAAGAGGCCTCTGAGTGATGGGTAGACTGAGGAATTGTGAGTCCTCCTCTGTGACTCAGGGGGGACTAAAAGAGATGTCAATGCAAAAATCTGAAAAACTAAGGCCACCATAGGGTCTGAAGGTAAAACTGAGGCAAATAGAGACCTCTTTGGGGTCTAACAAAAAAGTGAGTTGGAGAGAGGCCTCTGAATGATCTAATGGGGAAACTTAGGCAGAGAAAGTCTTCTGTAAAGTTAAGGGGGATACTTAGGCAGACTGGCCTCCTTGGGTCCTGACTGGATATTTAAGGAATATGAGGGGTCTGACAAGAAAATTGAGGCAGAGAAAGGCATTTGACAGGGAAATTGAGGTATACTGTGTCCTCTGTGATATCTAACTGGGAGTGTAAGAGAGAGAGGCCTCCAAGGGTTATGACAGGGAAACTGAGGGAGAGTGACCTCTTAGTGTGGTATGAGGGGAAAAGTGAGGCAGGGAGACTTTGTATGAGAAGGAAACATCTAGTTAGAGAGAACTGAGGTTGTGGGAGCAAGGAAAAGAGTATGCCATGGGATTGTCTTTACCCCCACTCCATCCCATGAGTATGGAGGATTGTGAGAAAACCACAAAGGGAGCTTCATTTATTTAGTTATTTATCTTAAATAATTACAATTTTTTCATCAATTGACTACACAAGCCAAGGGATATTCATGATTCACTATGCTGTGCTTGTAGGAACCGAATTAATATCAATGTTTCAGATAATTGGAAGTGAGTTTAAAAAAGCTAAAGCCAGAGGGGAGGGTGAAGGCCAGCAGTATGTGTGGAGCAGTTATCAGAAAAATAAAATTTTAGTGTTTTTAAATTGAAAAATTTAAAGTGTATTGCCCCCAACCCAGGATTATGGACTGAAAAAAATTTAATTTTTGATTTTTTTCTTTAATGAAAATGTTGTTTTTCTTTTCAGAAGAGCTGATCAAGCCATTGGAAATTAAAGTTCAATATACTTAAATGCAACAGGTGGTTTTTCAATTTTATTTTTTCCATGCAGTGTGGACAAATCTGTTGAAAGTTAATTTTAAAAACAAACCAACAAAAAATGGAAAGGTTATTTTTATCCACTCAGAAGCATTGAACAATAAAAATTTAAATTTTCAAAGTTATTTTACATGAATGAATTACAGTTTATAATTTTAGGTCCATGACTGATTAAGTTATTTCAGAATGGAGACTCAATTAAAATTTAATTTCTAAAAACACTTTTTACATGGAAACTGTTTTGCTGTCTTCAGAATGGACTGAATAAAAGACATAATTTTGATCAGGGAAAAGATAAATTTTAATGCATCTCTGGGATTTTTGGACTGATGTAAAAGATTTAAAGGTTAAGGTTCTTTAGGTTTGTTTTGTTTTGTTCTTTTGTTTGTGTCCAAAAGATGAGGTGTTTTTTATCTTCACATGGGACGAAAAACAAGAAACTAAGCTATCAGAATTTTTTAAAATAAAAAGCTATTTGGGCCTTTTGGACTCTGGGAAATTAAAATTTCTTAAGATTTATAATGGAAAACACTTTATTTTCAGGAGGGTACTCTGGTGTGAGATTTAAATTTCCACATTTTTTTGGATGAACAAGGCTAGATTTATTTTTTGTTGTTTATTGAGTGGGGGTAGGGGTGGTGTAGGAGGATGGAGCTAACTCAAAGTCAGAAATTTCATGTTTTTACATAGAAAATATTTTTAATTTTTTATTTATACTTAAATAAGGTAGTTCTTTTCACAATTGAAATTTAAAAAAAAAAACTTTAAAGGACATTATTAAGTGTGATAATTTTAATGACCTCAGTGGCTCTGGCTGTTCATTCTCAGTGTAGAAGGCCCCCAGATGACAGAGGGTAAGGAGGAGATGATGGAAACCAGCCAGAGCTTTTGAACCCATCAGGATCTAGAAACATGACAGGCTGGAGAAAAGGGGAAATGTCCAATTTTAACATTTTATTTATTTGCTTGTTTATTTGTTTGCTTATTTACTTATATATTTATTTAGTGTTATTTTGTGGGTGACTGAACCAATTTTAATTTCATGTTAAAATTTTATTTATTTGAAGAAAATGGTGTTCTTATCTTTAGAAGGGATAATTGTGGAGTTGGTAATTAAAGGTCAATAACGTTAAATAGAACAAGCAGTTTTTAATTTTAATGTTGTGCCCCTGTGACTAGGTCGTAGACTGGACATAGGAATATTAATTGTTGAATTATTTGAACTAGCTCCCTCAGTTTTTAGGAAGGTGGCAATTATAAGATAGTGCACAAATGTATTTGTGTATGTGTGTATACATATATGCATATATCTACATATTTATAGTTATATATCTGCATATTTAAATATACATATCAATTCTAATGGTCGCTATAGGAAAGACTTGTTTTCCCGTTGCAGAGTATTTCTGTTTTGCCTAAGTAGAAACTACTACATGCTGGTGTGTTGAAGACTGGTTTAAGTCTTCACCACCCAAAAGCAAGCAAGAAGGTTTCCCAGGCAAGGTGCTGTACCTCAATTAAGCCAGATACCATAACATCACTGGCAGAGCATATTCCCAAAAGGCAGAATGAAATGTACTTGGCAGCTAAACTGCAGAGCTAGTGTAAGAGCAAGGCCAGTGGAGATAGCATGGCAGACCAGCAACTACAATCATGAGGTGGCTAGAAGAGGAGATCTGGACCTCCAGAAGAGAAATCATGGAGTAAGTAGGAGGCCAAGTCCACAGTTGGCAAGGAAGATGATTCCTTAACCGTTCAGGAAGATAACAGCTGAAGGAGAAAACATTGCCAGCAAACAAACTAACATAGAAATTTTTGCTGAGGGGTTCAAATCAGACCATATCTCTAGAAATGTTAATACAGGAAACTAATGACTATTGATAAATGGGGAATAGTTTTTCCCAAAGATGAGCCTTGGTTGCGTATAAAAAACAGTGTGTTCTCCCTGAAATCTTATAAATATGAAAAAATATTAAGTGCAGCAAAAAAACCCATTACAAACCTTAACATAGTTAAAATAATTTTTTGGAGCATAAACAAATGTTAACATAGACTTACACCATTAACATATTTCCCACCAAGGTCATGAAGTGATTTAAAAAGAAAAAGCAATGGACTCCATGTGTGTTTATATTTTAAATATTAACCAGAGGGAAAAGAACTAGATACAGAATTCTGAGAAAACAAAATACAAATAACGGACACACATTTAAAAGTATCTAAGCTATTTAGCTACTGTACAAAAATACAAATCACAATTTTTAATTTTAATTCAACAATGGCAAAGAGCCTGAAATTAAAAGAGAGCTAAATGTCTGCATTGATGTGCAGGAAGGAGAAGTTAAGTTCAGTATTTAAGAAAATACAAACTGGAAAACCACTTAAAAATTAATATGGAGATTTTCTCAAGAGGCAAATTAGACACACTGTATGTCCCAGCATTACCGTTCCATAAATATATACATATACAAATATATATGTACATGCACAAACTCACACACACACATACAGTCCATATTTTATTCTAGAGATATCTTCTAATCCATGCTTGTTTTATTATATTTACATTATACAGCTGTAGTAAGAGGTTTCTTGCCCAGACTTTCAGGTCTAGCCTTAAGGTTTAGGCCCACAGACCTATGGACCCTCAGAGACACACAGATGCTTTCAATAGTTTTAGGCTGTTTGGCCTAAGGCCCATGCATATAACTTGCTAACTCTTTATCCTTAATCTAACCCAGCACTCTTATCCTGTTCAGCCATGGGGCTCAGTACCTTTTCTCAGATCAGCATAGTTGTCCTCTGCCTCTTCTAGCTTCTCTCTAGCATTCGGCTCTGTTCTGCATGTTTCTAGAGTTTCCTTAGTCTGGTAGCCTCACCCATACTTCCTGTTCTGCCTTTGGCCAATCAGCCCTTTTTATTAAACTCATAGACAAGGACAATTATTTACAATGGAACAACATAATCCCCCTACATACAGGAAATAAAAACTCCTTAGGATTTCATAAATTGATGAATGAATACTAAAATGTTTTTACAGTCAAGCCAGGTAATTTTATTCAGATATTTGGAAAAGTAAAACCAAAAAATTCTCAACTAAACAGGAGCTAGAAACAGCTATTTTGAGTAAGGCATCCCAGCCCAAAGAATATAAACATTACACGTTTTCTGATACTGTAGGGACTGGTTCTTAATCTTCAGATAGTTATTTAAATTGTAATATCCATAAAGGTCAGTGAATTAATAAAATGTCATGGGAATCGCTATGGAGGGCAGAGAGATAAAATGACTTGATACAAAAATTTAAACTGGAATGGGGGAGGTGGTAGAGTAAAAAGGGAAGAAGAGATAAATATTACAAATGTCCCTTTGAAAAGGACATGGAAATTAACTACACTTTAGTATTACAAATATACACTCACACAGAGTCAGAAACACACATATAGAAGGGGAGTAAGAGACTATGAATTGAAGGACAGAGGAGCCTTGGAGCATTGAAAAAAATGGATTACTATTATCAATCTAAGCAATGAAATTAACTGAGTTAAAATTACTTACAATTATGTTTATAGATCAATGAAATTCTTATCCTTCAAGGAAAATGCTTCTAGTTGAAGTACATGCTGATTGACACAGTGATACATATTTAGCTAAGGTGTAAAGATTAAGTGACTAGAAATGCTCCACCTTAAAGCAACATCTATAACTCAGTCATCCCGTGAGTTTTTGGGATAACTGTGGATAAATTGCAGGAATAGGATCAAAGGCAGAGGTGTAATTTATGCCCCAGAAAAAAACCCTTAAAGTTTGTCCCCAGGCATTCTCTATGAACACACCAGGAGAGTAGCCAATAATTAGGGAACACAAAGGTACAAGACTCTAGAAAATTCCAAATAGAAAACAAAAAGTGATGAACAGAAAACCCATACAGACTAGTAGTAAGAGGTTTCTGGCCCAGACTTCTGGGCCTAGCCTCTCGGTTTAGACAAACAGAGCAGCAGAGTCACAAAGATACTTACAATAGTTTCAGGCTGATCAGCCTAATGCTCATGCATATAACTTCCTGACTCATTACCCTTATTCTAACCCATGACTCTTATCCTGGTCAGCCATGTGGCTCCATACCTTACCCAGAGCAGCACAGCTGTCCTCTGATTCTTCTGGCTTCTCTCTGGCATTCTGCTCTGTTCCACCTGTTCCCAGAGTTCTCCTAGTTGGGTAGCCCCGCCCACACTTCTTGTCTGCCATTCCTAATCAGGGCATTTTATTAAACCCATAGGCTGGACAATTGTTTACAATGAAATAACATAATCCTCCTACAGACTAGAAGTCAAGATCTTGACCTATAATCATCCCAAATCCAGATACCTAGATGATAGCATGTGAACAAGTTAGGAACAGCCAGGGCAAGAATTCTCCACCAGAATCCAGCTATTCTAACCCAGCAGGCCCTGAATATTCCCACATTAATGAAAAACAAGAAAATGATCATAACACCAACTATATGAAGATGATAGAGGTCCTTAATGAGTACATAAATAAATCTATTAAAGAAAGTGAGAAAACACATGCAACTGGAGGAAATAAATAAACTCTTTGAATAAAGCCATGAAAGATAAAACAAACATTTGAAGGAATCAAATAAAGCTGATCAACCCACAATATCAAAATGTAAGAAATAAGAATAATATAAATTGAGAGAATCCCTGAAGTAACATGTTTACTAATTCAAACAGGAACTACATACAGAAGCAAGCAAGCTTCATAGGCAGAATAAAAGAGATAAAACTAAGCAACTCAGGAGAACATAAGATTAAAGAAATTGATATATCAATTAAAAATATATTGAATTAATTCATACCCCAAATTTATAAAATTAAAAATCAAGGAAATTTAAGATATTAAAAATGAATAAAAGAATAATAAAAAAGGAAAGAGATGAAACTTGGGTCAATGGCCCAGAAAAATTTTCAACAAATTACACACAAAATAAAGTTCTTAAACCAAGCAAGAAGAAAAGTAAATAGAAGCATACAGAATACCAAATACATTGAACCAAAAAATCTAATAACTACTCAGTAATTAAAACTATGCTCACAGTTATATAATCAAAGGTCTTGGAAGTTACCAGGACCACAGCAAGTGTGAGACCAGCGTTCTCTACATAAAAAAAAAAAAAAAAATTGAGAAAACCTTCCCAGTAAAGCTAGCTCAAATATAGTAATAAGTTAATTAAAAATTTTAGAACAGGACAAATGTAATTTAGATAAAACATTTTTAAACTATCCAAAATATTGACACTTCAAAGATAGAGTACAAGAAACAAAAACAAGTATAAAAACTAAAAAGTGAAGTCATCTAACAGTACAACTAACCTGTTGAAAGAAAATCCACAAATGAAGTAAAAAGTGATACAAAAGATTTACTAAGCTTGGTATATTCACAAAAATCATATCACATAAAATATTTTCAAGTATCAAACAAGTATTTCTAAAAGGGGAAGCAGCACAATGGTAGCAAAACTTCCTAGGCTGGGCCCTACCTGGATTTCACTCCAAAATGAAAATTTCCTAAATTATTGGAGAAGCTAAGATATGCAAAATTATAATTATAGAAGCAAATACAAAAAGGAAATGTGAGTAGTAATGATATAGAAGTAATTTTTGTAGACATGGAACAAAATATACAAGAAGTAGATATAAATCACACAGATATGAATGAAAACACCTGGCAAAATGAACTATGAATTTCTTAAAAACTTCATAGCACACCAGACCTTAAGGTTGCTTGTGATCCTGTAAGGCCTCAATGAACAGTTGGTAAAAATCCCCTCTTTTGATATAGGTTTGTGCCTAATGGCCAGTGATGAGAAGTAGTTCCTATGTAACAGTTCAGAGACAAATGGCTGGATAATCCTGTATGGATCCCAACATCCTAATCTTTAACAGGCCTGGTTACAAACACTTATCTTTTCAGTATTTTAAAGGTAGTTGTCCCTCAGCTAAATTCTATTTTGTAAAACTTACTACTTCCTGAGCATTAGTAAATCCTTTTATCATTAATCCTACCCTTCACCATCACACCTTACTAGTGGAGTGCTACCTAACACATGGGATGCCTTTAACAATGTACACAAAATTGACTATAAATAAATCACACAGTTACAATTAAATGTAAAGTGAAAAATCTGTAGAAGTTACCTAGAGTTTAAACCTTTTTCAATTGGCAACCTGCTTTTCCTGGGTGCACCCAAAACATGTTGAAGTTGAAATAAGGTCTTTCTACATATACCTCCTTGGTCCTAATTTTGTGAACAGATTCACAAAGTTTCAAAGACAACAAACATGGCCCCTGGCAGCTGAGGGATTCTGGTTTCAGGATCCCACCCAGATCAGGAATGGACTCACACCTTACCATGTGCTTGAATCCATCTATGTACACCAGCCCCTCACTCACCATGACCTGCTTTCCCAGCTCAGCCATGTTCTCTGCAAAGATCCCTGCAACAGCAAAAACAGCACAGCACACAAAATGGCTGATGCAAAATCCTCTTCAAAGCCAAGACTGAAGCAGGCAACAAACAGGAAGGTTCCTGCACCACTTCTGACTGGTAGGTCACCTGTAAAACCTGATTGTCTAATAAGGCCTCAGCTTCTCCCATATGCTAACACTGTGCTTAAAGACACAGCCCAGTGGTTCCTGTCTTTGGATTTCAGCCCAGACAAAAACTTTTTTGTAGATATGCAGATGTGCATTTCAATGGCAGTGGGCCATGCCCCCATTAGCTGGCCAGGCTATCTATTTGCACTCCAAAGGCTCATTCCTTTCTTCATCCTGGATGAAATGAAGCTATAAAGTTGGATAGCCCACTATATTATGCAGGGTGGCATAATTTTCTGTCACACAGGTGGAAGAGAGATGAGAATATTAACAAAGAGAGATTTAGAAACAATAAAGAAATGCCTCTGTCATATTCATTTTGTACCACAAGTTCTTAGGCGCTTTTTTATTTAAAAATGTTTTTATACCCCCTGCTGTTCCACTTCCTGCACACTTAATTTTTCATTATTATGCATTAGTTCAAATACCGTGAGGGTATAATAAAAATGAACATTTCCTTTAGAAAACATTGAAATTTTACTGCTTAATCATACATTCTGAAGAAAAAAAACACTTTTTGTGTTTAAAATAATTTTTAAAAGTAAAACTTTAACTCCTCACTATTGTGAAATAATTTTTAATTGACCTATAGTCCTGAGATTCAAAAAAAGGCAACTCTCCCATGTCAAACAATTTTGAAAATTAAATTGTTTTATGTCTCTGGGGCAATTAATTACTACCTACTAAAATTTTGAAGAAAATTAAAATTTTAATTTTTAACAGGTAAGTCTACCTTGCATTTAAAAAACAAAATTTAAAATTTAAAAACTGCCTGTTCTATTTAAATTTATAGACCTTTTAATTTCCAACTCCTAAATTATCCCTTCTAAAGATAAGAACACCATTTTCTTTAAATAAATAAATATTTTTTAAACATGAAATTAAAATTGGTTCAGTCACCCACAAAATAACACTAAATAAATCAATAAGGAAACAAAGAAACAAACAAATAAATAAATAAAATGTTTAACGTGGACATTTCCCCTCTTCTCGAGCCTGTCACGTTTCTAGCCCCTGGTGGGTTCAAAAGCTCTGGCTGGTTTCCATGATCTCCTCCTTCCCCTCTGTCATCTGGGGGCCTTCTACACTGAGAATCAACAGCTAGGGCCACCCAGGTCATTAAAATTATCACAGTTAATAAAGTTTTTGTAAAGGTTTTTTTTTAAAATTTCAATTGTGAAAAGAACTACCTTATTTAAGTATAAATAAAAATTTAAAAACATTTTCTATGAAAAAACATGAAATTTCTGACTTGGAGTTAGCTCCTTACCCCTACACCAACCCCAACTACACTCAATAAACAACAACAAAAAAATAAAACCAGCCTTGTTCATCCAAAAAATGTGGAAATTTAAATCTCACACCAGAGTCTCATCCTGAAAATGAAGTGTTTTCCACTCTAAATCTTATGAAATTTTAATTTCCCATAGTCCAAAAGCCACAAATAGCTTTTTATGTAAAAAATTCTGATAACTTAATTTCTTCTTTTTCCTCCCATGTGAAGATAAAAAACACCTCATCTTTTGGACAAAACAAAAGAACAAAACAAAACCAACCCCAAGAACCTTAACTTTTAATTATTTCACATCAGTTCAAAAATCCCAGAGATGGGTTAAAATTCATCTTTTCCCTGATCAAAATTATATCTTTTATTCAGACCATTCTGAAGAAAAAAATATGATTTCCATGAAAAAAGTGTTTTAGAAATTAAAATCAATTGAGTCTCCATTCTGAAATAACTTTAATTCAGTCATGGACCTGAAATTATAAACTGAAATTCTTTCATTTAAAAGAATTTTGAAAATTTAAATTTCTATTGTTCAATGCTTCTGAGTGGATAAAAATAACCTTTCCATTTAAAAAAAAATCAAAATTTTAACTTTCAACACATTTGTCCACACTGCATGGAAAAAATAAAATTGAAAAACCACCTGTTGAATTTAAGTATATTTAACTTTTAATTTTCAATGACTTGATCAGCTCTCCTGAAGATGATGGAGGTCCTTAAGAAGGAAATGAATAAAAAAAATGAGAAAACACATATAATTGGAAGAAATAAAACTTTTAAATAAAGCCCAGAAAGAGAGAACAAAGGGTGGAAGGAAATAAAACTGTTCAATGATAAACAGGAAAGGCTCATCAACAGAATAGAAGAGATAAAATTAAGAAACCCAGGCAATGAAGATAAGATAGAAGAAATGGATAGATCAGTTAAATATTTAAAATTTAATTAAATCCTGCCCAGTTATTTCTGAAACTAAAAATCAAAAAATCCTAAGATATTAAGAAAATGTATACAAGAATAATAAAGAAAAGAGGGGGATGGATCTCGGGTCAATGGCAGAGAGAAATTTTCAACAAATTACAGAAGAAATAATGTCCCTAAACTAAAGAGGAGAAGCCTAGGAAATTAAATAGAAGCATACAGAATATCAAATACATCAAACCAAAAACTCCACTCACTACCTAATAATCAAAAGATTATTAATAATCATTTGCACAAACTGAGAAACAAAGGCCTATGAGGAAATACTGACGGCAAAAACATAGCTAAAGTCTATTGTATGAAAATCTATTAGAGTTTTTAAAAGAAAGAAAAGGACAAAGAAAGAAAACTGAAAATTCCAGGAGGAATAAACCAGTAATCCATATTTCTCCAGTGTGAATCAAGTTCCTTTCTCTTGGCTTCTGCTTTATATCCTTGACTGACTTCCCTGCCTGAGGGCCTATGAACTAGGCCAAGTCAAACTTTTCTTTCTCAAGAACAGAGTGAATGCAGTGAGTCTAAAAGCATCCTGTGAAGTGGAAAGTAGGAGACAAAAACAGAAAGACCTCACCATGACCAGCCACTCCTCCCTGTCCCTGGAAAGCATTTCCTTGCTCTCAAAGGTGCAGCTGCTAAGGTGATGACTCTCACCCCCACAATGGAACTCAAGGAACAGCTCAAAAGACAACTTCAGAACTGCAGCTGAGTCAGAAACCTGGCTTCCAGAAGTACCCTACCATCTGATTGGAGGGTCTGCTGCAGGATCCAACTGGATAGTGAGGTTTGAGTGACAACACTGGTGAGCTGAAGGAACAAAGCATCTAGCTTCCCAGCCCTGGCTTCCAAACTGACAGACCTATCCCAGGTTGGCTGAAGATTTCTGTCAAGTTCAACAAGTTCCTTTTATTTATGGAAATCAATGGGTTAAGGTTTCAAAAGAAGTAAACAAATTTAGAAGGAGGCTAATAAGACAACATTTTGTAAGAGCACATTGTAATTCAAGGACATTATAAACTGAGTCAACAATGGCCTTTGGACTAACACCAAAGCCTCATGTGTAGAAAGAGGTTGGTCCTCAGGATATCAAGCAACTCTACTCCAAAGACTCTAGAACCAACCTCTAACATTTTAAAGAATAATATCCTGATTTTAAAGAATGATATCTGTTCCTTTCTCAATATATTAAGGACTTAGAGAAACTTTCAAAGCCTAGGCCAGTTGTTACACTCAAAGAGAGCTAGTTTTTAATTCGTTCTAAGAGTTTTATACTAGAAATTTGCCATTTCAGTAGAATATACAATTGGAGATAATGTGTGGAAGTTCTAAGAGACATCTAAGGTACTGGGTAGCACTCCCCTATAAGCTGTGATAGAAAAGTAAAATTTGTAATGTGAAAAACTGATGAATGCTTAGAAGATAGTCACACAATGTAAAATTTAATTAAGGAAGATCTCCCTCAAAAATAACCCAAAGATAAGTAAGTAGTATGTTAAAAAGTATTTTGAACATTTGGGATGCTAGGATGTATATGTTCATTCACCTTTCATGTATGTTCTTATTGGTCACATGTCTGCAATAATAACAGGCAATGTGATCCTAATTCATGGAGAAAGTAGAGCGACCCACCTGTGTAAAGATCTCTCTATAGTAAGCCATAGTTTTAAGCGGTAGTTTTAGTTGTGTTGTAATGGAGGCTGTGCACATCAATTTGATGATGCTTGTTATATATCCCCTGTTTATTTCATTGCCAATAAACATGGGTATAGTAGTAATGCTATGGATTACATGAATGCTTTCTTGTGTCTCGTTTAAGGTTCAGTTTAACAGGTTGTGCCAAGGAAATAGGAATTTATTTCACTATCTTTTACACAGTTTCAATCCAGCCCTCTTGTATTTGATTTCTGTTGCTCAGCACTGTCTTAAGAAAACAACTGGTACCATCCTAAGATCAGCTGTGCCTTCCTGCAAATGATGTGATAACTCACACCTTTAATCCCAGCACAGGAAAGACCAAGTGGTGACCTACACCTTTTATTCCATAACTGCAGACAGATCTTTTTGTGTTTTGTGAGTTCAAGGCCTAAGTACCAAACAGTAGTAGCTCACACCTTTAATCTTAACCATAGAATATAAAGAATACTTGAATCTAGGTGTAAAACACCTGGGTGAGGAAGATATTTAAGGAGGCATATGCAGCAAGTGTGGCATTCTGTAGAAACAATAAGCCATGCTGAGGACTCTGGAATATAGATTTTACCCCAAGAAGTTGGCTGAGAGAGAATTGACTGTGGTCTGTTTCTTCTCTCTGATATTCCAGATTCCCCTCCAGTGTCTGGCTTTGAGTTTGCATTAAATAACAGCTTAAATTTCTGTTATATCATAAATCTAAAAGCAAATAAGATATTTAAAAGAATAGCTGAGTAATAATAATAATTTAAATTGACTGTCCCCGGTCCAAAAAGTACAAAAAATAAAATAAAATAAAACCCACAGAAATCACACCAATTTAAATGAAAAATATCTGGCAGAACCAATATTTTTTCAGAAAAAAACTAGAACTTTATGACCGACAGACCTTAAGGTTGCTTATGACCCTGAAATGTCTCAATGAGTAGCTTGTTAGAGTCCCTTGTTCCATATAGGTTTATGCTTAGTGGCTGGTTGGAATTGTTGAGTAGCCCTTTTGTAATGGTTTATAGGCAAATGTCTGGACAACACTGAGCATATCCTACCAACACAACCTCTAACAGGCCTGGTAGAGGTTATCTTCAAGTGGGGGGGTGGTTAGTAGCAGTCAACTCTCAGCTAAATTCTATTTTGTGAGACCCTATACCCTGTGCAATGGAAAACCCTACATATCATCAGTTGACTGTTCTTTATCACATTTTACTAGTGGAGTGTTACCTAACACATGAGATGCCTTTTACAAACTTCATAAAATTAACTGTAAATAAATCTTACATGTACAGATTGAGTGCTAAGTGCAGACATCTAGAACATACTTGACAAATTAGGATCTTCATGTTTTACAACCAGCTTTCATTTATGCAGCAAAAGCATGTAAGAGTGGACAAAGATATTTCTACACACAGTTCCCTGCTCTCAATTCTGTGAGCAGATTTAAGTCACAGAGCAAAGTTATTCAGAGACAAGGCCCAGGGTCAGGGAGTTTCAGGTACCACGTGGAACTTCATACAATAGATTCTGGCTGCAGGTTTCCACCTAGATCCCTGAAACAGACACCTCTCTAACTCTGCACCTCCCAATCTTTTCCACCCCATCTGTGGACAACAGCCCTTCCCTTACCATGTTGTGGTTTCCCAGCTTGGCCATGTTCTCTACTCAGCAACTGCAACAGCACAAACAGCACAGCACACAAACCTCTGCTCCCAGTTCCTTCACAAAGACCAGCAACAGGAAGAGCCCAGCATCAGTCTGACTGGCAGATCGCTTCCAGGCTTTGATTGGCTAGTGAGACCTGAGTGACAAAAGCACCACCCATTGGGTGCCCTATTCTTAAAGACACAGTGCAATGGTCCCTGAACAGGCTTGCAGCACAGACAAAGAGCTTTTCAATATCAGAGGAGATATGCATTGCAAAAGATCGTGTCCCTTGGATCCAGAGGGAAATCCTGCATGTTTCTGCATGCCATAGACATTTTCTGTTCTTCCTCTAGAGACCTTGTCCTCTAGATTCATGCTGCTCTCAGCAGGCTGACTCTGAGCAGGAATCCCCAAAGCCTGGGGCAGGTGCCATGGGGGAGGACAGTGGATGCAGGACCCAGGAGGGAAATCCTGCCCAGGGAGACCAGGAGGGGGCTTGGAAAGTCTCCCTGACCACAACACTAGCTTCTCCCTAGGGGTTCCTCAGGATTTCCCCAAAGGAATCTTGTAGTGGGGTTTGAGGGGGGATCCCTAGTTCAGCATGCATGTAGCCTAACGCCTGCCTACCTTCCTGCCTACCTGCCTGCCAGCTTGCTCAGAGTGCAGCTCCCCTGAAGCTAGGATCTGCCCTGGCTGCATCTCTGTCCACTAAGTGCCAATGGGACCCAGACTCCCTCTTTAAAATGCAGTGCCATCCGCTGACTTGGGACCTAGGGAAGCCCAGAGCCATGGCCTGTCTCCTATCTGCTGGTCCTTGAGTGCAACCCAGGCCATGGCCATCCCCCATCTGTGGCCAGTTAACATGGGCATAGTCATTGCCACCTGGCTTTGTGGTTCTGGTTAGTTCTGGAAAGTCACTTTGCATGCTCCCTGGGGAGGCTTGTGGGGAAACACACATAGGAATGCTCAGCTCTGGAGAGGGAGGGACCCTGACCCTTGCCACAAGACCAGAGGGGAGCCCCTATGGGCCAAACTTTCTAAGGCAGCATGCAGAAAGGGAGGGAGCCACTTGTTTCTGCAAAGCATCTCAGAAGCCTGGGTTTTACCAAATCCAAGAACAGTTGTGGACTCCTAGGTTGGCAAGTGTAGATGCCCCAAGCTTTCCATTAAGGGAAGTTTGCTGGTTTTAAGGCCCCAAGGAATAGGTGAAGGGTTGGGTTAACCCTGGAAAGAGAAGACTTGACAGACTCAAAGATGAGTGAATTTTAACTATGCAACATTGCCCAGCAAAAGGGGTGTGTGTGTGTGTGTGTGTGTGTGTGTGTGTGTGTGTGTGTGTGTGTGTGTGTGTGTTGTGGGTGGGTTATTACAGCTCTTCCAGGGAAAACTGCCACAAATATCTACTCATAGTTTACAGGTTTGGCACCTGACCCCTGGCCACATCTAGGACAGTGTCCTCTGTCTCCACCACACAAGTACAGGCATACACTCAGGCCTCAGGCATGGAGCATCCAACAGACTCTCGTTTTTTCCTCAGGAAGTCAAAGATATGATGGGACCCCTGTAGTGGTCTGTGTCTCCTCAGCTTGCTGGTGGAGGTGTGAGTGAAGAGGGGAGGGCAGGGAGGAGTTGTTTGCTGTTTGTTGTCAGGTGTCTCTTCTCAGAAACCCTCTGGATTTGCTGTTACCCCCACTTGTCTTGTTGGCCACCCTGAGCAGCTACTTCATAACTCAGGTGTTTAGACAACCTCCTTGCATGAGGAGACTTGGAAAAAAGTTTTATCTGCTCTCCTGAAGCCTGAACCTAAGCTGAGCTCTCTCTCTCTCTCTCCCTGTTTTCTCCCCCTACACTCGTCTGTGTGTGTGTGTGTGTGTGTGTGTGTGTGTGTGTGTGTGTGTGTGTGTGTGTGTGTATGTTGGGGGTGGATCCCTTTATCTCAGATGCCCAAGAATTTAGCAGTGCCGAGCTTCTGTGTATGGAGCAGGATGTCTAAGACATTCTCCATACTTGATGCTCCCCGAACCTGCTTCTGGAAGATGCTCCCTAAACTGCCAAGGCCACTGTTCATCATAAGAGTGTGGATTTCTGAACTGCCTATCCAGCTTCAAAGAGCCCAGTGAAGGATATGATGACTTAGGCCTTTGGTTGGTTCCTTGTAGAACCTCTGCATACTGCATCCTTTACCCCTCACTGCATCACTGCCCTCCATATCCTGCCCTCCCCTAAGCCTCCTTGTCCCTCCTGCTCTACCCCCCTCCATCACTGTACCTGAATCCTCACTTTAATAAACCCTTTCCAATATCCTCCTCTAGCCAGGCCGATTTATTGCTGACAGTCTCTCAACCCAGACAGCTTTGATTTGAGGTCTCCACAAAGTCTCCTGAGCTTCTCTTCCATAGGGCTCAGTGATGTGCCCTGGGGGGGGGGGAGGAAGACAGACACCTCTGGCCCTAACACTTCATTCTCTGTACATTCCCAACATTGTCTCTGCCTATGACACTAAATACCCTGTTCTCCATCCCTGACATGCTCCAAATCACAGCTGCAAAGTTGTTAATGCTTTTCTTTTTTTTTTTTTGTTTGTATTTTGGGCTTGGAGGCCAAGCAGGGAGGAAGAATGAAATTTAATCTATCCACTTCCACATCCTTATTCCTGAACACACACTCCCCACCCTGTCAGAGTGGAGACAAGTAAGCCGGAGCCTTTGAAATCATGGGAAAAACATACAGATACCTTTCTTTCTCTTTCTTTCTCTCTTTCTTTCTTTCTCTTTCTTTCTCTCTTTCTTTCTTTCTTTCCTTCTTCCTTTCTTCCTTCCTTCCTTCCTTCCTTCCTTTCTTTCTCTTTTTCTTTCTTTCTTTTAATAATTACAATTTGTTTACCATTGGACTATGGGAGCCAAGGCATGCTGTATTATCTACAGTTTTTGTCTGCTATGTCAGCTGTCAGGCAGAGGGTGAGGTGAGTTGGAAGAAGAGGAGGGTTTGAGAGGGTAGGGAAGAGAAGCCTAGGCAGAGCCATGAGAAATGGATGGAGGTGGAGGATTCACCAGAGGAAAATCAAACTTCCTTATTCACTGTCCTGTACATGTGGGAATGTTTTAAAGTCCATGCTTCTGATAATTAGAAGTGATGTTGAAGCACAAATACCCAGAGTGGAGGGACAAAGACAGGGTGCATGTAGGGGATTGTTATCCGAAAATTAAAATTTTAATAATTTAAAAAAGAAAATGTGATTTATTTTGGCCTTCAGGAAAATGAACAAATTAAGATTTAATTTTTGAATTTTTTAAAGGGTGTTTTCTCTTTCAGAAGGGCTGATTGAAACATTGGAATTGAAAGTTCAATACACTTTATGTGTAAAAGTATGTTTTTAAATCTCAAATTTTGTTTTTTACATGCAGGTTTTAGTGGAAAAGGTGGTGTTTTTATCTACCTAGAACCATTAAACAATAAAAATTAATTTTTAAAATTATTTCACATGAAAGAGTTTGGTTTTTTAAATCTCAGGACTAATGATCAATTACAAATTCTACTAGAATGATAGATAGTTCAAAAATTTATAGCAGTTTTCACATGGAAGGTATTTTTCTATAGGATGGACTAATTTAAAAGTAAAAATTTTGTATCTCTAAATTAAAAAAGTTGATTTTTATTCTATCCCCAGAAAATTTAAAACAAGTAAAAATTATTAAAAGTATTTTGTTAAAAGACATGTTTTTATCTTTGCGTAGGAGAAAAAATGAAAAATTAAGCTATTTTTAAATGAAATAAGTGGGTTTTTAGGCTGGATGATGGGAAATTAAAATTTCAGAAAGTTTAAAACTGAAAACCTTTTGTTTTCAAAAATACTCTGGTGTACAGTTTCAAATTTCCATGCTTTTTAAGTGAACAAGTCCAGTTTTACTCGGTTTTTTGAGGGGGGGTAGCTAAAATTCTGAGTGTTTTTAAAGAAGAAAATGGTTTTATTTCTTATTTTTACTCAAAAAGTATTTCATTTCACAAATGAAATAAAAAAACTTTAAATGATGATTCCTTATGGTTATAGTTTTAATGATGTCGGTGGTCCTGGGTGTGGAGTCTCCCTGTAGAAGGCCCCCTGGTGAAAGAAAGGGTCAGGGGTGTTGATGGAAACCAGCCAGAGCTTCTGGAGGCACCTGGACCTTCATCACAAACGGGAATAAGGGTAAGTGTATATTTTTAATGTTTTTTTCTTTATTTTGTGGCATCATGTGGATGCTCTCGTTACATAGACACATCCATTCTCTCCTCTGACTCTCCCTTCTACTCCCTACATCACACATGACTCCAATGGCTGGAGGCCACTCACACTCTAGTTAGAAGGACCCTATGTCTCTCTATATATATCCACCAGTACAGGTTCTACAGGTTATTCTTGGAGTAAGTGGGAGGGCACTTCTAGCCCAGGCCATTGTGAGGATGAACTCCCTTTCTTCTTTATAACATTATTTATTATGTTATAGTGTTCTGTCTACCATGTATCCTTGCATGCCAGAAGAGGGCATCAGATCTCATTTTAGATGGCTGTGAGCCACCATGTGGTGGCTGGGAACTGAACTCAGGTTCTCTGGAAGACCAGCCAATGCTCTTAACCTCTGAGCTGTCTCTCCAGCCCACTGGACTCCTTTTCAAACCTGCCCCTGTGGCACTGTACATATTTTTTACACTTGTGTTTTGCACCTTTTTATCCACAGGGCTGTCTTCAGGTCTTGTTTTGCACACATGTGTTGCACACAACTTCTGCACAGGGCCTGCCGTCTATTGCAAAGGTCCCTGAACTTACTTTGTCATCCCCCCACCTATTTTACACATGCATTGTGAACATATCTGTTGCCCTGCTATTTTCCATATTGCCTTGCCTTCTGAATAAATCTTATGCACATGGATTTTTCACACAGACTATTCTATAATACACAGCCCCTCCTATAATTCACAGGCCAAATCCCAATATACATCAGCCCCATCCACAATAAACTGCCCTTGTGATAATACCCAGGACCCTTCCATAATACACAGGACCAATGCATAATACACAGTCCATTTAATAATATACAGGTCGCTCCCATAATACAAATTTCCATCTCATTATGACCCTGAAAAGTGACTGACATGAAGGCTGTGTCCTGAGGGATGACTGCCAGGAGGTCTGTGGGTAAATCCTGAGAGATGATTGACAGTGGTGACAGCTTGGATATAAGATCCTAATGAAAATTAGAGAAACTGAGGAAGATAGAGGCCCCTGAGGAGACACGAAAGCTGTAACAAGATTCTGTGTAGTCTGACAGGGAAACAGGTATAAAGGCTTCCCTGATGCCTGATGGAGAAACTGAGACAGAGATAGTATTTCACAGGAACTGACAGAATAATTGAGACAGAGAAAGACCACCACATGAAGTGGAAACCAAGGAAGAAAGAGGCTTCTGAGTGATGGGTAGACTGAGGAATTGTGAGTCCTCCTCTGTGACTCAGGGGGATCTTAAAGAGATGTCTATGCAAAAATCTGAAAAACTAAGGCTACCACAGGGTCTGATGGTAAAACTGAGGCAGATGGAGACCTCTATGGGGTCTAACAAAAAAGAGATTTGGAGAGAGGCCTCTGAATGATCTGATGGGGAAACTGAGGCAGAGAAAGTCTTCTTTGAGTTAACAGGGATACTTAGGCAGACTGGCCCCCTTGGGTCCTGACTGGATAAGTAAGGAATATGAGGGGTCTGACAAGAAAATTGTGGCAGAGAAAGGCATCTGACAGGGAAATTGAGGCAGAATGTGGCCTCTGTGGGATCTAACTGGGAATCTAAGAGAGAGAGGCCTCCAAGGGTTATGACAGGGAAACTGAGGCAGAGTGACCTCTTAGTGCGATATGAGGGAAAAACTGAGGCAGGGAGACTTTGTATGAGAAGGAAACACTCTAGTTAGAGAGAACTGATGTTGTGGGAGCAAGGAAGAGAGTATGCCATGGGATTGTCTTTACCCCCACTCCATCCCATGAGTATGGAATATTATGAGAAAACCACACAGGGAGCTTTATTTACTTAGTTATTTATCTTAAATAATTACAATGTATTTCATCAATGGACTACACAAGCCAAGGGATATTCCTGATTCACTGTGCTGTGATTGTAGGAACCCAATTAATATCAATGTTTCAGATGATTGGGAGTGAGTTTGGAAAAGCTAGAGCCAGAGGGGAGGGTGAGGTCCAGCAGTGTGGGTGGGGCAGTTATCAGAAAATTAAAATTTTCATGTTTTTAAATTGTAAAACTTACAGTGTATTGCCCCCCCACCCCAGGATGATGGACTGAAAAAATTTTAATTATTGAATTTTTATTTAATGAAAATGGTGTTTTTCTTTTCAGGAGAGCTGAACAAGCCATTGGAAATTAAAAGGTCAATATAGTTAAATGCAACAGGTGGTTTTTAAATTTTATTTTTTCTATGAAGTGTGGACAAATCTGTTGAAAGTTGAAATTTTGATTTTTTTTAAAACGAAAAGGTTATTTTTATCCACTCAGAACCACTGAACAATAAAGATTTAAATTTTCAAAATTATTTTACATGAAAGAATTACAGTTTATAATTTCAGGTCCATGACTGATTAAAAGTTATTTCTGAATGGAGACTCAATTAAAATTTAATTTCTAAAAACACTTTTTACATGGAAACCTTATTGTTTTCTTCAGAATGGATTGAATAAAAGATATAATTTTGATCAGGGAGAAGATGAATTTTAGTCCATCTCTGGGATTTTAGAACTGATGTAAAAGAGTTAAAAGTTAAAGTTCTTGGGGTTTGTTTTGTTTTGTTCTTTTTTTGTCCAAAGATGGTGTTTTTTAATCTTCTCATGGGAGGAAAAACAAGTAACTAAGCTATCAGAATTTTTTTAATAAAAAGCTATTTGGGCCTTTTCGACTATGGGAAATTGAAATTCCATAAGATTTAGAATGGAAAACACTTTATTTTCAGGAGGAGATTCTGGTGTGAGATTTAACTTTCCACATTTTTTGGATGAACAAGGCTGGTTTTATTTTTTTTGTTCTTTTTTGACTGGGGGTGGGGATGGTGTAGGGGGAAGGAACTAACTCAAAGTCAGATATTTCATATCTTTACAAAGAAAATGCTTTTAATTTTTTATTTATACTTAAATAAGGTAGTTCTTTTCACAATTGAAATTAAAAATAAAAAAAAAACTTTAAAAAGACTTTATTAAGTGTGATAATTTTAGTGACCTGGGTGGCCCTGGCTGTTGCTTCTCAGTGCAGAAGGCCCCCAGATGACAGAGGGGAAGGAGATGATGGAAACCAGCCAGAGCTTTTGAACCCACCAGGAGCTAGAAACATGACAGGCTGGAGAAGAGGGGAAATGTCCAATTTAAACATATTATTTTTTTATTTGTTTGTTTATTTGTTTGCTTATTAACTTATTTATTTATTTAGAGTTATTTTGTGGGTGACTGAACCAATTTTAATTTTGTGTTTAAAATTTTTTTTCAAAGAAAATGGTGTTTTTATCTTTTGAAGGGATAATTGAGGTGTTGAAAATTAAAAGGTCAATAGACTTTAAATGGAACAGGCAGTTTTTTTTATCCAGACATTTGTCTCTGAACTGTTACATAGGGATGACTTCTCATCACCATCCATTAGGCACAAGCCTATATCAAAAGAGGGCATTTTTCCCAGCTGTTCTTTGAGGCCTTACAGGATCACAAGCAACCTTAAGGTCTGGTGTGCCATAAAGTTTTTAAGAAACTCAAAGTTCATTCTGCCAGTTGTTTTCATTCATATCTGTGTGATTTATATTTACTTCTTGTATATTTTGTTCCATCTGCAAAGAAAGAATCATTCATTTTGTTATCAAATTATAGAAATAAAGATATATTTTTAGAGAGTTATCAAGTTGATATATGTAGTGAAAAAATAAAGAAATTATACACTATATTGTGGTGGGATTTATAATATATTTTAAAAACCTTCTGCTATAGCTATATCCCATATTTTTTGAAAGTCACTAAAAATTTAAACTGCCATTTTGTTTTAACAATTATAAAAATGTCAGTTTCTCTCAGAAGTGAGTTGTTTGTGGTGATCTGGATGTGTCCTCAGAGAGAGCAGCCACCGAGGTATTTCCTGGGAGCCCATTCAATGTTTGGGCTTTAAGGCAAATTGGGGGCATATTGTTGGGTGAGATAAGTTGACTGGTAAGTTTACTAGTGTCCATGATATTAAACTCATTTTACATCTTAAAAGGGTTTCTTCTCTACTGATTTTAACATTAAAGCCTACAGAAGAAAACTTGCAGCACTTACTTAGTTCTACAAAGTCTGGTTATATTCCATTGCCCTCGCTATTTAGAAAATCTTTCCACCTCGGTTTCTCTTTGAATGAAAGCCATTTCCTCCAGTCCTTGGTAAAGCATCCCATGTCACTCATATGAACAACAAGACCCAACATAAAAATAGGTAGTTTGTTGTACTTTGAGAGATGAATCACAAAACTGATGTTGAGGATTTTACATAGTTAATTATTATCCTAGATAGGTGCCAGATTTAGCAAGAGGGGTTTGCACTGAATTCAGATTGCTTGTACATTTGAACTGGGTTCAACTCGCTAGACAGTAGGACATCTGTCCTTGAGAACTGGACTGCTCTCCTGAGAGTAATTTTAAAAATCTGTTAACAAGACACCTGGTCTAACAGTCTTTTTGAAGACTTAAGTCAGCTAATAGTAGAAAATCAGTCTTGTTGGATGGCAATCCATCTGTTTTCTTATGTTGTCCTAAGATATAAAATAAGACTTAAATGTTTCACAATTCTCATGGTATAATAGTGCCAGTTATAAAACACTTTTTATTCGTCAAAATTCTATTGCTCGAGAAAATAACATTCTGATAAATCACAGATATGAATATGCTCAATAGATGAAATATATTCATGGGGAAAACACACTAAAATACTAGCTGTGGGAAAATTTGCATATTCTTTATAAAATAATTACAGTAGCACACAATTAATTACAGACATAAGTAAACAATATTCCATGATTGTGTCCAAATACTATGATTGATTGGATTTTCCCATCAGAGCATTATTTATCTGGTGGGTTAACATTTTGAACCTTTGTTGGTTTTTTTTCTGCTTATTATGCTGTTGTAACGTTTTTTTCACTCTGGTTGGCTAGAGGTCTAGACTTACAGATTTGTTTTAGACCTGGTTAGTTGTCTGAAGTTGGTTAGGCATTTAAAATAACTTATATATTTATATTTGTTTTATGTACTTTGGTCTATGCACTTTGTTAGTTTCTTATTTTAACTTAATTTATTTGTATTAATTTGTATGCCACATGGACCATGGCTTTTTTCGTTTTTTACATGTTTTTTTTTAGGCAACTTTCTTGATTTGTCTCTGACTCCACCTTTCTTTTCTTACCTATTCTAATTGCCCACCTACCTCTACGATACTCACCAAGGGTAAAAAGAACTCCTGTATATAAAAGTTAATATTCACAGAATACAAAAAGATTTTCCCAACATCATTATGCCATGGTTTTTGGACAGTGTCAGACTGAATATTTGGGCATTTGTAGAGGCTGTTGCAGATTATGAAGCTCATTTAAGTGACTAAATATATTTTATTCATTTGAACATGTTTTTCTCTGTTTTGACATTCTTTTGATTGCTTGTGGATCCTCAGATAGTAGGACACTTTCTTCAGAAATATTCTCATTGTGGGTGTAATATGAGACTCTAGAACCTCAATTCATATTTTGTATTTTGTGTCTATTATGCTAGAGGTAACTTATCAACCAGCTTCCTTCTAATATTGTCATACTTTTACTTTATACTAATATAGACTATATCTCTGAGTCACATAAAATACAACAAAAACAACAAAATTCTGATTATAGTATGGTAGCTAGATACATAAATATTTTTTGCTTTTGTGATAAAGGTTAGTCTGTAACTTTGACTGTCCTGTAAGTTGTTCTGTACACCGAGATAAACTTAGCCTTATAGATGTTAATGTCCTTGGCTTGCAAGTCCTGAAATAAAGGGGAGACTATAGTGAAGTATTGTATATTTAATAAAACAGTTAATCTGGAATATCAGATGACTGATTCACCCTCAGTCAATACATGAATGCCACTGAGTGGTTACATGTGCTTGTTTTTCTAATATCACTCCAAAGACAGAGATCTTCTGGATCTCTGAGTGTTAAAAACTATTAGCCATGCTGTGGTAGCTCACAGCTTTAATCCTAGCTCTAGTATTGTTGAACCATGAAATAAAATAGCTGGACAAGGAAAAAATATATGACGCAGGAGAAGTCAGAATGTCAGCCATTCTGTGTGAGCTAACAGACAAGCTGACAACCATCCAATTAGTACTTAAATGTTTGGCCTGAGAGTTTGGCCAGGTGAGAATTGGCTTTGGTTTGTTTCATTTTCTGAAAACTGAGCTTTTCCTCAATATCTGGCTCTGGGATTTAGTATAATAGTAAATAAAATTTGTGCAATGTCAAGCCAATATTTCTGGCTTTTTGTTCAGATATTATTGAGTAAAGTGCCTAGAATATAGCATTTTGCCTGTGTCAAGAATATGCTGTTGTACTGAGCTTTACCCATACAGTGAATATTAAAATTTACTAAACTGCATATAATTCTGTTTCCCAAGGTTGCATTTATTCATTATATTAATACTATCTATGTCTTTTAAGTAATTGGATTGCAAGATCATGGCCTTTTTTCTCCATTGTTGTAGTTTTCTGAAGGTTTTTAAAATGAGTATATTACTCATATGCTTGGATTATACAACACTTGTAACTGGACTCTTCGAAGTATTATTTCTGAAACCTCAAACTTGAAATAATCATTATGTTTGTTTCTGTATGTACTGGCAACTGAACCCTTCTATATATACAGGAAGAGCTGTGTAACACTGAGCCATCTGCCCTTCTCTGTGTTAATTATTTGCAATTAAAAGATGTAGCACTCATGATTTTATCTATCTTTTTGTAACTGTTTAAAGATGCACTGCCTTTTAATGAAGTATTACTGATATTACAATTTAAGTTAGGGTAATTTCCAGTTCTGGAAGAAGAATATTGAACTAAAGTGAATACCTAATTCTTTGTAGAAACTTTGATGAAATCCTGAGTTTAGTATAACTTTGATTGACTAATTTCTGCGTGTGAGACAGGAGTTTCATATGTATTTTGTCTGTCCTTGACCTAATTTTATAATCTAAGCCTGTATTAAACTTAGAATTAGATCTATCTACCTGTACCTTAGGAAGCCGTAGGATTAACCATGGGTGCAAATGCTGCCAGTTGGTCCATTTCAGATTCTTTTTTATAGTTAGTAATTGCTCATACAACCCTTTTCATGTACACACTCTACTGCTGACCTGTTTATCTCTCTATGTTTATTAAAAGGCATTTCTGTTTCAAGATATTATACCAGAGAGTACAAAAATGAGTGGGGTGAACCAGTTATTAAGTTTCTAATGTGATAAGTTGTAGGCGGAGTTTACCCACAAGAACACCAATACTAGAAAAATATTTATTAAAATATAACTCACGGTACCAGCAACAGATTACAATAGCACCTGAACAGGAACTGGAGTCTGCAGACGGACGGACGATGGAATCTCCTCTCGCAGCCCGGAACCAGGAAGAGAGCGTGTCGTATCCGCAGACCCTTTTTAATGGGGCTTTTCCCCCGCCCCCTTCAGGTCGGGGGGCCCGGTGCTCTGTATAAATGTCCCTTGACCTTGTCAGCTGACACCTGAATCCCACAACATCTCCCCCCTTTGTCTAACTAAGAAGGTTCTAAACTAAGATTATATACAGTAAGAATTATTATGAGGTAGCATCTAGGAGAGGTCAAAGTATAATTGCTAATCAAAGCCTAACTTATATAAGGTATATCTAATAGTTTTAGAATATTGGTAGATAGTAGGGTGTATAGATTATTTTAAAGGGTTAATCTGGGAAAGTGAGAATCTAACACCTGAGTGTTCTTATCTAAGGGATACTAGGGTGGAGACCTTAAACATCTATTCTTCAACCTCTTCAAGACCTGAGAAGGAAGGTAAATTTGTCTGAAAGACAGAAGTACATGGAAGCAGCTACTTCCAAAATTTGGGAGAGGACAGCAACACAGCTACCTGGACAATCACCTCTGGATTTGTGCACCGTTAAAGCATCTATCGGATTGGCTATAGGCCTATGGCATCTGACAGATCTTTTTACAAGCAGAACAGTTTTGAAGGGACTGTCTTATCCTGTCTAGGCAGGTTTCGTCAGTCTCCATCTCAATTTGTTCATCCAGCTTGATATCATGTGTGTACTGTCAGCAATCAAGGTAAGGACAGTTCCTTACTCAACCGGCCATTTTTTGCCAAAAGGACCAACTCCAATGGAGTATCCTTGATGCTCAACACCATCTCGTGAAGGGAGCAGTGACACCAGGAGTCGTCGTGTCTCTCGTGGCCAAATTTTAAATGTTAAATGCCATATTCTCTGGGTCTATGAAACGGTTGAAGATTCTTGTCCATCTATGATATTCTAACCTGTATCTGAAATGACTGGGATATGATACCTTAAATAGTGTTGACGGCAGATCTTATCGTCTTAAGGAATAAACCCTGTACTAAAAATTAGAATACTTATATAAGGGATGTACAATCTCTGAACAATGACCCTTAGTAGAACTATCGAGCATTAGCCAGGGGTATTTTACCAGGTAAAGTGTCCACAGCATTTTAGACATGTAAATACATATATATCATCTAAACAGAGGTATATAAAACATCTTGTGCATATATCATAACTAGTGCAATCATACATTATATCTAGTATAGTTAAATGAAGGTAGTAATTGCATAGTATACATGGCAATGATGTGCAAATATTTTAAACAAAGGTATGAGCATACATAAAATATAGCAATTTTAGATTCAGCTTTACATAATAGTTACAGATTCAGATTTATATCGAAGTACAAGTTGCTTTGGTTACATAAAACAATCTCAGATTAAACTTTGTACCAATGTACAAATTATCACAATTAAACATATAAAATGATTTTGCATTAGTATCAATATACAGATATCTATGACAGTGCAAATTGTCTTTAGCTTAGCCCATACATTCAGCTAAAATGAAGTATAGGTAGGTAGAACAGTCTACCTTTATCTATACTATCTATTCCCACTCTCTTCTTCAAAAAAAGATCTCTGATGGTATATTATAGTTTTGTCTTTTACCCAGTTTTACCCACAACCTTTGGAGCATAAAACTTATTGGGAAAGGGGGCGTAGTCGTTTATAAGGTTGCTTCCTGCTGACTTAAGGGCGATGGCATCTCTTTGGGGTCCTGTAAAAGCTAAAACAATGGTTAGTTCCTAATGGACTGACCACATACATCTATAACCAATTTTAGGATAGTGGTTAACTCCATCTGGAAACTTAATTAGCAGTGTGATCTGAAGGATAATCATAAGGAGCTATCTTGCAGCTGTTTTTGAATAATGTATTTCTTGAAAGCAATTATTGACCGGTGCACACCAAGTTCTTGATTTTTCTATTTTTGTCTCTGTCTGTCTACCTGTCTCTTATTTTCTCTCTCTCATACTCTTTCTTTTATTTTTGTTTTACTAGCGGGAGTTGTTCCGGTGGAGGCCCCATCTCGGTTCCAGATTCTTTGTAGATAGCTGATAGGAGGAAATGTTATTTACAGTGGAAAACTTAAGCATTGTCGATATTCAAAAGATATTTATATCTTTCATGACTTTAGGAGACTGGAAGCAGACAGAATGAGATGTTTGAGAGGTACAGAAACAGGGAGGAACAAGGTTTAAGATGAAGTCACAGTAATATTGGTCCCTAAATATTATGCCTTCTGTCTCACACCAGGTGGCTTTTATGATGTGAGACAGAATTTTTCATATTTCTTTACCAATATGCTTGGGTTTAGAGAGGGAGAAAGCCATTAGTTTCCAATCTAAATCCAGCCTTATTAATAGTCAAATCAGGACCTTTTTTTTTTTTTTTTTTTTTTTTTTTTTTTTTTTTTTTTTTTTTTTTTTTTTTGAGATGTAGATGTAAGATGTAAAGCAGTAAAAATTGAGAAATTACCCAGTAGTGCACATGTGTATCAGTTGGTCTCGTAGTCTGTCTTGTACAGTCTTTAATCATCAGTCTGTCTTCTATTGCAGGTGAGTAATTATTCAATGTTTAGACAATGCCGTAAAAATAGTTGTATCCATTTTCCTGTAAAGACAAAACTGAGAGACCCTGCCCCAGGTTTGTTAAGTGTGTTTTCCTTACCACGCATCCGTTTGTCATGTCAGGGATGAGCAGTTACTTTTCTTGTTCAGGAAGAGACTCCTTTTCGAAGCGGGCTTTTATTAGTTTTGTTGGTACCCATATCTTTTCTGTCCCTGTTGAAACAAGAGCAAAACCCCTACCCCACCGAAGCGCATACCCTGGCTTCCATTCGGAAGTCAACACATCTTTGAAGTAAATGGGTTGATTTAACTCAGAAGATTTTTCTACTACCCAATGTCTCTCAGCAGCTGAAGTTCCCTTTTCATCAGCATTAAGAAAATTTAAAGTCAATAAGGCACTATGCAACCTCTCTCTGGGCTTTTTCATTTCTTTCTTTTGTTTATAAAGCATCTCTTTTAATGTGCGGTGAGATCTCTCCACGACTGCCTGTCCTGTAGGATTGTGTGGTATCCCTGTAATATGCTTTATATCATAGTATGCAAAAATTATCTTCATTTTTCGGGAGACATAAGCTGGAGCATTGTCAGTCTTAATCTGAGTGGGAATTCCCAATACGGCCATGGCTTCCAAAAGGTGAGTAAGTACAGCATCAGCATTTTCTGAACTCAGGGCAGTCGCCCATTGCATTCCAGAATAGGTGTCAATAGTATGATGTACATATTTCATCTTTCCGAATTCTGGAAAGTGAAACACATCCATTTGCCATATCTCATTTCCGTGTGTACCCTTAGGATTAGTTCCTGCAGGTAAAGATGGTTGGTTATAGAAAGAGCAAGTGTCACATTTTTTTAGTATTTCCTTTGCTTCAATCCAAGTGATGGGAAAACTCTTCTTCAGCCCTTTGCTGTTAACATGATGCTTTTCATGAAATTCTGTGGCCTTTAGCACGCTTCCTATTAGCAACCGATCTATTTCCTCATTACCCTGCGCTAGAGGGCCTGGGAGGCCCGTGTGTGCCCTGATATGTGTTATGTACATAGGATGTATCCTACCTCTGATGATATCTTGTAGTTGTATGAATAGTAAGGTCAAGTCCGTATCATCAGGAATGAAGTCAGCAGTTTCAATATGTGAAACAACTCTTTCTGCATATTGAGAGTCAGTAATTAAGTTAAGAGGCTCTGTGAAATCCAACAACACCATAATGATCGCGTATAGTTCTGACTTTTGAACAGAGTTATAAGGGCTCTGAGCCACTTTAGTTAGGTTTTCAGACTTGTAGCCAGCCTTCCCTAAATTGTTTGCATCTGTATAAAATATAGGGGCTCCAGAAATTGGTTCATCTTGTACTACACGAGGAAAGATCCAATTAGTTTCCTTTATAAATTGAATTCTCTTGTTTTGGGGATATTTATTATTAATTTCTCCTAAAAAGTCACTGCAAGCCTTTTGCCAAGGTTCACTGTCTGCCCATAATCGTTCAATTTCTTCATTAGTCAGAGGCACAACAATTTCTGCAGGGTCCTTTCCAGTCAATTGGCGGAGTCTCAATTTACCTTTAAAAATCAGATCAGCAATTTTTTCGATATATGTCTTCATCTTTTTGCTTGGCCTATGTGGCAGAAATATCCATTCTAATATGATGCTTTCTCTTTGCATTAAGATTCCTGTTGGAGATTGTCTTGAGGGTAAAATAACAAGTATGCATTCCAAGTCTGGATCCACACGATCCACATGTGTTTCCTGAAGTTTTCTTTCTACCAACTCTAATTCTTTCTCAGCTTCATCAGATAGTTTTCTTGGACTATTTAAACCCTTGTCACCTTCTAAAGTCTTGAATAAATTAACTAGTTCATAGTTTTTTATACCAATCATGGGCCGTATATGAGCAATATCTCCTAGTAGCTTTTGAAAGTCGTTAAGAGTCTTCAATTTATCTCTATTTAATTTTACCTTTTGTGGTCTAATTTTTTGTAAACCTATCTTATATCCTAAATAATTGATAGAATCTCCCCTCTGTACTTTTTCTGGAGCAATTTGCAGTCCCCAATTAGGCAATACTTTCTGTAGTTCTTCAAACAATGTTTCTAATGTCTGTGGGTTTGGGTCTGCCAACAAAATATCATCCATATAATGGTAAATGATAGATTGTGGGAAGCGCTTGCGTAGTATTTCTAGTGGTTGTTGTACAAAATATTGGCATAAAGTGGGACTATTTAACATTCCTTGGGGCAGGACTCTCCATTGGTACCTCTTAGCTGGCCCTGAATTATTAAGAGTAGGCACTGTAAAAGCAAATTTCTCTTTGTCCTGTTCCTGTAAAGGTATGGTAAAAAAGCAATCTTTCAAGTCAATAACTGTAATAGGCCATCCTTTAGGTAGCAGAGAAGGCAGGGGAATACCAGATTGTAAGGAGCCCATAGGTTGAATCACCTTATTAATTGCTCTTAAATCTGTCACCATCCTCCATTTTCCAGATTTCTTCTTGACAACAAAAACAGGAGAATTCCAGGGACTGGTTGATTCTTCAATATGCTGAGCCTGTAACTGCTCCTGTACCAACTGTTCTAACGCCTGAAGTTTTTCCTTTGTCAAAGGCCATTGTTGAACCCAAATAGGCTTTTCCGTTAACCATTTCAAAGGCAGTGCTGTGAGTGTCTTATTAAGAGGGCGATTCTTTTGTACAACTTGAATGGCTGGTGAATTTTTGTCATTTTTGGAAACATAGTTGATCCTTTGGCTGACATCATAACCAGGAGGGATTTTAATCTGGGTATTCCATTGCATTAGGAGGTCGCGACCCCACAGATTCACTGCTATATCAGCCATATATGGCTTTAACCGTCCTTTCTGACCTTCTGGTCCTATGCATTCAAGCCACCTCACACTCTGTTTCACCTGAGATATTGTTCCAATACCCAGAAATTGGATATCTAATGTCCGTAAAGGCCATCTCGGATGCCAGGACCGTGGGGTTATGATCGAAACATCAGCCCCCGTGTCGACTAAACCCTGGATATAAATATTGTCTATCAGTACACCCAATTTTGGTCTTTGTTCATTTATCGAAGTCTGCCAAAATATCCGTTTCGTAATTTTCTTTGGAGTTTCTGAATCTTCTTTTGAATTTATGTTATCATCTGATATCGTATGTTTTTCAAGATCAGGTATTGGGTGTTCTATTCGTCTTGAGGATGCTGGTCTTCTACTACGACCGGATATGATCTCACCATCCTCGAATTTGGAGTCTGATTTTGGGGGGCTTCCCGGGGGAAGCCCCGAAAGGCGTTTCCCGATGGCAGAGGGTTGCCTTCTTTATCTCTGGTAGATCTACATTCATTGGTCCAATGTCGTCCCTTGCCACATCTTCTGCATAATCCAGAAGGCAATGGCCTTCTGTTCGAATTAAACCTAGATCGGGCCTCGTTTCCAAGAGTACTTTGTGTACAGTTTCGTCTTACATGGCCTTGTCTACCACAGTTGAAACAAGTGATTCCTTGGTTCCTCTTCCTTACCTTATCAATGGTTTGGTCTACCCAATTGTCTTCATTACTATGGAGAGGTTAAGCATTGATTGTATATTGAATCCATTCTTCTAGAGGTGCGGCTCTGATTTTTAAAGGCAGAAGCATTCTTCTACATTCTGGATTAGCATGATCAAAGGCCAGAGAAAGTATTATTTGCTTTCTAGCTTCTGGATCTGATATTGCTCTATTTACAGCCGTGGTAAGCCTGTGTAGAAAGTCAGTATAAGGCTCTTTTAAACCTTGTTTGACCTTAGCATAATGCTCAACTTTTTGACCTGAGTCTAAAATCTTTTCCCATGCATTAAGTGCGGCCGTACGGCATAGCAATAAAGTATGTTCGTCATAAGTAGTCTGAGTCTTCACGTCAGCAAACATTCTTTCACCAAGGATTTGGTCCTGAGAAGCAAAGAAACCCCTAATTCTTCCTTGGTGTTCTAAGGTCCTGGCTTCTTCTCTAAACCAGCTTCTCCAGTGCAAATTTTGACTCTGGTCCAAGACAGCAGCCGTTAGCTGCATCCAATCGAGGGGGAGGATTCGGTTTTTTGCAGACCATGAATTCAGGAGCTGCTTTACATAAGTAGAGTGAATACCATACATGGATATTGCCTCTTTAAAATCTTTGATGTCTTTCATATGTAGTGGCTCATAACTATACTCTACATATTCTGAGGAACCCCCTGGTGCCATCTTGGTCTGAATAGTAGCTGGGAATAATAGTGGTGGTGAAGGAGGTATCCCCGTGATGTTTACAACTTTATGTAAAGTATTTCCAGTACCATAACACCCCATTGGGGGTTGACCTGAACTGTTCTGAGCATCAGATGTATCATTGCCCTTTTGTAGTGTTGCAATATGGTCCCCACATTCTTCCATTTTGGATATAATGGGTTCCCATTTTTGGATTTTGGACACTACGGATTCCCATTCTTGGAATTTGGACAGTGCAGGTACAAATTCTTGTATTTCGGATACCATCTGTCTCAAAGTTTGACTTTCTTGATGAAGTGATCCTTGTAAAGACTTCACCGAGTTAGCAATTTTGAGATCTACATCATTAGCATAATTAATGATTTTCTCGTCCACTTTGTTAATGTGGTCAACAAGTTTCTTGTTCTCATCAGTTACGTAGAGTTTATATTGTTCTAGGTCTAAAGACCTCGCCGAGTTAGCAATTTTCAGATCTACATCATTAACATAATTAATGATTTTTCCATCCAGTTTATTGATGTGGTCAATAAGTTTCTTGTTTTCATCAGTTACGTAGAGTTTATATTGTTCTAGTACAGTGTTATCATTATGTGAAAGCTTGTTGTAACCAGTTTGTAGCATATCCATCGTTTTAGACATAGCAGAGTCTAATTCACATATCCTGGACAACAGCTGCTGATTGAAGGTCTGCATCTGCTTAACGTCATCTGACAGTGTAGCGTTTGATGATTCTATAATACCAAGTTTGGATGGTAATTGAAAGTTCAGATTCGTGACCTCAGTCATCACCCTTCTATTGTGGAACACAACATACAGAAACAGACCAAGAAATAGTAAAACTGGGGTACTGAATACCTCAAGATACTCATTTAAAAACTTGTCAACCATCGTGGAAAAATATATACCAAATTCCTCAAAAGAATAGTTGTCAGCCATTACCTCAATCCAGGTGCAATGACGCTGTGTGGTCAGAAGGTGTCACAATAACGTTTAGTGCCCTGCTGTATGGCCGCTGTAGAGACACTCAGCACGCTATTCACAGATCCTAGGTGTTAAAGGGTCTCAGCAGACAAAATAGAATCTTTGGAAAAAACAAATTCTCACAAGTCAAGACAGGATGTTAATTACAAGATAGAATGGTTTTAGTTATCTTTGTTCACCTACAGGAGTAATTCACAATTGTCCCAGGTTACAGGGTTTAGGGGCGGAGCTGCTGCTTGAATCTGCAGTTTTTGGGTCAAACTCAGCCAGCCAGGTTGGGGGAAGGGCGCTCGTGCAGCCGCAGTTCAAACTCAATTAAAATGAACTGAGCAGCGGTACAGCTAGGGGCAGAAGCAAGCAGCCCGGGTCTCAGCCGTTTAGCTAGGCAGAGAGCCGCGCGCTGGGGGAGGGTTGAAGTTACCGATCGCGTGCGCAGCAGGCAGACAGCCCGGGTCAGCCTTTAAGCTAGGCAGCAGAGCCACAGCCGCGCGACTGGTTGAAAGGCAGAGATACCGACCGCGCGCGCGCAGCGGTTAGACAGACCGACCGCTTACAGCGGAGCCGCAGCCGCGCGACTGGTCGAGGGGCGGGGCTACAGACCGCGCGCGGCAGCTGCAACCGGCCCGGGTCTCAGCTAGCCGCGGGTCGTGTGCTGGGTGGGGGGGGGTCTACCGACCGCGCGTGGCAGCGGGGCCGAGGCCGTGCGGCTGGTTGAGAGGCCTGGAGCCCCCGCTGGCGCCGGCTGAAACAGACCGGGAGCCTCGGAAACTGATGGCGTAAGCCGTTTGGAGGTCACCGCTCAAAACCAAATCTGCACGGGGCTGGATAAGCCCTGCCCACACTCAAAACCTGACCTGAGTGTGATTTAAACCCGTCCCGTGGGCCCGCCCGTGGGTCCGGGACGTGGGTCCGGCACGTTTGGGCGCCAGATGTAGGCGGAGTTTAACCACAAGAACACCAATACTAGAAAAATATTTATTAAAATATAACTCACGGTACCAGCAACAGATTACAATAGCACCTGAACAGGAACTGGAGTCTGCAGACGGACGGACGATGGAATCTCCTCTCGCAGCCCGGAACCAGGAAGAGAGCGTGTCGTATCCGCAGACCCTTTTTAATGGGGCTTTTCCCCCGCCCCCTTCAGGTCGGGGGGCCCGGTGCTCTGTATAAATGTCCCTTGACCTTGTCAGCTGACACCTGAATCCCACAACAATAAGTAATTTCAGTATAATGTTTATGCCCTTTGATATATGTAGAAGCATCAGAAATATATGATTATACAGTCAAAGAAGTATCCATTTACAATGCTTTCAATATTGTGACTTCTGTTGTACACATGTGTGGAATATTTTAGAATGTCGTGACCTATGATTATGTGCATGTCAACTTCACTTGTGAAGAGTGGACTTTGCTAGATAATTCCCAGAAGAATCTCTACAAAGATGTGATGCTGGATACCTGAGAAGGAAAATGTGTTATCTGAAGGTTGGAAGCACAAGAGAGTATTTTCCAAAGTTTAGGAGATGACAGTGACAGTCAGCTACCTGGAGTCACCCATGACTTTTCCGTGCAGTAGGAGCATCCATCCTTCTGGCTACAGGCCTATGATATCTGAAAGATCTCTTCAGAAGCAGGGCATTTTAGGAAAAACCATCTTATCCTGTCCAGGCAGGATATGGCAATCTCAAACCTTCATCCTGCACATCAGGGTTGGATAACATGGCTACTGACAGTGGTTGAGGTAAGGGCAGATCTTTTCCCAACAAGCCACTGTCTGTTGCAGAAGAAAAACTCTTAGTGGAGTGTCCTTAAAGCTCAACACCATCTTGCAGAAGAAACAGTAATACCAGGAGTTGTCATGTCTCTCATACCCAAATTCTGAATAACAAAACATTAAATGCCATATTCTCCAGGTCTATGAAGTGGTTGAAGACTCCTGTCTATCTGATATGTTCTAAGATTTATCTTGGAAACCTAAACAAGAAGACTGTTATATGGCAAACCTAAGTAATGGTGATCTGAAATTTTTATCATTCTGAAGACTGATGTTTACCTTGTAAAAATAGGCAATCTATAAATGGTTGTATAGTCTCTGAATGATGACATCCAGTATGACAATCATCTAAACATTATTCACGTGTACATGTATCTGCAACATGACAACACTATCCTAAGCATATATAACATATTTAACATCTAAATAGAGGTACACAAAGCATCTTATGTATATAATATAACTCTTCCAATTATATATTATGACTTGTATAATTAAAAAGAGCAAGAAAGAAATTCCATAATGGAGATGACAGTAATATGCTTAATATGTATCAATGTGCAATACATCTTAAACAGAGATAGAAGCAATGTGTAAAATGTGGCAATTACAAATTCAATTTTGTATTAATATACAAATTACTTTAGACATATAAAAATTTAAGATTTACATTTGTAACAATACACAAATTATCTCAACCAAACGTATAAAATGACTTCATATATATATATATATATATATCAATATACAAGCGTCTATATCAGTGCAAATTGTCTTTGGTTGTATTTGTCTAATAATTGTTTACAGGTAGATTCAACAATCTACCTATATCTGCCCTATCTATTCCCCTTCTCTTCTTTAAAAGGGATTCCTGAGTCCATATTATTGTTCTACCCTCAACCCAAATTCAACTTAAAACTATCCTATCAGAATGGTAATTATCCATAACCCTCAGAGGACAAAACTTATCGGGAGAGGGGCATCATTTTTCATAAGGTTGCATCCTGAGCACTTCTGGGGTGTGGCATCTGTTTTGGATCCTGTAGAAGCTAAGACAGTGATTATATCCTAATGGACTGACTATAAACATCTAGAACCATTCTCAAAGCACTGGATAAGTTCATCTGGTACTCTTGTTAAAGATGAAGGATTATCATACAATGCTATCTTGCAACCATTCTGAATAATCTATATTTCAAAACCAATCATTTAGTGGTTTACACCAGGTTTTTTTCTTTCTCTGTCTCTCAGTCTCTTTTTTAACATCAGATAGAATCATTTCAGTGGGGGCCACATCTTCTTTTTGGATGCTTTGGAGGTTGCTGGTAAGAGAAATTGTTGTTTACCATGGAAAACCAAAATAAAATTAATATCAAGTAAAGATTTTATGTCTTTTGTATCTTAGGAAAAATTGTATGCATAGAAGATTTTAAGGTTAGGAAGCCGGAAATTCATAATGAAATATGATTAAAGATAAAATTTCAATACTGTGCCCTCTATGTTCTGGCTGTCTTCTGTCTTACAGCAGGTGGCTTTTCTAATATGAGACAGAATCTCTCAAGTTTTCTTTACCAAATGTGCTTGGTTTTAGAGGGAGAAAGTTACTGAATACAAATCCAAAGGCAGCTTCACATATAATCAAACCAGGACCACACTTTTGAAAAGAGAGATATAGATGAGAAGCAGTGAGCATTGAGAAATTACCCAATAGTGCATACTGGTAGCAGTTGTCCTTATGTTCCTTTGTTTATTATCCTTTCATAAGTGATCTCCCTTCATCTGTAGGTGTCTAACCACTGAGCACCCTTTTCACATCTTGAAGACGTTGTATATATTCTTTTGTAAAGACAAAACGAGACCCTGCTGCAGCCTTGTTAAGTGAATTTTCCTTTAACATGTATTCAGTTGTCATATCGGGGATGGGCCATGACTTTTCCTCCTCAGGAGAGGTCTCCTTTTTGAGCTGGATCTTTATTAATTTTGTTGGTATCCATACTCTTTGTTCTCCTGTGGAAAGAAAAGCAAAACTCCTACCCCACTGAGGCACATATACCAGCTTCTTTTCTGAAGTGAGTACATCCTTGAAGTAGATGGGTTGGTTTATCTCAGAAGTTTTTTTTCTATTACCCAATGTCTCTCTGCAGCTGTTGTTCCTTTCTCATGAGAAGCTGCTGGTGTGATGTCACTGTGATTTGCCTAGCAATCCACTGAAGGACCCAAAGCCATGGGACCAGAGCCACTAGCCAAGGAAGTTGAAAAAGGCATCCTTTTAAATGGCTCCCTGCTTTGTAGCTGGAGCTGGAAGCACAGGCCTGAGGCCAAAACCCCATGGGTCCAGCTTTTGGCAAGAGACCCAGCTTGCATGGAGAATAAACCCACATCATTGCCAGCCTGAAGAGGTACACTGTGTTTGTAAGGACCATATCACTCTATCCAGATCTCCCATCTATTTTGATTGAACTAAAGTAACTCCAATAATTTGGTCTTAGTTCTTTATCTAGATTCTTGATTGACTTGTTTTTGGGAAATCAGGAAACTTATTGATTAACCTGCATTAATTAATTCAACACTCATTGCTAATGTAATTTCTGTCACTCCATAAAAGCACTTGCTCTTTTTTTTTGCAAGTCCATTTCTGTACCAACTGATTAAAGTTGGTCAAGTGATCTCAACTATTGCACAGGTCCCTCTTCATTAGGAAGTTCCTGACAAAAGGCAGGGAGTTCAGAAGACACCCACTCATTGACCTTTATTTTCTTCTTCCTGACCAGTTAAGGCCCAGGCTAAGAAGGGAAGAAATATGTTTCCAACCCTAAGAAGAGAAGTTGGGGTTAATTTATTAAACCATTTCTAAATCACATACTGTGAGGAAAAGCTGAGCAACAGAAAAACTTGTTTAAATAGAAATACATAAATAAATGCATCTGAGAAAAGGGGAAAAATTTTTATCACTTGGAAACACATATAACATGTATGAGATTAGCACAGTAATATCGTTAATGAAAGTCAAGATTAAGGACCAAAGTGAGAGATGCAGGGTATTGTCATTGGTAGGAACATGTAGTTGCCAAATGCCCTTGAGTTATCCTGTGTTCCTCTTGTACAATATTGTCTGATTAGCCTCCTCATCAATTTGTATACTTTTAAAGAAGCTGAACCCATTAGTTTACATTAACAAGAGACTTGCTGTTGAATTGGCACCTTCTCCAGCCAACATGGGATAGGTCTGATTTTAGATTGGAAGCCAAGGCTGGGAACTACTGTGCTTTGTGCCCTCAGATCACTTGTCTTGTCACTCAGGTCTTACTAAATAGAGATTTAAAGACTCTAGTGGACCCACCAGTCAGATGGGAAGGAATTTATGGAAACTAGAATTCTGGCTCATCTTGCCTCCTGCGGAAGTCAGAAACTGTTGTATGTGTGCACATCGGGCTCCATCATGGGGAGAGCATTGGGAATTGCACCATGTTGTGTGAGAGCCATTTCTCTACAAAAAAAGGCAGAAGAAGTGAGTCAGTATGGTGAATGAGGTGCTGTTAGCCTCAGAATGTGTGAAGCAACCATCTGAGCCATGTGAGGTGGTATGGTGTCCCTCTCCTGGTAGAAGACAGTGGGCAGACAGAGAGTTTAGCATTTTATTGCTGGTTCTGTGTAGACCTACATGGGCTTGCAACTTCTTGGGCCAGGGAGGCAGCCTCTGAATACCCTGAGTGAGGCTGCATCTGCACAGAGCATTGGGAGCAGGAGTGAACTTAGAAATATTCTTGTTATTGGCATCACTGGGAAATGCCATCACCTGCAGTACTAGAGTGGTCACAATGGAAGCTAAATTTCCCAAACTCAGAGGATACCCTGGTCTCTCTAGTATTTTCCCGAAGTCTGAAATTCTAACATTTAATATTTAGTATTAATTTGCATATTCATGATCTCATAATGACCTGAAAATATGAAAGTGAATAACAGGCCTAGAGACTGGCAGTTTCCAGGCTCCCCAAGTCCCCAATTTGCTTCTGAGTCAAAGGCCATGAATATCTAGGAAGCAGGTCATGTTCTTGAGTCTGTAGTGTTCCTCACAGAATGCCCCATGTGCTCCCATGATGGCCCGTCTGCTTTTCACAGGACAGAGAGTATGTAAGATAATGACACGGATGGAGTGAAAAAGGATCATGAAAGGGGTTGAAGGATCAATGGACTGAAGGAGTGAAGGATCCTGGGAAGAAGGGTGTGAAGAATGATAGGAAGCAGCCCATGTGACCCCCATCAGCACTCTTAGGGCCCATTCACACTGTATTACCCACAGTGCCTTGCACCCATGTCTATAATTCAGAGCACACCTGGGCTATTGGTAGAACAGGGGCAGAGCTAAGAGACTGAGAGTGACAGATGGGGTCACATGAACCCCTCTCCTCAGCACTTGAAAACTCTCATTTTAGGATGGGGGAACTGGAACCACAGGAGATAAATCTGTAAGCTTTGGCTCACATGGGTGGAGGTCAAGGGTCGACTTCCTAAACTCGTCAACTGAGCCTGGAATAATGTATTGGGGGTCAGAGGTCAGTCAACTTTCTGATTCTGTCAACTGAGACTGTGGTCATCAGAGTAAGGGGTCAGAGGCCAAATAGATGACCTGTAAACTGAGTCTGCAGGTCACATGACTGGGGGTGAGAAGTCACCTTCTTGACCCAGTCAAATGATATCGGGACCATGTGGGTGGGTCAGAAGTCAACTTTTCCTTCTGTTACAGATGAGAACTGAGAGCTGATTTGGTAAGTTGAGGGAGGAAGGGGAAAGGTAAATACTTGAGGGAGCAGAAACATCCATTTTGTTTCTGAGCTTGAGACATTTCTTCAAGGTGGGGACACTGAGTCAGAGAAAAAGGGTAGGGCTCAATGATTGGCACCCAAGCTCATGCCCATGAAGCTTCAGGGTGACTCATGATCAATAATTCTCAAGTAAAAATTGACTCAGGCCCCATATGTCAGATGTCAAAATGGCTGATGGACCCTACTTTTTTCTTGTGTACTTGGGCTACATTCCCATTCTGTTCCTTTTAAAGGATCCCGTCCAGATACTGGATGTGACCCCAGAGTAACCCACAAGGTCACAGGTCACACTAAACAGCCGTGAAGGTCAGAGGTTAAGGTGGACAATTATTATTTTGTTATTTTCAGAACGTGTTTGACCGGCTTTATTCCTTCAGGTTCTGGGATTGACAGGTACAAACCGGTCCCGCCTTCCTCCCTCAGGGGCTGTGATGGACAGGTTTAAGGCCCTGATTATCTGTTTTGTCCTGGACATGGATATCTGTTAGTCCTACCTTCCTGATTCCAATAATGTTAACTCTGCCCCTTGACTTAAGGTCTGTGAGTGACAGGTCTAAGTCCCGCCTTCCTTCCTCAGGGGCTGTGATGGACAGGTTTAAGGCCCTGATTGTCTGTTTTCTGCTGGACATGGATATCTGTTAGTCCTACCTTCCTGAGTCCAACAGTGTTAACCCCGCCTCCTTGTCTTAAGGTCTGTGAGTGACAGGTCTAAGCCCCGCCTTCCTCCCTCAGGGGCTGTGATGGACAGGTTTAAGGCCCTGATTGTCTGTTTTGTGGTGGGCATGGATATCTGTTAGTCCTACCTTCCTGAGTCCAATAGTGTTAACCCCGCCCCCTTGACTTAAGGTCTGTGAGTGACAGGTCTAAGACCCGCCTTCCTCCCTCAGGGACTTCAGTGCTAAGGACTCTGAAGGGACCACATATCCCACCATGGTGTTGTCACTGCTATCTGTATGGGGAGGATTCAAAAATCAGTGTATAGCGACACTGATCTCAGCTGATCCTAGTTTTTCCCCACTGAACCTGGTACCTCAGTTTCTGCCCTTATCTCAGTTTTTCACCTTAGTTCTCCCTCTTGCCTCAGTTTCCCTCTATGCATCAGTTTTTCCCGAAGCCTAAACTATCTACATATATCAGCGTTCCCTGTGAATAAGTTGTCTCTAGTGTCTCAGTTTCCCTCATTCCTCACTTTATCCCATGCCTCACTTTCCCTGTGCCTCAATTTCCCCCACACTTCTGTTTTGCTGTGCTTCAGTTACCCCTGAGCTTCAACTTCCACTGGACCTCAGTTTCTCCCTGTTTCTCCTTGTGCCTCAATTACCCACATGCCTCAGTATTCTGCCTCAATTACCTTGTGAATCACTGTTCTCTAGTGCCTCAGTGTCCCCTCATGTATTGCATCAATTCTATTTACTACACAATAAAAACCTCAAGCAAGATATTGCAGAAAAGCTGGAATATCGGGGATACAGGAACAAACCACAGCCAATTCTCACTCTGCCAACTCCTCAGGATAAAGAGGGTATGTCCTGTCCCCACGACTGCTCAGACTGACTTCCATCTCAGAAATCATGAGAGAACCTCAATCTTCTGACTTTCATATTTTTTTATTCCTACCCAGCTATTCTACTTCCTGGTCCAACTCACCTAAACATGTGTGCCCTGGACTGGCTCTGTTTAGCTTTGAACTCACAGATCCAGATAAATTTCTGTCTCCCATGTGATGGGAGTAAATGCTTGAGTCACTGCTGGCCTTAACGTCTTGGCTGTGCGTGACTGTGTCCTCTGATATTCCTGACAATTCGCTCATTAAATATACACTATGTTACCGCAGTTCACTGATGCAGGCTATGTTTCTGTATGCTGTGAAGGTCACTGATTAATAAAGGGACTGTTTCCCCCATGACAGGGCATCTTAAAGGCAGGTGGCAGGAAATCCAAGCATAGACAGCAAGAATGGCAGAGCCACCAGAGTCTTGATCCAGCTGTCCAAGAATTTACATGTAAACATTGAGGTAAACCACAGGCCATATGGCAAGAAAGAGTAATAGAAATAAGTTAATTTAGGCCTAGCATCATGTAATGAATATAACCATCTGAGTCATTTGGGGAGGGAAAGCGGTTGTGGGTGGGTTTGGATCTTAAACCACAGGGTCACTTTTGGTAGGTCAACACACTGAACCTCAATCCTCACCTGTTGCCATGTCCCCACCCCCACATGGCTATGGTCAAAATGCTCAGTGTTCAGTATAAACATAAAAAAAATATAAAAATAAATATTTTAATCAGCTCCCTTACTACCCCACAATTTGGGGTAAAAAAATGTCTGGGCATCCACATATTCTTTCTGCAAAAACAAAAACCCAAATTTTTAAATATTTGTTTTCTAGTTGGTTCAAAAAAGTATTTTCAAGAAAACATACTGTTATTTCATAATTTACCTGAAATATATGAAATTTGGTACAGTGCCTGGGGAATTTTTCAGATTTTTTTCCTTAAAATCAAGCTTCATTATTTTAAATTCTCCTCCAGTTTTCCTTATCTTACCTGAAAAATTTATTTTTTTGTAAGTTTTAATTATGGTCATATTTTTGTCCTCTGTGACTGCAGAGAAACAAACTACATTTTCCAGAAGGCCTTCATATATCGTAAGGGGCAAAACACAGAAACAAACAAAGAATGAAGCCCTTTTAAAAATAATTCTTAAAAATTAAAAATTTACTAATTTAAAATGTTAATTTAGTGGCAATGATAAATTCTTTAAAAGATAAATTTAAATATTTTATTATATATATATATTTTAGTTTTAAATTTTCAAGGCCCCAGTGGACAGAAAACACCAGGGTTGATGACAGACATGTGGAACATTTGACAAAAGAAAAGGTTTGTTTAGAGCTCTCCAGATGATTTACAGGTATTTCTATCCCAGCTGTCAATCCCATCATGCTCTTCAATGCTGCCCTTCAAGTCCAAGGCTCAGGGATGAAAAATAAACTAAATTTTATCCTAATTAGATTTTTTTCAGGTTGACTAGTTACTGGAAGTGATGAGATACTGAGGTGGGGGCAGGGCCACTTTCTTGCTTCTGATCACACATAAGAACAGACTCCCAATAAGCATCCCGTACCCTGAGTACTCACTACCCAGCACTATAGCGACTGAGCACTCAGCACTAAGTTCTGAGCATCCATCACTGTAAGTACTGAACATTTATGACTGGTACCACAGAATAACCAGAACCCTGAATACTGAGCAACTATTGTTATAATTACTAAGAACTAGAACTCTACCAACTGAGCACAGCGCTTCAGTCCACTTTGTACCTCTGTGTCCTCTTGTGCCTCAGTTATCCTACATGTCAGTTTCCACTGTGACCCAGTTTTTCTCCATGCTTCAGTTCCTTGAGACATCAGTTTCTCACATGGCTCAGTTTTCTCCATGTCTCCATCTTTCTCTAGGGCTTTAATATCTCCCATGTGCATGTGGGGTCTAATCTTTTGTCATTTGAAGACTTGTACCTGATGCCCTTCAAGAAAATGGGTATCAGTAAACATGTGCCAGGTTATGTGGACCACAGGCAGGGATGGTGTGAGGGGAAGGAAAAAATAAGAAACCAGGGGTCAATTGTCTACAGAGCCTCCCTATTTGTTGACCATTTCCAGTGCCCAGAGTAACACATGTCCTGGGCTGGTGGTAATTTTTCTCCCTCACATGATTTTTCAGAGTTATCACCAACTTTTGATTCCTGAGATGGCATGTTCATCCATTTTCAGTTTCTAAGGTGACAGATGTTCTGGGCTATTGGTCCTATGCATCCTCCCCATGATAGCTCACTCTCTTCCATGTACTTCATGTCCCAGAGTGAAGGTCATTTTTAGGTGACAGTTGTCCTGGACTGATGGGCATTTCCCTCCCTCCCATGACACTTCAAACTGTTCTTCCCCACTTTTGGTTTTCAATGAAATGGGTTTTACTTACTTCAGGTACCTTGGGTGACAGGTGTCCAACCACTCCCAGTTTGTGGGGTCACATGATCAATCCAATTAAAGTCTTTAAGTGAGAATTATCTGGTTCAGACCCTGCCCCTCTTTATCTACCTCACTGATCCCCTGACCTCTGGAGCAACAGATGGTTTTCTTTCTTTTGATGTCTCATCTTATTTTTTCAGAGGTCACCAGAATCGTGAACCCTGATATATGACATGAGGGACCTTGAGATGACATCACATATAAGGTCACCACTCAGTCGATTTTCCAGCTTTGGGGTCAGAACCATGTTATGGAAGAGACATCATCTCCATGCCTCAGAGGAACCGTTGATGCCACATATAAAATTTGTTCTGAGATTAGAACCTTGTTATTTGAGCCTGACCTTTTTGTAACCCAGTCTATGACCTGGGTGACCATTACTGCATACAAATTAGGATGGTGCAGATTTCATAAAAAATATATAAAATTATTTCATAAATCTATTTTAAGGTATGATAGTACAAATATTCCCATATGCAAAGAGAATTTATTCTTCTAACTGCCCTCTCTTTCTGATGTGGGAATGCCTTTCAGTATGCTGTGAATCTCAATCTTTAAATAAGGGAGCTGTTTTGGCCCTTGACAGGCACCATAGAAAAAGTAGGTGAAGGAATCAGAATAGGTAGGAAAGAAGGGTGGGGTCAGGGACAGACTGAGCCAGCTGCCCAAAGGAGCAACATGTAAAGAACACAGGTGAGCCAGGGACCCCATGGCAGAAAGTTTACTAGAAATGGGTTGATTTAAGATGTAAGAGAAAGCTAGCAATTTTCCATGAGCCATAGGCCAAACAGCATGAAGTTAATACAAGCATCTGAGTCAATTTTTTTGAGCCTGAGCAGCTGCAGACAGCTGAGGCGTCTGGGGGTGCAGGTCTGTGTGTCTGGACCTCTAGCGACCAGGGACCAGGAAAAATCACTATAACATCTTTCTCTATCCTTCTGTGAAATTAAGTTTACAAACTGAAAAGAAGAAAATCATTTACTATGGTAATATTTTTTCTAATCTCGTTTAAGTGAGACAACACAGTGGGAAAGATCTGTGTTGTGCAAGGCTGAAAACTGACATTGATTAACAAAAGGAGAAAGCATAGACTATTTTAATTATGCATATCAGCCATGGGCTACAAATATACAATCACATTGCATGCACACACACCATAAATATTTGTAACAAATATTAGTGTTTTTATAACATCTAGAATCTCTGAATTTCACACTCAAGAACTTAGTGGGGTTTTTTTCTCAGGTAGTCAAGCCTGGATTATGTTTCTTTATCTTTGGTTTCATGGTGAAAGTGTTTTTATTTTAATGGGCTCTGTTTAACCATTTGAATCTAATTTCATTGTCATGATTCGTTTCTTTGATTAGCCCTTTACCCTATACATATGGTATCTCATTCATTCTTTCATTATTTTATTGGTACAAACAATATAAAAATAAAATAATAACGTTTGAACAGAATGTTGATACCTATTTTGCATAGAATCAATATTGTTATATAACTAATTGTAACTGTGTTGGCTAAACATCATACCAAATACTTTATAATAAATAGCCTTTGGTATTTTTTGTAGGTACCAAGGAACTTTGTAATATGCAAAGGTTTTAAAAATTGATTCCATATAAAAAGTTTTACTCCTTTATAAAGTACAAAATTTTACTATACTGAGTATATTTATAGGTTTTCACTTCAATATATTTTCTTATGATTTCAAAGAATTACTGATATATACAAAGGCTGAGACACACTAATTTCACTAATGGGATTTTTTTTCCAGGTAAATTTATGCATTTTAAGATCACGATGCTATGTAAAGCTTTACTCCACTGACATTTAGAGATTTTCTTTCCAGTATTAGATCCTGTAGAGATTCTCTTGAAAAGAAGAGTGTCAAGCAAAGGCTTTACCACAGATTGTATTCATAGTTTCATTGCAGTATATATTATTTAATGCCTTTGAGACTGACTGTCATATGCAAATGCCATAACAGATTGAGTACATATAAAAGGTTTCTCTTCAAGTTGACTTTATTCATGCCTGCAAACATATTAAACTCATGTAAAGCTTTACATAAAATACATGGTTTAATCTTTATATCTGTACAAATTAAGTTTACAATCTGGAACAAATGTAAAAAGAAATTAGAACATAAAGTATTAACAGTGTCTTTATGGTCATGTTCTTCGTTAAGAGTTTTGTTACATCTTTTAAAATATTTGGAATAGTGAGATTTTTTTCTATAGGAGGTTTTGTACATAATTGAAAAGAATTTGTAAAACTCATCATTCAACCACCCTTCTTACATTTATAAAGTTTCTATAATGTGAGTCATACTTCTTTCGATAAGTAAACTAGGATAAACAGAAGTATTTACCCAGTTCTAGTACTCACAGGGCTCTTCTGCACTGTGAGTTTGTTGATGTATTAACAATAAAGCTAGAAAACCAATGACTTGCATACTTGAATTCAACAAATCTCCTTAACATAGAGATTGCTACATATCTTCTCTTTGTTGTCAAGAGACAGGTACATAACATCTTTTCATATTCTATACCCATATGGCTTGTATTCAGAGAAAGATATGATATGCCTAGTAACAGACTTGGCTTTTTCAAAATTTAATAATTATTGATGAACATTAAGCTGTGATTATTTACATTACTTCTTATGCCTAATACTTTTAGGAAACATTACAATTTCTGCAGACGTACATTTGTATCAGCTGCTACATGAAAATTACCTTCTAAGACTTTTAGATCTTTGACAACATACTTAATATTATAATCTTCCTAATGTATCCTAAAATATAATATCATAAAATAGATTTTATATTATAGAAATATTTTTAAAACTTAAATTAGTATCTTTTTCAAACATTGCACCTGGATGTTCTATTCAGCTCATTTCTCTTATTTCTTGATCAAATTATATAATAGCAATAATTATCCAGAAATTGTTGACCACTTATTTTCAATTATGAAGAAAAATGTGATCTTTCCTATCTTAGGAAGGTTCCTGTAGGTCTCCAGTCCATGCAATTAAAATTAATATGCATATCAACATAGGTAACTGCATTTTATAATATCTCATAAATGTCTACAACAAAAATCATGACACTGATAACACTGTGAAGGTATACATCTTTGTAAATATAGTTATCATTCTGGATTTTCCCATGTGTCCCATTACTTAAAAATAATATGATAAAATCAACATGCCACTTTTTTGAAAAACTGAATACATGTTTTACCTCTGTTATTTCTGTTCCCTTTAAATGGTATATTACCTTGGAAAACTGCCTATTGAGCATAGAAAAAAAAGTAAATATTATTTCTACGGTGCAGACAAACTATTCATGAGAGAAGCTGTAAGAATAATTTCTAAATACAAAAAAGTAATTAACATGGACAAACTGGTAATATTGGCACACAGTTATAACCCGAGCACTCAGACAGCAGAGGCAAGCATATCTGTCTCTGAGTTTATTGAGAACCCATTTATGCACTAATGCCAGTTCTGTGTTAATTTTCCAAAAATGTGAATTGCTCAAATTTAAAGTATAATGTTAATAATATATTACTAAAAACCAATGCATGGTTAAACAGTTACAAATAGATAAAAACATTAGCAATATACTTATTGAAAATAAAAACTAACAAAGCAGGATAGATGACTCAATATTAAAGAGTTCTTCTGCTCTTACATGTACGAGGGCAGAGTTGCCAGTACTTATGTGAATGATCACAACTTTCTATTATTCCAAGTTTAGGGTTTCTGAAAGAACCTTTTGAACACTGTGAGGAGCAATTAACACATGTGTTTCATAGCCATGTTGGTAAAATCCTTAAATTCATTAAAAAGCTCAAAACAAAAATAAGAAACTGGCAAACTTTAATTCTGAAGCTATGAGTCAAGCTCAGTGCAAGTGTATATCGTGAACAGAGACAAAAAGCTACATTCTTGGCATATTACCAAATTGTATAAAAACAAAAAAGGATTGAAAAATGTTGATACACCTCTCATCCCAATTCTTAGGGTCCAAAGCCAGGTGGATCTATGAGTTGAAGGCCAACCTGTTATGTCAGAGAAACTTTCAGGACAGTTAGGAACATACACCCATAACTTATTCTCAAAAAGAGAAAAATTAATATTGCAGGCTAACAAATTACTTTAATACTGAATATCATTGGCTATTACTATATCATATGTAATTCAGAGATAGAGTCTATTAATGGTGGTAAAGGCATGATAATTCAATATGCAAGCTGGCTGAATAGTATCAAACACAACACAGTAGACACAGAGAGCTGAAAATCAACTGAGGCTCTAGAAGCTCATATCACACTCCAAATGATAAAATTTATACAGAATGGCTCCTCCTACTAAATGGTTTGATGAGCAATCAAAAGAAAGTCACTAAGGAGTAACAAATGTTCAAGTAAATCATCCGGGCTAAGATGTTATTTTTTTTGTCAACTATATTCTAACCCAGGTCACTATAGTCTCATGGAAATCCATGAAGGGAAACTTTGTCACTGCAAACATCCTCACAATTTCCTAAAACAATCAGATTATTTAAATTTGCAGTCACTTTTGACAACTGCCAGGGTCCTAGGCATAAGACAAGAGATAGAAAGTAATATTCAAAGTATCTGTCCATCAGAAATATAATTTTATGATAGGAATATCTTACTAAGCATTGCTGTGAGGTCATAAATTCTGGAATTTTGTTCACATCTGCCTGTCTTTATTGTATACTATAACAATTTTTTTTAAAAGAGATAAGCAAATTTCTCCACAGAATGCATTGTGTTTTTTCCACATTAATGTATTTCATCAACAGGGCAGATTTATATTTGAAAATAATCGGAAAGATGATTTTTGTTTGAGATGTTTAATTTTGATGAAGAAATGATGCTTCATAACTAGACCTATTCTTTTGCGAGAAATATGACATGCACAGGGACTGTTTTATAGCTCTGGCCGATATAGAAACCTATTATCTCCAGCTATTAAGAGAGATTCCCCTTTTGGCATTAGTTTCAGGAACAAGATGTGGTTTTTGGCTGGCTCTTTTACCCTCCATAGGGCTATATAAATTTATACATATATATTCCATATGTTTGCTGGTGCAAACAAAGTAGAATGGATATTATAATGTTAGAGAAATTACATACATTATCAATTTTTTAGAAAAATACTTTAGGCTAAATATCATTCTAAAAACACTAAAAAGAAATGGCCTCACGATCTATCTGATGTACATAAAGAATATTATAATATGAAGAGGCTTTAATATTGTACAAACAAAGTGACTTCTGTATAAAGTGAGACTTTACCACACTCATTTTAATTGGATTGACTGAAGTATGATTTATTTCTGACAATTGAGAAGAATTCTGATATATGCAAATGCTTTGCCCACTGAATAACTGATAGGTTTCCTCTCCTGTATGTACTATGCTTCCCATCCCATATGTATTATATTATGCTTTCCAGGAATGCTTTGATATACAAAGGTTTTACCGCACTGATTACATTCATAAGGTTTCTCTCTTCTATGTGTTCTTTCAGGCTTATGAAGATGACTTTGTTGTGCAAAGGCTTTACAACACTGCTTATAATCATAGGGTTTCTCTCCTGTATGTGTTCTTTTCTGTGTCTTAAGATAATTTTGGTATGCAAAGGCTTTACCACACTGGTTACATTCATAGGGTTTCAACATGTGTTCTTTATGCTTTTGAAGAATACTGTGTCTTGCAAGTGCTTTACCACACTAATTACATCCCTAGGGTTTCTCTGCTGTATGTGTTCTTTTATGGCTTTGAAGATGACTTTGTTGTGCAAAGGTTTTACCACACTGATTACATTCATAGGGTTCCTCTGCAGTATGTGTTCTTTTTATGGCTTTGAAGATGACTTTGTTGTGCAAAGGCTTTACCACACTGATTACATTCATAAGGTTTTTCTCCAGTATGTGTTCTTTCATGCCTCTGAAGATGACTGTGCTTTGCAAAGGCTTTACCACACTGATTACATTCATAGGGTTTCTCTCCAGTATGTGTTCTTTTATGCATTTGAAGACTACATTGATATGCAAAGGCTTTACCACACTGATTACATTCATAGAGTTTTTCTCCAGTATGTGTTCTTTTATGGCTTTGAAGATGACTGTTCTGTGCAAAGGCTTTACCACACTGATTACATTCATAGGGTTTCTCTCCAGTATGTGTTCTTTTATGTCTCTTGAGATTACTTTGATATACAAAGGCTTTACCACACTGATTACATTCATAGGGTTTCTCTCCAGTATGTGTTCTTTTATGCTTTCGAAGACTACTTTGATATGCAAAGTCTTTACCACACTGATTACACTCATAGGGTTTCTCTCCAGTATGTGTTCGTTTATGGTGTTGAAGATAACTGACTTGTGCAAAGGCTTTACCACACTGATTACATTCATAGGGTTTCTCTCCAGTATGTGTTCTTTCATGACTTTGAAGATAACGGTGCTTTGCAAAGGCTTTACCACACTGATTACATTCATAGGGTTTGTCTCCAGTATGTGTTCTTCTATGCTTTTGAAGACTACATTGATATTCAAAGGCTTTACAGCACTGATTACATTCATAGGGCTTCTCTCCTGCATGTGTTATTTTATGCTTTCGAAGATTATTTTGACATGAAAAGGCTTTACCACTCTGATTACATTCAAAGGGCTTCTCTCCAGTATGTGTTATTTTATGAATTTGAAGTGTACTGTGCCTTACAAAGCCTTTACCACACTGATTAAATTCATAGGGTTTCTCTCCAGTATGTGTTTTTTTGCGACTTTGAAGATGACTTTCATATGTAATGGCTTTAACACATTGAGTATATACACATGTTATTTCGTGCCTGCAAAGATATTTGGACATATATACTTAATGCATTTAATACACTGTTAAATCATTACATATAATGGTTTAATTTTATAATTATGGATAAATGTAAATAGAAATCACTGTTATTTTCTAAAGTATTAAAAATGTCTTTTTAGAGTTACTTTGAATCTTCAAAGACTGTTGTGAGGATAAGTGTTTTATTACACAATTCCCACTCAATGACATATTTTAAAATGAGATCTTTTACATATTTTAAAAAACTGGAAACTGTCAGAGCTTTAAAACACTTCTAGTATTCGTGAAATTTACTATGATGCGAGTCATACTACATTTTCAATATGTTCTAGACCAAACAAATGTGTACACATTCAGCACTCATAGGGATTTTCTCGTATGTATTTTCATATATTTACACTGAAGCTTACAAATTACTTATTTTGAATAAAATTCAACATTGGGATTGGTACATATCTTCTAAATATTTACAAAAATTGGTATGTTATATCTTCCCACATCTCTAAGCTCATATGACATGTATTTAGAATGACATGTAATATATGCAGTATAGAAAAAACCAAATCTTTCTTTATTGAATTCACACACTGTGACTTTCTGTGTCTCAGAAACATATTGTATAGGATTGAAGGTTCCTCTATGACAACCACAATTTGAGTATGTAAGTAATACAGGCTTTACTATGTATAGTATATAGCTTTGCTATAAAAACATTTTTATAATGTTTTTCTATATTTTAAATATGAATCACTTGTGTAATATATGTAGTGTAAAATTAATGGATCAAAAATTTAAAGCGTCATTCACTTGGTGCTATAATTGAAGTAGTCATATTGGTTAAAGTTTTATATAGTGGTCTTCTTTTTTCAAATAATGCCTTGCAAATTCAATTCACTTACCTAAAATTGAGATATATAATTTTCTGAGATTTTAATAATCATCAATGCACTTTAATATGTGTTTATTTGCACAAATACTTTTGTTTGAACTTTGGGGAAACTACATTTTATCAAGGGACCATTTCTATCACGTTGAACATGAAAATTACCTTTCATGTCTTCTAGAAGAGTGAGAACGTTCTTCAATTTTGTGATTCTCCCAATTGAATCCTAAAATATAGTGTGAAAAATGCATGGAATTTATTTGAAAGTTGGGAAAAACTAAGTTTCTGTACTCACAGTAATTAAAACTATGAGCAATTTATTCAGCTCATTCTCATTTTTCATTTAAATTACAGAAGAGAATCCTAAAAAAACACCCTTTTTCTTACTTTAAAACATGAATGAAAATTCATTCTCACCAATAGCAGTGAGGTTCCCGTAGGTATCCAGCATCACATCTTTGTAGAGATTCTTCTGGGAATTATTTAGCAAAGTCCACTCTTCACAAGTGAAGTTGACATGCACATCATCATAGGTCACGACATTCTAAAATATTCCATACATGCGTACAACAGAAATCACAATATTGAAAGCATTGTAAATGGATACTTCTTTGACTCTATAACCATATATTTCTGATGCTTCCACATATATCACACGGCATAAACATTATACTGAAATTACTAATCACATTTGAAAACTTAATAACAGGTTCACCCCGCTCATTTTTGTACTCTCTGATTGGTATAATATCTTGAAAGAGAAATGCCTATTAATAAAACACAGAGGGACAAACAGGTCAACAGTAAAGGGTGTACATAAAAATAGTTGTATGAGCACTTACTAACTATAAAAAAGAATCTAAAATGGATAAACTGGCAGCATTTGCACCCATTTTTAATCCTACCACTTCTTAAGGTAGAGGTAGGTAAATCTACTTCTGAGTTGAATACAGGCTTAGATTAATAAAGTCAGTCAAGAACATACAAAGTACATATGAAACTCCTGTCTCCCAGGCAGAAATTCATCAATCAAAGATATACAAAACTCACTATCTCAGCAAAGTTTCTACAAAGACTAATGTATTCATTTTAGTTCAATATTCTTCTTCCAGAAATGGAAATTACCCTAACTTAAATTGTAATATCAGTAAGATTTTATTAAAAGGCACTGCATCTTTAAACAGTTACAAAAGGATAGATAAAATCATGAGTGCTACATATTTTAATTGTAAATAATTATAACAGCCAAGGGCAGATGGCTCAGTGTTACACAGCTCTTCCTATATGTATATGAGGGTTCACTTGCCAGTATATACAGAAACAAACATAATGATTTTTTCAAGTTTGAGCTTGCAGAAATAATATTTTGAAGAGTCCATTTAAAGTTGTTGTATAATTATGCATATGAATAATATTCTCATTTTAAAAATCTTCTGAAAAGTACAACAATGGAGGAAGAAGGCCATGATCTTGCAATCCAATTACTTAAAAGACATAGATAGTATTAATATAATGAATAAATGCCACCCTGGGAAACAGAAATGTTGGCTTGATATTGCACAACTTTTACTTACTATTTTATTAAATCCCAGAGCCAGATATTGGGGAAAAGCTCAGTTTTCAGAAAGAGAAACAAGCCAAAGCCAATTCTCACCTAGCCAAACTCTCAGGCCAAATAAGTAAGTACTCTTTGAAAGGTTGTCAGCTTGTCTGATATCTCACACAGAATGGCTGACTTTCTGACATCTCCTGCGTTATATATTTTTTCCTTGTCCAGCTATTTTATTTCATGATTCAACAATACTGGAGCTAGGATTACAGCTGTGAGCTACCACAGCATGGCTAATATATTTTTAGCCCTCAGAGATCCAGAAGATCTCTGTCTTTGGAGTGATATTAGAAAAACAAGCATGTGTAACCACTCAGTGGCCTTCATGTATCGACTGAGGGTGATTCAGTCATCTGATATTCCAGATTAACTATTTTATTAAATATGCAATACTTCACTATAGTCTCCTCATTATTTCAGAACTTGCAAGCCAAAGGAATTAACATCTATAAGGGTAAGATTCTCTCGGTGTACAGAACAACTTACAGGACAGCCAAAGTTACAGACTAACCTTTATCACAAAAACAAAATATATCTGGATACCATACTATTTAATCAGAATTTTGTTTGCTTTGTTGTATTTCATGTGATTCAGAGATATAGTCTATATTAGTATAAAGTAAAAGTATGACAATATTAGAAGGAACCTGGTTGATAAGCTACCTCTAGCATATTAGACACAAAAGACAAAATATGAATTGAGGTTCTAGAGTCTCATATCACACCCACAATGACAATTTTCATTTAAAAAGTGTCCTACTATCTGAGGAGAAAAACATGTTCAAATGAAGAAATTATATTTATTCACTTAAATAAGCTTCATAATCTGCAACAGCCTCTACAAATGTACAAATATTCAGTCTTTTCTGACACTTTCCAAAAACCATGGCATAATGATGTGGGAATGACTTTTTGTATTCTGTCAATATTAATTTTTAAATAAAGGAGCTCTTTTGACCCTTGGTGAGTATCGTAGAAGTAGGTGGGCAATTAGAATAGGTAGGAAAAGAAGGGCAGAGTCAGAGACAAATCAAGAAAGACGCCTAAAAATTAAAAAAAAAAACATGTAAAAAATGCAAAAAGCCACGTGTCATGTGTCATACAAATTAATACAAATAAATTAAGTTAAAATTAAAAATTAACAATGTGAATAGGCCAAACAACATAAAACAAATATAAGTATATAAGCCATTTTAAAGGCCTAACCAACTGCAGTCAACTAAGCAGGTCTAAATCAAGTCTGTAAGTCTAGACTTTTAGCCAACCAGAGTGAAAAAAACATTACAACAGCATAATAAGCAGAAAAACACAAAGATTCAAAATGTTAACCCACCAGATAAATAATGCTCTGATGGGAAAATCTAATCAATCATAATATTTGGACACAATGATGGAATATTCTTTACTTCTGTCTGTAATTAATTCTGTGCTACTAAAATTATTTTATAAATATGCAAATTTTCCCACAGCTAGTATTATAGTTTGTTTTCCCCACAATAGAATTTTAATGAATAAAAAGTGTTTTATAACTGGCACTATTATACCACAAGAATTGTGAAACATTTAAGTCTTGTTTTATATCTTAGGATAACATAAGAAAACAGGTGTATTGCCATCCAACAATATCAATTTTCTAATATTTGCTGATTTAATCTTCAAAAGACTGTTTGACCAGGTGTCTTGTAAACAGATTTTTAAAATTATTCTCAGGAATGCAGTCCAGTTCTCAAGGACAGATGGCCTACTTTCTAGCGTGTTGAACCCTGTTCAAATGTACAAGCAATTTGAATTCAGTACAAACCCCTCTTGCTAAATTTGGCTCCTATCTAGGATAATAATTAACTCTGTAAAATCCTCAACATCAGCTTTATGATTCATCTCTCAAAGTACAACAAACTACCTATTTTTATGTTGGGTCTTGCCATTCACATGATTGACATGGCATGCTTTACCAGGGACTGGGGGAAATGGCTTTCATTCAGAGAGAAACTGAGGTGGAAAGATTTTCTAAATAGTGGGGGCAATGAAATATAACCAGACATTGTAGACCCAAGTAAGTGCTGCTTGTTGTCTTCTGTAGGCTTTAAAGTTACAATCAGAAGAGAAGACAACCTTTTAAGATGTAAAATGAGTTTAATATCATGGCTGCTAGTAAACTTACCAGTCAACTTATCTCACCCAACAATATGCCCCAAATTGCCTTATAACCCAAACATTGAGTGGGCTCTCAGGAAATCCCTTGGTGCCTGCACTCTCTGAGGACACATACAGATCACCACAAACAACCCACTTCTGAGAGAAACTGACATTTTTATAATTGTTAAAACAAAATGGCAATTTACATTTTTAGTGACACTCAAAAAATATGGGATATAGCTATGGTGGAAGGTTTCTAAAATATATCATAAATCCCACCACAATATAGTGTATAATTTCTTTATTTTTTGAATACATAGTTAAACTTGATAACTCTCTAAAAATACTTTATAACTTTATTTCTATAATTTAATAACAAAATAGATGCTTCTTTCTTTGCAGATGGGGTTGTAAGTTATAGCTCCCCCAATTGTGAAGTTGAGATTTATTATATTTGTATTGTTAGAACAACTCTGTTTATTTACTGTGTAATTAGCCAATAAATTCTGACCCTCAAAGGTAACATTTATATTGCCTGAATCTTTCTGTTTGGTGTATACAGCTATGTAAAACGAAAAGGGACCATCAGAGTGCATATAATTTTATTTTGTTTCTTTAAATCCTTCAGATATAAAAGTCCTAAAGACAATTCTGTAGCCGTCCCTTTAAACCCTGCTGCAGCCCAGAAGCTGGTAATTCAAGCCGTGTAACTGCTTGAAATATCAATATCTTAATAGTGATATCATGTAAAAATCAAAAGAAAAGTTTATTTTTAGCATTGAATTGCACAGAAAACTACCCACTTTCAAAAAGAGAGAAATGGAGACATAATGAGGGAATAACGGACCAAGGTGAGACTAAAACACAGCAAGGAAAAGAAGGAGTTCATATCTTTGTCTTAGAAACATGTGCCTTAAATTTCAAAGAACTTAGATGTTCATGTCCTTGCAACTTACCGTGTAGGTCTCCCTTATGTTACTGTCAATCCCACTCTATCACTATGTCTCCACAGATCTTTTATACCTTTGGTATCACAGCATATTATGGTCTATAAATGCAATCCAAGCTGCTGCCTAATATTATTTTAAGATGGGTTATATTTGTTTATGCTGTGGATTATTTGTTTTAATTATATAAAGATATGTTGCATTCTTTACTGTTATACATGTTTACCTCTGTGAAAATAGAATACTTTGCCAAAAATAACATATTGGTCAAATAAAAAGTTGAATACCCAGTAGCTTAACAGAAATGGATATACAGGTATTTCACAAAGAAAAAAATAATTTTGCAGGGGAAGAAATCTTGCCAGGAGAAAGGAAGGGGTATCACATAAAGGAAAAGACACAAGGGGCCAACCACTAATCAAAACAAAATCACTTTTTCTTTTCTATTTTTTAACTTGCTATCAAGCTGTTATTGATTCTCTAAGTGAAAGTATCTCAGGAAACAAATTGATTTATTTGGCTGATTGTATCAAATAATACTTTATCATTTTGGGAGTTTAGAATGAAAACTCAAGTTAATAATTGAATGCAATACTGAGGGAAAGAGATCCTGACTGAGAAGTGAATGGGAGCAGGGGAAATGTGATTAGTATATAAAATTATTTAAAAAAGAAAAAATGATAAAACTGTTAATGACCTAGGAACACTGGAGAGCAGAAACCAGTAAGATAAAAACAGTAATTCTCTTAAAGAAAGTGTTAGAATTATAATACCACTGATATTGTAAAATGATGAAAAATAATGTATTGTAAAAATAAACCTCTTAGCAATATTGACTTTGCAGGTTTTTATCCAGCAGAGGAAATGCCATTAATATGAGACAGATAGATTTTGTTCACATGCATATGTAGGATGCTGAAATCTGTGACCTGACACAAAGAGTCATAGCCAATAATCCTTTCTTCAAACCTCTGAGCTGAAATAACTCTGTCAAGGAGACTTGAGAATATTTGCGTAGGAGAGTTCCATATTTGAAAATTCAATACCTTCTGTGCTATCTGACCCTCCCAAATTATACGCTTAGTCTGGTCTATCTTCATTCACAAGACATCAAATAGTACATGCTGTCAAATTAGAAAAATCACTGCTTCTGCTACAAAAATGCATATTTGAAAATGGTGACAACAGCAAATGATTGCACAGCTTCTTTCTCATGGCAGTTCACAAAATAAATTGTTCTTTCTAGTCTAATTTGAAAGGAAAATCAATGCTCCACATGCAAGTCTAATTCCGTTAACTAGAATGAATATTCAATAGCATGATACAAGTGGATAATTTTGAAACTTTGAGGTAATATAATCCTTCAATTTAAGGCTTTAGAGGTATATTATAACAAATAGCAAGATCATTCATGGCCCTGAAGAGCAACAGACTCAATCAAGGTCACTTGTGTCAATATAAGAGAAATTGGTAACAAAGATATTTTTCTAAGATGCTGTAAGTAAGGATACTTTTTAGAATTAATGTCTTCCAAGGAAGAAATCACTCCAGATACTTATGAGACTAATAAAGAAAAATCACATTACTAATCTCTTACTAATGCTCAAAGTATAGCCAGCCTAGAAGGGATTTCACATTCAACATATGCTGATACCCTTGTGTCTTTTAGGATCAGGCTCCAGGTTAAACACAATTTAAACTGGAAAAGAAGACTGAAAGTCTAGGCATTAAACCAGAAAGAACATTTATATAGCAAATATAATTTTAGAAAATTTTATCATGTATACCAATGACCTAAAACATGAAAACCAACAGAATATCTCAAGAACAGCATCAAGACACATAAACATACCCCTATGTGGTAGAAAGAATTGGGTGCTCATGATCTGTAAAGACTCCTGCACTAAGGAACTGTGCCCAGACCATTACTGTCTTATAAACATATTCCTAGTTTTAGAAAAAGGGTTTTGTTTTTTTTTTCCTTAAAACATCAAGACCTAGAGATTGTTCCTGAAACCTAGTATTATGGCAATTTCTGGCTCTAACAAATGCATTTCTTTTCTCTGTCTAAAGGTCTAAAGCAAAGTGATTGTGCTTAGGCCAGACCTCAGCACTCTACTGCTTTTCTTTTCAAATAGTTGTCACCATGTCCAACTATCAGCACTATGCTTTTTCAAGAAACTGAACATTTAGAGTGTACCAGGCCAGACTGTTGGTTTTGTCCTTGTAATTATCCCCTGATCAGCTTGATAGACACCTCTTATTTGATATGGAACTGGCCATGGTGGCTATAAGAAAAACAGCAGTGTCACCATTGTAATGGTGTGGGACCACATATCTGGAAAACCCTGGTGAACAAATATGTATCAGAGTATCCTAATCTCTAACAGGACTTATTAGCATATACCGAACTTTGAGGTATTTTAAAGGCAGCCATACAAAGCTTTATGCTCTGAATGTTGTACACAGAGGCAACTCATGGAGCAAAGTTATTTATAGGCAAAAGCATGGGTCCAAGGAGTTTCCAGAACCACATAAGACTTCAAAGGACACAATATCTGGTTACAGTCTAACATCCAACTCAATAAAGCTCTGCCACCACTGCTTTAGAAGCTCACCAGAATCTGCCTCTAACACTCTGGGAAAATAGTGCATCAATCAACATGTTCTGGTATCCTGGATGGCCTATGATCCCCTTTCTGCTCCCTACAGCAGCTCTCAGAGAAGAACACACAAAAACACTAATGCCCACTTTACTGTAAGGCTAAGCCTGGATCCTGGTCTTAGCAATGACACTGTACCACTTTTGAAATGCAGGACAGATTAGAGGCCCTGATTGTTTAGGGGGGGGAATTAATGACAAGAAATCTTCCCTTAGGGTTACACTTTGCTTAAAAACACACCACAATGATTTCTGGCCTGTCTTTTACTCCAAACCTAAACATTTCAAATCCACAGAGACAAACATTTCAATGGTATTGCCATTGCTCCAATAGCTGTCCCTTCTATCATCCTGCAAACCATAGGAACTTCTCATTCATCCTTCTGGGCACAATTGACAAGGTTAAACAGCCAATTAGCCAATCACTGTGCAATACAATAATTCTCTCTCCCTCAGGTGGAAAGGTGTCCAAAATATTGAAGATTAAGAGAGATTTTAGAACAAAAATGAGGTGTGTTTTGTGGCCTCAGGCTGAGGTCAGGCAAACTGAATTACTTTTTATCTGATTGTCCTAAGGACTTCAGACATTCAGGAGAGAATACTAGGGACCACATTACAAACAAAATGGCAGGCCTTTCTCTCCCCAGAAGGCTAGATGTTGAGCCCATTGATTTAGGAATTTTTTCCTGCAGATTATTTCAAACTCTTCACAACTTAACAATAATAAAAAAGTGTACTCTTCACAATACATAAAATACTTCAAAACAAATGGAGCAAGAAACAACGCCATTTTCTATAAATAAATAATTTTTTTAAAACATGAAATTAAAATTGTTTCAGTCACCCACAAAATAAGACTAAATAGATACATGAGTAAATAAGAAAACAAATAAAAAACAAACAAATAAATAAATAGATAAATAAACAAATAAATAATTGAATGAATGAATGAATAAATAAATAAATAAAGTGTTATAATTGGACATTTCCACTTTTCTTCAGCTGTCATGTTTCTAGATCATGGTGGGTTCAAAAGCTCTGGCTGGTTTCCATCATCTCCTTTTTACCCTCTGTCATCTGGGTGCCTTCTACACTGAGAACCAACAGCCAGGGCCACCTAGGTCATTAAAATTATCACACTTAATAAAGTCCTTCTAAAGTTATTTTTTAAAATTTCAAATGTGAAAACAACTACCTTATTTAAATATAAATAAAAAATTAAAAGCATTTTCTATGTAAAATCATGGAATTTCTGGTTTTGAGTTAGCTCCTTCCACCTACATTATCCCCACCCCACTCAATAAACAACAACAACAACAAAAAGCCTTGTTTATCCAAAATATGTGGAAATTTAAATCTCACAGCAGAGTCTCCTCCAGAAAATAAAGTGTTTTCCATTTTAAATCTTATGAAATTTTAGTTTCCCATAGTCTAAAAGGCCCAAATAGCTTTTTATTTAAAAAATTCTGATACCTTAATTTCTTGTTTTTCTACCCATGTGAAGATAAAAAAAAATAAAACCTCATCTTTTGGACAAAAACAAAAGAAGAAAACAAAACAAACTCCAAGAACCTTAACTTTTAATTCTTTTACATCAGTTCAAAAATCCCAGATATGGATTAAAATTCCTCTTTTCCCTGATCAAAATTATATCTTTTATTCAGTCCATTCTGAAGAAAACAATAAAATGTCCATGTAAAAAGTGTTTTTAGAAATTAAATTTTAAATGAGTCTCCATTCTGAAATAATTTTTAATCAGTCATGGCTCTGAAATTATAAACTGTAATTCTTTCATGTAAAATAATTTTGAACACATAAATTTTTATTGTTCAATGATTCCGAGTAGATAAAAATAAACTTTCCATTTAAAAAAAATCAAAATTTTAACTTTCAACAGATTTGTCCACACTGCATGGAAAAAATAAAATTGAAAAACCACCTCTTGCACTTAAGTATATTGATCTTTTAAATTCCAATGGCTTGATCAGCTCTCCTGAAGAAGATGGAGGTCCTTAAGAAGGAAATGAATAAAGAAAATGAAAAAACACATATAATTGGAAGAAATAAAACTTTTAAATAAAGCAAAGAAAACAAAGCGTGGAAGAAAATAAAACTGTTCAATGACGAACAAGAAAATGGAAGAAATAAAAATATACAGTGAGCAAATTCATGAAATAAAATGTTTATTCAGCAAACAGGAACTACCAAGGAGGGCTTATCAACATAATAGAAAATGTAAAAGTAAGAAACCCAGGCAATGAAGACAAGATAGAAGAAACGGATAGATCAGTTAAATATTTAAAATTTAATTAAATCCTGCCCAGTCATTTCTGAAACTAAAAATCAAGAAAACCTAAGATATTAAGAAAATGTATACAAGAATAATAAAAAAAGTGGGGGGAAGGAACACGGGTCAATGGCGGAGAGAAATTTTCAACAAATTACAGAAGAAATAATGTCCCTAAATTAAAGAGGAGAAGCCTAGGAAATTAAATAGAAGTGTACAGAATATCAAATACATCGAACCAAAAACTCCACTCACTACCTAATAGTCGAAAGAATAAAGAACACTAAAAGAAAGATAGAAAACATTGAAAACTGCAGGGAAAAACCAAGTGATACATAAAAGCAGACATATTAGAATTACATTTGATTTGTCAATGGAGACGATAATAGCCAGAAGGATCTGTACACATGTGTTACACACACTAAGAGACCAACGACCTCAACCCAGGCTACTATGACACAAAGTTTTCAATTGCTACAGATGTTCTATGATAAATTAAATGGAAACAATACAAATGTACAAATACAGCCCCATAGAAGGTGCCTGATAGAAGGAAAACTCCAACCCTTGGAGAGTAACTACACCAATAGAAACACAGGAAATAATCTGACACAAGTGAAGCCAAATGGAGAAAACAGAAAAACCAACACTCTGTGCATCTGTCTCTTTGTTATGCTCTGTCTCTGTCTAACAAACACACACAAAAACAATATAATTAGAATCAACAATCCGTGGTAATCAATATCTCTCAATATAAATTATCTCAATTTCCCAATAAAAAGATACAGACTAACAGAATGAATATGACAACAAGGTCAACCTTTCTGCTGCAAACAAGAAACACACCTCAACAGCAAAATTAAACATCCCCAACTGCTACAGAGAGGGAAAAATTACTCCAAGCAAATGGACATAGAATCATGATTGGGTAGCCATTTAAATATTTACCAAATATTATGATACACATTTACATCCCATAGACATCCTCAAAGAGAGATTACAACTTAGAATTGTAGTTTATTCCTCAGAAATGAAAGGATGTTTCTACAATGTTGGCATAGGTATGCACTTCGTTACAAATATGTAATTGTAAACATGTATACTTTGACATACATATCCACACCTTGTCATGACTTTTTACATTTTGGTAAAACTTTACCATCCAAACACAGAGAAGCAAAAACGAGTACCTCTAAAACACTAGACTAAGAGCCTTATAAGTTAAAAATAAAACAGTTATGAATATTGTATATTTGCTAGAACTTAGTTGCTCTACGTATGTAGTAACCAAAGAAAAAATGTACATTATCAAGAATGAATCTTAGATTTTATGACCAGACAGAGGAGCAAACCTGGTACACTTCATGGGACTGCACACAAGAAACAAAGATTACTGATATTAACATACAGATAGTGAACTCATTCTCTTGAAAAACTTTTACTTATACTATGACATATAGAACAATGCTATAAGATAGAACAATAACAGCAAAAGTATAAGTAATAATTTTGAAACAGCCTAATTCTGACAGCATTAAGGATATTTGTATGTACACACGATCACCAAGACAACTCTGAACACACAAATTAAAAAGACCAGAATCAATCTATGTGGTTGTATCATATAGAGTTATATGACATACCAAACACCATTAGTTCCTATGATGACAAATTAGGACAGACAAACCTATTAATGCTTAATGCACTAAAGATAGACAGCAAGAAGAGCTGATTCATATCCTTGGGCATACTTGCAAATTAAATTTGAAAAATGAAATAGATGTATTCAAAATAATGATGTCTATGGGGCTACCCAAAGAAGAACGGCCATTGTAGCAAAGGCTGAGAACTCGCCTATCCATAATACTCATGTGTTAGAAGGAAACACATCCCCTACATTTGTCTTGTGGTTCAAGATCAGCACTGTGAATTTTGTGGTGCAAACAGGAGAATATTGAACATTTGATTAAATCAACAACACAAGCAGTGTGATTTGTCCCTTCATCTCTTAGTAATAGGACCCTTTCTGTGGCCACATAGACATTGCTCCTAGCTAACATCTGCTCCATTAATTTATACTCAATTCTTCAAACAAACTCTCTTAAATTAAATTGCTCTTCTGAATCTGTTTTTTTAAAGAGTTTAAAAATTCATTTGGGTTGCAAAAATCAACTTCCCTTCTAGCAACAAAATTCATTATTAGTATTCATCAAGTATTATTAGTACTTGCTATTTATAATCTTTATTTTTCATTTTTTGCATGTATATTAATATGAAGATGCACATGTGTGTATACGGTGCAATATTTATTACTGGGCAAGAGAACAACTTGGGGTGTTATTCCTCAGATTGAGTGATAAATAAAGTTCAAAGTATATGATACCTGAAGGAGATGTTACTGACATCCAAAGATTCTTTCTCTCAACAAAATCACCAAGCTTGTTAAAAACTCAAATGTAAGAAAAGATAGAAGTACTCAACATTTTCATAACCACATTTGATAAACTCTTGGAAAGAGTAATAAACTATTGAAAAAGAATAATGTTAAAAGATGAACTAATTTTGAGTGTTTGTTTATTTAGTTAATTAGTCTTCTGGTTCATTGTATTTAATTTTTACTACATAACCCAAGCTGGCTCTTAATTCACGATCTATATTCTTCTTGGCTTGTCCTCAGTGTGACACCAGCGAGAATTATTTGGGAAGAAGAAATTCAATCATAGGGTGTGAATTTGATTAATGGTTTATGAGGGAGGACCAAGCTCATTGAGAGCTATATTATTCCTAGGAATGTCATAGAACAGTTTTGAAGACAGCAAACACAATTTTTAGATGCTTGTATCATGTCTATTGAGAGAGAGGGGGAAAGTATGTGTAGATCTTGATGGGAAACACAGATCTATGAGGAAATACTGATGGGAAAAACATAACTAAACTATATTGTATGAAAATCTATTAGAGTTTTTAAAAGAAAGAAAAGGATAAAGAAAGAAAACTGAAAATTCCAGGAGGAATAAACCAGTAATCCATATTTCTCCAGTGTTAATCAAGTTCGTTTCTCTTGGCTTCTGCTTTATGTCCTGACTGACTTCCTTGACTGAGGGCCTATGAACTAGGCCAAGTCAAACTTTACTTTATAAAGAACAGAATGAATGCACTGAGTCTAAAAGCATCCTGTGAAGTGGACAGTAGGAGACAAAAACAGAAAGAGACACCTCACCATGGCCAGCCACTCCTCCCTATCCCTGGAAAGCATTTCCTTGCTCTCAAAGGTGCAGCTGCCAAAGTGATGACTCTCACTCCCACAATGGAACTCAAGGAACAACATACAAGACAACTTCTGACTTCATCAGTACTGCAGCTGAGTCAGAAACCTGGCTCCCACAAGTACCCTACCATCTGATTGGTGGGTCTGCTGCAGGATCCAACTGGATAGAGTGGTCTGAGTGACAGCACTGGTGATCTGATGGAACAAAGCATCTTACTTCCCAGCCCTGGCTTCCAAACTGACATACCTATCCTACGTTGGCTAAAGATTTCTGTCAAATTCAACAAGTTTCTTTTGTTTATGGAAATCAATAGGTTAAGGTTTCAAAAAAGTAAACAAATTTAGGAGGCTAATCAGACAACATTGCACAAGAGCACATTGTAATTCAAGGACATTATAAACTCAGTCAATAGTGGCCTTTGGACTAATAAACAAAGCCCCATGTGTAGAAAGAGGTAGGTCCTCAGCATCTCAGGCAACTCTACTCTAAAGATACTAGACCCAACCTCTAACAGCTCTACCAAGCATACTCCTGATTTTAAAGAATGATCTCTGTTCTTTTCTCAATATATTAAGGACTTAGAGAAACTTTCAAAGCCTAGGCCAGTTTTTACACTCAAAGAGAGCTAGTTTTTAGTACGTTCTAAGAGTTTTACACTAGAAATTTGACATTTCAGTAGAGTATACATTTGGAGATAATGTGTGGAAGTTCTAAGAGTCATCTCAGATACTGGGTAGCACTCCCCTATAAGCTGTGATAGAAAAGTAAAATTTGTAATGTAAAAAACTGATGAATGCTTAGAAGATAGTCACACATTGTAAAATTAAATTAAGGAAGATCTGCCTCAAAAATAACCCAAAGATAAGTAAGTAGTATGTTAAAAAAATATTTTGAACATTTGGGATGGTAGGATGTATATGTTCATTCACCTTTCATGTATGTTCTTATTGGTCACATATCTGCAATAATACCAGGCAATGTGATCCTCATTCAGGGAGAAAGTAGAGCGACTCTCTGTGTAAAGATCTCTCTACAGTAAGCCATAGTTTTAAGAGGTAGTTTTAGTTGTGTCATAATGGAGGCTGTGCACATCAATTTGATGATGCTTGTTATATATCCACTGTTTATTTCATTGCCAATAAACATGGTTGTAGTAGTGATGCGATGGATTACATGAATGCTTTCTTGTGTCTCGTTTAAGGTTCAGTTTAACAGATTGTGCCAAGGAAATAGGAATTTATTTCACTATATTTTACACAGTTTCAATCGAGCCCTCTTGTATTTAATTTCTGCTGCTCAGCACTGTCTTAAGACAACAACTGGTACCATCCTAAGATCAGCTGTGCCTTCCTACAAATGATGTGATAACTCACTCCTTTAATCCCAGCACAGGAAAGAAAAGTGGTGACCAACACCTTTTATTCCATAACTGCAGACAGATCTTTCTGTGTTTTGTGAGTTCAAGGCCTAAGTAACAAACAGTAGTAGCTCACACCTTTAATCTTAGCCATGGAATATGAAGAATACTTGAATGTAGGTGTAAAACACCTGGGTGAGGACGATATTTAAGGAGGCATACGCAGCAAGTGTGGTATTCTCTAGAAACAATAAGCCATGCTGAGGACTCTGGAATATAGATTTTACCCCAAGAAGTTGGCTGAGAAAGAATTGACTCTGGTCTGTTTCTTCTCTCTGATATTCCAGCTTCCCCTCCAGTGTCTGGCTTTGAATTTGCATTAAATAACAGTTAGAATTTGTGTTACATCATAAATCTAAAAGCAAATAAGATTTTTAAAAGAAAAGCTGAGTAATAATAATAATTTAAATTGACTGTCCCCGGTCCAAAAAGTACAAAAAATAAAATAAAATAAAACCCACAGAAATCACACCAATTTAAATGAAAAAATATCTGGCAGGACCATTGTTTTCTCAGAAAATACTAGAACTTTATGACCGACAGACCTTAAGGTTGCTTATGACCCTGAAATGTCTCAATGAGTAGCTTGTTAGAGTCCCCTGTTCCACATAGGTTTATGCTTAGTGGCTGGTTGGAATTGTTGAGTAGCCCTTTTGTAATGGTTTATAGGCAAATATCTGGACAACACTGATCATATCCTACTAATCTAACCTCTAACAGGCCTGGTAGAGGTTATCTTCAAGTGGGGGGGTGATAGTAGCAGTCAACTTTCAGCTAAATTCTATTTTGTGAGACCCTATATTCTGTGAAATGGAAATTCCTAAATATCATCAGTTCTACTGTTCTTTATCACATTTTACTAGTGGAGTGTTACCTAACACATGAGATGCCTTTTACAAACTTTATAAAATTAACTGTAAATAAATCTTACATGTACAGGTTGAGTGCTAAGTGCAGGCATCTAGAACATACTTGACAAATTAGGATCTTCATGTTTTACAACCAGCTTTCATTTATGCAGCAAAAGCATGTAAGAATGGACAAAGATATTTCTACACACAGTACCCTGCTCTCAATTCTGTGAGCAGATTTAAGTCACAGAGCAAAGTTATTCAGAGACAAGGCCCAGGGTCAGGGAGTTTCAGGTACCACGTGGAACTTCATACAATAGAGATTCTGGCTGCAGGTTTCCACCTAGATCCCTGAAACAGACACCTCTCTAACTCTGCACCTCCCAATCTTTTCCACCCCATCTGTGGGCAACAGCTCTTCCCTTACCATGTTGTGGTTTCCCAGCTTGGCCATGGTCTCTACTCAGCAACTGCAACAGCACAAACAGCACAGCACACAAACCTCTGCTCCCAGTTCCTTCACAAAGACCAGCAACAGGAAGAGCCCAGCATCAGTCTGACTGGCAGATCGCTTCCAGGCTTTGATTGGCTAGTGAGACCTGAGTGACAAAAGCACCTCCCATTGGGTGCCCTATTCTTAAAGACACAGTGCAATGGTCCCTGACCCAGGCTTGCAGCACAGACACAGAGCTTTTCAATATCAGAGGAAATATGCATTGCAAAAGCTCGTGTCCCTGGGATCCAGAGGGAAATCATGCATGTTTCTGCATGCCATAGGCATTTTCTGTTCCTCCTCTAGAGACCTTGTCCTCTAGATTCGGGATGCTCTCAGTAGGCTGGCTCTGAGCAGGAATCCCCATAGCCTGGGGCAGATGCCATGGGGGAGGGCAGTGGATGCAGGACCCAGGAGAGAAATCCTGCCCAGGGAGGCAGGGAGGGGGCTTGTAAGGTCTCCCTGACCACAACACCAGCTTCTACCTAGGGGTTCCTCAAAATTTCCCCAAAAGGACCCTGTGGCAGGGTGTGAGGGGGGATCCCTAGTTCAACATGCATGTAGCATACCACCTTCCTACCTGCCTGCCTGCTTGCTCAGAGTGCAGCTCCCCTGAAGCTAGGATATGCCCTGGCTGAATCTCTGTCCACCAAGTGCCAACGGGAGCCAGACTCCCTCTTTAAAATGCAGTGCCATCCCCTGACTTGGGACCCAGGGAGGCCCAGAGGCGTGGCCTCTCTCCTGTCTGCTGGTCCCTGAGTGCAACCAAGGCCATGGCCATCCCCCATCTGTGGCCAGTGATCATGGGCATGGTCCTTGCCACCTGGCTTTGTGGTTCTGGTGAGTTCTGGAAAGTCACTTTGCATGCTCTCTGGGGAGGCTTATGGGGGACCAAACACAGGAATGCTCAACCCTGGGGAGGGAGGGACCCTGACCCTTGCAGCAGGACCAGAGGGAAGCCCCTGTGGGCCAAACTTTCTGAGGCAGCATATAGAAAGGGAGGGAGCCTCTTGCTGCTGCAAAGCATCTCAGAAGCCTGGGTTTTACCAAATCCAAAAACAGTTGTCAGCACCTACACTGGCAAATGTAGATGCCCCAAGCTTCCCAGTAAGGGAACTTTGCTGGTTTTAAGGCCCCAAAGAATAGGTGAAGGGTTGGAATAACCTTGGAAAGAGAAGACTTGACAGACTCAAAGATTAGTGAATTTAAACTATGTAACAGAGCCCAGGAAAAGGTGTGTGTGTGTGTGTGTGTGTGTGTGTGTGTGTGTGTGTGTGTGTGTGTGTTGTGGGTGGGTTATGAGAGCTCTTCCAGGGAAAACTGCCACAAATATCAACTCACAGTTTCCAAGTTTGGCACCTGACCCCTGGCCACATCTAGGACAGTGTCCTCTGTCTCCACCACACAAGTGCAGGCACACACTCAGGCCTCAGGCATGGAGCATCCAACAGACTCTCATTTTTTCCTCAGGAAGTCAAAGATATGATGGGACCCCTGTAGTGGTCTGTGGCTCCTCAGCTTGCTGGTGGAGGTGGGAGTGAAGAGGGGAGGGCAGGGAGGAGTTGTTTGCTGTTTGTTGCCTGGTGTCTCTTCTTAGAAACCCTCTGGATTTGCTTTTACCCCCACTTGTCTTGTTGGCCACCCTGAGCAGCTACTTCATAACCCAGGTGTTTAGACAACCTCCTTGCATGAGGAGACTTGGAAAAAGGTTTTATCTGCTCTCCTGAAGCCTGAACCTAAGCTGAGCTCTCTCTCTCCCTGTTTTCTCCCCCCACAATCGTGTGTGTGTGTGTGTGTGTGTGTGTGTGTGTGTGTGTGTGTGTGTGTATGTGTGTGGGGGGTCCCCTTATCTCAGATGCCCAAGAATTTAGCAGTGCTGAGCTTCTGTGTGTGGAGAAGGATGTCTTAGACATTCTCCATACTTGATGCTCCCTGAACCTGCTTTGGGAAGATGCTCCCTAGGCTGTCAAGGCCACTGTTCATCATAACAGTGTGGATTTCTGAACTGCCAATCCAGCTTCAAGAGAGCCCAGTGAAAGATGTGATGACTTCGGCCTGTGGTTAGTTTCTTGTAGAACCTCTGCATACTGCATCTTTTACCCCTCACTGCCTCACTGCCCTCCATATCCTGCCCTCCCCTATGCCTGCTTGTCCCTCATGCTCTACCCCCCTCCATCACTGTACCTGAATCCTCACTTTAACAAACCCTTTTCAATATTCTCCCATAGCAAAGCCCCTTTATTGCTCACAGTCTCTCAACCCAGAGAGCTTTAAGTTGAGGTCTCCACAAAGTCTCCTGAGCTTCTCTTCCACAGGGCTCAGTGATGTGCCCAGGGGCAGGCTAAAGGAAGACAGACACCTCTAGTCCTAATACTTCATTCTCAGTACATCCCCAAACATTGTCACTGCCTATGACACTAAATCCCCTGTTCTCCATCCCTGACATGCTCCAAATCACAGCTGCCTAGTTGGTAATGCTTTTCTTTCTTTTTTGTTTGGAGTTTGGGCTTGGAGGCCAAGCAGGGAGGAAGAATGAAATTTAATCTATCCATATCTCATCTCCACACAGAATTGCTTGGGCAGGACCACCCGAAATAATTGCAAACATTCCTTTGCAACCCCCCTATCTCAGAAGCCTAGATGTATGCCCTCTCCCCTCCCCAGAGTGCTGCATAAGAACTCTACCCTGAAAGCATTCAGGGCTCTTGGCTGCCACCATGCCTTGAGTCCGCTCATGAAGTGTATCAGTTAAACTTTTTCTTTCTATCTTGCAAGAAATCTGGGTCTGGGGTCTTCTTCTTTAATCTAGCCAGTAACAAGGGTGAGAACTCCTCCTAGCCGTGTTTTACGGACTGTGTGGATGAGTTCCCTGCATGACTTGTATTGTGCACTCAATAAAACTTATTCCTGACCACACACTCCCCACCCTGTCAGAGTGGAGACTAGTAAGACAAGGATCTCCTGATGGGACAGTCATCATGCTCAGGTTACACAGGCATATAGATAACAGGGCATCACACATGAGTATGTTAGTGATCCAAACACAAAGTGTGCTTGCATGTGTGGACTGGGTGCTTTCCATTCCACCCTGTCTCTGTTCTTACAGTGATTTCCACAGAGTAGCATTTTCATGTTCATGTAAAGTTGTTGCCAATATTTGGGTTGCTAAACACATCATTCACATGTTGTATCCCTTGCCTCTAACTGGAAGCAGAGATTTCTGTAACCATCCCCACCAGTCCTGTCCTCCCTCTCAGCTGCCCCCTCTCTGTGGGCCCTTCTCTCTTAGGGAAGTTATGGCCTAAAGGACTGGGTGGGGACTTTAGAGGCAAATAGAACTGGTTTTCACTTTAAGTCACATGCCATTGGAAAAGCAACTGTTTCATGTCTGCATCTACAAGATGGAGTGTGACTGATGAGTAGGCAGCAGACCCAAGGTAGACTGCAGATATCAGGTGCTCATGGCTTATTGCCATCTGTCTCCCATTTTCCCTGTACTGGAGACCATGACTTGGACAATGACAATTGAAACTCCCTGGGTGACAGGAAATTGATCAGATGGCTGTTTCCTCAAGTCTCAGACTCTCTCGGAACTCTCAGATAAATCTTTGTTCACAGGGTTTACTTTTGCTTACCTAGCTGTCCATGGGATGTACTTCCTGACTTCTTCCTGGGATGTGCCTGACCTTCTGAACTTACATCTCATCTCCACACAGAATTGCTTTGGCAGGACCACCCAAGATAACCACAAACATTCCTTTGCAACCCCCCCATCTTACAAGCCCAGATGTATGCCCCCTCCCTGACCCAGAGTGCTGTATAAGTGCCTTGAGCACGCTCATGAGTGTATCAATTAAACATTTTCTTTTTATTTTGCAAGAAATCTGGGTCTGGGGTCTTCTTATTTAATCCATCCAGTAACAAGGGTGCTGTATGGGAGATTTTCCATTACTTTTTTGGTTCATGCTTTCCCTGGACCATGTTCTGATTCTATCTCTATATACAGGATGTGGCCACGGATCCCTGGGTGTGTTTGATTGCCAGTTCTGGCTCTGCCATTTGATTGCTGTGTGATGTCAGACAAATCTCTCAGTCTGTCTGGACTGAATTTGATGGTTAGTCCCAGGCAGAGGCAGATGCCCAGGGAAACTGCCCCTGGAGCTTGGTGTGGATGGACTCAGTACTCAGTTGCAAGCTCTCCCTGGAATTGCTTCACACCTGCCAAAGACACCATCAGGCCTGGAAATATCTGGCTGCATTCATTGCCTGGAGGCCAGGTGGCTTCTGAGGCAGAGCCAGAGGTGAGGTAGATTGAACTGTGAGTCCGGTCCAAAAACCAAAATGGGAGGTCTTGTTGTAAATACCTCTAGTGATTAACAGGAACCTCAAGTCAGGAAGTTGAAGGTCTGCCACTTTTCTAAATTCTGGGGGCAGAGGCCGTTTTAACCCCAAAGCCCATATCTCAGACAGTTGAGGGAGATGGTATTTGGGAAGTTGGCAAGCTCTGAAGACTGGGATTGTAAGGACCAGTGTTATGTAAGGAGTTGCTTACTAGTACAAATTTACATAGCCAAATATACAACCATCCCTTGTGAGCACCTCCTAAGATCTCATGCCCTTGCCACCTCTTATTCCTCACTCTCGATTCCACTCTTCCCTGAACCTCTTCAGTTTCAGTAAAATTCATCCATAATTGACTTGTCTTACAGAAGCATTGTACCAGCACCTGGTAGGTACTTAACATATGTGAACAGTTGACTGGTGTGTAGGGCTCAGGTCCATCCTTTTGAGTGAGAAGCAGGAATGTGGCTGCTAGAATAGAACATTGCTGAGTGAACATTTTCACCTAGCCCAGGGAAAGGATGCGTTTTCCAGGATATGTCTGCTTTGTTTTTCTTTGCCAGTTGAATGTAGAACCTACAGAAATCATATACCCTCTTCAGGGCTGGTTGCTGACTGACTCAGTCAGGCCCTGCTTAAGATTGGGGTGACTCGGTAGGTTTTGGAAAGGGACTAAGTAGCAGTTACACCTTACAGAAGAGGAAAAATTGAGCAAGGAAGTTTTAGAGCCTGTTTTGGTAGGGGAGGAACCCTGAAAATCCTGTCTCTTAATTAGATCATAGTGGGAGCAACATAGGTCAGTCACCATCTTCACGGATGTGTATCCAAAGCTGCATTCCTCCTCAGTCTGGATGTTACCACTGTGTCTTCTCTGGAATGTCACCTTGAGCTCAAAGCTAAATTATAGCTGATTGGGGAGTGAGGGGCTAGGGAATCTGCCTATACTGACATACCTGAGGAACCATACAGGGACCTTGGAAATGGAGCTCTTGTCCCAGTATCCCACCAGACTCTAAAGCCAGGTTATAAAGTGAACTCTTACTGTCCCCTCCTCCCAGGATCATGTGGGGAAAGTCATCCCCGAATTAGAATTTATCTTCTCCTAATTGGTGTTGAGCCCAAGGAACCCTAGGCATTGAAGGGATTTCTCTGGTCTGTGTTTCTTCCCTCCCTTTCTCCCATCCCTCATGATTGTGCTCACTGCATGACCTGACCCATAGCTTTTGGACTCACACTCTCCTCTGACAGATTGTCATGGTTGCTTGGTGAGCAGGGTTCCTCCAGACAGCAAGGCTGTGAGATGCATAAGCAGCCATGGCCTGCAGTCCCTTAAGCCAGTGAGACTCAGATCCCTGCATGAAGTCAGTTGCTGGGGGGAGGGGCAGGCACACCAGGAAGTGTCCCTCTGGGAGAAAGGCCCTTGCCACAGTATTCATGCCTCAGGTAGCCAAATTAATGAGAGGTGAGCTGCAGCCCAGTCAGGAAGGGCAGGACCCTCTCCTCTCCAGTTTGTATGATTGGTGACTCTTTGTTGGGGTGGGGGGGTTGTATTAACTGATTTCTGGCTGAGCATTTGGCTGCAGCCTGGTCCTGGAAGTCTTGCCCTGGAAATCCTACCCAGCTTCCATCAGGGGTAAAACCCCACCCCTACCTGCCCTGCTATGAGACACTGGCTGAGGAGTGTAGGTCAGACCTCCTGCAAGAGGAAGCTGCACAACTGCCCCAGTGTTTCAAGTATGTTGAGAACCTCATCCCCATTTTGAATATGGGGCAGCACTTGTTTGAGCCAAACCTGACCCTCTATACAAATTGAAAGCCCAATCTGGATCTTTGAGACAAACCTTCTAAATTATGTATTTCTGGCAGGCCTTCTTGCAACTTGCCCTGTAGACCAGATTGAACTCAAACTCACAGAGATCCTCCTGTCTCTGCCACCCAAGTGCTGGGATTAAAGGCAAGTGCCACAGGCTTCCTAACACTTTTATTTTCTAATGAGAGAGAACTGTGGGTGGGAGGATGAGGCTGGCCATAGCCTTTTACCACTGTCTTTTTATTTTAGTTGGCACTGTGATGGTGGTAAGTGCTAGGCTCTCCCTGGGGGTCTCATCAAATCCTTGCCAGTCCGTGAGGCTGGTGAAGTCAGCCTCATATATGGGAGAGAGCATAAAGACAGTTGCACCTGTGACCACATGCATCCCAATTCCTTTCCTGTGTCCCTGCCCCATTGATCTCACCAAGTGTCCCCTGACCTGATGGAAGGAAAAGGAGGCCATGGTCTGTGTGATATATCCCATCTATTTAGTTCACATCTTGCCACCTGACCCCACCTGAGTCCTTGTTTCCTACACCTGGAAAAAGCTGGCCACAACAAAGGCAAAGTTAACACTTGTTTCTTCCTTTTCCTCATTTTTACTGATTCATGATTTTTACCTATAAAAGATCTATGTATTCTCAACTTGGGAACTCCTCCTAGCCTTGTTTTACTGAGTGTGTGGATGAGTTCCCTGCCTAGCTTGTATTGTGCACTCAATAAGCCTTGCATTTGCATTTCAGACTCTGGCAACCTGTCTGGGGTTCCTTCTCTGGGTAGAACATTGGGAGCTCACTGACTCTGAAATAACCACTGAGGAATCTTCATGGAAAGAAACTAAAGCCTCGGAATGTCAATGACAGTCTTATAGCATGGATGGTTTGGAAGATTGTGAGAAAACCACACAGGGAGCTTTATTTATGTATGTGTTTATCTTAAATAATTACAATTTATTTCATCAATGGACTACACAAGCCAAGGGATATTCTTGATTCACTGTGCTGTACTTGTAGGAACCTAGTGAATATCAACCTTTCAGAAGATTGAAAGTGAGTTTGGAAAAGCTAGAGCCAGAGGGGAGGGTGAGGGCCAGCAGTGTGGGTGGGGCAGTTATCAGAAAATTAAAATTTTGTGTTATTAAATTGAAAAACTTAAATTGTATTGCCCCACCCCAGGATGATGGACTGAAAAAATTTTTATTATTGAATTTTTATTTAATGAAAATGGTGTTTATCTTTCCAGGAGATCTGATCAAGCCATTGGAAATTAAAAGTGTGAAATTTAATTTTCCACATTTTTTGGATGAACAAGGCTGGTTTTTATTTTTTTTGTTGTGTATTGATTGGGGTTGGGGCTGGTGTAGGAGGATGGGGCTAACTCAAAGTCAGAAATTTCATGTTTTTACATAGAAAAAGTTTTAAATGTTTTATTTATACTTAAATAAGGTAGTTCTTTTCACAATTGAAATTTAAAAAAAAGAACTTTAAAAGGACATTATTAAGTGTGATAATTTTAGTGACCTGGGTGGCCCTGGCTGTTGATTCTCAGTGAAGAAGACCCCCAGATGACAGAGGGGAAGGAGGAGATGATGGAAACCAGTCAGAGCTTTTGAACCCACCAGGACCTAGAAACATGACAGCCTGGAGAAGAGGGGAAGTGTCCAATTTAAACATTTTATTTATTTATTTATTTGTTTATTTATTTGTTTATTTATTTATTTATTAATTTATTATTTATTTACTTATTTATCTATCTATTTGTTTATTTGTTTGCTTGTTTGTTTGTTTGTTTGTTTGTTTATTTGTTTGTTTGTTTCCTTATTTATTTATTTAGTGTTATTTTGTGGGTGACTGAACCAATTTTAATTTCATGTTTAAAAAAAATTATTTATTTAAAGGAAATGGTGTTTTTATCTTTCAAAGGGATAATTGAGTTGATAAAAATTAAAAGGTTAATAGACTTGAAATAGAACAGGCAGTTTTTAAATTGTAAATTTTGTTTTTTAAATACAAGGTAGACTTATCTATTAAAAATTAAAATTTCAGTATTCTCTAAAATTTTAGAAGGTGGTATTTTATTGCCCCAGAACCATAAAACTATTTAATTTTTAAAATTGTTTTACATGGAAGAGTTAGTTTTTTTTAAATCTCAGGACTACAGGTCAATTGAAAATTATTTCACAATAGTGAGTAGTTAAAGTTTAACTTTTTAAAATTATTTTAAACATAAAAAGTGTATTTTTTCTTCAGAATGGATGATTAAGCAGTAAAATTTCAATATTTTCTAAAAGGAAATGTTCATTTTTATTGTACCTCCATGACATTTGAAATGATGCAAGATAATGAAAAATTAATTTTTTTTTTTGAAATAGAGACATTTTTGTCTTCTCAAGGGAGGAAAAATGAAAAATTAAAATATCAAAATTTCTTTAATGGAATAACGGATTTTTTGATGAATTCCTGGATTTTTTTTATTATGGCTTTTTTACATGAGTGTTTTATTTTCTACTGACAACTCTATATTTGCCGTTGTATTTTCATGCCAGAGATTCTCTCTCTCATCCCTCTTATTTTGTTTATACTTGGAATTCATAGTTTCTGTTTGTTTACTCAGATGTTCTATTATTATTAGCATTCCCTCAGTTTATATCTTCCTCATAGCTTCTATTTCAATTCTTAAGTCTTGAAATGTTTGATCCACCTCTTGATGGTTTGTTTTTTGGTGACTTTGCTTCCTTTAATGGATTTATTGATTTTTACCATGTTTTTCTATGTCTTTTCAATTTTTCTAAGGAAATTCTTAGTGTTTGTTTAAAGATCTCTAATCAACTTCCTTAAACTATTTTTAAGGTCTTTTTTTTCAGCTTTTTCTACATTATCATGTTCGGATCTTTCTGTTGTCAAAATGCTTGTTTCTGGTGGTGACATTACTCTTTATGTATTGTGTTTATTCTTTCACTGATATGTACCCATTATTTTTACAATTGATACAAGTAGTGTCTGTGTTTTACCTCATTGTTCTTGGTCTAATCTGCTTTGCCTGTGTAATTATTTAACAGGCATTTTTTTTGGTTCAATCTGAGCTCCTGGCCTAATCAGAGCTGGCAAATTCTGTATCTCAGTGTGTCTCAGGGGTATCAATGCAATGGGTTTTTTTAAGGCAGGCTTGTGAATTTTACATTGCAACAGTCCAAGTAAGGTATTATTGTAGATGCCTGTCTTTAGAAATCTTCCCTGATGGCCTGTGATTTGTATAGCCCTGAGAGGGACTGGCTGGCACAAGTCATGCCCCTGTGACTAGGTCCTAGACTGCAGAGAGCATAAAGAAAGTGGCACCTGTGACCACATGCATCCCAATTCCTTTCCTGTGTCTCTGTCCCATTGACCTCACCAAGTGTCCCCTGACCTGATGGAAGGAACAGAAGGCCATGGTCTGTATGATACATCCCATCTATTTAGTTCACATCTTGCCACCTGACCCCACCTGAGTCCTACAGTTTCCTACACCTGGAAAAAGCTGGCCACAACAAAAGAAAAATTAACAATTGTTTCTTCCTTTTCCTCATTTTTACTCGGATTCATGATTTTTGCCTATAAAAGATCTATGTATTATCAACCTGGGAACTCCTCCTATCTTTGTTTTACTGTGGATGAGTTCCCTGCCTGGCTTGTACTGTGTACTCAATAAGCCTTGCATTTGCATTTTGGCAACCTGTCTGAGGGTCATGCTCTATGTAGAACATTGGGAGCTCACTGACTCTGAAATAACCACTGAGGAATTTTCATGCCAAGAAAATAAGCCCTTCGAATGTTAATGACAGTCTTATGGCATGGGAGATTTGTGGAGCCTCTTGCAGTGGGACAAGAAAATATTGCTGGTATGTGAATGGCTTCTTAGAGCCCATTAATTGCAAAGGAACACCTTATTCAGCCTTTATTCTCAGAGGAGGAACTTGGACCTACCTGAAACCATATATTTCATTTAAAAATAGTTTAATTTTTCATCTTTTCTCCTACATGAAAATAAAAACATCTCTTCATTTGAACAAAAAAACCCCTTACTTTTCATTGTTTCAAATGTCCCAGGGACACAATAAAAATCAACATTTATATTTAAGAGATATTAAAATTTTAATTTTTAATCAGTACTTCCTGTAAAAAAGAAATAGAATTTCCATGTAAAAACTGTTTTAAAATTTTCAATTTTAATTGCCCTACCATTCTAGAAGATATGATAATTGATCGTTAGTCCTGAGATTAAAAAAATAACCCAACTCTTCCATGTGAAATAATTTTAAAAATTAATTTTTCATTATTTAATGGTTCTCAGTAGATAAAAACACTACATTTTCCATTTGAAATTTTTAATTTTCAACAGATTTGTCCACCCTGCTTGTAATAAACAAAATCTAAGATTTAAGAACTTACTTTTCAATGTAAACTACGTTGAACGTTTAATTCCAGGGACTCAATCAGTTTCCAGTGGGAAAACTGAGACTGAGAGAGGCTTCTGCAAAACCTGTTTGGGAAACTTCAGGAGAAAGAGGCCTTCATGATGTCTAACAGAGAAACCAAGGCCGAGAGAGGGCTTGGGGTCTGAGGAAAAACCAAGGTAGATAAAAGCCTCAAGAAGGTTTGATTGGCAACTGAGTTAGAGGAAGTCATTCACAAGGTCTGAGGTAGAGTCTTAGGTAGAGAAAAACCTCCAAAAAAATTTAAGGCAGAGAGAAGCCCCCTGTGTGGTATAATGGGAAACTGGTACAGGGAGAGGCTTATGCTGGGTCCAATGGGAAACTAAGGCAGGGAGAGTCTTATGCTGGGTCTGATGTGAAACTGAGGAAGAGAGACCTCTGCATGAGGGGAAACACCCTAGTTAGAGGGAGCTACAGCTTGGGAACTCAGAGAGAGGAGGCGATCCGGAGCCTTTGAAATTGTGGGAAAAACCCACAGATAACTTTCTCTCTCTCTTTCTTTCTTTCTTTCTTTCTTTCTTTCTTTCTTTCTTTCTTTCTTTCTTTCTTTCTTTCCTTCTTTCTTTGTCTCTCTCTATTTCTTTCTTTCTTTCTTTCTTTCTTTCTTTCTTTCTTTCTTTCTTTCTTCCTTCCTTTCTTTCTTTCTTTCTTTCTCTTAATAATTACAATTTGTTTACCATTGGACTATGGGAGCCAAGGGATTTTGTATTATCTACAGGTTTTGTCTGGTATGTCAGCTGTCAGAAAGAGGGTAAGGGGAGTTGGAAGAAGAGGAGGGTTTGAGAGGGTAGGGAGAAGAAGCCTAGGGAGAGCCATGAGAAATGGATGGAGGTGGAGGATTCACCAGAGGAAAATCAGACTTCCTTATTCACTGTCCTGTACATGCGAGAATGTTTTAAAGTCAATGTTTCTGATAATTAGAAGTGATGTTGGAGAAGCTAGAGCCAGAGGGGAGGGGCAGAGACAGGGTGCATGTAGGAGATTGGTATCAGAAAATTAAAATTTTAGTAATTTTTAAAATGAAAAAAGTAATTTTTTGGCCCTCGGGAAAATGAACCAATTAAAATTTCATCTTTGAATTTTTTTAAAGGGTGTTTTCCCTTTCAGAAGGGCTGATTGAAAAATTGGAATTAAAAGTTCAATACACCTTATGTGTAAAGGTAAGTTTTTAAATCTCAAATTTTGTTTTTTACATGCAGGGTTTAAATGGAAAAGGTGGTGTTTTTAATCTACTCAGAACCATTAAACAATAAAAATTAATTTTAAAATTATTTCACATGAAAGAGTTTGGTTTTTTAAATCTCAGGACTAATGATCAATTAAAAATTCTACAATGGTGGGACAATTAAAAAATTTAAAGCAGTTTTCACATGGAAGTTTTTTTTTATGGGATGGACTGGTTTTAAAATAAAAATTTTGTATCTCTTAAATTAAAAAAGTTGATTTTTATTCTATCCCCAGAAAATTTAAAACAATGAAAAATGATTAAAAATAAGTATTTTGTTAAAAGAAAGAAGCATTTTTGTCTTTGCATAGGAGAAAAAATGAAAAATTAAACTATTTTTAAATGAAATAAGTGGGGTTTTTGGGCTGGATGATGGGAAATTAAAATTTCAGAAAGTTTGAAACTGAATTTTTTTTTATTTTCAAAAATGCTCTGGTGTACAATTTCAAATTTCCATTGTTTTTAAGTGAACAAGTCTGGTTTTACTAGGTTTTTTGAGGGTGGTGGTAACTAAAAGTCTGAGTGTTTTTACATAGAAAATGTTTTTTATTTCTTATTTTTACTCAAAAAATATTTCATAATTGAAATAAAAAACTTTAAATGATAATTCCTTATGGTTATCGTCTTAATGATGTCGGTGGTCCTGGGTGTGGAGTCTCACTGTAGAAGGCCCCCAGGTGAAGGGAAGGGTCAGGGGTGTTGGTAGAAAGCAGCCAGAGCTTCTGGAGGCACCTGGAGCTTCATCGCAGACTGGAATAAGGGAAAGTGTCTATTTTTAATGTTTTTTCTCTATTTTGTGGCGTCATGTGGCTGGCTCTAGTAACATAGACACATCCATTCTCTCCTCTGACTCTGCCTTCTACTCCCCACATCACACATGTTTCCAATAGCTGGAGGCCACTCACACTCTAGTTAGAAGAACCCTATGTCTCTCTCTACATACCCACCAGTACAGGTTCTACAGGTTCTTCTGGGAGTAAGTGGGGGGGCATTTCAAGCCCAGGCCATTGTGAAAATAAAATCAATTGAGTCGCCATTCTGAAATAACTTTTAATCACTCATGGACCTGAAATTATAAACTGAAATTCTTTCATGTAAAGAATTTTGAAAATTTAAATTTTTATTGTTCAATGCTTCTGAGTGGATAAAAATAACCTTTCCATTTTGTAAATCATCAAAATTTTAACTTTCAACAGATTTGTCCACACTGCATGGAAAAATAAAATTGAAAAAAACCCCTGTTGCATTTAACTATGTTGAACTTTTAATTTCCAATAGCTTGATCAGCTCTCCTGAAGATGATGGAGGTCCTTAAGAAGGAAATGAATAAAGAAAACGAGTAAACACATATAATTGGAAGAAATAAAACTTTTAAATAAAGCCAAGAAAGAGAGAACAAAGGGTGGAAGGAAATAAAATTGTTCAATGACAAACAGGAAAATGGAAGAAATAAAAATATACACTGAGCAAATTCATGAAACAAAATGTTTAGTCTGCAAACAGGAACTATTGAGAAGGGCTCCTCAACAGAATAGAAGAGATAAAATTAAGAAACCCAGGCAATGAAGATAAGATAGAAGAAATGGATAGATCAGTTAAATATTTAAAATTTAATTAAATCATGCCCAGTTATTTCTGAAACTAAAAATCAAGAAAACCTAAGATATTAAGAAAATGTATACAAGAATAATAAAGAAAAGAGGGGGATGGAACTCGGGTCAATGGCAGAGAGAAATTTTCAACAATTACAGAAGAAATAATGTCCCTAAACTAAAGAGGAGAAGCCTAGGAAATTAAATAGAAGCATACAGAATATCAAATACATTGAACCAAAAACTCTACTCAATACCTAATAATCAAAAGAATAAAGAACACTAAAAGAAAGATTGAAAACTGCAGGGAAAAATCAAGTGATACATAAAAGCAGACATATTAGAATTACATTTGATTTGTCAATGGAGACACTACTAGCCAGAAGGATCTGTACACATGTGTTGCACACACTAAGAGACCAAGGATCTCAACCCAGGCTACTAAGACAAGCAAAGTTTTCAATTGCACAGATGTTCTATGATAAATTAAATGGAAACAATACATATGTACAAATCCAGCCCCATAGAAGGTGCCTCATAGAAGGAAAACTCCAACCCTTGGAGAGTAGCTACACCAATAGAAACACAGGAAACAATCTTACACAAGTGAAGCCAAAAGGAGAAAATGAAAAAACCAACACTCTGTGCATCTCTGTCGCTTTGTTATGCTCTGTCTCTGTCTAACAAACACACACAAACAATATAAGAATCAACAATCTGTGGTCATCAATATCTCTCAATATAAATTATCTCAATTTCCCAATAAAAAGATACAGACTAACAGAATGAAAATGACAACAAGGTCAACCTTTCTGCTGCATACAAGAAACACACCTCAACAGCAAAATTAAACATCCCCAACTGCTACAGAGAGGGAAAAATTACTCCAAGCAAATGGACATAAAATCATGATTGTGATGCTATTTAAATATTTATCAAATATTATGATACACATTTACATCTCATAGACATCCTCAAAGAGAAATAACAACTTAGAATTGGAGTTTATTCCTCAGAACTGAAAGGATGTTTCTACAATGTTGGCATAGGTATGCACTTCATTACAAATATATAATTGTAAACATATATACTTTGAAATACATATCCACACCTTGTCATGACTTTTTACATTTTGGTAATACTTTACCATTCAAACACAGAGAAGCAAAAATAGGTACCTCTAAAACACTAGACTAAGAGCCTTATAAGTTAAAAATAAACAGTTATGAATATTTTGTATTTTTGATACATACTTAGTTGCTCTACGTATGTAGTAACCAAAGAAAAAATGTATATTATCAAGAATGAATCTAGATTTTATGACCAGACAGAGGAGCACACTTTGTACACTTAACGGGATTGCACACAAGAAACAAAGATTGCTGATATCAACATACAGATATTGAACTCACTCTCTTGAAAAACGTTTATTTATACGATGACATATAGAACAATGCTATAAGAGAGAACAATAATAGCAAAAGTATAAGTAAAGTATATATTTGTATGTACATACAATCACCAAAACACCTCTGAATACACAAATTAAAAAGCCCAGAATCAATCTATGTGGTTGTATCATACAGAGTTAAATGACATAGCAAACGCAATTAATTCCTATGATGACAAATGAGGACAGACAAACCTATTAATGCTTTGCACTAAAAACAGAAAAGCAAGAACAGCTGACTCATATCCTTGGACATATTTGCAAATTAAATTTGAAAAGTGAAATAGATGTATTAAAAAAATGAGGTCCATGGGGCTACCCAAAACAAAAATTCCATTGTAGCAAAGGCTGAGAGCTCGCCTATCCGTAATACTCATGTGTTAGAAGGAAACACATTCCCTATATTTGTCTTGTGGTTCAAGATCAGCACTATGAATTTTGTGGTACAAACAGGAGAATATAGAATATTTGATTAAATCAACAACACAAGCAGTGTGATTTGTCCCTTCATCTCTTAGTAATAGGACACTTCCTGTGACCACATAGACATTGCTCCTAGCTAACATCTGCTCCATTAATTTACACTCAAATCTTTGAACAAACTCTTAAATTAAATTGCTCTTCTAAATCTGTTTTTTTTAAGAGTTCAATCAACTCATTTGGGTTTCAAAAATCAAGTTTCCTTCTGGCAAAAAAATTCATTCATAGTAAGGAACCCCTATATATTATTACTACTTGCTATTTTTCATATTTATTTTTTATTTTTTTGCATGTATATTAATATGAAGATGCACATGTGTGTATACGGTGCAATATTTATTAATGGACAAGAGAACAACTTGGGGTGTCATTCCTCAGATGGAGAGAGAAATAAAGTTCAAAGTATATGATACCTGGAGGAGATGTTACTGACATCTAAAGAATCTTTCTCTGAAAAAAATTACCAAGCTTGTTAAAAAGTCAAATGAAAGAAAAGACAGAAGTACTCAACACTTTCATAACCAGATTTGGTAAACTCTTGTAAAGTGTAACAAATTATTGAAAAAGAATAATGTTAAAAGATAAACTAATTTTGAGGGTTTGTTTATTTAGTAAATTAGTCTTCTAATTTATTTGGTTTAATTTTTACTGCATAACCCAAGCTGGCTCTTAATTCATGATCTGTATTCTGCTTGGCTTGTCCTCAGTGTGACACCAGCTAGAATTATTTGGGAAGCAGAAATTCAATCATAAGGTGTGAATTTGTTTAATGGTTTATGAGGGAGGACCAAGCTCACTGAGAGCTAAATTATTCCTAGGAATGTCACAGTTTTAAAGACAGCAAATACAAATTTTAGATGCTTGTGTCATTTCTATTGAGAGAGAGGGGAAAAGTGTGTGTAGATCTTGATGGGAAACAAAGACCTATGAGGAAATACTGATGGAAAAAACATAACTAAACTATATTGTATGAAAATCTATTAGAGTTTTTAAAAGAAAGAAAAGAATAAAGAAAGAAAACTGAAAATTCCAGGAGGAATAAACTAGTAATCCATATTTCTCCAGTGTTAATCAAGTTCCTTTCTCTTGGCTTCTGCTTTATGTCCTTGACTGACATCCCTGCCTGAGGGCCTATGAACTAGGCCAAGACAAACTTTTCTTTCTCAAGAACAGAGTGAATACAGTGAGTCTCAAAGAATCCTGTGAAGTGGACAGTAGGAGACAAAAAAAGAAAGAGACACCTCACCATGACCAGACACTCCTCCCTATCCCTGGAAAGCACTTTCTTGCTCTCAATGGTGCAGCTGCCAAAATGATGACTCTCTCCCCCACATTGGAACTCAAAGAGCAGCACACAAGACAACTTCTGACTTCATCAGAACTGCAGCTGAATCAGAAACCTGGTTCCCACAAGTACCCTACCATTTGATTGGTGGGTCTGCTGCAGCATCCAACTGGATAGTTAGGTCTGAGTGACAGCACTGGTGAGCTGAAAGAACAAAGAATCTTACTTCCCAGCCCTGGCTTACAAACTGACAAACATATCCCAGGTTGGCTGAAGATTTCTGTCAAATTCAACAAGTTCCTTTTGTTTATGGAAATCAATGGATTAAGGTTTCAAAAGAAGTAAACAAATTTAGAAGGAGGCTAAGCAGACAACATTGCACAAGAGTACAATGTAATTCAAGGACATTATAAACTCATTCAACAGTGGCCTTTGGACTAATAACCAAATCCCCATATATAGAAAGAGGTGGGTCCTCAGGATCTCAACAACTCTACTCTAAAGACCCTAGACCCAACCACTAACAGCTCTACCAAGCATACTCCTGATTTTAAAGAATGATCTCTGTTCCTTTCTCAATATATTAAGGACTTAGAGAAACTTTCAAAGCCTAGGACAGTTGTTACACTCAAAGAAAGCTAGTTTTTAGTACGTTCTAAGAGTTTTACACTAGAAATTTAACATTTTGGTAGAATATACATTTGGAGATAATGTGTGGAAGTTCTAAGAGACATCTCAGATACTGGGTAACACTCCACTATAAGGTGTGATAGAAATGTAAAATTTGTAATGTGAAAAACTGATGAATGCTTAGAAGATAGTCACACAATATAAAATTTAATTAAGGAAGATCTGCCTCGAAAATAACACAACGATAAGTAAGTAGTATGTTAAAAAGGAATTTTCAAGATTGGGATGCTAGAATGCATATATTCATTCACATATCATGTATATTGTTATTGGTCACATGTCTGCAATAATAACAGGTAATGTGATCTTCATTCATGGAGAAAGTGGAGTGACCCTCTGTGTAAATATCTCTCTATAGTAAGCCATAGTTTTAAGAGGTAGCTTTACTTGTGTTATAACAGAGGCTGTACAAATCAATTTGATGATGCTTGTTATATATCCACTGTTTATTTCATTGCCAATAAACATGGTTACAGTAGAAAAGCTATGGATTACATGAATACTTTCTTGTGTCTCGTTTAAAGTTCAGTTTAACAGATTGTGCCAAGGAAATTGGAATTTATATATATCCTCTAACTTAGAAGTGTATTACAAAGCCTAGGAAATGGCTTAAGAGCTAAAACCACTGGCCGCTGAACCTGAAGCCCTGAGTTTCATTCCTAGAACCCACATAATAGAAGAGGAGAAACTTTTCCTCAGAGTTTTCTTTTCACCTCTACACTCAGACGACCTTAGCAAAGTGTGCATGCACATGAAGAGACTAAATAATGCATGAATATAAGGTCTGCTACAGCTAAAAACTATTGATGATGATAGGTGTGGTAGCTCATGCTTGTAACTGCAGCACACAAAAGAGGGAACTAAACTAGACTACATAGTGAGTTCTAAGACAGCCTGGGTTACATAGGAAGACACTGACCCAAGAAAAAATGTTGGGGACCTTTGAGAGCCACACATCTGTGTTTTTGAATTGAGGAGGCAGGGACAGTAAGAGGTAAGATTGAGGTCAATTTGTGCTACAAGTATAACTTACCTTAAATGATCTATCATAGCCTTCACTATAGTGAGTATTTTTTTAGGGGTATAGTCTTATTTTGTTTTCATATCTGCAGTTTGATGCAGAGGTGGCTATATGTTGGGGTTCTGTGGCAGCTACTTCAAATAACTCAAGAGTTAATATTCCTATGTCCAGTCTAGGACCTAGCCACAGGGGCACAACATGTGCCACCCAGCCCCACTTAGGGCTATACAAATCACAGGCCATCAGGGAAGACTTCTACAGATAGGCATCTACAATAATACCTTACTTTACTCTTGCAATGTAAAATTCACAAGCCTGCTTTAAAAAAATCCATTACACTGAGACCTGAGCCACACTAAGATACAGAACATGCCAGTTCTGATTAGGCCAGGAGCTCAGATTGACCCCCCAAAAAATATTCCTGTTAAATAATTACAAACATAAGCAAAGAAGATTAAACCAAGAACAATGTGCTAAAACACAGACACTACTTGTCCCAATTGTAGAAATAGTGGGTACATATCAGTGCAAGAATAAACATAATACATAAAGAGTAATGTCACCACCAGAAACTAGCAGTTTGACAACAGAAAGATCTGAACATCATAATGTAGAAAAAGCCAAAGAAAATGAACTTAAAAATAATTTATGGAAGATGATTAGAGTTCTTTAAAGTAAAACTAAGAATTTCCTTAGAAAAATTGAAAAGACCTTGAAAAACATGGTAAAAATCAATAAATCCCTTAAAGGAAGCAAGGTCACCATAAGACAAAAAATCAATAGTTGGACGAAGCATTTCAAGACTTAAGAATTGAAGTAGAAGCAATGAGGAAGATACAAACTGAGGGAATCTAGTAATAATAGAACATCTGAGTAAACAAACAGAGACTATGAATTCCAAGTATAAACAAAATAAAAGGGATGAGAGAGAGAATCTCTGGCATGAAAATACAATGGGGAATATAGAGTTGTCAGTAGAAAATAAAACACTCATGTAAAAAAGCCATAATAAAAAACACCCAGGAAATCATCAAAAAATTGGTTATTTTATTAAAGAAATTTTGATATTTTAGTTTTTTCATTTTTCCTCCCTTGAGAAGATTAAAAATGTCTCTTTTTAAAAAAAACTTAATTTTTCATTATCTTGCATCATTTCAAATGTCATGGGGGTACAATAAAAATGAACATTTCCTTTTAGAAAATATTGAAATTTTACTGCTTAATCATCCATTCTGAAGAAAAAATACTTTTTGCGTAAAAAAAAAATTTTAAAAAGTTAAAGCTTTACTACTCACTATTTTCAAATAGTTTTCAATTGACCTATAGTACTGAGATTAAAAAAAAAAACTGCAATTCATCCAGGTAAAACAATTTTTAAAAATAAATGTTTATTGTTTTATGGTTCTGGGGCAATAAAATACCACCTACTAAAATAATATTGAAATTTTAATTGTAATAGGTAAGTCTACCTTGCATTTTAAAAACAAAATTTAAAATTTAAAAACTGTCTGTTCCATTTAAAGTTATTGACCTTTTAATTTCCAACTCCTCAATTATCCCTTCTAAAGATAAGAACACCATTTTCTTTAAATAAATTTTTTTAAACATGAAACTAAAAGTGGTTCAGTCACCCATAAAATAACACTAAATAAATAAATAAATAAGGAAACAAAGACAAACAAATAAAAAAATAAAATGTTTAAATTGGACATTTCCCCTTTTCTCCAGCCTGTCACGTTTCTAGCTCCTGGTGGGTTCAAAAGCTCTGGCTGGTTTCCATCATCTCTTAATTCCCCTTAGTCATCTGGGGGCCTTCTACACTGAGAATCACCAGCCAGGGCCACCCAGGTCATTAAAATTATCACACTTAATAAAGTCCTTTTAAAGTTTTTTTTTTTTTTTAATTTCAACTGTGAAAAGAATTACCTTATTTAAATATAAAGAAAAAATTAAAAACATTTTCTATGTAAAAACATGCAATTTCTGACTTTGAGTTAGCTCTTTCCCCACACCACCCTCGATCCCACTCAATAAACAACAAAATTAAAATCAGCCTTGTTCATCCAAAAAATGTGGAATTTTAAATCTCACACCAGTGTCTCCTCCTGAAAATAAAGTGTTGTCCATTCTAAATCTCATAAAATTTTAATTTCCTATAGCCCAAAAAGCCCAAATAGCTTTTTATTTAAAAAATTCTGACACCTTACACATATCCTGTCTTTTAAGTTACTATAGATGAATCTGTACGCTGGTTGATAATTGGGATCCAGGAGAAAGACATAGAGAGCAGAAAGCAAAGGCACATACCAGCTGCTATATGCAGACATTTCCCAGTGGATGGTGCTTCTCTCAATTCTGTCCTGCTTTATTTTTTGTTTATGGCCAGGATTAAAAACTTTCCTAACTCTAAGTCTTCTTGAATAATGAGATTCAGCTACACAGGGATTCCAGTGTCTTTTATGTATGAGACTAAAGGCTGTCTGGGAGGGATTGGGAGGAAGAAATTGAGGGAGAGCAGGAGGATACATAGATAAAAATGACACATTGAAGTACATATATATATATATACATATACATATATGTATATATATATAGTTATTATATATAATTATTTCTGTTTTTGATTCATAGGAACCCAATGTTGAAAGCTTTTAAATCTATGAGAGGCAATTTGATATATTAGGTTACTTTATACTTTGAAGGACACTTTGGAGAGTTTTTAAGAGACTGAACTTTTAAAGAGCTGAAATTGTGAAGGCTGGAACTCATAGAGCTATAATGTACTTCATAGTAATACTAATATTAGCATGCTATGATTGAGAAATGGCTATAAGAAGTGTTGTGATGCAGGATTATGTTGACAAAAGATGAATTGCATGGTCTAGTTTATTTCAAGTAGATACAAGCTAGAGTCATTTGGGAAGAGGAAAAGTTGTATAAGAGTTTCACAATGTTTAATCCTTTTTACAAGTATTTTGTTTTTTAAAAAGTTTTTTAAAATTTAAGTATATTTTTTATCATAATTTCCCTCTACAAAGTCCTTCTAAATTCCCCTCCCATCTCTATCCATCCAGCCAGTATATTTTCTAACTCAGTGATCAGTGTTGGATGGCACAGCCCATTGAACATGTTCCCATCCTCAGAACTAGTCCTGAGAGCCATAACAAAACAGGTTGATAAGCTGTATGCACTAAGAACTGCAAGAGTGAAGTTTCCAGAAGATATATTAATACAGTATTGCCGCAAATGTAAAAAGAATACCCTGCCAATTTCGATTGGATTTCAGACTCACTCCATGAGTTAGATCCCCTAAATGATTCTGCAGAAGTAAAAGCAAAACTTCAGATTTGGTAAATCATGGGTAACTTACTCCTATTATACTAAAAATATTGCTATACCCATATGGTAGTGTCCTAATCCACAGACGACAACCAAGTTTCCTAAAAGTGAATAGATAGCCAATGCAAAACAATATCATTAATGAATGAAGTATGTTTTTCTGTTTTTCTAATATGTTTAATGATTTAAAATATTTTCTAAATGAAACAGGGAAAGTTAGAGACACACTGAGAGAAACATAAAGGATTAGATGGATGTAAAGGGGAGAGACAGGAAGAACAATCGTAAATCAAGTCATCTGGATAGACATGTGAGGACAAAAGAAAATGAAAAGTTGTTAAAGGGAAATAATTGTTAAATTATATTGTACGGCAAAAATGTTAATACATGAAACAGATTGAGTATGCCTATAAAATTTTTCAGTTATGAGATAGATATTAATACTCTGTTCCTTTAAGACTACATGTCTTGAATCTGGTCCACTAGTAACAGTTTGGTCCCATCATCTTCAATGCAGTTGCTGTAATAAGCATGATATTTACTCATGAACCTCCACCATGAAATTCAGTTTTCAGGAAGAAAAGCGGGGCAGCAACAACTACCAAAACCACTCCATAGGTCTTAGCCACACGACCTAGTAGTTGAAGGACTCATGGAAACAACAATTAATACTGATACACAATAAAAGGCTTGAGGAAAAAAAAAGTCTAAATAGCTTTCAGTTTGTTTAAAAAGTTACATAAGCCTGGAAGAAAGAAGAGGGAGTTTATATACAGTATTAGGTTAAAAATATTGACTTGTGAATTAAGACTTTTTAATGCAAATGAAAACATATAAAGAACCATATGATAATATAAATTATTGGAGAGTCTGGATCCTATATATGTGTTATCTTGAAAATCTTCACATATTACTGAACAAATCGTAATTGCTAAAAGATTCTATATTATAAAGAGTAATAGTTTACAGCAACTTACATATTTAGAAAATGTCTGTCTTTCAAATTTTGAGACAACTTTATTGACTGGAAGAAATATTTTATGTTTTGTTTCCACAGTAAATAAGTCTATGAATTCATTAAATGTTATGAAAATTCTTGATTGAGGAAGACCCCTGAAATATCTCTCATGGCAGTGCATAGCCCAAATGATCTAATGTCTCAGAATGCCTCTTTTGCAGTTGCCTCTGAGTTTTGCATATAGAACAGCAGCAAGGCAACTTTCAGAGATGATGCAGCCTTGAAGTTTACCTCAGTCAGGATATTAACAAAACTACCTTTTCTCAAAGACCCCAAAAGATTATCATTTCTTCTAGATAATAAGAAGTAAATTAATTTAATTATGATAGATTCAATGATCTCAGTCTAAAGAACCAAACCAGATATAATACAGATATGAAAGGATAAAAGGGTGAATTGAGTCCATTGATATTTTGGGATATTAATGACTGGTGATTGCATTGTTATTTACTGTATTTTTTGGTGGTAGATTGAATGTAATTTTCTTCTTTAGCAGTTCCTTCTGTGGTGTTATCAATTTTTCGTGGTTTCCTTGGTGTATCTGGTTTAATAAACTTGGAGTTTTTCCTTTAAAGCATTTTGTATTGCTTGCTCTGTGGATAATTATTGTTTACATCTGTGATCCTTTCTTCAGGAAATATATTGTTTACTCCACTTTTAGTGATAGAAAGCTTTAATGGTTATAGTAATCGAAGTTGGCAGCTATGCTCATTTGTGTCTGGAGAATGTCTCGCCAGTTCCTTTTTGCTTTCATAATTTACATTGTATAGTCTGGTGTTATTCTTACTGGTCTGCCCAGTCTTACCTTCTTACCTTCTGCAGAAGGTTTGGTGAAGTTCAAAGTGCATCTCCTTGCCAGGTAAACTTCAACAAAATTTCCTATGCTCCTCAAACTCATGAAATGTGCTTTCTGTGTGGAAGCAGTGGCTCAACTACTTGAGAAGTCACACCCATTAGAAAAGTTTTCAATTATTAGTGGAATGTGTTAGACCAAGAGCACAATTCTCTGTCAGATCTGATTTGAGCCTGTTGATCATTTACCTTTCCTTAACAAGTGTGAGGAGATCCATTTTTAATATGCCAAGACCCCACTTCTGCTTCACACAACAATATAAATAACAATTTTCTGTTTCTAAGAAATATTCAATGATCTCAGTCTAATTAACAAAACCAGATATAATACAGATATGAAAGGATAAAAGGATGAATTGAGTCCATTGACATTTCGGGATATTAATGGCTGGTGATTGCATTGTTATTTATCAGAACAGAACAATATGGGACATGTGGCATACATAGAATCTATTGTGAGCACCCCTTGTGGGCAGCTGTAAACAAGCATCTGCTGGCTTGTGGTTAGGGGTAGGTGAGACATGATTAATGATTTTTAAGAAAATGATTAATCTTACATGGGCATGGACTGTGTCCTTTTGAGAAGTTTTTTGGATGCCCATTTTTCTTCATAGCTGAATGGACAGCGAGGACACAACCCCAGAAGGCTTTTGAGAAAAAAGGGGCCAACTGGTTTGCCCATTTTTGAGTTAAGCAGACACCAGGGTTTTCGCATATGCTTTAATCTTTTAGAAAAGGGAAGTGAGTAGTAGTTTCTTTTTTGTCCTTTGTACATTATTCACCTTTTGCCATATTCATCATAAACTCTACTATATTAAGTTGCTCCTAAGAATGGTCTCATTAGTTCTGCCCTAGGTGCTGCCTACTATTTGCCATTAATCTTATACTGTATATATCCCCCTGGGAGAGCCCTGGAGGGGATTTTTTGCTAATGCTTGTTTCTCTGAGTTACTGTGTTGTTTATGAGAATTTCTTACCAGTTGTTCTATTTCCACTAAGTCACTGGTTTCTTAAGAACCTTTTTAATTGTCTGAAATAAAGGAGGAGGTACTTCCTCCTGTTTCTCATCATTGACTGTGCTAGTTTTATTCCTGGCATTATAAATGGGTACATTCAGCTTCTGGCATGATACAATTAGCAGGAATAAAGCAAATAAGGAAAAGATTAAGGAAAAATAGACCAGGTGCATCGTGGCCGAGAACAGGATGACAAACAAGGTCATCACACAGGCGCTGTATCAAGGAATTGGGGAATTGTTCGCTCCAAGAAGCTCTGGCTCACCAACACTCCACCATGAGGGCCACCTGATAGGCATTGCAGCTTACACTGGAGGCATGGTGGATGCAGCAATATACTGTAATGAAACTATGAATACAATCTGTGGAAAAGCCTTTGTTTGACACACTACTCTTCAAGAGAATCTCTTCAGGATAAAGTACTGGAGAGAAAATCTCTAAATGTAGTCAGTGGAGTAAAGCTTTACATATCATTCTGATCTTAAAATGCATAAAATAACCTGGAAGAAAAATCCAGTATAGTATAGGATAACTGAGGCACAAGAGGACACGGAGGTACAAAGAGGACTGAAGCACTGTGCTCAGTTGGTAGAGTTCTAGTTCTCAGTAATTATTATACTGGATGCTCAGTACTCAGGGTTCTGGTTATTCTTTGGTACCAGTCATAAATAGTCAGTACCATAGTAAATGATTTTCTTCTTTTCAGTTTGTTAACATAATTTCACAGAAGGAGAGAGAAAGATGTTATAGTGATGTTTCCTGGTCCCGGGCGGCTAGAGGTCCAGACCCACAGACCTGTACCACCAGACTACTTAGCTGTCTGCAGCTGCTCAGCCCCCCAAATAGCTCAGACACTTGGATTAACTTCATGCTGCTTGGCCTATGACTCAGGCATATTGCTAACTTCTTCTTGCATCTTAAATCATTTCTAGTAAACTTTCTGCCATGGGGCCGGTGGCTCACCTCTGTTCCTTACATGTTGCTCCTTCGAGCAGCTGTCTCAGTCTGTCCCTGATCCAGCCCTTCCTTTCTTACCTATTCTGATTCCTCTGCCTACATTTTCTATGGTGCCTGTCAAGGGCCAAAACAGCTCCTTTATTTAAAGATTGAGATTCACAGCATACAGAAAGGCATTCGCACATCAGAAAGAGATTGCAGTTTGAAGAATAAATTCTCTTTGCATATGGGAATATTTGTACTATCATACCTTAAAATAGGTATATGAAATAAATTTATATAATTTTTATGAAAATCTGCACCATCCTAATTTGTATGCAGTAATGGTCACCCAGGTCATAGACTGGGTTACAAAAAGGTCAGGATCAATTAACAAAGTTCTAATCTCAGAACAAATTTTATATCTGGCATCAAAGGTTACTCTGAGGCATGGAGATGATGTCTCCTCTGTTACTTGGTTCTGACCACAAGCTGGAAAATAGTAAACTGAGTGGTGACCTTACACATGATGTCATCTCAAGGTCCATCATGTCATATTCCAGGGAATCATGACCGCTGGTGACGTCTGAAACAATAAGATGAGACATCAAAACCATCTCTCATTTTTCCTCCCACACACATCATCCCTGCTGGTGCTCCGAGGAACCTGGCACATGTCTACTGATACCCATTTTCTTGAGGGGCATAAGGTACTATATTTAAATGACATCAGATTAGACCCCTCATGCACATGGGAGATATTAAAGCCCTAGAGAAAGATGGAGACATGGAGAAAACTGAGGCATGTGAGAAACTGGTGTCTCAGGAAGGAACTGAAACATGGAGGAAAACTGGGTCTCATTGGAAAATAACTGATTATTAGGATAAATGAGGCACAAGGGGAAACAGATGTACAAAGAGGACTGAAGTACTGTGCTCAGATGGTGGAGTTCTAGTTCTCAGTAATTATAACAGTGGATGCTCAGTACTCAGGGTTCTGGTTATTCTGTGGTACCAGTCATAAATATTCAGTACGTAAATTGATGGATGCTCAGAACTTAGTGCTGAGTGCTCAGTCGCTATAGTGCTGGTTAGTGACTACTCAGGGTACAGGATGCTTATTGGGAGTCTGTTCTTGTGTGATCAGAAACAAGAAAGTGGCCCTGCCCCCACCTCAGTTTCTCATCACTTCCAGTAACTAATCAATCTGTAAAGAAATAGAATTAGGATAAAGTTTAGTTTCATTATTTTTCATTCCTGAACTTTGGACTTGAAGGGCAGCAGTTGAAGAGCATGATGGGATTGACAGCTGGGACAGAAATACCTGGAAATCATATGGACAGCTCTCAAGAAACCTTTTCTTTGATCAAATGTTCCACATGTTTGTCATTAACCCTGGTGTTTTCTGTCCACTGGGGCCTAGAAAATTTAAAACTAAATTTATATATAATTTAAATTTTAAATATATGTATTTAAATTTACATTTTAAAGAATTTACCGTTGACAGTAAATTAACATTTTAAATTAGTAAATTTTTAATTTTTAAGAATAAATTTTAAAAGTGCTTCATTCTTTGCTTTGTTTCTGTGTATTGCCCCTTAAGATATATGAGGGCCTTCTGGAAAATGTAGTTTGTTTCTCTGCAGTCACAGAGGACAAAAATATGACCTTAATTAAAATGTACAAAAACATAAATTTTTCAGGTAAGATTAAGTATACAGGAGGAGAATTTAAAATAATAAAATTGATTATAAGGAAAAAACTCTGAAAAATTCCCCAGGCACTGTACCCAATGTCATATATTTCAGTCAAATTATGAAAGAACAATATGTTTTCTTGAAAATACTTTTTTGAAAAAAATTAGAAAACAAATATTTAAAAATTTGGGGTTTTTTTTTGTTTGTGTGTGTGTGTGTGTTGGCTGAGCTGTGGGCAGCTAAGGGATCTGGGAGTGCAGGTCTGTGGGTCTGGACCATTAGCCGCCTGGGACCAGGAAACCTCACTATAACATCTTTCTCTATCCTTCTGTGAAATTATGTTTAAAATCTGAAAAGAAGAAAATGGTTTACTATGGTAATATTTTTTTTTCTATTCTCGTTTAAGCACCAGTGAGACAACTCAGTGGGAAAGATCTGTGTTGTGCAATGCTGAAACCTGACTTTCATTAACAAAAGGAGAAAGCACAGACTTTTTCATTACACATATCAGCCATGGGCTACAAATACACGATCACATTGCATGCACACACACCATAAATGTTTGTAACAAATATTAGTGTTTTTACAACATCTAGAATCTCTGAATTTCACACTCAGGAACTAGTGGGTTTTTTCTCAGGTAGTCAAGCCTGGATTACGTTTCTTTAGCTTTGGTTTCATGGTGAAAGAGTTTTGATTTTAATGGGCTCTGTTTAACCATTTGACTCCAATTTCATTGTCATGATTTGTTTCTTTGACTGGCCCTTTACCCTATACATATGGTATCACATTCATTCTTTCATTAGTTTATTGGTACAAACAATATAAAAAATGATAATGTTTGAACAGAATGTTGATATCTATTTTGCATAGAATCAAAATTGTTATATAACTAATTGTAACTGTTGGCTAAAGATCATACCAAATACTTTATAATAAATAGCCTTCGGTATTTTTTGTAGGTACTAAAGGCTTTTGTAATATGCAAAGGCTTTAAAAATTGATTTCATATAAAAAGTTTTACTCCTGTATAAAGTTCAAAATTTTACTACACTGAGTATATTTATAGGGTTTCATTTCAGTATGACATATTTTCTTACTATTTCACAGTATTACTGATATGTACAAAGGCTGAGACACACAGTGATTACATTGACAGAATTTTTTCCAGGTAATTTTATGCATTTTAAGATGACAATCTTATGTAAAGCTTTACTCCACTAACTACATTTAGAGATTTTCTGTCCAGTACTTTATCCTGAAGAGATTCTCTTGAAGATGACAGTGTCAAGAAAAGGGTTTTCCACAGATTGTATTCATAGTTTCATTCCACTATATATATTCCTTAATGCCTTTGAGACTGACTGTCATATGCAAATGCTATAACAGACTGTGAAGGTATGAAAGGTTTCTTTTCAAGTTGACTTTATTTATTCCTGCAAACATATTAAACTCATGTAAAGCTTTACATCAAATACATGGTTGAATCTCTATATCTGTATAAGTTTACAATTTGGTACAATTGTAAAAAGGAATTAGAACATAAAGTATTAACATTGTCTTTATAGTCATGTTCTTTTTCATTAAAGGTTTTGTAACATCTTTGAAAATACCTGGAATAGTAAGATTTTTTCTATAGGAGATTTTGTACATAACTGAAAAGAACTGGTAAAACTCATCACTTAGCCACCTTTCTTACATTTATAAAGTTTCTGTAATGTGAGTCTTACTACATTTGATAAGTAAGCTAGGATAAACAGAAGTATTTACCCAGTCCTAGTACTCACAGGGCTCTTCTGCACTGTGAGTTTGTTGAGGTATTAGCAATAAAGCTGGAAAACCAATGACTTGCATACTTGAATTCAACAAATCTCCTTAACATATGGACTGCTACATATCTTCTATTTGTTGTCAAGAGACAGGTACCTTACATCTTTTCATATTCTCTACTCATATGGCTTACATTCAGAGAAAGATATCATATGCCTAGTAACATATGAATAAGAATAAAATGTTCCTACATGGAATTCACACAATTTGACTGTCTGTTATTATTAGACATACACTCTGGGTATTGAGGTTTCTACAGAACTGCCCCTTGACTCTTGACTGTAACTGCCCTTCTCACTGAACTAACCACAATCATAACAGCTATATACAAAAAGCAAAATTTAGTATAGAGTTTTTTTCTTATTAGAAGATTTGGGAGACATAGTTAACATGTCGTCAATATATATATTTTTTAAAAGGAATAATAAGGAAATAAATCAATGACAGTTTGCCAGCACAGCACCCATGGGGCAATTCAAATGGTGATATCTGTTAAGGCATTGTTACTTTACTACTTTCTCAAAACTATGCCTTGCAATTCACCTACATGAAAGTGAGCTTTATGGCTTTCCCAAAATTTAATAATTATTTATGAACATTAAGCTGTGATTATTTACATTAATTTTTATGCCTAACACTTTTAGGACACATTAAAATTTCTGCAGAGGGTCATTTGTATCACCTGGTACATGAAAATTGCCTTCTATGACTTTTAGAACTTTGACAACATTCTTCAATATTATAATCTTCCTAATGTATCCTAAGATATACTACCAGAAGATATTTTTTATATTATAGAAATATTTTCAAAACTTAATTTATTACCTTTTTCAAACATTGCACCTGTCTGTTCTATTCAGCTCATTTCTCTTATTTCTTGATCAAATTAGATAATAGCACTAATAATCCAGAAATTGTTGACCTCTTATTTTAAATTATGAAGAAAAATGTGATCTTTCCTATCTTAGTAAGATTACTGTAGGTCTCCAGTCCATGCAACTAAAATTAATATGCATATCACCATAGGTGACTGCATTTTATAATATCTCATAAATGTCTACCACAAAAAGCATGACACTAATAACACAGTGAAAGTATTCATCTTTATCAATATACTTATATTTCTGGTGTTTCCCACGTGTACCATGACTTAAAAATAATGATAAAATCAACATGCCACTTTTTGAAAAAATGAACACATGTTTTACCTCTGTTATTTCTGTACCCTTTAAATGGTATATTAACTTGAAAAAAATGCCTTTTGAGCATAGAAAGAGAAGTAAATATATCTACAGTGCAGACTATTCAGGAGAGAAGCTGTAAGAATAATTTCTAAATACAAAAAAGTAACTAAAATGGACAAACTGGTAATATTGACAAACAGTTATAACCCAAGCACTCAGACAGCAGAGGCAAGCATATCTGTCTCTGAGTTGATTGTGAACCCATTTATGCACTGATGCCAGTTCTGTGTTAATTTTCCAAAAATGTGAATCTTTGCTCAAATTTAAAGTATAATATTAATAAGATATTACTAATAAACAATTCATGGTTAAACATTTACAAATAGATGAAAACATGAGCAATATACTTATTGAAAATAAATAACTAACAAAACAGGATAGATGACTCAATATTAAAGAGTTCCTGTAGCTATTACATGTAGGAGGGCAGAGTTGCCAGTACTTATGTGAATGATCACAACTTTCTATTATTCCAAGTTTAGGGTTTCTGAAAGAATCTTTTGAATACTGTGAGGAGCAGTTATCACATGTGTTGCATAGCCATGTGGGTAAAATTCTTAAATTCATTAAAAAGCTCCAAACAAACATAACAAACTGGCAAATTTTAATTTTCAAGCTATGAGTCAAGATCAGTACAAGTGTATATCCTTGACATAGACAAAAAGCTACACTCTTGGCATATTACCAAATTGTATAAAAACAAAAATGATCTAAAAATGTTGATCTATCTCTCATCCCTAGTCTTAGGGTCCAAAGCCAGGTGGATCTATGAGTTGAAGGCCAACCTGTTTTGTCAGAGAAACTTTCTGGACAGTGAGGAACATACACCCATAACTTATTCTCAAAAACAGAAAAATTAATATTGTAGGCTAACAAATTACTTTAATACTGAATATCATTGCCTGTTACTATATCATATGTAATTCAGAATTAGAGTCTATTAATGGAAGTAAAGGCATGATAATTCAATATGCAAGCAGGCTGATTAGTATCATACAGAACACAGTAGACACAGAGAGCCAAAAATCAATTGAGACTCTAGAAGCTCCTATCACACTCCAGATGATAAAATGTATAAAGAATGGCTCCTCCTACTAATGGTTTGATGAGCAATCAAAAGAATGTCACCGAGGATAAACAGATGTTCAAGTAAATCATCCGTGTTAAGATTTTTTTTTTTTTTTAGTTAACTATATTCTGACCCAGGTCACTATAGTCAACGGGGAATCCATGAAGAAAACTCTGTCACTTCAAACATCCTCACAATTTGCTAAAACAATCATATTATTTAAATTTCCAGTCACTTTTTACATTTGCCAGGGAGCTAGGCATAATACAAGAGATAGAAACTAATATTCAAAGTGTCCGTCCATCAGAAATATAATTCTGTGATAGGAATATCTCACTAAGCATTGCTGTGAGGCAATAAACTCTGGAATTTTGTTCACATCTGTCTGTGCTTTATTGTATACTGTAACAATTTTTCTTTATAGAGATAAGCAAATTTCTCCACAGAATACATAGTGGTTTTTTTCCACATTAATATATTTCATTAACAGGGCACACTTATATTTGCAAATAATCAGAAAGATGATTTCTCTTTGACATGTATAATTTTGATGAAGAAAAGATGCTTCATAACTAGACCTATTCATTTATTAGAATTATGACATGCTCAGGGCCTGTTTTATAGCTCTGGCTGACATAGAAAATTACTATCTCCAGCTATTAAGTGAGCTTTCCCCTTTTGGCATTAGTTTCAGGATCAAGATGTGGTTTTTGGCTGGCTCTTTTACACTCCACATAGGATTATATAAATTTATACATATATATTCCATATTTTTGCTGTTGCAAACAAAGTAAAATGAATAGTATAATGCTAGAAAAATTACATACATTATCAATTTTTTAGAAAAATACTGTTGGCTAAATATCATTCTAAAAACACTAAGATGAAATGGCCTCATGATCTTTCTGATGGACTTAAAGACTATTATAATAGAAAGAGGCTTTAACATTGTACAAAGTCGCTTCTGTATAAAGTGAGACTTTACCACACTCATTTTAATTGGATTGACTGAAGTATGATTTATTTCTCACGATTTAGAAGAATTCTGATATATGCAAATGTTTTGCCAACTGAATAACTGATAGGTTTCTTCTCCTGTATGTTTTATACTATGCTTTCCATCCCATATGTATTATATTATGCTTTCCAAGAGTATGTTGATATGCAAAGTGTTTACCACACTGATTACATTCAAAGAGTTTCTCTCCTGTATGTGTTCTTTTATGTGTCTTGAGATTACTTTGATGTGCAAAGGCTTTACCACACTGACTACATTCATAAGGTTTCTCTCCAGTATGTGTTCTTTTATGCCTTTGAAGATGACTTTGTCGTGCAAAGCCTCTACCACACTGATTACATTCATAGGGTTTGTCTCCAGTATGTATACTTTTATGACTTTGAAGATGAGTGGTTTGTGCAAAGGCTTTACGACACTGATTACATTCATAGGGCTTTTCTCCTGAATGTGTTCTTTTATGTTTCCTGAGATTACTTTTATATGCAAAGACTTTACCACACTGATTACATCCATAGGGTTTCTCTCCTGTATGTGTTCTTTTATGGCATTGAAGATGAGTGATTTGTGCAAAGGCTTTACCACACTGATTACATTCATAGGGCTTTTCTCCTGAATGTGTTCTTTTATGTTTCCTGAGATTACTTTTATATGCAAAGACTTTACCACACTGATTACATTCATAGAGTTTCCTTCCAGTACATGTTCTTTTATGGCTTTGAAGATGAGTGTGTTGTACAAAGGCTTTACCACACTGATTATATTCATAGGGTTTCTCTCCAGTATGTGTTCTTTTATGCCTTTGAAGATGACTTTCATCTGTAATGGCTTCAACACATGGAGCATATACAGATGTTCTTTTGTGCCTGTAAATATATTTGAACATATAATACTTAATGCATTTAGTACAATGTTAAATCTTTACATATTATGATTTAATTTTATAATTTTGGCTAAATGTAAATAGAAATCACTGTCATTTTCTAAAGTTCTTAAAATGTCCTTATACTCACGTTGTTTCCCTTTTTAGGGTCATTTTGCATCTTCAAAAAGTGTTGGGAGGAAAAGTTTTTTATTACACAATTCCCAATCAATGACATATTTTGAAATGAGATATGTTTCATATTTTAAAAAACTGGAAATCATCAGAGCTTTAAATCATTTATGGTATTCGTGAAATTTCCTATAATGTGAGTCATACTACATTTTCAATGTGTTCTAGACCCAACAAATATGTACACATTTTTAGCACTCATAGGGTTTTTCTCCAGTGTATGTTCATATATTTACAATGAAGCTTACAAGTTACTTATTTTGAATAAAATTCAAAAACCATACTCAACATTAGGATTGGTACATATCTTCTAAATAATTACAAAAAGAGTTATGCTATATCTTTCCACATCTCTAAGATCGTATGGCATTTATTTGAATGACATAATATATGCAGTATTAAAAAAACACATCTTTTTTATTGAATTCAAACACTGTGACTTTCTATTTCTCAGAAACATATTGTATAGGGTTGAAGGTTCCTCTATGACAACTACACACAAGCAAAATTTGTGTATCTAAGTAATACAGGCTTTACTATGTATAGTATATAGCTTTGCTTATAAAAACATTTTTATAATGTTCTTCTATATTTTAAATGTGAATCACTTGTGTAATATGTGTAATATAAAATAAATGGATCAAAAATTTAAACCATCATTCACATGCTGCTGTAATTGAAGTAGTCATATTTGTTAAAATTTTGTATAGTGATCTTTTTTCAAATAATGCCTTGCAAATTCAATTCACTTAACTATAATTGAGATATATAGTTTTCTGAGACTTTAATAGACATCAATGCACTTTCAGATGTGTTTATTTGCACAAATACTTTTGTTTGAACTTTGAGGGAACTACATTTTATCAAGGGACCATTTCTATCAGGTTGAACATGAAAATTACCTTCCATGTCTTCTAGAAGAGTGAGAACGTTCTTCAATATTGTGATTCTCCCAATTGAATCCTAAAATATAGGGCCAGAAAAATGTATGGAATTTATTTGAAAGCTGTGAAAAATTAAGATTCTGTATTCACAGTAATTAGAAATATGAGCAATTTATTCAGCTCATTTTTATTTTTCATTTAAATCACAGAAGAGTATCCATAAAAAACACCCATTTTCTTACTTTAAAACATGAAAGAAAATTCATCCTTACCAATAGCAGTGAGGTTCATGTAGGTATCCAGCATCACATCTTTGTAGAGATTCTTCTGGGAATTATCTAGCAAAGACCACTCTTCCCAAGTGAAGTTGACATGCACATCATCATAGGTCAGGACATTCTAAAATATTCCATACATGTGTACAACAGAAATCACAATATGGAAAGCATTGTAAATGGATACTTATTTGACTGTATAACCATATATTTCTGATGCACCAACACATATCACATGGCATAAACATTATACTGAAATTACTAATCATACTAGAAAACTTAATAACATGTTCACCCTGCTCATTTTTATACTCTCTGATTGGTATAATATCTTGAAAGAGAAATGCCTATTAATAAACATAGAGACAAACAGGTCAAAAGTACACAGTGTACATGAGAAGAGTTTTATGAGAAATTACTAACTATAAAAAAGAATCTGAAATGGACAAACTGGCAGCATTTGCACCCATGGTTAATCCTATCACTTCCCAAGGTAGAGGTAGGTAAATCTAATTATGAGTTTAATAAGGGCTTAGATTATAAAATTAGGTCAAAGACAGCCAAAATACATATGAAACTCCTGTCTCAGAGGCAGAAATTAGTCAATCAAAGATATACAAAACTCAGGATTTCATCAAAGTTTCTACAAAGACTAATGTATTCACTTTAGTTCAATATTCTTCTTCCAGAAATGGAAATTACCCTAACTTAAATTGTAATATCACTAAGATTTTATTAAAAGGCACTGCATCTTTAAACAATTACAAAAAGATAGATAAAATCTTGAGTGGTACATATTTTAATTGTAAATAATTAACACAGAGAAGGGCAGATGGCTCAGTGTTACAGAGCTCTTTCTCTATGTTTAGGAGGGTTCAGTTGCCAGTATATACAGAAAGAAACAGAACGATTATTTCAAGTTTGAGGTCTCAGAAATAATATTTTGAAGAGTCCTGTTATATGTGTTGTATTATCTATGCATATGAATAATATACTCATTTTTTAAAAACTTCAAAAAGTACAACAATTGAGGAAGAGGCCATGATCTTGCATTGCAATCCAATTATTTAAAAGACATAGAAAGTATTAAAATAATGCATCAATGACATCCTGGGAATCAGAATGATATACAGTCTGGAAATTTTTAAAATTCAATGTATGCATAAAGCTCAGTACAACAGCAAATTCTTGACACAGACAAAATCCTATATTCTAGGCACATTACCCAATAATATCTAAAGAAAAAGCCAGAAATGTTGGCTTGATATTGCACAAATTTTATTTACTATTATATTAAATCCCAGAGCCAGATATTGAGGAAATGCAGTTTTCAGAAAGAGAAACAAACCAAAGCCAATTCTCACCTAGCCAAACTCTCAGGCCAAACAAGTAAGTACTATTTTAAAGGTTGTCAGCTTGTCTGATAGCTCACATAGAATGGCTGACTTTCTGACTTCTCCTGTCTTATATATTTTTTCCTTGTCCAACTATTTTATTTCATGGTTCAACAATCCTAGAGCTAATATTAAAGCTGTGAGCTACCACAGAACGCCTAATAGTTTATTAACATGCAGAGATCCAGAAGATCTCTGTCTTCAGATTGATATTAGAAACAAAAGCACATAGAACCACTCAGTGGCCTTCATGTATTGAGTGAGGGAGATTCAGTCTTCTGATGTTCCAGATTAACTTCTTTATTAAATATACCATATTTCACTATAGTCTCCCCTTTATTTCAGGACTTGCAAGCCAAAGTCATTAACATCTATAAAGCTAAGTTTATCTCAGTGTGCAGAACAACTTACAGGACAGTCAAAGTTACAGACTAATATTTATCACCAAAAAAACAAAAAAAATCTATGTATATGACTACCATACTATTTTAATCAGAATTTTGTTTGCTTTTGTTGTATTTCATGTGATTCAGAGATATAGTCTATATCAATATAAAGAAAAATTATGACAATATTAGAAGGAAGATGGTTGGGACAGAGATCCTGACTGAGAAGTGAATGGAAGCAGGGGAAGTGTGATTAGTATATAATAATTAAATTAAAAAGAAAAAATGAGACTTTTAATGACCTAGGAACACTGGAGAGCAGAAATCAGTAAAATAAAAACAGGAATTCTTTTCAAGAAAGTGTTAGAATTATAATACCGTTTACTGACATTGTAAAATGATAAAAAAAATAATGTATTGTATAGATAAACCTCTTAGCAATATTGACTTTGAAAAAGCATAGGTTTTTATCCATCAGAAGAAATGCCATTAATATGAAATAGACAGATTTTGTTCACATGCATTTGATGGATGCAGAAATCTGTGACCTGACACAAAGAGTCATAGCCAATAATCCTTTCTTCAAACCTCTGAGCTGAAATAACTCTGTCAAGGAGAGTTGAACATATTTGCATAGAAGAGTTCCTTATTTGAAAAGTCAATACCTTCTGTGCTCTTTGACCCTCCCAAATTATACACTTAGTCTGGTCTATCTTCAGTCACAAGACATCAAATAGTACATACTGGCAAATTAGAAAAATCACTTCTATGCTACAAAAATGCATATTTGAAAATGGTGACAACAGCAAATGATTGCACAGCTTCTTTCTCATGGCAGTTCACCTGAAATTATAAACTGTAATTCTTTCATGTAAAATAATTTTGAACACATAAATTTTTATTGTTCAATGCTTCTGAGTAGATAAAAATAAACTTTCCATTTAAAAAAAAATCAAAATTTTAACTTTCAACAGATTTGTCCACACTGCATGGAAAAAATAAAATTGAAAAACCACCTGTTGCACTTAAGTATATTGAACTTTTAATTTCCAATGGCTTGATCAGCTCTCCTGAAGATGATGGAGGTCCTTGAGAAGGAAATGAATAAAGAAAATGAGAAAACACATATAATTGGAAGAAATAAAACTTTTAAATAAAGCAAAGAAAACAAAGCGTGGAAGAAAATAAAACTGTTCAATGACGAACAGGAAAATGAAAGAAATAAGAATATACAGTGAGCAAATTCATGAAATAAAATGTTTATTCAGCAAACAGGAACTACCAAAGAGGGCTTATCAACATAATAGAAAATGTAAAAGTAAGAAACCCAGGCAATGAAGACAAGATAGAAGAAACGGATAGATCAGTTAAATATTTAAAATTTAATTAAATCCTGCCCAGTCATTTCTGAAACTAAAAATCAAGAAAACCTAAGATATTAAGAAAATGTATACAAGAATAATAAAAAAAAGTGGGGGGAAGGAACACGGGTCAATGGCAGAGAGAAATTTTCAACAAATTACAGAAGAAATAATGTCCCTAAACTAAAGAGGAGAAGCCTAGGAAATTAAATAGAAGTGTACAGAATATCAAATACATCGAACCAAAAACTCCACTCACTACCTAATAGTCGAAAGAATAAAGAACACTAAAAGAAAGATAGAAAACATTGAAAACTGCAGGGAAAAACCAACTGATACATAAAAGCAGACATATTAGAATTACATTTGATTTGTCAGTGGAGACGCTAGTAGCCAGAAGGATCTGTACACATGTGTTGCACACACTAAGAGACCAAGGACCTCAACCCAGGCTACTATGACAAGCAAAGTTTTCAATTGCTACAAATGTTCTATGATAAATTAAATGGAAACAATACATATGTACAAATCCAGCCTCATAAAAGGTGCCTCATAGAAGGAAAACTCCAACCCTTGGAGAGTAACTACACCAATAGAAACACAGGAAATAATCTGACACAAGTGAAGCCAAATGGAGAAAACAGAAAAACCAACACTCTGTGCATCTGTCTCTTTGTTATGCTCTGTCTAACAAACACACACAAAAACAATATAATAAGAATCAACAATCCGTGGTCATCGATATCTCTCAATATAAATTATCTCAATTTCCCAATAAAAAGATACAGACTAACAGAATGAATATGACAACAAGGTCAACCTTTCTGGTGCATACAAGAAACACACCTCAACAGCAAAATTAAACATCCCCAACTGCTACAGAGAGGGAAAAATTACTCCAAGCAAATGGACATAGAATCATGATTGGGTAGCCATTTAAATATTTACCAAATATTATGATACACATTTACATCCCATAGACATCCTCAAAGAGAGATTACAACTTAGAATTGTAGTTTATTCCTCAGAACTGAAAGGATGTTTCTACAATGTTGGCATAGTTGTGCACTTCGTTACAAATATGTAATTGTAAACATGTATACTTTGACATACATATCCACACCTTGTCATGACTTTTTACATTTTGGTAAAACTTTACCATCCAAACACAGAGAAGCAAAAACGGGTATCTCTAAAACACTAGACTAAGAGCCTTATAAGTTAAAAATAAAACAGTTATGAATATTGTATATTTGCTAGAACTTAGTTGCTCTACCTATGTCGTAACCAAAGAAAAAATTTATATTATCAAGAATGAATCTTAGATTTTATGACCAGACAGAGGAGCAAACCTTGTACAATTAATGGGACTGCACACAAGAAACAAAGATTACTGATATTAACATACAGATAGTGAACTCATTCTCTTGAAAAACGTTTATTTATATGATGACATATAGAACAATGCTATAAGAGAGAACAATAATAGCAAAAGTATAAGTAATAATTTCGAAAGAGCCTAATTCTGACAGCATTAAGGATATTTGTATGTACACATGATCACCAAGACACCTCTGAATACACAAATTAAAAAGACCAAAATCAATCTATGTGGTTGTATCATATAGAGTTATATGACATACCAAACAACATTAATTCCTATGATGACAAATTAGGACAGACAAACCTATTAATGCTTAATGCACTAAAGATAGACAGCAAGAACAGCTGATTCAATTTGAAAAATGAAATAGATGTATTCAAAATAATGATGTCTATGGGGATACGCAAAACAAGAATGGCCATTGTAGCAAAGGCTGAGAACTCGCCTATCCATAATACTCATGTGTTAGAAGGAAACACATCCCCTACATTTGTCTTGTGGTTCAAGATTAGCACTGTAAATTTTGTGGTGCAAACAGGGGAATATTGAACATTTGATTAAATCAACAACACAAGCAGTATGATTTGTCCCTTCATCTCTTAGTAATAGGACACTTCCTGTGACCACATAGACATTGCTCCTAGGTAACATCTGCTCCATTAATTTATACTCAATGCTTCAAACAAACTCTCTTAAATTAAATTGCTCTTCTGAATCTGTTTTTTTTAAGAGTTTAAAAACTCATTTGGGTTGCAAAAATCAACTTCCCTTCTAGCAACAAAATTCATTCATAGTAATGAACCCTTATATATTATTAGTACTTGCTATTTATAATCTTTATTTTTCATTTTTTGCATGTATATTAATATGAATATGCACATGTGTGTATGTGGTGCAATATTTATTAATGTGCAAGAGAACAACTTGGGCTGTCATTTCTCAGATTGAGTGAGAAATAAAGTTCAAAGTTTATGATACCTGGAGGAGTTGTACTGACATCCAAAGATTCTTTCTCTGAACAAAATCACCAAGCTTGTTAAAAAGTCAAATGTAGGAAAAGACAGAAGTACTCAACACTTTCATAACCACATTTGGTAAACTCTAGAAAAGAGTAACAAATTATTTAAAAAGAATAATTTTAAAAGATAAACTAATTTTGAGGGTTTGTTTATTTAGTTAATTAGCCTTCTAATTTATTTTATTTAATTTTTACTACATAACCCAAGCTGGCTCTTATTTCACATCTGTATTCTGCTTGGCTTGTCCTCAGTGTGACACCAGCTAGAATTATTTTGGAAGAAGAAATTCAGTCATAGGGTGTGAATTTCATTAATGTTTTATGAGGGAGGACCAAGCTCACGGAGAGCTAAATTATTCCAAGGAATGTCATAGAACATTGAAAACAGCAAATACAATTTTTGATGCTTGTATCATTTCTATTGAGAGAGGGGGGAAAAGTGTGTGTAGATCTTGATGGGAAACAAAGATCTATGAGGAAATAATGATGGCAAAAACATAACTAAACTATATTGTATGAAAATCTATTAGTTTTTAAAAGAATGAAAAGGATAAAGAAAGAAAACTGAAAATTCCAGGAGGAATAAACCAGTAATGAATATTTCTCCAGTGTTAATCAAGTTCCTTTCTCTTGGCTTCTGCTTTATGTCCTTGACTGACTTCCCTGCCTTAGGGCCTATGAACTAGGCCAAGTCAAACTTATCTTTCTCAAGAACAAAGTGAATGCAGTGAGTCTAAAAGGATCCTGTGAAGTGGACAGTAGGAGACAAAAACAGAAAGAGATATACCACCATGACCAGCCACCCCTCCCTGTCCCTGCAAAGCACTTCCTTGCTCTCAAAGGTGCAGCTGCTAAGGTGATGACTCTCTCCCCCACAAAGGAACTCAAGAAGCAGCACAAAAGACAACTTCTGACTTCATCAGAACTGGAGCTGAGTCAGAAACTTGGCTCCAACAAGTACCCTACCATCTGATTGGCTGGTCTGCTGCAGGATCCAATTGGATAGTGAGGTCTGAGTGACAGCACTGGTGAGCTGAAGGAACAAAGCATCTTGCTTCCCAGTCCTGGCTTCCAAACTGACAGACCTATCCCAGGTTGGCTGAAGATTTCTGTCAAGTTGAACAAGTTCCTTTCTTTATGGAAATCAATGGGTTAATGTTTCAAAAGAAGTAAACAAATTTAGAAGGAGGCTAATCAGACAACATTGCACAAGAGCACATTGTAATTCAAGGACATTATAAACTCAGTCAACAATGGCCTTTGGACTAATAACAAAAGCCCCATGTGTAGAAAGGGGTGGGTCCTCAGGATCTCAAGCAACTCTACTCCAAAGACCCTAGACCCAACCTCTACCAGCTCTACTAAGCATACTCCTGATTTTAAAGAATGATCTCTTTTCCTTTCTCAATATATTAAGGACTTAGAGAAACTTTCAAAGCCTAGGCCAGTTGGTACACTCAAAGAGAACTAGTTTTTAGTACATTCTAAGAGTTACATACTAGAAATTAGACATTTCAGTAGAATATACAATTGGAGATAATGTATGGAAGTTCTAAGAGACATCTAATGTACTGGGTAGCACTCCCCTATAAGCTGTGATAGAAAAGTAAAATTTGTAATGTGAAAAACTGATGAATGCTTAGAGGATAGTCACAAAATGTAAAATTTAATTAAGGAAGATCTGCCTCAAAAATAACCCAAAGATAAGTAAGTAGTATGTTAAAAAAATATTTTGAACATTTGGGATGGTAGGATGTATATGTTCATTCACCTTTCATGTATGTTCTTATTGGTCACATGTCTGCAATAATAACAGACAATGTGATCCTCATTCATGGAGAAAGTAGAGCGACCCACCTGTGTAAAAATCTCTCTATAGTAAGCCATAGTTTTAAGAGGTAGTTTTAGTTGTGTCGTAATGGAGGCTGTGCACATCAATTTGATGATGCTTGTAATATATCCACTGATAATTTCATTGCCAATAAACATGGGTATAGTAGTGATACTATGGATTACATGAATGCTTTCCTGTGTCTTGTTTAAGGTTCAGTTTAACAGGTTGTGCCAAGGAAATAGGAATTTATTTTGTTATATTTTACAGAGTTTCAATCCAGCCCTCTTGTATTTGATTTCTGTTGCTCAGCACTGTCTTAAGACAAACAACTAGTACCATCCTAAAATCAACTGTGCCATCCTACAAATGATGTGATAACTCACACCTTTAATCCCAGCACAGTAAAGAAAAGTGGTGACCAACACCTTTTATTCCATATCTGCAGACAGATCTTTCTGTGTTTTGTGAGTTCAAGGCCTAAGTAAGAAACAGTAGTAGCTCACACCGTTAATCTTAATCATAGAATATGAAGAATACTTGAATCTAGGTGTAAAACACCTGGGTGAGGAAGATATTTAAGGAGGCATATGCAGCAATTGTGGCATTCTGTAGAAACAATAAGCCACGCTGAGGCCTCTGGAATATAGATTTTACCCCAAGAAGTTGGCTAAGAAAGAATTGACTGTGTCTGTTTCTTCTCTCTGATATTCCAGCTTCCCCTCCAGTGTCTGGCTTTGAGTTTGCATTAAATAACAGCTAGAATTTGTGTTACATCATAAATCTAAAAGCAAATAAGATTTTTAAAAGAAAACTGAGTAATAATAATAATTTAAATTGAGTGTCCCTGGTCCAAAAAGTACAAAAAATAAAATAAAATAAAACCCACAGAAATCACACCAATTAAATGAAAAATATCTGGCAGAACCATTATTTTCTCAGAAAAAAACTAGAACTTTATGGCCAACAGACCTTAACGTTGCTTATGACCCTGAAATGTCTCAATGAGTAGCTTGTTAGAGTCCCCTGTTCCATATAGGTTTATGCTTAGTGGCTGGTTGGAATTGTTGAGTAGCCCTTTTGTAATGGTTTATAGTCAAATGTCTGGACAACACTGAGCATATCCTACCAACATAACCTCTAACAGGCCTAGTAGAGGTTATCTTCAAGTGGGGGGGTGGTTAGTAGCAGTCAACTCTCAGCTAAATTCTATTTTGTGAGACCCTATATTCTGTGCAATGGAAAATCCTACATATCATCAGTTCTACTGTTCTTTATCACATTTTACTAGTTGAGTGTTACCTAACACATGAGATGCCTTTTACAAACTTCATAAAATTAACTGTAAATAAATCTTACATGTACAGATTGAGTGCTAAGTGCAGACATCTAGAACATACTTGACAAATTAGGATCTTCATGTTTGACAGCCAGCTTTCATTTATGCAGCAAAAGCATGTAAGAGTGGACAAAGAGATTTCTACACACAGTTCCCTGCTCTCAATTCTGTGAGTGGATTTAAGTCACAGTGCAAAGTTATTCAGAGACAAGGCCCTGGGTCATGGAGTTTCAGGTACCACGTGGAACTTCATACAATAGAGATTCTGGCTGCAGGTTTCCACCTAGATCCCTGAAACAAACACCTCTCTAACTCTGCACCTCCCAATCTTTTCCACCCCATCTGTGGGCAACAGCCCTTCACTTACCATGTTGTGGTTTCCCAGCTTGGCCATGTTCTCTGCTCAGCAACCTGCAACAGCACAAACAGCACAGCACACAAACCTAACTGAAACAGAACATACAGCACAGCACCCAAACCTCTGCTCCCAATTCCTTCACAAAGCCCAACAACAGGAAGAGCCCAGCACCACTTCTGACTGGCAGATCGCTTCCAGGCTTTGATTGGCTAGTGAGACCTGAGTGACAAAAGCACCTCCCATTACGTGCCCTGTTCTTAAAGACACAGTGCAATGGTCCCTGACCCAGGCTTGCAGCACAGACACAGAGCTTTTCAATATCAGAGGAGATAGGCATTGTAAAAGCTCGTGTCCCTGGGATCAAGAGGGAAATCATGCATGTTTCTGCACACCATAGGCATTTTCTGTTCCTCTTCTAGAGACCTTGTCCTCTAGATTCTGGGCTGCTCTCAGCAGGCTGGCTCTGAGCAGGAATCCCCATTTTCTGGTGCAGATGCCACAGGGGAGGGCCATGGATGCAGGACCCAGGAGAAAAATCCTGCCCAGGGAGACAGGGAGGGGGCTTGGAAGGTCTCCCTGACCACAACACCAGCTTCTCCCTAGGGGTGCCTCATGATTTCCCCAAAGGGATCCTGTGGCAGGTTGTGAGGGGGGCTCCTCAGTACAGCATGCATGGAGCCTACTGCCTGCCTACATGTCTGCCTGCTTGCTCAGAGTGCAGCTCCCCTGAAGCTAGGATATGCCCTGGCTGCATCTCTATCCAGGAAGTGCCAATGGGAGCCAGACTCCCTCTTTAAAATGCACTGCTATCCCCTGATTGGGACCCAGGGAGGCCCAGAGCCATGGCCTCTCTTCTGTCTGCTGATCCCTGAGTTCAACCCAGGCCATGGCCATACCCCATCTGTGGCCATGATCATGGGCATAGTCCTTGCCACCTGGCTTTGTGGTTCTGGTGAGTTCTGGAAAGTCACTTTGCATGCTCTCTGGGGAGGCTTGTGGAGGACCAAACACAGGAATGCTCAACCCTGGGGAGGGAGGGACCCTGATCCTTGCAGCAGGAACAGAGGGAAGCCCCTGTGGGCCAAACTTTCTGAGGCAGCATGTAGAAAGGGAGGGAGCCTCTTGCTGCTGCAAAGCTTCTCAGAAGCCTCGGTTTTACCAAATCCAAGAACAGTTGTCAGCACCTAGACTGGCAAATGTAGATGCCCCAAGCTTCCCTGTAAGGGAAGTTTGCTGGTTTTAAGGCCCCAAAGAATGGGTGAAGGGTTGGAATAACCTTGGAAAGAGAAGACTTGGCAGTCTCAAAGATTAGTGAATTTACCTATGTAACAGAGCCCAGGAAAAGGTGTGTGTGTGTGTGTGTGTGTGTGTGTGTGTGTGTGTGTGTGTGTGTGTGTGTGTTGTGGGTGGGTTATGAGAGCTCTGCTAGGGAAAACTGCCACAAATATCAACTCACAGTTTCCAAGTTTGGCACCTGACCCCTGGCCACATCTAGGACAGTGTCCTCTGTCTCCACCACACAAGTGCAGGCACACACTCAGGCCTCAGGCATGGAGCATCCAACAGTCTCTCGTTTTTTCCTCAGGAAGTCAAAGATATGATGGGACCCCTGTAGTGGTCTGTGGCTCCTCAGCTTGCTGGTGGAGGTGGGAGTGAAGAGGGGAGGGCAGGGAGGAGTTGTTTGCTGTTTGTTGTCAGGCGTCTCTTCTCAGAAACCCTCTGGATTTGCTTTTACCCCCACTTGTCTTGTTGGCCACCCTGAGCAGCTATTTCATAACCCAGGTTTTTAGACAACTTCTGTGGGAATATATTTGTGCGTACTGTATCTTTAAATAAAGGAGCTGGTTTAGGCCATGGCAGGTACCATAGAGGAAGTGGGAGGAGAGTCAGTTCAGGGAATAGAAGCAGGGCGGAGTTAGAAGCAGACCGCGCGGAAGCCGCCGACATGTAAAGAACACTGGTGAGCTACGGGCTGGGCCCACGTGGCCCGCAGATTAATAGAAATGAGTTGATTTAAAATGTAAGAGCTAGCTAGCAATGTGCCTGAGCCATAGGCCAAACAGCATGAACTTAATATAAGCCTCTGAGTTATTTTTGGGGACCCGGGCGGCGGTGGGTTCCTAGGCGGTCTCGGGCGGCGGGTCTGTGGGTCCAGATCTCCGGCTGTCTGGGACCAGCGAACTCACTACAACAAACTTCCTTCATGAGGAGACTTGGAAAAAGGTTTATCTGCTCTCCTGAAGCCTTAACCTAAGCTGAGCTCTCTCTCTCTCTCTCTCTCTCTCTCTCTCTCTCTCTCTCTCTCTCTCTCTCTCTCCCTGTTTTCTCACCCCACACTTGTCTGTCTGTGTGTGTATGTGTGTGTGTGTGTGTGTGTGTGTGTGTGTGTTTGTGTGTGTGTGTAAGTTGGGGGTTGGATCCCTTTATCTCAGATGCCCATGAATTTAGCAGTGATGAGCTTCTGTGTATGGAGAAGGATGTATAAGACGTTCTCCATACTTGATGCTCCTTGAACCTGCTTCGGGAAGATGCTCCCTAAACTGGCAAGGCCACTGTTCATCATAAGAGTGTGGATTTCTGAACTACCAATCCAGGTTCAAGAGAGCCCAGTGAAGGATGTGATGACTTAGGCCTATGTTTGGTTCCTAGTAGAACCTCTGCATACTGCATCCTTTACCCCTCACTGCCTCTCTGCCCTCCATATCCTGCCCTCCCCAAAGCCTCCGTGTCCCTCCTGCTCTACCCCCCTCCATCACTGTACCTGAGTCCTCACTTTAACAAACCCTTTTCAATATTCTCCCTTATCCAGGCTCCTTTATTGCTTACTGTCTCTCAATCCAGACAGCTTTGACTTGAGGTCTCTACAAAGTCTCCTGAGCTTCTCTTACACAGGGCTCAGTGATGTGCCCAGGGGCAGGCTAAAGGAAGACAGACAACTCTGGTCCTAACACTTCATTCTCAGTATATCTCCAAACATTGTCACTGCCTGTGACATTAAATACCGTGTTCTCCATCCCTGACATGCTCCAAATCACAGCTGCCAAGTAGTTAATGCTTTTCTTTCTTTTTTTGTTTGGACTTTGGGCTTGGAGGCCAAGCAGGGAGGAAGAAATTTAATCTATCCACATCTCATCTCCACACAGAATTGCTTGGGCAGGACCACCCGAGATAATTGCAAACATTCCTTTGCAACCCCCCTATCTCAGAAGCCTAGATGTATGCCCTCTCTCCTACCCAAAGTGCTGCATAAGAACTCTACCCTTAAAGCATTCAGGGCTCTTGGCTGCCACTGTGCCTTGAGTCCTCTCATGAAGTGTATCAGTTAAACTTTTTCTTTCTGTCTTGCAAGAAATCTGGGTCTGGGGTCTTCTTCTTTAATCTAGCCAGTAACAAGGGTGGGAACTCCTCCTAGCCGTGTTTTACGGAGTGTGTGGACGAGTTCCCTGCATGACTTGTATTGTGCAATCAATAAACCTTATTCCTGACCACACACTCCCCACCCTGTCAGAGTGGAGACTAGTTAGACAAGGATCTCCTGATGGGGTAGGCACCATGCTCAGGTTACACATGTATGTAGATAACAGGGCAGCACATATGAGTATGTTACTGATCCAAACACAAAGTGTGCTTACATCTGTTGACTGGGTGCTTTCCATTCCACCCTGTCTCTGTTCTTACAGTGATTTCCTCAGAGTAGCATTTTCATGCGCATGTAAAGTTGATGCCAATATTTGGGTTGCTAAACACATCATTTACATGTTGTACCCCTTGCCTCTAACTGGAAGCAAAGCTTTCTGTAACCATCCCCACCAGTCCCCCCCTCCCTCTCACCTCCCCTGTCTCTCTGGGCTCTTCTCTCTTAGGGAAGTTATGGCCTCTTTCAAACAGTACTGGGTGGAGACTTTAGAGGCAAATAGAGCTGGTTTTCACTTTAAGTCACATGCCATTGGACAAGCAACCATCCTTATGTCTACATCTACAAGATGGAGTCTGACTGATGAGTAGGCAGCAGACCCAAGGTAGACTGCAGATATCAGGTGCTCATGGCTTATTGCCATCTGTCTCCATTTTCCCTGTACTGGAGACCATGACTTGGACAATGACAAAGACAGAGATGAGCCTTCAGTTAAAGCATGGCCTTGGCTCAGACCCTGGCCAAAGAAGTGGTTTCACTGCACAACTGTACTCTGTATCCAGCCCAGTCTAACTGTGACTTTATATAAGGATATTGGTTTAAATTATGCTCAAAGGGTGAAATAATAGAAAAATCCTGTTTGACTCTTTTCCACCTGAATTGTCCAAACCCCATTTTGCCCCCTTCCTGAGGTCTCCAAAAATATCCGAGGCTGACAGAATTTCGGTCCCTGTGTGATGGACAATTGAAACTCCCTGTGTGACAGGCAGTTGGTCATATTGCTGTTTGTGCAAGACTCAGGCTCTCTCAGAACTCTCAGATAAAATTTTATTTACAGGGTTTATGGTTGCTTACCTAGCTGCCCATGGGACGTGCTTCCTGACTTCCTCTTGGGATGTGCTTGAACTTCTAAACTTACACCTCATCTCCACACACAATTGCTCGGGCATCACCACTGGAGATAACTGCAAACATTCCTTTGTAACCCCCCATCTCACAAGCCCAGATGTATGCCCCCTCCCCTACCCAGAGTGCTGTATAAGAACTCTACCCTGAAAGCATTCAGGGCTCTTGGCTTCTACAGTGCCTTGAGCCCACTCATGAGTGTATCAATTAAATTTTTTTCTTTTTATCTTGAAAGAAATCTGGGTCTGGGGTCTTCTTCTTTAATCCAGCCACCAACAAGGGTGCAGTTTGGGAGATTTTTGTCATTACATTTTTGGTTCATCCTGTCCCGGGACCATGTTCTGATTCTCTCTATATATACAGGATGTGGCCACAGAGCCCTGGGTGTGTGTGATTGCTCTGCCATTTGATTGCTGTGTGATGTCAGACAAATCCCTCTATCTGTCTGGTTAGCCCCAAGCAGAGACTTGTACACAGGGAACCTGCACCTGGAGCCTGGTGTGGGTGGACTCGGTACTCAGATGCAAGCTCTCCCTGAATTTGCGCACAGCCCAGGAAGTATCTGACTGTATTAATTGTCTGGAGGCAAGCTTGCTTCTGAGGCAGAGCCAGAAGTGAGGCAGATTGAACTGAGTCCTGGTCCCAAAACCAAGTGCTGGTCCCAAAACCAAGAATCAAGGTCTTGTTGTGAACACCTCTAATGATTAACTTGGGGTTAGCAGGAACCCCAAGTCAGGAAGTTGAAGGTCTGCCGCTTTTCTCAATTCTGAGGGCAGAGGCCATTTTAACCCCAATGCCCACATCTCAGACAGTTGAGGGAGATGGTACTTGGGAAGTTGGCAAGCTCTGAAGACTGGGTTTGTAAGGACCAGGGTTATGTAAGGAGTTGCTTAGTACAAATTTCCACAGCCAAATATACAACCATCCCTTGTGAGCACCTCCTAAGATCTCATGCCCTTGCCACCTCTTAATCCTCACTCTCGATTACACTCTTCCCTGAACCTCTTCAGTTTCAGTAAAATTCATCCATAATTGACTTGTCTTACAGAAGCATTGTACCAGCACCTGGTAGGTACTTAACATATGTGAACAGTTGACTGATGTGTAGGGCTGGAGGTCCATCTTTTTGAGTGAGAAGCAGGAGTGTGGCTGCCTAGAAGAGGACATTGCTGAGTGAACATTTTCACCTAGCCCAAGGAAAGGATGCATTTTCCAGGACATGTCTGCTTTGTTTTTCTTTGCCAGTTGAATGTAGAACCTATAGAAGCCATATCACCTCTTCAGGGCTGGTTGCTGACTGACTCAGTCTGGCCCTGTTTAAGATTGGGGTGACTCAGTAGGTTTTGTGGAGGGGCTAAGTAGCAGTTGCTCCTTACAGAAGAGGAAAAATTGAGCAAGGAAGTTTTAGAGCCTGTTTTGGTAGGGGAGGAACCCTGAAAATCCTGTCTCTTAATTGGATCATATTTGGAGCACCATAGGCCAGTCACCATCTTCAGGGATGTGTATCCAAAGCTGCATTCCTCATCAGTCTGGATGTCACCACTGTGTCTTCTCTGGAAGGTCACCTTGAGCTCCAAGCTAAATTATAGCTGATTGGGGAGTGAGGGGCTAGGGAATCTGCCTATACTGACATACCTGAGGGACCTGACAGGGACTTTGTAAAGGGAGCTCTTGTCCCAGTATCACACCAGACTCTAAAGCGAGGTTATAAAGTGAACTCTTACTGTCCCTTCCACCCAGGATTATGTAGGGAAAGTCATCCCCGAATTAGAATGTATCTTCTCCTAATTGGTGAGGAGCCCAAGGAAGCCTAGACATTGAAGGGCTTTCTCTGGTCTGTGTTTCTTCCCTCCCTTTCTCCCATCCCTCATGATTGTGCTCACTGCATGACCTGACCCATAGCTTTTGGACTCACACTCTCCTCTGACAGATTGTCATGGTTGCTTGGTGAGCAGGGTTCCTCCAGACAGCAAGGCTGTAAGACATATGAGCAGCCATGGCCTGCAATCCCTTGAGCCAGTGAGACTCAGATACCTGCATGAAGTCAGTTGCTGGGGGAGGGGCAGGCACACCAGGAAGTATCCCTGTGGGAGAAAGGCCCTTGCTGTGGTTCATGCCTCAGACAGCCAAATTAATGAGATGTGAGCTTCAACCCAGACAAGAAGGGCAGGACCCTCTCCTCTCCAGTTTGTATGATTTGTGGCTCTTTTTGGGGGGGGGTTGTTATATTAACAGGTTTCTGGCTGAGCATTGGGCTGCATCCTGGTCTTGGAAATCTTACCCTGGAAATCCTGCCCAGCTTCCATCAGGGGTAAAACCCCACCCCTACCTGCCCTGCACTTAGACTCTGGCTGAGGAGTGTAGGTCAGACCTCCTGCAAGAGGAAGCTGAACAACTGCCTAGTGTTTCAAGTATGTTGAGAACCTCATCCCCATTTTGAATATGGGGCAGCACTTGTTTGAGCCAAAACCTGACCCGCTACACAGATTGAAACCCCAATCTGGATCTTTGAGACAAGCCCTCTAAATTATGTATCTCTGGCAGGCCTTCCAGCAACTTGCCCTGTAGACCAGACTGACCTCAAACTCACAGAGATCATCCTTTCTCTGCATCCCAAGTTCTGGGACTAAAGGCAAGTGCCACAGGCTTCCTAACACTTTTATTTTCTAATGAGAGAGAACTGTGGGTGGGAGGAGGAGGCTGGCCAAAGCCTATTACCACTGTCTTTTTATTTTTTTGGCACTGTGATGCTGATAAGTGCTAGGCTCTTCCAGGGGGTCTCTTCAAATCCTTGCCAGTCCATGAGGCTGGTGAAGTCAGCCTCATGTATGGGAGAGAGCATAAAGACAGTGGCACCTGTGACCAGATGCATCCCAATTCCTTTCCTGTGTCCCTGCCCCATTGATCACACCAAGTGTCCCCTGACCTGATGGAAGGAACAAGAGGCCATGGTCTGTGTGATATATCCCATCTATTTAGTTCACATCTTGCCACCTGACCTCACCTGAGTCCTTGTTTCCTACACCTGGAAAAGGCTGGCCACAACAAAGGCGAAGTTAACACTTGTTTCTTCCTTTTCATCATTTTTACTCTGATTCATGATTTTTTCCTATAAAAGATCTATGTATTCTCAACATGGTAACACCTCCTAGCCTTGTTTTACCATGGATGAGTTCCCTGTCTGGCTTGTATTGTGCACTCAATAAACCTTGAATTTGCATTTCAGACACTGGCAACCTGTCTGGTGGTCATTCTCTGGGCAGAACATTGGGAGCTCACTGACTCTGAAGTAACCAATGAGGAATCTTCATGGAAAGAAACTAAAGCCTCAGAATATCAATGATAGTGTTATAGCATGGATGCTTTGGAGGATTGTGAGAAAACCACACAGGGAGCTTTATTTATTTAGTTATTTATCTTAAATAATTACAATTTATTTCATCATGGACTACACAAGCATAGGGATATTCCTGATTCACTATGCTGTGCATGTAGGAACCCAATTAATATTAATGTTTCAGATAATTGGAAGTGAGTTTGGAAAAGCTAGAGCCAGAGGGGAGGGTGAGGGCCAGCAGTGTGGGTGGGGCAATTATTGGAAAATTAAAATTTTAGTGTTTTTAAATTGAAAAACTTAAGTTGTCTTGCCCCCTCCACTCCACGATAATGGACTGAAAACAATTTAATTATTGGATTTTTATTTAATAAAAAAGGTGTTTTTCTTTTCAGGAGAGCTGATCAAGCCATTGGAAATTGAAAGTTCAATATAGTTAAATGCAACAGGTGGTTTTTAAATTTTATTTTTTCCATGCAGTGTGGACATATCTGTTGAAAGTTAAATTTTTTTTTTAAAGAAAGGTTAATTTATCCACTCAGAAGTATTGAACAATAAATATTTAAATTTTCAAAATTATTTTACATGAAAGAATTACAGTTTATAATTTCAGGTCCATGACTGAATAAAAATTATTTCAGAATGGAGACTCAACTAAAAGTTAATTTCTAAAAACACTTTTTACATGGAAACCATACTTTTTTCTTCAGAATGGACTGAATAAAAGATATAATTTTGATCAGGAAAATTATGAATTTTAATCCATCTCTGGGATTTTTGAACTGATGTAAAAGTTTAAAATTAAGGTTCTTGGGGTTTGTTTTGTTTTATTTTTTTGTTTATGTCCAAAAGATGAGGTGTTTTTATATTCTCATGGGAGGAAAAATAAGAAATTAAGTTTTTTACATTACAAATTTTACTTTCTATCACAGCTTATACTGGAGTGCTACCCAGTATCTGAGATGTCTCTTAGAACTTGCACACATTATCTCCAAATGTATATTCTACAGAAATGTCAAATTTCTAGTGTGTAACTCTTAGAACGTACGAAAAGCTACCTCTCTTTGAGTGTAACAACTGGCCTAGGCTTTGAAAGTTTCTCTAAGTCCTTAATATATTGAGAAAGGAACAGAGAACATTCTTTAAAATAAGGAATATTGTAGAGCTGTTAGAGGTTGGGTCTAGGGTCTTTGGTGTAGAGTTGCTTGAGATCCTGAGGACCCTCCTCTTTCTACACATGGGACTTTGGTTATTAGTCCAAAGGCCACTGTTGACTGAGTTTATAAAGTACTTGATATACAGTGTGCTCTTGTGCCATGTTGTCTGCTTAGCCTCCTTCTAAATTTGTTTACTTCTTTTGAAACCTTAACCAGTTTATTTCCATAAATAAAGGAACTTGCTGAATTTGACAGAAATCTTCAGCCAACCTGGGATAGGTCTGTCAGTTTGGAAGCCATTGCTGGGAAGTAAGATTCTTTGTTCCTTCAGCTCACCAGTGCTGTCACTCAGACCTCACTATCCAGTTGGATCCTGCAGCAGACCTTCCAATCAGATGGTAGGGTACTTGTGGGAGCCAGGTTTCTGACTCAGCTGCAGTTCTGATGAAGTCAGAAGTTGTCTTTTTTGCTTATCCTTGAGTTCCATTGTGGGGGAGAGAGTCATCACTTTGGCAGCTGCACCTTTGAGAGCAAGGAAATTCTTATTTACTGTAATTGTTGGTGGTGGATTGTATGTAATTATCGTCTTCTGGATTTTATTTTGTGGTGTTCTCAATTGTTCATGGTTTCCTTGGTGTATTTCGTTTAAGAAAGTTGGAGTTTATCCTCTAAAGATTTCTGTATTGCTTGATCTGTGGATAATTATTGTTTAGATCTGTGGTCCTTTTTTAAGGTAATATATTGTTTACTCCGTGTTTAGTGATTGAAAGCTTTGCTGGTTGTAGTAATCGAAGTTGGCAGCCATGCTCATTTGTGTCAGTAGAATATCTCACCAGTTCCTTCTTGCTTTCATAATTTCCAATGCATAATTGGCATTATTCTTACTCATCTGCCCAATCTTAACTTCTTATCTTCTGCTGAAGATCTGGGTGAAGTTCAAATGGAATCTACTTGCCAGGTAAACCTCAACAAAAGTTTCCTATGCTCCTAAAACTCATGAAATATGCTTTCTGGGAAGAAGTAGTGGCCCAATCACTTGAGAAGTGACACCCATTAGAAAAGTTTTCAATTATTAATGGAATGTGTTAGACCAAGAGCACTCTGGTCTGTTAGGTCAAATTTCAACCTGGTGATCATTTACCTTTCATTAACAAGTGCAAGGAGATCCATTTTTAAGATGCCAAGATCATAAATATCTTCCATATAACAGGAATTGGTAACAATGGAAGAAGTGACACAGAGGCCAAACACCTTCTGAAAAAGAAATTCAGTCAGATAATTTAGCTCAAAAGTGTCTGTGTAACAAAGTCTTGGTTCACACAAACCTCTCCATTATGCTCTTCTGTTTTGCTTGGTTGGAGCCCCATTTATACACTTCAGAGGTATTTGCATATTGTTATACTCCTGTCCCTCCAATGAGGTCTACATATTCATTGCCCCCATCTTCAATATAATACAATAGCAGCAAGGAAAATCGAATTCACTAAACGGGCTTATAGGAGATTCCTTGCTTTATAACCCTCATAGACACTCAGGAATCCCCAGCTCTTACTGTACTTGACTGGATTTACTCACATGGAAATGGTGTCAAGAAACACCTGAAAAATGTATCTGTGGACTCATTGGACTCTATATCTCATCAAATTGACACCTAAAAAACACACTATTTATAAAATGTAAAATACTTGCCTCTTTTCCTCCTTTTTGATGCACTAATTCTAGAGATTGCCTAAGGGAAGGGATGAATTTGAAAATTCTTCTGTTTCCATAGCTACCAGAGACAAATAGTGCATTATGAGCAGTGAACCAGAGTCAAGACATGTAGTCTTAAAGGAACAGAGTTGTTAATATCTATCTCATAACTTAAAAATTTTAAATGCATAGTCAATCTGTTTCATGTATTAACACTTTTGCCATACAATGTCACATAACAAATATTTCCCTTTTTAAAAACTTTTAATTTTCTTTGTTCCTCCATTGCCTATCCAGATGACTTGACTTAGCATTGTTCTTCCTTTCTCTCCCCTTTGCAACCATCTAATCCTTTATGTATCTCAGTGTGACTCTCAATGTCCCTGTTTCTTTTAGAAAATATTTTAAAATGTTAAACATGTTAGAAAAACAGAAAAACATATTTCATTAATCCATGACATTGTTTTGCATTGGCTATCTATTCACTTTCAAGAAACTTGGATGAGGACACTACTATATGGGTTTAGTAATATTTTTAGTATAATAGGAGTAAGTTATCCATGATTTATCAAATCTGAAGTTTTCTATTACTCCTGCAGTCTCATTTAGGGGATCTAACTAATGGAGGGAGTCTGAAGTCCAACTGAAATTGACAAGTTATTCTTTTTACATTTGTGGCAATATTTTGTTAATATATCTTCTGGAAACATCACTGTTGCAGTTCTTGGTGCAAGCAGCCATTATATATTGATAGTGAGACCCCACTTCTGCTTCACACAACAATATAAATAACAATTTTCTGTTTCTTAGAAATTTTGATACAATGGAAAAAGGTTGTATCTATGTATTGCTATGTTCTTATTTGTGATTTTATAGTAATAATTGGGTTACTACAGGCTGAATTTAGGTATATCAATGCAGTAGTTTTAAACCAGCTTCTGTTGAACTGACTAGAAGTATGTTAGAGTGTATTTTTTAAAGACTGTGAAATTTAAACATTTGTCAGTTCATTTCTACATATCTGGTGTTTCTTTAAAGACACTTGAGCTAGAAACTATTCTCCATCCCAAGGTCTTTTATTATACTCATTATACTTCCATACTGGCAGATCAAATGCTCTAAAGTGAGGATTCCTTCATTTGCAACATCTGTTAGAAGATCCCTTGAGGAAATGGCCTCTTCACACAACACAGTCATGTAATACTGCAGTCCCACAGAGACACGCAGATGCTTTCAATAGTATTTGGCTGTTTGGTTTAAGGTCCAGGCATATAACTTGCTAACTCTGTATACTTCATCTAACCCATGATTCTTCCTGTTCAGCTGTTTGGCTCAGCACCTTTCTTTAGAGCTGCATGGTTGTCCTCTACTTCTTTGGGCTTCTCTCTGGTGTTCTTCTTTTCCACCCTTATATATAACAACTCATAAACAACACTGTAAATAAACACGAACATCCATAATCCATGTTTTGGGAATGTGGGCGTCCTTCTCTAGGCTACTTCGTGCTGAATGAGGGTGTTGGCAATCCCATGAGAATCCAAAGAATAATTTAGCATTATGGACAAGTCTTTAGTGGAGTAGTCTCTAAGGCTCAGTCATCTCAGCCAGTCTCCTTGAAGTTGTTCTGGATACAGAGCTCAGGAAACTTCAACAGAGGTGCTCTGAAATGCTGAATCATCTGGGCCATCCATTTCCGTTGGAGATTTTTCAGGGGGGTCTTCCTCTATCAAACTTTATGCTCTTTATCCAGGAATACATCCACAGCTTCTCATTTTCTGTGAAAATAAAAAGAAAATCTCTTCTCAAATGTAGCATATCTTTGGATTTCAGTTTTAAAGTCAACTCATTCACAAAATATATATGTTGAACTACTCCAAAAGCATTTATAATCAACTCTTTTTCAGCACCTTTTACTACATCATTTTCAGTCAAGAGGTTTAAAGTTAAGACAATACCATACAGTGTCCAGACATTCTTCATATTTTCCATCTTTACATGGCTTATGATTTATTTATTTTACCATATTTCTTTTTTAAAGGCCTTCTATACCTTGCTGCTCATTAACTCCATTTAAGTATTAGTCAGCAGGGCCTCTTAAAAGACTCACAAGTGTTTTGCCTCTATGACTGAATCAGGAATGTTCTCTTAAAAAGTCCAGGCATCAGTTTGCCTCCAGCATGCAGAAACATGCAGGATTTCCCTCTGCATCCCAAGGGCAAGTGTTTCTGCAATGCCTATCTCTGCTGATCTAGAAAAGCTCTCTGTCTGCACTGCTAGGCTTGGTCAGGGACCATTGCACTGTGTCTTTAAGAACAGGGCACACCATGGTAGGTGTTTTTGTCACTAGCCAATCAGAGCCTCGAGGCGATATGCCAGTCAGAAGTGGTGCTGGGCTCTTCCTGTTGCTGGGCTTTGAGAAGGAATTGGGAGCAGAGGTTTGTGTGCTGTGCTGTATGTTCTGTTTCAGTGAGGTTTGCATGCTGTGCTGTTTGTGCTGTTGCAGGTTGCTGAGCAGAGAACATGGCCAAGCTGGGAAACCACAACATGGTAAGGGAAGGGCTGTTGTTCACAGATGGGGCAAAAAGATTGGGAAGTGCAGGGCTAAAGAGGAGTCTGTTTCAGGGATCTGGGTGGAAACCTTCAGCCAGAATCTCTGTTGTATGAAGTTCCAAGTGGTACCTGAAACTCCCTGACCACTGGCCTTGTCTCTGAATAACTGTGTTCTGTGGCTTAAACCTGCTCACAGAATTGAGAGCAGGGAAATGTGTGTAGAAATACCTTTGTCCACTCTTACATGCTTTTGCTGCATAAATGAAAGCTGGTTGTCAAACATGAAGATCCTAATTTGTCAAGTACATTCTAGATGTCTAGCACTTAGCACTCAACCTGTACATGTAAGATTTATTCACAGTTAATTTTATGAAGTTTGTAAAAGGCATCTCATGTGTTAGGTAACACTTGACTAGTAAAATGTGATAAAGAACAGTAGAACTGATATGTAGGATTTTCCACTGCACAGGGTATAGGGTCTCACAAAATAGAATTTAGCTGAAGGTTGACTGCTTCTAAAACCCCCCAAAGATAACCTCTACTAGGCCTATTAGAGGTTAGATTGGTAGGATACACACAGTGTTGTCCAGACATTTACCTATAAACCATCACAAAATGGGTACTCGGAGATTACAACCAGCCAGTAAGCACAAACCTCTTTGGAACAGGGGACTCTAACAAGCTACTCATTGAGACATTACAGGGTTATAAGCAGCCTTAAGTTCTGTTGGCCATAAAGTTCTAATTTTATTCTGAGAAAATCATGGTTCTGCCAGATATTTTTCATTTAAATTGGTGTGATTTCTGTGGGTTTTATTTGTATTTTTGTACCTGTTGGACCAGGGACACTGCATTTAAATTATTTTTAATCAGCTTTTCTTTTAAAAATCTTATTTGCTTTTAGATTTATGATGTAACACAAATTCTAGCTGTTATTTAATGCAAACTCAAAGCCAGACACTGGAGGGAAAGCTTGAATATCAGAGAGAAGAAACAGACCACACTCAATTCTTTCTCAGCCAACTTCTCTGGGTAAAATCTATATTCCAGAGTCCCCAGCATGGCTTATTGTTTATAGAGAATACCACACTTGCTGCATATGCCTCCTTAAACATCTTCCTCACCCTGGTGTTTTATGCCTAGATTTAACTCTGTGTCATATTTTATGGTTAAGATTAAAGGCTTGAGCAACTATTGTTTGATACTTAGGCCTTGAACTCACAAAACACAGAAAGATCTGTCTGCAGTTATGGAATAAAAAGTGTAAGGCACCACTTGGTCTTTCCTGTGCTGGGATTAAAGGTGTTAGTTACCACATCATTTGTAAGAAGGCACAGTTGATCTTAGGACTGTGCCAGTTTTTGTCTTAAGACAGTGCTGAGCAACAGAAATCAAATACAAGAGGGCTGGATTCTTTGTTCCTTCAGCTCACCAGTGCTGTCACTCAGACCTCACTATCCAATTGGATCCTGCAGCAGACCCTCCAATCAGGTGGTAGGGTACTTGTGGGAGCCAGGTTTCTGACTCAGCTGCAGTTCTGATGAAGTCAGAAGTTGTCTTGTGTGCTCCTCCTTGAGTTCCACTGCTGGGGTGAGAGTCATCACCTTAGCAGCTGCACCTTTGAGAGCATTCTTACATATCAAATCAGGACCCAAGGAGGTCAATCTGCTTAAGTATCCCCATTAACTCCACAGAAAACTTTCTCTGCCTCAGTTTCCCCATCAGATCATGCCTCTCTCTAACTCACTTTTTTGTTAGATCCCAAAGAGGTCTCTATCTGCCTCAGTTTTACCATCAGACCATGTGGTGGCCTTAGTTTTTCAGATTTTTGCATAAACATCTTTTTAAGTCACCCGAGTTACAGAGGAGGACTCACAATTCCTCAGTCTACCCATCATTCAGAGGCCTCTTTCTTCCTTGGTTTCCACTTCATGTGGTGGTCTTTCTCTGTCTCAATTATTCTGTCAGTTCCTGTGAAATACTATCTCTGCCTCAGTTTCTCCATCAAGCGTCAGGGAAGCCTTTATAGCTGTTTCCCGGTCAGACTACACAGAGTCTTGTTACTGCTTTAGTGTCTCCTCAGGGGCCTCTATCTTCCTCAGTTTCTCTAATTTGCTTTAGGATCTTACATCCAAGCTGTCACCACTGTCAATCATCTCTCAGGATTTACCCACAGACCTCCTGTCAGTCTTCACTCAGGACACAGCCTTCATGTCAGTCACTTTTCAGGGTCATAATGAGATGGGAATTTGTATTATGTGTGCAACCTGTATATTATTAAATGGACTGTGTATTATGCAATTGTCCTGTGTATCATGGGAAGGTCCTGGGTATTATCACAAGGGCTGTTTATTGTGGATGAGGCTGATGTATATTGAGGTTTGGCCTGTGAATTATAGGAGGGGCTGTGTATTATAGAATACTCTGTGTGCAAAATCTGTGTGCATAAGATTTATTCAGAAGGCAAGGCAATATGCAAAATGGCAGGGCAACAGATATGTTTAAAATGCATGTGTAAAATAGCTGGGGGATGACAAAGTAAGTTCAGGGACCTTTGCAATAGAAGGCAGGCCCTGTGCAGAAGTTGTGTGCAACACATGTGTGCAAAACAGGAACTGAAAACAGCCCTGTGTTTAAAAAGTTGCAAAACACATGTGCAAAAAATATGTACAGTGCCACTGAGCAGGGGCAGGTTTGAAAAGGAGTCCAGTGGGCTGGAGAGACAGCTCAGAGGTTAAGAGCATTGGCTGGTCTTCCAGAAGACCTGAGTTCAGTTCCCTGCAACCACATGGTGGCTCACAGCCATCTGTAATGAGATCTGATGTCCTCTTCTGGCATGCAGGGTTACATGGTAGACAGAACACTATAACATAACAAATAATGTTAAAAAGAAGAAAAGGAGTTCTGATTCCCACAATGGCCTGGGCTAGAAGTGTCCCCCCCCCTTACTCCCAGAAGAACCTGTAGAACCTGTACTGGTGGATATATATAGAGACATAGGGTTTTTCTAACTAGAGTGTGTGTGGCCTCCAGCCTTTGGAGTCATGTGTGGTGTAGGGGGTAGAAGGGAGAGTCAGAGGAGAGAATGGATGTGTCAATGTACCTAGAGCCAGCCACATGATGCCACAAAATAAAGAAAAAAACATTACAAATAGAGACTTTCCCTTATTCCAGTCTGTGATGAAGCTCCAGGTGCCTCCAGAAGCTCTGGCTGGTTTCCATCAACACCCCTGACCCTTCCCTTCACCTGAGGGCCTTCTACAGGGAGACTCAACACCCAGGACCACTGACATCATTAAAACTATAATCATAAGGAATCATCATTTAAAGTTTTTTATTTCAATTGTGAAATATTTTTTGAGGAAAAATAAGAAATAAAAAACATTTTCCATGTAAAAACACTCAGACTTTTAGATACCACCACCCTCAAAAAACCTAGTAAAACCGGACTTGTTCACTTAAAAACAATGGAAATTAGAAATTGTACATCAGAGCATTTTTGAAAATAAAAAATTTCAGTTTTAAACTTTCTGAAATTTTAATTTCCCATCATCCAGCCCAAAAAACACACTTATTTCATTTAAAAATAGTTTAATTTTTCATTTTTTCTTCTACACAAAGAAAAAAAAACGCTTCTTTTAACAAAATACTTTTAATCATTTTTCATTGTTTTAAATTTTCTGGGGATAGAATAAAAATCAACTTTTTAAATTTAAGAGTTACATAATTTTTATTTTAAAACTTTACATCCTATAGAAAAAAATACCTTCCATGTGAAAACTGCTTTACATTTTTTAATTGTCCCACCATTCTAGAATTTTGTATTGATCACTAGTCCTGAGATTTAAAAAACCCAACTCTTTCATGTGAAATAATTTTAAAAATTAATTTTTATTGTTTAATGGTTCTGAGTAGATAAAAACACCACCGTTTCCATTTAAAACCTGCATGTAAAAAATAAAATTTAAGATTTAAAAACTTTTACACATAAGGTGTGTTGAACCTTTAATTCCAATTTTTAAATCAGCCCTTCTGAAAGGAAAAACACCCTTTAAAAAAATTCAAAAATGAAATTTTAATTGGTTCATTTTTTGAGGACCAAAAAATTACTTTTTTCATTTTAAAATAACTAAAATTTTAATTTTCTGATACCAATCCCCTACCTGCACCCTGTCTCTGTCCCTCCCCTCTGGCTCTAGCTGCTCCAACATCACTTCTAGTTATCAAAAGCATTGACTTTAAAACGTTCTCACATGTACAGGACAGTGAATAAGGAAGTTTGATTTTCCTCTGGTGAATCCTCCTCCTCCATCCATTTCTCATGGCTATTCAAGGCTTCTCTTCCCTACCCTCTCAATCCCTCCTCCTCTTCCAACTCCCCTCACCCTCTGCCTGAAAGCTGACATACCAGACAAAAACTGTAGATAATACAACATCCCTTGGCTCCCATAGTCCAATGGTAAACAAATTGTAATTATTAAAAGAAAGAAAGAAAGAGACAGAGAGAGCTCTCTGTATGTTTTTCCCACAATTACAAAGGCTCTGGGATTGCCTCCTCTCTCTGTGTTCCCAAGCTGTAGCTCCTTCTGACTAGGGTGTTTCCCCTCATGCAGAGGTCTCTCTGCCTCAGTTCCAAATCAGACCCAGCATAAGCCTCTCCATGCCTCAGTTTCCCATTGGACCCAGAATAAGCCTCTCCCTGTATCAGTTTCCCATTAGAACACACAGGGGGCTTCTCTCTGCTTTAATTTTTTTGGAGGTTTTACTCTACCTAAGACTCTCCATCAGACCTTGTGGATGACTTCCTCTACCTCATTTTCACATCAAGCCTTCTTGAAGCTTTTATCTACCTTGGTTTTTCCTCAGACCCCAAGCCCTCACTCAGCCTCAGTTTCTCTGTCACACATCACTAACACCTCTTTCTCCTGAAGTTTCCCAAACAGATTTTGCAGAAGCCTCTCTTAGTCTCAGTTTTCCCACTGGAAACTGATCAAGTCACTGGAATTAAAGGTTCAATGTAGTTTATATGGAAAAGTAAGTTCTTAAATCTTAGATTTTGTTTATTACATGCAGGGTGGACAAATCTGTTGAAAATTAAAATTTTTAAATGGAAAAGATCGTGTTTTTATCTACTCAGAACCATTAAACAATGAAAAATTAATTTTTAAAATTATTTCACATGGAAGCGTTGTTTTTTTAAATCTCAGGACTAACGATCAATTATAAGATCTTCTAGAATGATGGGTCAATTAAAACTGAAAATTTTAAAACAGTTTTTACGTGGAAACTCCATTTCTTTTCTATAGGATGTACTGATTAAAAAGTAAAATGTTAATATTTTTAAATATAAAAGTTGAGTTTTATTGTATTCCTGGGACGTTTGAAACAATGAAAACTGATCAAAAGTAAGTTTTTTTTTGTTCAAATGAAGAGATGTTTTTATTTTCATGTAGGAGAAAAAATGAAAAATTAAACTATTTTTAAATGGAATATCTGGTTTCAGGTAGGTAGAAGTTCCTCCCCTGAGAATCAAGGCTGAATAAGATGTTCCTTTGTAGGGAATGGGCTCTAAGAAGCCATTCACGCACCAGGAATATACTCTGGTCCCACTGCAAGAGGCTCCACAAACCGCCCATGCTATAAGACTGTCATTGACCTTCTGAGGCTTTAGTTTCTTTCCATCAAGATTCCTCAGTGGTTATTTCAGAGTCAGTGAGCTCCCAATGTTTTGCCCAGAGAATGACCCCCAGACAGGTCACCAGAGTCTGAAATGCTAATGCAAGTTTTATTGAGGGCACAATACAAGTCAGGCAGGGAACTCATCCATGTACTCACACTCGATAAAATGAGGCTCGGAGGAGTTCCCAGGTTGAGAATACATAGATCTTTTATAGGTAAAAATCATGAATCAGAGTAAAAATGAGGAAAAGGAAGTAACAAGTGTTAACTTTGCCTTTGTTGTGGCCAGCCTTTACCAGGTGAAGGAAACAAGGACTCAAGTGGGGTCAGGTGGCTAGATGTGAACTGAATAGATATATCCCACAGACCATGGCCTCCTGTTCCTACCATCAGGTCGGGGACTCTTGGTGAGATCAATGGGGCAGGGACACGGGAAAGGAATTGGGATGCATGTGGTCACAGGTGCCACTGTCTTTATGCTCTCTCCCATATATGAGGCTGACTTCACCAGCCTCATGGACTGGCAAGGATTTGATGAAACCCCCAGGGAGAGCCTAGCACTTACTACCATAAAGGTGCCAACTAAAATAAAAAAAAAAAACAGTCGTAACAGGCTTTGGCCAGCCTCCTCCTCCCACCCGCAGTTCTCTCTCATTAGACAATAAAATTGTTAGCCTTCTGAGGGAACATCAAGTATGGAGAATGTCTAAGACATCCTTCTCCATACACAGAAGCTCAGCACTGCTAAATTCTTGGGCATCTGAGATAACGGGACCCCCCAACACACACAAACAGGTGGGGGGGGGGAGGAAGAAAGGGGGGGGAGAGAGAGAGAGAGAGAGAGAGAGAGAGAGAGAGAGAGAGAGAGAGAGAGAGAGAGAGAGAGAGCTCAGCTTAGGTTCAGGCTTCAGGAGAGGAGATAAAACCTTTTTTTCAAGTCTACTCATGCAAGGAGGTGGGCTAAACACCTGGGATATAAAGTAGCTGTTCAGAGTGGCCAACAAGACAAGTGGGGGAGAAAGCAAAGCCAGGGGGTTTCTGAGAAGAGAAGCCTAACAACCAACAGCAAACAACTCCTCCCCACCCTCCTCTCTTCACTCCCACCTCCAACAGCAAGCTGAGGAGCCACAGACCACTACAGGTGTCCCATCATTGCTTTGACTGCCTGGGGAACGACCTAGAGTCTGTTGGGTGCTCCATGCCTGAGGTCTGAGTGTATGCCTGCAGTTGTGTGTTGGAGACAGAGGAGGACACTGTCCTAGATGTGGCCAAGGGTCAGGTGCCATACTTGGAAACTGTGAGTAGATATTTGTGGCAGTTTTCCCTGGAATAGCTGTCTTAACCCACCTGCAACACACACACACACACACACACACACACACAGACACACACACACATACACACACACACACACCCTGTTTCCTGGGCACTATTATATGGTTTAAACCCACTAATCTTTGAGTCTGTCAAGTCTTCTCCTTCCAGGGTTATTCCAACCCTTCACCTATTCTTTTGGGCCTTAAAACCATTAAACTTCCCTTACTGGGAAGCTTGGGCATCTACATTTGCCAGCCTAGGTGCTGACAACTGTTTTTGGATTTGGTAAAACCCAGGCTTCTGAGATGCTTTGCAGCAGCAAGAGGCTCCCTCCCTTTCTTCATGCTGCCCCAGAAAGTTTGGCCCATAGGGGATCTCATCTGGTCCTACTGTAAGGGTTTGGGTCCCTCCCTCCCCAGAGCTGAGCATGCCTATGTGTGGTCCCCCACAAACCTCCCCAGAGAGCATGCAAAGTGATTCCCCAAAACTCACCAGAACCACAAAGCTAGGTGGCAAGGACTATGCCCATGATCACTGGCCACAGATGGGGGATGTCCATGGCCTGGGTTGCACTCAGGGACCAGCAGACAGGAGAGAGGCCACGCGTCTGGGCCTTCAGGAACCCAGGTCAGGGAATGGCACTACATTTTAATGAGGGAGTCCAGCTCCCCTTGGCACTTTGTGGACAGAGATACAGCCAGGGCAGATCGTAGCTTCAGGGGAGCTGCACTATGAGCAAGCAGGCAGTCAGGCAGCAGGGTTCATGCATACTGGACTGGAGATCCCCCCTTCTCCCAGCCACAGGATCCCTTTCGGGAAATCCCGAGGCACCCCTAGGGAGAAGCTGGTGTTATGAGCAGGGAGACCTTCCAAGCCCCCTCCTTTTCTCCCTGGGCAGGATTTCTTTCCTGGGTCCTGCTAAATAGCTTAGATGTTAGTAAGAAGATGAGATATTACTTGAAGTGACTTTATATCTAAAATATGACTGACTTTACTATTGAAAACATGCTGAAAATACACATACTATCTGCTAGAAAGCAAGGAAATATGACAAATACTTCGCATGATACATCCATTCATATTAAATTCTGCACAAATTAAATATATTTCATTGCATGTATACATATGTGCTATTATGGGTGTAATTGCAGAACATGTGGAAAAAGTAGTTCTTTTGTTTCAGAAAATTAAGAAAATATGTAAAACATGAGGATTCATAATACTTACACCAGAAGTGTTATTCAAATATCCTGCCCAGAAAAATTAAGTTCATCCAATTGAAATGTGTACAGCATTCTTTCTAGCTTGTATTATTCATATCTATTCAACACTAATTGACTCCACATTTGCTATACATAAATTTATTTCAATAACTTCTTAGTTCATGTCATTAAATGTAGTATTACCACTCAAAAAGAAACATTCTCTGAGGAATATTACTGTGCCCTTCAGTGAAAATATGGAAAGCAATGACCTGTAGATGATGGTATTCTCATTTCCATTGCAGAAGGTATGAGTGAAGTTCAAACTCCATCTCCTTGCCAGATAAACTTCAATAAAAGTTACCTATGCTGCTCAAACTCATGGAATGTGCTCTCTGGATGGAAGCAGTGGCTCTACTACTTGAGAAGAGACACCCATTAGAAAAGCTTTAAATTTTTAGTGGATAGTGTTACACCAAGAACACTCATTCTTCTTTGTCAGGTCAGATTTGAGCCTTTTGATCACAGAAGCTAATAATATTGAAGCACAAATAAAATCATAGTGGATGAGAAACATAAAGGATTACATGCATGAAAAGGGGACATCATGGATAACTTACTCCTATTATACTAAAAATATTGCTATACCCATATAGTAGTGTCCTAATACACAGACACCATCCAAGTTTCCTAAAAGTGAATAGATAGCCAATGCAAAACAATATTATGAATAAATGAAGTATGTTTTTCTCTTTTTCTAAAATGTTTAATGATTTAAAATATTTTTTAAATGAAACAGGGAAAGTTAGAGACACACTGAGAGAAACATAAAGGACTTCCTTTAAGGGATTTATTGATTTTTACCATGTTTTTCTATGTATTTTCATTTTTCTAAGGAAATTCTTAGTTTTACTTTAAAGATTTCTAATCATCTTCCTTAAATTATTTTTAAGGTCATTTTCTTTGGCTTTTTCTACATTATGATGTTCAGATCTTACTGTTGTCAAACTGCTAGTTTCTGGTAGTGACATTACTCTTTATGCATTGTGTTTATTCTTGCACTGATATGTACCCATTATTTCTACAATTGGTACAAGTAGTGTCTGTGTTTTACCACATTGTTCTTGGTCTTATCTGCTTTGCCTATGTTCGTAATTATTTAACAGGCATATTGTTTTTTTGGGGGGGGATTCAATCTGAGCTCCTGGCCTAATCAGAGCTGGCAAATTCTGTATCTCAGTGTGGCTCAGTGGTCTCAGTGTAATGTTTTTTTTTTGTTTTGTTTTGTTTTTTTTTTTTTTAAGGCAGGCTTGTGAATTTTACATTGCAAGAGTCCAAGTAACGTATTATTGTAGATGCCTGTCTGTAGAAGTCTTCCCTGATGGCCTGCGATTTGTATAGCCCTGAGTGGGGCTGGGTGGCACATGTTATGCCCCTGTGGCTAGGTCCTAGACTGGACATAGGAATATTAATTGTTGAGTTATTTTAAGTAGCTGCCATAGAGCTCCAACATATAGCCACCTCTGCATCAAACAGCAGGTATGAAAACAAAATAAGACTATACCCCAACAAAAAGATTCACTATTGTGAAGGCTATGATAGTCCATTTAAGGTCAGTTATACTTGTAGCACATATTGACCTCAATCTTAGCCTCTTACTGTCCTTGCCTCCTGAATTCAAAAACACAGATATGTGGCTCTCAGTGGTCCCCAACATTTTTTCTTGGATCAGTGTCTTTCTATGTAACCCTGGCTGTCTTAGAACTCACTATGTAGTCTAGGTTACCTCCTTCTTGTGTGTGCTGCAGTTACAAGCATGAGCTACCACACCTATCATCATCAATAGTTTTTAGCTGTAGCAGACCTTATATTCATGCATTATTTAGTCTCTTCATGTGCATGCACACTTTGCTAAGGTTGTGTGAGTATGGAGGTCAAAGGAAAACGCTCATGAAAAGTTTTTCCAACTCTTTCACATAAAACAATTTTGAAAATTAAATTGTTTTATAGTTCTGGGGCAAATTATCACACTTAGTAAAGTCTTTGTAAAGTTTTTTTTTTTTTAATTTCAATTGTGAAAAGAACTACCTTATTTAAGTATAAATAAAAAATTAAAAACTTTTTCTATGTAAAAACATGAAATTTCTGACTTTGAATTAGCTCCTTCCCCTCAAACAACCCCCACTCAATAAACACCAAAAAATAAAAAATAAAACAAGCCTTGTTCATCCAAAAAATATGGAAATTTAAATCTCACACCAGAGTCTCCTCCTGAAAATAAAGTGTTTTCCATTCTAAATCTTATGGAATTTCAATTTTCCATAGTCCAAAAAGCCCAATAACTTTTTATTAAAAAAATTCTGATAGCTTAATTTCTTGTTTTTCCTACCATGTGAAGATAAAAAACACCTCATCTTTTGGACAAAAACAAAAGAAAAAAACAAAACACACCCCAAGAACCTTAACTCTAAATTCTTTTACATCAGTTCAAAAATCCCAGAGATGGATTAAAACTCATCTTCTCCCTGATCAAAATTATATCTTTTATTCAGTCCATTCTGAAGAAAACAGTATGGTTTCCATGTTAAAAGTGTTTTTAGAAATTTAATTTTAACTGAGTCTCTATTCTGAAATAACTTTTAATCAGCCATGGACCTGAAATTATAAACTGTAATTCTTTCATGTAAAAGAATTTTGAAAATTTAAATTTTTATTGTTCAATGGTTCTGAGTGGATAAAAATAACCTTTCCGTTTTTTTAAAAAAAAAAATTAACTTTCAACAGATTTGTCCACATTGCATGGAAAAAATAAAATTTAAAAACCACCTGTTGCATTTAACTATATTCAACTTTTAATTTCCAATGGCTTGATCAGCTCTCCTGAAAAGAAAAACACCATTTTCATTAAATAAAAATTCAATAATTAAATTTTTTTCAGTCCATCATCCCTGTCAGATGCCTTTTTCTAACACAATTTTCTTGTCAGAGCCCTCATATTCCTTACATATCCAATCAGGACCCAAGGATTCCACTCGGCCTAAGTATCCCTGTTAACTCCACAGAAGACTTTCTCTGCCTCAGTTTCCCCATCAGATCATGCAGAGACCTCTCTCCAACTCACTCTTTTGTTAGAACCCAAAGAGGTCTCTATCTGCCTCAGTTTTACCTTCAGACCCTATGGTGGCCTTAGTTTTTAAGATTTTTGCATATACATCTCTTTAAGTTCCCCCTGAGTCACAGAGGAGGACTCACAATTCCTCAGTCTACCCATCACTTAGAAGCCTCTTTCTTCCTTGGTTTCCACTTCATGTGGTGGTCTTTCTCTGTCTCAATTATTCTGTCAGTTCCTGTGAAATACTATCTCGGTCTCAGTTTCTCCATCAGGCATCAGTGATGCCTTTCTGCCTGTTTCCCTGTCAGACTACACAGAGTCTTGTTACTGCTTTAATGTCTCCTCAGGGGCCTCTATCTTCCTCAGTTTCTCTAATTTGCTTTAGGATCTTACATCCAGGCTGTCACCACTGTCAATCATCTCTCAGGATTTACCCACAGACCTCCTGTCAGTCATCTCTCAGGACACAGACTTCATGTCAGTCACTTTTCAGGGTCATAATGAGATAGGAATTTGTATTTTGGGAATGACCTGTATATTATTAAATGGACTGTGTATTATGCATTGGTCCTGTGTATTATGGGAAGGTCCTGGGTATTATCACAAAGGCGGTTTATTGTGGATGGGGCTGATGTATATTGGGGTATGGCCTGTGAATTATGGGAGGGGCTGTGTATTATAGAATAGTCTGTGTGCAAAATCCATGTGCATAAGATTTATTCAGAAGGCAAGGCAATATGCAAAATGGCAGGGCAACAGATATGTTCAAAATGCATGTGTAAAATTGGTGGGTGGATGACAACGTAAGTTCAGTGACCTTTGCAATAGAAGGCAGGCCCTGTGAAGAAGTTGTGTGCAACACATGTGTGCAAAACAGGACCTGAAGACAGCCCTGCGGATAAAAAGGTGCAAAACAGTTGTGCAAAATATATGTACAGTGCCACTCGGCAGGGGCAGATTTGAAAAGGAGTCCAGTGGGCTGGAGAGACAGCTCAGAGGTTAAGAGCATTGGCTGGTCTTCCAGAGGACCTGAGTTCAGTTCCCTGCAACCACATGGTGGCTCACAGCCATCTGTACTGAGATCTGTCGCCCTCTTCTGACATGCAGGGGTACATGGTAGACAGAACATTATAACATAATAAATAATGTTAAAAAGAAGAAAAGGAGTTCAGTATCCCACAATGGCCTGGGGTAGAAGTGTCCCCCCACCTCACCCTTACTCCCAGAAGAACCTGTAGAATCTGAACTGGTGGATATATATAGAGAGTCATAGGGTTCTTCTAACTAGAGTGTGAGTGGCTTCCAGCCTTTGGAGTCATGTGTAGTGCAGAGGGTAGAAGAGAGAGTCAGAGGAGACAATGGATGTGTTTATGTACCTAGAGCCAGCCTCATTATGCCACAAAATAAAGAAAAAAATATTAAAATATTAAAATATTAAAAAATTTCTCCTACGCAAAGACACAAATGCTTCTTTCTTTTAACAAAATACTTTTAATCATTTTTCATTTTTTTAAATTTTCTGGGGATGGAATAAAAATCACCTTTTTAATTTAAGAGATACAAAATTTTTATTTTAAAATCAGTCCATCCTAGGGAAAAAAATACCTCCCATGTGAAAAGTGCTTTATATTTTTTAATTGTCCCACCATTCTAGAATTTTTAATTGATCTTTAGTCCTGAGATTTAAAAAATCCAACTTTTTCATGTGAAATAATTTTAAAAATTAATTTTTATTGTTTAATGGTTCTGAGTGGATAAAAACACCACCTTTTCCATTTAAATCCTGTATGTAAAAAGCAAAATTTGACATTTAAAAGCTTACTTTTACACATAAGGTATATTGAACTTTTAATTCCAATTTTACAATCAGTCTTTTTGAAAGAGAAAACACACTTTAAAAAATTCAAAAGTGAAACTTTAATTGGTTCACTTTCCCAAGGGCCAAAAAATTACTTTTTCCATTTTAAAATTACTAATAATTTTATTTTCTGATAACAATCCCCTACATGCACCCTGTCTCTGTCCCTCCCCTCTGGCTCTAGCCGCTACAACATCACTTCTAATTATCAGAAGCATTTACTTTAAAACATTCTCGCATGTACAGGACAGTGAATAAGGAAGTTTGATTTTCCTCTGGTGAATCCTCCACCTCCATCCATTTCTCATGGCTCTGCCTATGCTTCTCCTCCCTACCCTCTCAAACCCTTCTCTTCTTCCAACTCCCCTCACCCTCTGCCTGACAGCTGACATACCAGACAAAAACTGTAGATAATGCAACATCTCTTGTCTCCCATAGTCCAATGGTAAACAAATTGTAATTATTAAAAGAGAGAGAGAGAGAGTGAGAGCAAGGGAGAGAGAGAGAGAGAGAGAGAGAGAGAGAGAGAGAGAGAGAGAGAGAGAGAGAGAGAGAGAGAGCTGTGTGTTTTTCCCACAATTTCAAAGGCTCTGGGATTGCCTCCTCTCTCTGTGTTCCCAAGCTGTAGCTCCCTCTGACTAGGGTGTTTCCCCTCATGCAGAAGTCTCTCTGCCTCAGTTACATATCAGACCCAGCATAAGCCTCTCCCTGCCTCAGTTTCCCATTAGATCACACAGGGGGCTTCTCTCTGCCTTACTTTTTTTGGAGGTTTTACTCTACTTAAGACTCTCCATCAGATCTTGTGGATGACTTCCTCTACCTCAGTTTCCCATCAAACCTTCTTGAGGCTTTTATCTACCTTGGTTTTTCCTCAGACCCCAAGCCCTCTCTCTGCCTCAGTTTCTCAGTCACACCTCATGAAGGCCTCTTTCTCCTGAAGTTTCCCAAACAGGTTTTGCAGAAGCCTGTCTCAGTCTCAGTTTTCCCACTGGAAACTGATCGAGTCACTGGAATTAAAGGTTCAATGTAGTTTATATATGAAAGTAAGTTCTTAAATCTTAGATTTTGTTTATTACAAGCAGGGTGGACAAATCTGTTGAAAATTAAAATTTTTCAATGAAAAAGGTAGTGTTTTTATCTACTCAGAACCATTAAGCAATGAAAAATTATTTTTTAATACTTTTTCACATGGAAGAGTTTTTTTTTTTAATCTCAGGACTAATGATCAATTATAAGATCTTTTAGAATGGTGGGGCTATTAAAATTGAAAATTTTAAAACAGTTTTTACATGGAAACTCTATTTCTATTCTACAGGACGTACTGATTAAAAAGTAAAATTTTAATATCTCTTAAATATAAAAGTTGAGTTTTACTGTATTTCTGGGACATTTGAAACAATGAAAAATAACCTAAAGTAAGGTTTTTTTTTGTTTGTTCAAATGAAGAGATGTTTTTATTTTCATGTAGGAGAAAAAATGAAAAATTGAACTATTTTTAAATGGAATATCTGGTTTCAGGTAGGAGAGTTCCTCCCCTGAGAATCAAGGCTGACTAAGGTGTTCCTCTGCAGGGAAAAGGTTCTAAGAAGCCATTCACACACCAGGAATATACTCTGGTCCCACTGAAAGAGGCTCCACAAACCGCCCATGCTATAAGACTGTCATTGACATTTGGAGGGCTTAGTTTCTTTGCATGAAGATTCCTCAGTGGTTATTTCAGAGTCAGTGAGCTCCCAATGTTCTGCCCAGAGTATGACCCTCAGACAGGTTGCCAGAGTCTGAAATGCAAATGCAAGGCTTTTTGAGTGCACAATACAAGCCAGGCAGGGAACTCATCCACACACTCACACTCGGTAAAAGAAGGCTAGGAGGAGTTCCCAGGTTGAGAATACATAGATCTTTTATGGGAAAAAATCATGAATCAGAGTAAAAATGAGGAAAAGGAAGAAACAAGTCTTAACACTGCCTTTGTTGTGGCCAGCCTTTTCCAGGTGTAGGAAACAAGGACTCAGGTGGGGACAGGTGGCAAGATGGGAACTAAATAGATGGGATATATCACACGGACCATGGCCTCCTGTTCCTTCCATCATGTCAGGGGACACTTGGTGAGATCAACGGGGCAGGGACATGTGAAAGGAATTGGCATGCATGTGGTCACAGGTGCCACTGTTTTTATGCTCTCTCCCATATATGAGGCTGACTTCACCAGCCTCATGGACTGGCAAGGATTTGATGAGACCCCGGGGAGAGCCTAGCGCTTACCACCATCACAGTGCCAACTAAAATAAAAAGACAGTGGTAACAGGCTATGGCCAGCCTCCTCCTCCCACTCTCAGTTCTCTCTCTTTAGAAAATAAAAGTGTTAGGAAGCCAGTGGCACTTTCCTTTAATCCCAGCACTTTGCAGGCAGAGACAGGAGGATCTCTGTGAGTTTGAGGTCAGTCTGGTCTACAGGGCTAGTTGCAGGAAGGCCTGCCAGAGATACATAATTTAGAGGGCTTGTCTCAAAGATCCAGATTGGGCTTTCAATCTGTTTAGAGGGTCAAGTTTTGGCTCAAACAAGTGCTGCCCCATATTCAAATTGGGATGAGGTTCTCAACATACTTGAAACATTGGGGCAGTTGTGCAGCTTCCTGTTGTAGGAGGTATGACATGCACTCCTCAGCCAGAGTCTAAGTGCAGGGCAGGTAGGGGTGGGGTTTTACCCTGATGGAAGCTGGGCAGGATTTCCAGGGCAAGACTTCCAGGACCAGACTGCAGCCAAATGCTCAGCCAGAAATCTGTTAATACAACACCCACCCCAACAAAGAGCCACTAATCATACACACTGGAGAGGAGAGGGTCCTGCCCTTCCTGACTGGGCTGCAGCTCACCTCTCATTAGTTTGGCTCCCTGGGGCATGAACCACAGCAAGGGCCTTTCTCCCACTGGGACACTTCCTGGTGTGCCTGCCCCTCCCCCCAGCAACTGACTTCATGCAGAGATCTGAGTCTCACTGGCTCAAGGGACTGCATGCCTTGGCTGCTCATGTGTCTCACAGCCTTGCTGTCTGGAGGAACCCTGCTCACCAAGCAACCATGACAATCAGTCAGAGGAGAGTGTGAGTCCAAAACCTATGGGTCAGGTTATGCAGTGAGCACAATCATGAGGGATGGGAGAAAGGGAGGGAAGAATCACAGACCAGAGAAAGCCCTTCAATGCCTAGGCTTCCTTGGGCTCCACACCAATTAGGAGAAGATACATTCTAATTCGGGGATGACTTTCCCTACATGATCCTGGGTGGAAGGGACAGTAAGAGTTCACTTTATAACCTGGCATTAGAGTCTGGTGGGATACTGAGTCAAAAGTTCGATTTCCAAGGTCCCTGTAAGGTCCCTCAGGTATGTTAGTATAGGCAGATTCCCTAGTCCTTCACTCCCCAATCAGCTATAATTTTGTTTGGAGCTCAAGGTGACATTCCAGAGAAGACACAGTGGTGATATTCAGACTGAGGAGGAATGCAGCTTTGGATACACACCCATCAAGATGGTGACTGACCTATGGTGCTCCCATTATGATCCAATTAAGAGACAGGATTTTCAGGGTTCCTCCCCTACCAAAACAGGCTCTAAAACTTCCTTGCTCAATTATTCCTCTTCTGTAATGAGCAACTGCTATAAATAGCCCCTCCACAAAACCTACTGAGTCACCCCAATCTTAAACAGGGCTAGACTGAGTCAGTCAGCAAACAGCCCTGAAGAGGAGATATGGCTTCTATATGTTCTACATTCAACTGGCAAAGAAAAACAAGCCAGACATATCCTGGAAAATGCATCCTTTCTTCAGGCTACCTGCAACTTCTCACTCAGCAATGTCTTCTTCTAGGTAGCCACACTCCTGCTTCTCACTCAAAAGGGTGGACCTCCAGCCCTACACATCAGTCAACTGTTCACATATATTAAGTACCTGCCAGGTGCTGGTAAAATTCTCCTGTAAGATGAGTCATTTATGGATGAATTTTACTGAAACTGAAGAGGTTCACGGAAGAGTGGAATCGAGAGTGAGGACTAAGAGGTGGCAAGGGCATGAGATCTTAGGAGGTGCTCACAAGGGATGGTTGTATACTTGGCTATGTAAATTTGTACTCACAAGCAACTCCTTACATAACCCTGGTCCTTACAAACCCAGTCTTCAGAGCTTGATAACTTCCCAAGTACCATCTCCCTCAACTGTCTGAGATATGGGCATTGGGGTTAAAACGGCCTCTGCCTTCAGAACTTAGAAAAGGGGCAGACCTTCAACTTCCTGACTTGGGGTTCCTGCTAATCACTAGTGGTGTTCACTACAAGACCTCGATTCTTGGTTTTGGGACCGGGACTTGGTTTTGGGACCGGGACTCAGTTCAATCTGCCTCACCTCTGGCTCTGCCTCAGAAGCCACCTGGCCTCCAGACAATGAATACAGTCAGATACTTCCAGGGTTGTGAGCAAATTCAGGGAGAGCTTGCAACTGAGTATGAGTCCACCCACCCCAGCCTCGAGGGGCAGTTTCCCTGTGTATCAGTCTCTGCCTGGGGCTAACCAGACAGATTGCGGGATTTGTCTGACATCACACAGCAATCAAATGGCAGAGCCAGAACTGGCATTCACACACACCCAGGGCTCTGTGGCCACATCCTGTATATATAGAATCAGAACATGGTCCCGGGACAGGATGAATCAAAAAAGTAATGGCAAAAATCTCCCATACTGCACCCTTGTTGGTGGCTGGATTAAAGAAGAAGACCCCAGACCCAGATTTCTTTCAAGATAAAAAGAAAAAGTTTAATTGATACACTCATGAGTGGGCTCAAAGCACTGTAGAAGCCAATAGCCCTGAATGCTTTCAGTGTAGAGTTCTCATACAACACTCTGGGTAGAGGAGGGGGCATACATCTGGGCTTGTGAGATGGGGGGTTACAAAGGAATGTTTGCAGTTATCTCCAGTGGTTCTGCCCAAGCAATTGTGTGTGGAGATGAGGTGTAAGGTCAGAAGGTCAGGCACATCCCAAGAGGAAGTCAGGAAGCACGTGCCATGGGCAGCTGGGTAAGCAACCATAAACCCTGTGAACAAAGATTTATCTGAGAGTTCTGAGAGAGCCTGAGTCTTGCACAAACAGCAATCCGATCAACAGCCTGTCACACAGGGAGTTTCAGTTGTCCATCACACAGGGTCCGAAATTCTGTCAGCCTCGGATACTTTTGGAGACCTCAGGAAGGGGGCAAAATGGGGGTTGGACAATTCAGGTGGAAAAGAGCCAAATAGGATTTTTCTATTATTTCACCCTTTGAGCATAATTTAAACCCATGTCCTTATAGAAAGTAACAGGTAGAGTGGGCTGGATACAAAGTACAGTTGTGCAATGAGGCCACTTCTTTGGCCAGGGTCAGAGCCCAGGCCCTGCTTTAACTAAAGGCTCATCTCTGTCTTTGTCATTGTCCCAGTCATGGTCTCCAGTACAGGGAAAATGGAGACAGATGGCAATAAACCATGAGCACCTGATATCTGCAATCTACTTTGGGTCTGCTGCCTACTCATCAGTCAGACTCCATCTTGCAGATGCAGACATGATAATGGTTGCTTGTCCAATGGCATGTGACTTAAAGTGAAAAGCGGCTCTATTTGCCTCTAAAGTCTCCACCCAATACTGTTTGAAAGAGGCCAAAACTTCCCTAAAAAAGAAGGGCCCACAGAGAGGGCAGGTGAGAGGGAGGAAGGGACTGGTGGGGATGGTTACAGAAAGCTCTGCTTCCAGTTAGAGGCAAGGGATACAACATGTGAATGATGTGTTTAGCAACCAAATATTGACATCAACTTTACATGCGCATGAAAATGCTACTCTGTGGAAATCAGTATAAGAACAGAGACAGGGTGGAATGGAAAGCACCCAGTCAACAGATGCAAGCACACTTTGTGTTTGTATCATTAACATACTCATATGTGCTGCCCTGTTATCTACATACATGCATAACCTGAGCATGGTGTCTGCCCCATCAGGAGGTCCTGGTCTTACTAGTCTCCACTCTGACAGGGTGGGGAGTGTGTGGTCAGGAATAAGGATGTGGAAGTGGATAGATTAAATTTCATTCTTCCTCCCTGCTTGGCCTTCAAGCCCAAACTCCAAACAAAAAAGAAAGAAAAGCATTAACTACTTGGGAGCTGTGATTTGGAGCATGTCAGGGATGGAGAACAGGGTATTTAGTGTCACAGGCAGAGACAATGTTGGGAATGTACTGAGAATGAAGTGTTAGGACCAGAGGTGTCTGTCTTCCTTTAGCCCACCCCAGGGCACATCACTGAGCCCTATGGAAGAGAAGCTCAGGAGACTTTGTGGAGACCTCAAGTCAAAGAGGTCAGGGTTGAGAGACTGTCAGCAATAAAGGGGCCTGGCTAGGGGAGGATATTGGAAAGAGTTTGTTGAAGTGAGGATTAAGGTACAGTGATGGAGGGGTTTAGAGCAGGAGGGACAAGGAGGCTTAGGGGAGGGCAGGATATGGAGGGCAGTGAGGCAGTGAGGGTAAAGGATGCAGTATGCAGAGGTTCTACAAGGAACCAACCATAGGTTGAAGTCATCACATCCTTCACTGGGCTCTCTTGAAGCTGGATTGGCAGTTCAGAATTCCACACTGTTATGATGACTAGTGGCCTTGCCAGATTAGGAGCATCTTCCCAAAGCAGGTTAAAGGAGCATCAAGTATGGAGAATGTCTAAGACATCCTTCTCCATACTCAGAACCTCCGCACTGCTAAATTCTTAGGCATCTGACATAAGGGGACCACACACACACACAAACACATGCACACAAACACACGCATACACACACACACACACACACACACACAAACACACACGGAGGTGGGAGGAGCAAGAAAGACAGGGAGAGAGAGAGAGAGAGAGAGAGAGAGAGAGAGAGAGAGAGAGAGAGAGCTCAGCTTAGGTTCAGACTTCAGGAGAGCAGATAAAACCTTTCTCCAAGTCTCCTCATGCAAGGAGGTGGGCTAAACACCTGGGTTATGAAGTAGCTGCTCAGGGTGGCCAACAAGACAAGTTGGGGAGAAAGCAAAGCCAGGGGGTTTCTGAGAAGAGAAGCCTGACAACCAACAGCAAATACCTCCTCCCTGCCCTCCTCTCTTCACTCCCACCTCCACCAGCAAGTTGAGGAGCCACAGACCACTACAGGGGTCCCATCATATTTTTGACTTCCTGAAGAAAAAACGAGAGTCTGTTGGATGCTGCATGCCTGAGGCCTGAGGGTATGTCGGCACTTGTGTGGTGGAGACAGAGAACACTGTCCTAGATGTGGCCAGGGGTCAGGTGCCAAACTTGGAAACTGTGAGTTGATATTTGTGGCAGTTTTCCCTGGAAGAGCTCTCATAACCTACCCACAACACACACACACACACACACACACACACACACACACATACACACACACACACACACACACACACACACACACACACACACACACACACACACACCTTTTCCTGGGCTCTGTTACATAGTTTAAATTCACTAATCTTTGAGTCTGTCAAGTCTTCTCTTTCCAGGGTTAACCCAACACTTCACCTATTCCTTGGGGCCTTAAAACCAGCAAACTTCCCTTACTGGGAAGCTTGGGGCATCTACATTTGCTGGCCTAGGTGCTGACAACTGTTCTTGGATTTGGTCAAACCCAGGCTTCTGAGATGCTTTGCAGAAGCAAGTGGCTCCCTCCCTTTCTGGATTCTGCCTCAGAAAGTTTGGCCCATAGGGGCTTCCCTCTGGTCCTGCTGCAAGGGACAGGGTCCCTGCCTCCCCAGGGCTGAGCATTCCTATGTGTGGTCCCCCACAAGCCTCCCCAGAGAGCATGCAAAGTGACTTTCCAGAACTCACCAGAACCACAAAGCCAAGTGGCAAGGACTATGCCCATGATCACTGGCCACAGATGGGGTATGGCCATGGCCTGGGTTGCACTCAGGGATCAGCAGATAGGAGAGAGGCCATGCCTCTGGGCCTCTGTGGGTCCCAAGTCAGGGGATAGCACTGCATTTTAAAGAGGGAGTCTGGCTCCCATTGGCACTTGGTGGACAGAGATGCAGCCAGGGCAGATCCTAGCTTCAGGGGAGCTGCACTCTGAGCAAGAAGGCAGGCAGGTAGGCAGGTGGTAGGCTCCATGCATGCTGGACTGGAGAGCCCCCCTCACACCCTGCCACAGGATCCCTTTGGGGAAATCATGAGGCACCCCTAGGGAGAAGCTGGTGTTGTGGTCAGGGAGACCTTACAAGCCCCCTCCCTGCCTCCCTGGGCAGGATTTCTCTCCTGGGTCCTGCATCCACTGCCCTCCTCCATGGCACCGCCCCAGGCTATGGGGATTCCTGCTCAGAGCCAGCCTGCTGAGAGCAGCACAAATCTAGAGGACAAAGTATCTAGAGGAGGAACAGAAAATGCCTATGGCGTGCAGAAACATGCAGGATTTCCCTCTGGATCCCAGGGACACGAGCTTTTGCAATGCATATCTCCTCTGATATTGAAAAGCTCTGTGTCTGTGCTGCAAGCCTGGGTCAGGGACCATTGCACTGTGTCTTTAAGAATAGGGCACCCAATGGGAGGTGCTTTTGTCACTCAGGTCTCACTAGCCAATCAAAGCCTGGAAGCGATCTGCCAGTCAGACTGGTGCTGGGCTCTTCCTGTTGCTGGTCTTTGTGAAGGAACTGGGAGCAGAGGTTTGTGTGCTATGCTGTTTGTGCTGTTGCAGCTGCTGAGTAGAGAACATGGCCAAGCTGGGAAACCACAACATGGTAAGGGAAGGGCTGTTGTCCACAGATGGGGTGTAAAAGATTGGGAGGTGCAGAGTTAGATAGGTGTCTGTTTCAGGGATCTAGGTGGAAACCTGCAGCCAGAATCTCTATTGTATGAAGTTCCACGTGGTACCTGAAACTCCCTGACCCTGGGCCTTGTCTCTGAATAACTTTGCTCTGTGACTTAAATCTGCTCACAGAATTGAGAGCAGGGAACTGTGTGTAGAAATATCTTTGTTCATTCTTACATGCTTTTGCTGCATAAATGAAAACTGGTTGTCAAACATGAAGATCCTAATTGGTCAAGTATGTTCTAGATGTCTGCACTTAGCACTCAATCTGTACATGTAAGATTTATTTACAGTTAATTTTATGAAGTTTTTAAAAGGCATCTCATGTGTTAGGTAACACTCCACTAGTAAAATGTGATAAAGAACAGTCAACTGATGATATGTAGGATTTTCCATTGCACAGAATATAGGGTCTCACAAAATAGAATTTAGCTGAGAGTTGACTGCTACTAACCACCCCTACCCCACTTGAAGATAACCTCTACCAGGTCTGTTAGAGGCTATGTTGGTAGGATATGCTCAGTGTTGTCCAGACATTTGCCTATAAACCATTAAAACAGGGCTACTCAACAATTCCAACCAGCCACTAAGCATAAACCTATATGGAACAGGGGACTCTAACAAGCTACTCATTGAGACATTACAGGGTCAAAGGAACCTTAAGGTCTGTGGGTCATAAAGTTCTAGTTTTTTTCTGAGAAAATAATGGTTCTACCAGATATTTTTTTGTTTAAATTGGTGTGATTTCTGTGGGTTTTATTTATTTATTTATTTTTGTACCTTTTAGATCAGAGACACTCAATTTAAATTATTATTATTACTCAGCTCTTCTTTTAAAAATCATGTTTGCTTTTAGATTTATGATGTAACACAAATTCTAGCTGTTGTTTACTGCAAACTCAAAGCCAGACACAGGAATGGAAGCTGGAATATCAGAGAGAAGAAACAGACCACACTCAATTCTTTCTAAGCCAAATTCTTTGGGTAAAATCTATATTTGAGAGTCCTCAGTGTGGCTTATTGTTTCTAGAGAATATCACGCTTGCTGCATATGCCTCCTTAAATATCTTTCTCACACAGGTGTTTTACACCTAGATTCAACTATGCTTCATATTCTATGGTTAAGATTAAAGGTGTGAGCTACTACTGTTTGGTACTTAGGCCTTGTACTCACAAAACACAGAAAGATCTGTCTGCAGTTATGGAATAAAAGGTGTAGGTCACCACTTGGTCTTTCTTGTGCTAGGATTATAGGTGTGAGTTACCACATCATTTGTAGGAAGGCACAGTAGATCTTAGGAGGGTACCAGTTGTTGTCTTAAGACAGTGCTGCACAACAGAAATCAAATACAAGAGGGCTGGATTGAAGCTGTGTAAAAGATAATAAAATAAATTCCTATTTCCTTGGCACAATCTGTTAAACTGAACCTTAAATGAGAAACAAGAAAGTATTCATGTAATCCATAGCATCACTACTATACCCATGTTTATTGGCAATGAAATAAACAGTGGATATATAACAAGCATCACCAAATTGATGTGTACAGCCTCTGTTACGACACAACTAAATCTATCTCTTAAAATATGGCTTTCTATAGAGAGATCGTTACACAGAGGGTTGCTCTACTTTCTCCATGAATGAGGATCACATTGCCTGTTATTATTGCAGATATGTGACCAATAAAAACATACATGAAATGTGAATGAACATATACATCCTACCATCCCAAATATTCAAAATATTTTTTAACATACTACTTACTTATCTTTGGGTTATTTTTGAGGCAGATCTACCTTAATTAAATTTTACATTGTGTGACTATCTTCTAAGCATTCATCAGTTTTTCACATTACAAATTTTACTTTTCTATCACAGCTTATAGGGGAGTGCTACCCAGTACCTTAGATGTCTCTTAGAACTTCCACACATTATCTCTAATTGTATATTCTACTGAAATGTCAAATTTCTAGTATAAAACTCTTAGAACGTACTAAAAACTAGCTTTCTTTGAGTATAACAACTGGCCTAGGCTTTGAAAGTTTCTCTAAGTCATTAATATATTGAGAAAGGAACAGATATCATTCTTTAAAATCAGGATATCATTCTTTAAAATGTTAGAGGTTGGTTCTAGAGTCTTTCGAGTAGAGTTGCTTGATATCCTGAGGACCAACCTCTTTCTACCCATCGGGCTTTGGTTGTTAGTCCATAGGCCATTGTTGACTCATTTTATAATGTCCTTCAATTACAATGTGCTCTTGAGAAATGTTGTCTTATTAGCCTCCTTCTAAATTTGTTTACTTCTTTTGAAACCTTAACCCATTGATTTCCATAAATAAAGGAACTTGTTGAATTTGACAGAAATGTTCAGCCAACCTGGGATAGGTCTGTCAGTTTGGAAGCCAGGGCTGGGAAGCAAGATGCTTTGTTCCTTCAGCTCACCAGTGCTGTCACTCAGACCTCACTATCCAGTTGGATCCTGCAGCAGACCATACAATCAGATGGTAGGGTACTTCTGGAAGCCAGGTTTCTGACTCAGCTGCAGTTCTGATGAAGTCAGAAGTTGTCTTTTGAGCTGCTCCTTGAGTTCCACTGTGGGGGAGAGAATCATCACCTTAGCAGCTACACCTTTGAGAGCAAGGAAATGTTTTCCATGGATAGGGAGGAGTGGCTGGTCATGGTGAGGTGTCTCTTTCTGGTTTTGTCTCCTACTGTCCACTTCACAGGATGCTTTTAGACTCACTGCATTCACTCTGTTCTTTTGAAAGAAAAGTTTGACTTGGCCTAGTTCATAGGCCCTCAGGCAGGGAAGTCAGTCAAGGATATAAAGCAGAAGCCAAGAGAAAGGAACTTGATTAACACTGGAGAAATATGGATTACTGGTTTATTCCTCCTGGGATTTCCAGTTTTCTTTCTTTATCCTTTTCTTTTTTTAAAAAAACTCTAATAGATTTTCATACAATAGAGTTTAGCTATGTTTCTGCCATCAGCATTTCCTCATAGATCTTTGTTTCCCATCAAGATCTACACACACTTCCCCCCCCCCTCTCTCAATAGAAATGATACAGGCATCTAGAAATTGTATTTGCTGTCTTCAAAACTGTTCAATAATTTGTTACTCTTTCCAAGAGTTTACCAAACGTGGTTATGAAAGTGTTGAGTACTCTGTCTTTTCTTATATTTGACTTTTTAACAAGCTTGGTGAGTTTGTTCAGAGAAAGATTCTTTGGATGTCAGTAAGATCTAATCCAGGTACTTTGAACTTTATTTCTCACGCAATCTGAGAAATGACACCCCAAGTTGTTCTCTTGCACATTAATAAATATTGCACCACATACACACATGTGCATCTTCATATTAATATACATGTAAAATAAAAGTAAATAATAAAGATTATAAATAGCAAGTAGTAATAATATATAGGGGTTCATTACTATGAATGAATTTTGTTGCTAGAAGGGAAGTTGATTTTTGCAACCCAAATGAGTTTTTAAACTCTTAAAAAAAACAGATTCAGGAGAGCAATTTAATTTAAGAGAGTTTGTTTGAAGCATTGCGTGTAAATTAATGGAGCAGATGTTAGCTAGGAGCAATGTCTATGTGGCCACAGGAAGGGTCCTATTACTAAGAGATGAAGGGACAAATCACACTGCTTGTGTTGTTGATTTAATCAAATGTTCAATATTCTCCTTTTTGCACCACAAAATTCATAGTGCTGATCTTGAACTACAAGACAAATGTAGGGGATGTGTTTCCTTCTAACACATGAGTATTATGGATAGGCGAGCTCTCAACCTTTGCTGCAATGGACTTTTATGTTTTGGGTAACCCCATCATAGACCTCATTTTTTTGAATACCTCTAGTTTATTTTCTAATTCCATTTGCAAATATGTCCAAGGATATGAGTCAGCTGCTCTTGCTATCTATCTTTAGTGCATTAAGCATTAATAGGTTTGTCTGTCCTAATTTGTCATCATAGGAATTAATGGTGTTTGATACGTCATATAACTCTATATGATACAACCACATAGATTGATTCTGGGCTTTTTAATTTGTGTATTCAGAGGTGTCTTGGAGATTGTGTGTACATACAAATATCCTTAATGCTGTTAGAATTAGGCTGTTTCAAAATTATTACTCATACTTTTGCTACTATTGTTCTCTCTTACAGCATTGTTCTATACCTCATCATATAAATAAACGTTTTTCAAGAGAATGATTTCACTATCTGTATGTTAATATCGGCAATCTTTGTTTCTTGTGTGCAGTCCCATTAAGTGTACAAGGTTTGCTCCTCTGTCTGGTCATAAAATCTAAGATTCATTCTTGATAATATACATTTTTTTCTTTGGTTACTACATACTCAGAGCAACTAAGTTGTAGCAAATATACAATATATTCATAACTGTTTTATTTTTAACTTATAAGGCTCTTAGTCTAGTGTTTTAGAGATACCCATTTTTGCTTCTCTGTTTTTGGATGGTAAAGTTTTACCAAAATGTAAAAAGCCATGACAAGGTGTGGATATGTATTTCAAAGTATATATGTTTACAATTATATATTTGTAAGGAAGTGCATACCTATGCCAACATTGTAGAAACATCCTTTCAGTTCTGAGGAATAAACTACAATTCTAAGTTGTAATCTCTGTTTGAGGATGTCTATGGGATGTAAATGTGTATCATAGTATTTGATAAATATTTAAATGGCTACACAATCATGATTCTATGTCCATTTTCTTGGAGTAATTTTTCCCTCTCTGTAGCAGTTGGGGATGTTTAATTTTGCTGTTGAGGTGTGTTTCTTGTATGCACCAGAAAGGTTGACCTTGTTGTCATATTCATTCTGTTAGTCTGTATCTTTTTATTGGGAAATAGAGATAGTTTATATTGAGAGATATCAATAACCACAGATTGTTGATTCTTATTATATTGTTTTTGTGTGTGTTTGTTAGACAGAGACAGAACATAACAAAGATACAGATGCACAGAGTGTTGTTTTTCCTGCTTTTCTCCTTTTGGCTTCACTTGTGTAAGATTATTTCCTGTGTTTCTATTGGTGTAATTACTCTCAAAGGTTTGGAGTTTTCCTTCTAAGAGGCAACTTCTATGGGGCTGGATTTGTACATATGTATTGTTTCCATTAAATTTATCATAGAACATCTGTAGCAATTGAAAACTTTGCTTGTCATAGTAGCCTGGGTTGACAACCGTGGTCTCTTAGTGTGTGCAACACATGTGTACAGATCCTTCTGGCTACTAGCGTCTCCACTGATAAATCAAATGTAATTCTAATATGTCTGCTTTTATGTATCAGTTGGTTTTTCCCTGCAGTTTTCAATGTTTTCTATCTTTCTTTTAGTGTTCTTTATTCTTTCAATTATTAGGTAGTTAGTGGAGTTTTTGGTTCGCTGTATTTGATATTTTTCCTGTACGCTTCTATTAAATTTCCTGCGTCTCTCCTCTTTAGTTTAGGGACAGTATTTCTTGTGTAGTTTGTTGAAAATTTCTCTCTGCCATTGACCCGAGTTCCTTCCCCCCACTTTCTTTATTATTCTTGTATACATTTTTTTAATATTTTAGGTTTTCTTGATTTTTAGTTTTAGAAATAACTGGGAAGGATTTAGTTAAATTTTAAATATTTAACTGATCTATCCATTTCTCCTATCTTATCTTCATTGCCTGGGTTTCTTACTTTTACATCTTCAATTATGTTGATGAGCCCTCCTTGGTAGTTCCTGTTTGCAGACTAAACATTTTGTTTCATGAATTTGCTCAGTGTATATTTTCATTTCTTCCATTTTCCTGTTTGTCATTGACCAGTTTTATTATTTCCACCCTTTGTTTTCTCTTTCTGGGCTTCATTTAAAAGTTTTATTTCCTCCAATTATATGTGTTTTCTCATTTTCTTTATTCATTTCCTTCCTAAGGACCTCCCTCATCTTCAGGAGAGCTGATCAAGCCATTGGAAATTAAAAGTTCAATATACTTAAATGAAACAGGTGGTTTTTCAATTTTATTTTTTCCATGCAGTGTGGATAAATGTGTTGAAAGTTAAAATTTTGATGTTTTTTTTTATAATGGAAAGTTTATTTTTATCTACTCAGAAGCATTGAACAATAAAAATTTAAGTGTTCAAAATTATTTTACATGAAAGAATTAGTTTATAATTTCAGGTCCATGACTGATTAAAAATTATTTCAGAATGGAGACTCAATTAAAATTTATTTTCTAAAAACACTTTTTACATGGAGACTGTATTTTTTTTTTCAGAATGGACTGAATAAAAGATATAATTTTGATCAGGGAAAACATGAATTTTAATACATCTCTGGGATTTTTGAACTGATGTAAAGGAATTAAAAGTTAAGGTTCTTGGGGTTTGTTTTGTTTTGTTTTTGTACAAAAGATGAGGTTTTTCTTTTTTTTAAATCTTCACATGGGTAGAAAAACAAGAAATTAAGGTATCAGAATTTTTTAAATAAAAAGCTATTTGGGCCTTTTGGACTATGGGATACTAAAATTTCATAAGATTTAGAATGGAAAACACTTTATTTTCTGGAGGAGACTCTGGTGTGTGATTTAAATTTCCACATATTTTGGATAAACAAGGCTGTTTTTTTGTTGTTGTTTATTTAGTGGGGGTGGGGATAATGTAGGTGGAAGGAGCTAACTCAAAAACAGAAATTTCATGTTTTTACATAGAAAATATTTTTAATTTTTTATTTATATTTAAATAAGGTAGTTCTTTTCACAATTGAAATTAAAAAAATAACTTTAAAAGGACTATATTAAGTGTGATAATTTTAATGACCTGGGTGGCCCTGGCTGTTGGTTCTCAGTGTAGAAAGCATCCAGATGACAGAGGGGAAGGAAGAGATGATGGAAACCAGCCACAAGCTTTTGAACCCACCATGAGCTAGATACATGACAGGCTGGAGAAAAGTGGAAATGTCCAATTATAACACTTTATTTATTTATTTATTTGTTTGTTTATTTGTTTGCTTATTTACTCATGTATCTATTTAGTGTTACTTTGTGGGTGACTGAACCAATTTTAATTTCATGTTTTAAAAAAATTATTTACTTAAATAAAATGGCGTTGTTTCTTGCTCCATTTGTTTTGAAGTATTTTATGTATTGTGAAGACTACACTTTTTTATTATTGTTAAGTTGTGAAGAGTTTGCATTTCAAAAGTGGTACAGTGTCCTTGCTAAGACCAGGATCCAGGCTTAGCCTTATAATAAAGTGAGCATTAGTGTTTTTGTGTGCTCTTCTCTGAGAGTTGCTGTAGGGAGCAGAGAGGGGATCATGGGCCATCCAGGATACCAGAACATGTTGATTGATGCACTATTTTCCCAGATTGTTAGAGAAAGATTCTGGTGAGCTTCTGAAGCAGTGGTGGCAGAGCTTTATGGAGCTGGATGTTAGACTGTATAGCCAGATATGGTGCCCTTTGAAGTCGTATGTGGTTCTGGAAACTCCCTGGACCCATGCTCTTGCCTATAAATAACTTTGCTCCATGAATTGCCTCTGTGTACAACATTCAGAGCATAAAGCTTTGTATGGCTGCCTTTAAAATACCTCAAAGTTCAGTATATGCTAATGAGTCCTGTTAGAGATTAGGATACTCAGATACATATTTTTTCACCAGGGTTTTCCAGATATATGGTCCCACACCATTACAATGGTGACACTCCTGAGTTTTTTCTAGCCACAATGGCCATTTCCATATCAAATAAGAGGTGTCTATCAAGCTGATCAGGGGATAGTTACATGGACAAAACCAACAGTCTGGACTGGTACATTATAAATGCTCAGTTTCCTTGAAAAAGGGTAGTGCTGATAGTTGGACATGGTGACAACTATTTGAAAAGAAAAGCAGTACAGTGGTGAGTTCTGGCCTAGCCACAATCATTTTGCTTTAGACCTTTACACAGAGAAAAGAAATGCATTTGGTAGAGCCAGAAAATGCCATAATACTAGGTTTCAGCAACAATCTCTAGGTCTTGATGTTTTGAGGAAAAACAAAAACAAAAACAAAACCCTTTTTCTAAAACCAGGAATGTGTTTATAAGACAGTAATGGTCTAGGCACAGTGCCTTTGTGCAGGAGTCTTTACAGATTCTGAGCACCCAATTCTTTCTACCACATAGGGGTATGTTTATGTGTCTCAATGCTGTTCTTGAGATATTCTGTTGGTTTTCATGTTTTAGGTCATTGGTATACATGGTAAAATTTTCTAAAATTATATTTGCTGTATAAATCTTTCTGGTTTAATACCTAGACTTTCAGTCTTCTTTTCATGTTTTAATTGGACAGTGTTTAACCTGGAGCCTGATCCTAAAAGACACAAAGATAGTGCATATGTTGAATGTGAAATCCCTTCTAGACTGGCTATACTTTGAGCATTAGTAAGAGTAATTAGTAATTAGTAATTAGTAGTGTGATTTTCCTTTATTAGTCTCTTAAGTATCTGGAGTGATTTCTTCCTTGGAAGATATTAACTCTAAAAAGTACCCTTACTTATAGCATCGTAGAAAAATATCTCTGAGACCAATTTCTCTTATATTGACACAAATGGCCTTGATTGAGCCTGTTGCTCTTCAGGGCCATGAATAATCTTGCTGTTCATTATAATATACCTCTAAAATCTTAAATTGAAGGATTATATTGCCTCAAAGTTTCAAAAGTATCCATTTGTATCATGCTATTGAATATTCATTCTAGTTAACGGAATTAGACTTGGATATGGAGCATTGATTTTCCCTACAGATTAGACTAGAAAGAACAATTTATTGTGTGAACTGCCATGAGAAAGAAGCTGTGCAACCATTTGCTGTTGTCACTATTTTCAAATATGCCTTTTTGTAGCAGAAGCAGTGATTTTTCTAATTTGCCAGCATGTACTATTTGATGTCTTGTGAATGAAAATAGACCAGACTAAATGTATTATTTGGGAGGGTCAGATAGCACAGAAGGTATTGAATTTTCAAATAATGAACTCTCCTATGCAAATATGCTCAACTCTCCTTGACAGAGTTATTTCAGCTCAGAGGTTTGAAGAAAGGATTATTGGCTGCGACTCTTTGGGTCAAGACCCAGATTTCAGCATCCAACAAATGCATGTGAAAAAAATCTGTCTGTCACATATTAATGGCATTTCCTATGCTGGACAAAAACCTACTGTTTGTCAAAGTCAATATCGCTAAGACGTTTATCTTTACAATACATTATTTTTTTTTATCATTTTACAATGTCAGTTAATGGTATTATAATTCTAACACTTTCTTGAAAAGAATTCCTGTTTTTATCTTTCTAATTTCTGCTCTCCAGTGTTCCAAGGTCATTAATAGTTTTATCATTTTATTTCTTTTTTACTTAATTTTTATATACTAATCATACTTCCCCTGTTTCCATTCACTTCTCAGTCAGGATCTCTGTCCCAACCATCTTCCTTCAAATATTGTCATACTTTTACTTTATATTAATATAGACTATATGGCTGAATCACATGAAATACAAAAAAAGCAAACAAAATTCTGATTAAGATAGTATGGTGGTCAGATACATAGATATTTTTTGTTTTTTGTGATAAAGGTTAGTCTGTTACTTTGGCTGTCCTGTAAGTTTTCTGTATACTGAGATATACTTAGCCTTATAGATGTTAATGTCTTTGGCTTGCAATTCTTGAAATAAAGGGGAGACTATAGTGAAATATCGTATATTTAATAAAGAAGTTAATCTGGAATATCAGATGATTGAATCACTTTCAGTCAATACATGAAGGCCACTGAGTGGTTCCATGTGCTTGTGTTTCTAATATCACTCCAAAGACAGAGATCTTCTGGATCTCTGTGTGTTAATAAACTATTGGGTGTTCTGTGGCAGCTCACAGCTTTCATCCTAGCTCTAGGATTGTTGAACCATGAAATAATATTGCTGGACAAGGAAAAAATATATAACACAGAAGAAGTCAGAAAGTCAGTCATTCTATGTGAGTTATCAGACAAGCTGACAACCTTTGAAAATAGTACTTAGATATTTGGCCTGAGAATTTGGCTAGGTGAGAACTGGCTTTGGTTTGTTTCTCTTTCTGAAAACTGAGCTTTTACTCAATATCTGGCTCTGAGATTTAATATAACAGTAAATAAAATTTGTGCAATATGAAGCCAACATTTCTGGATTTTTGTTCAGATATTATTGGGTAATGTGCCTAGAATATATCATTTTGTCTGTGTCAAGAATATGCTGTTATACTGAGCTTTACCCATACAGTGAATTGTAAAATTTGCCAGACTGTATATCATTCTGTTACCCAGGATGGCATTTATTTATTATATTAATACTGTCTATTCTTTTAAGTAACTGGATTGCAAGATCATGGCCTTCTTCCTCCATTGTTGTATTTTTCTGAAGGTTTTTAAAATGAGTATATTATTCATATGCATAGATAATACAAAATGTGTAACTGGAATCTTTAAAATATTATTTCTGAACCCTCAAACTTGAAAAAATCGTTATGTTTGTTTCTGTATGTACTGGCAACTGAACCCTCCTACAAATATAGGAAGAGCTCTATACCACTGAGCCATCTACCCTTCTCTGTGTTAATTATTTACAATTAAAATATGTAGCACTCATGATTTTATCTATCTTTTTGTAACTGTTTAAGGATGCACTGCCTTTTAATAAAATCTTACTGATATTACAATTTAAGTTAGGGTGATTTCCTTTTCTGGAAGAAGAATATTGAACTAAAGTGAACACATAATTCTTTGTAGAAACTTTGAAGAAATCCTGAGTATTGTATATCTTTGGTTGACTAATTTCTGCCTGTGAATCAGGGGTTTCATATGTATTTTGGCTGTCCTTGATGTAAATTTATAATCTAAGCCTGTATTAAACTCAGAAGGAGATTTACCTACCTCTATCTGCCAGTTTGCAGCCAATGTGCTACCAGTTTGTTCATTTAAGATTCTTTTTTATAGTTAGTAATTGCTCATACAACAACTCTTTTCATGTACACTCTGTACTGTGGACCTGTTTGTCTCTCGATGTTTATTAATAGGCATTTCTCTTTCAAGATATTATACCAATCAGAGAGTACAAAAATGAGCAGGGTGAACCTGTTATTAAGTTTTCTAATGTGATTAGTAATTTCAGTATAATGTTTAAGCCATCCGATATATGTGGACACCTCAGAAATATATGGTTATAGAGTCAAAGAAGTATCCATTTACAATGCTTTCAATATTGTAATTTCTGTTTTACACATGTATGGAATATTTTAGAATGTCCTGACCTATGATGATGTGCATGTCAACTTCACTTGGGAAGAGTGGACTTTGCTAAATAATTCCCAGAAGAATCTCTACAAAGATGTGATGCTGGATACCTACAGGAACCTCACTGCTATTGGTGAGAATGAATTTTCTTTCTTTTTTTAAAGTAAGAAAATGGTTGTTTTTTTTTTAATGGATACTCCTATGTAATTTAAATGAAAAATAAAAATGAGCTGAATAAGTTGCTCATAGTTCTAATTACTGATGAATACAGAAACCTAGTTTTGCCCAACTTTCAAATAAATTCCATACATTTTTCTGGCACTATATTTTAGGATTCAATTGGGAGAATCACAATATTGAAGAACGTTCTCACTCTTCTAGAAGACATGAAAGGTAATTTTCATGTTCAACCTGATAGAAATGTTCCCTTGTTAAAATGTCGTTTCCTCAAAGTTCAAACAAAATATTTGTGCAAATAAACACATCTGAAACTCCATTAATGATTATTAAATTTTCAGAAAACTATATATCTCAATTTTAAAAAAGTGAATTGAATTTGCAAGGCATTATTTGAAAAAATAAGATCACTGTACAAAACTTTAATCACTACTTCAATTATAGCACCATGTGAATGATGCTTTAAATTTTTGAACCATTTATTTTATACTACACATATTATACAAGTGATTCATATTTAAAATATAGAAGAACATTATAAAATTGTTTTTAAAGGCAACACTATTTACTATACTTAGTAAAGCCTGTATTACTTAAATACACAAATTGTGGTTGTGTTTAGTTGTCATAGAGGAACCTTCAACCATATACGATATTTTTCTGAGAAACAGAAAGTCGCAATGTGTGAATTCAAGAAAGAAAGATTTGGTTTTTTCCTATACCCCATATATTATATGTTGTACAAAATACATGCCATATTTAGCTTAGAGAGGTGGAAAGATATAATGTACCTCTTTTTGTAAACATGTAGAAGATCTGTAACAATCCCAAAGTTGAGTATGCTTTTTGAAATTTGTTCAAAATAAGTAATTTGTAAGCTTCATTGTACATATATGAAAATATGCTGGAGAAAAACCCCTTGAGTGTTGAGTGTGTACAAATTTGTTTGTTCTAGAACATATTGAAAATGTAGTATGACTCGCATTATAGGAAATTTCACGAATACTATAAAAGTTTTAAAGCTCTGATGATTTCCAGTTTTTTAAAATATGTAAAATATCTCATTTCAATATATGTAATTGAGTGGGAATTGTGTAATAAAAAACCTTATCCTCACAAGAGTCTTTGAAGAGACAAAATAACCCTAAAAATGGAAACAACGTCAGTATAAGGTCATTTTAAAAACTTTAGAAAATGAGAGTGATTTCTATTTATATTTAGCCAAAATTATAAAATTAAATCATAATATTTAAAGATTTAACAATATACTAAATGCATTAAGTATTATATGTCCAAATATCTTTGCAGGCATGAAAGAACATGGGTATATACTCAATGTGTTGAAGCCATTACATATGAAAGTCATCTTCAAAGGCGTAAAAGAACACATACTGGAGAGAAACCCTATGAATGTAATCAGTGTGGTAAAGTCTTTGCATATCAAAGTCATCTTCAAAGCCATAAAAGAACACATACAGGAGAGAAACCCTATGAATGTAATCAGTGTGGTAAAGCCTTTGCACAACAAAGTCATCTTCAAAGGCATAAAAGAACACATACTGGAGAGAAACCTTATGAATGTAATCAGTGTGGTAAAGTCTTTGCATATAAAAGTTCTCTTAAGACACATAAAAGAACACATACAGGAGAGAAACCCTATGACTGTAATCAGTGTGGAAGAGCCTTTGCACTACTCTTTCATCTTCAAATTCATAAAAGAACACATACAAGAGAAAAACCTTATGAATGTAATCAGTGTGGTAAAGGCTTTGCACAACCCAGTACTCTTAAAACCCATAAAAGAACACATACTGGAGAGAAACCCTATGAATGTAATCAGTGTGGTAAAGCCTTTGCATATGAAAGTAATCTCAAGACACATAAAAGAACACATACAGGAGAGAAACCCTATGAATGTAATCAGTGTGGTAAAGCCTTTGCATATGGAAGTAATCTCAAGACACATAAAAGAACACATACAGGAGAGAAGCCCTATGAATGTAATCAGTGTGGTAAAGCCTTTGCACAATGTAGTAGTATTCAAAGGCATAAAAGAACACATATTGGAGAGAAGCCCTATGAATGTAATCAGTGTGGTAAAGCCTTTGCACAGGGAAGTAGTATTCAAAGGCATAAAAGAACACATACTGGAGAGAAACCCTATGAATGTAATCAGTGTGGTAAAGCCTTTGCATATTGAAGTAATCTTGGAAAGCATAATATAATACATAAGGGATGGAAAGCATAATATAATACATACAGGAGAGAAAACCTATTAGTTATTCAGTGTGGCAAAGCATTTGCATATATCAGAATTCTTCTAAATGGTGAGAAATAAATCATACTTCAGTCAATCCAATTAAAATGAGTGTGGTAAAGTCTCACTTTATACAGAAGCAACTTTGTACAATGTTAAATCCTCTTTATATTATAATAGTCTTTAATTACATCAGAAAGATACTGAGGCCATTTCATTTTCATATTTCTAGAATGATATTTAGCCAACAGTATTTTTCTAAAAAAAAAAGATAATGTGTATAATTTCTCTAGCATTATATTATCCATTTTACTTTGTTTGCACAAGCAGACATATGGAATATATATGCATAAATTTATATAGCCCTATGTGGAGGGTAAAAGAGCCAGCCAAAAATCACATCTTTATCCTGAAACTAATGCCAAAAGGGGAAAGCTCTCTTAATAGCCAGAGATACGATTTTTCTATGTCAGCCGGAGCTATAAAACAGGCCCTGTGCATGTCATAATTCTCATAAATTAATAGGTCTAGCTATGAAGCATCATTTCTTCATCAAAATTATACATCATAAAGAGAAATCATCTTTCTGTTTATTTGCAAATATGAATGTGCCCTGTTCATGAAATACATTAATGTGGAAAAAAACACAATGCATATTTCTATGGAGAAAATCGTTATAGTACACAATAAATTACAGACAAATATGAACAAAATTCCAGTGTTTATGGCCTCACAGCAATGCTTAGTGAGATATTCCTATCAGAATTATATATCTTATAGACAGACACCTTGAATGTTTGTTTTTATCTCTTGTATTATGCTTAGGTACCAGATAAGTGTTGAAAGAGACTGGAAATTTAAGTAATATGCTTGTTTTACAAATTGTGAAGAACTTTGAAGTGACAAAGTACATTTTCTTCATGGACTTCCCTGAGACCTGGGTCAGAATATAGTTGACTGAATAATAAATGACTTAGCCAGGGTAATTTACTTGAACATCTTTTTCTCCTTGGTGACTTTCTTTTGATTGCTCATCAAACCTTTAGTAGGAGGAGCCATCTGTATACATTTTATCATTTGGAGTGTGATATGAGCTTCTAGAACCTCAATTGATTTTCTGCACTCTGTGTCTACTGTGTTCCATTTGATATTAATCAGCCAGCTTGCATTTTGAATTGTCATGCCTTTACTACCATTAACAGACTCTATCACTGAAGTACATCCGATATAGTAATAGGCGATGATATTCAGTATTAAAGTAATTTGTTAGCCTGCAATAATAATTTTTCTCTTCTTGAGAATAAGTTATGGGTATATGTTCCCAGCTGTCCTGAAAGTTTCTCTGACAAAACAGGGTGGCCTTCAACTCATAGATCCAACTGGCTTTGGACCGTAAGATTTGGGATGAGAGGTGGATCAACATTTTTAGATCCTTTTTTGTTTTTATACAATTTGGTAATATGCCAAGAATGTAGCTTTTTGTCTATGTCAAGGATATACACTTGAACTGAGCTTGACCCATACCTTGAAAATTAAATTTTGCGAGTTTGTTATGTTTGTTTTGAGCTTTTTAATGAACTTAAGAATTTTACCCACATGGCTATGCAATACATGTGTTAACTGCTTTTAACAGTGTTCAAAAGTTTCTTTCAGAAACTCTAAACTTGGAATAATAGAAAGTTGTGATCATTCACATAAATACTGGCAACTCTGCCCTCCTACATGTAAGAGCAAGAGCAGCAAGAACTCTTTAATATTGAGTCATCTATCCTGCTTTGTTAGTTCTTTATTTTCAATAAGTATATTGCTAATGTTTTCATCTATTTGTAACTTTTTAACCATGTATTGGTTTTTAGTAATATCTTATTAATTTTATAATTTAAATTTGAGCAATTCACATTTTTGGAAGATTAACACAGAACTGGCATCAGTGCATAAATGGGTTCACAATCCACTCAGAGACAGATATGCTTGCCTCTGCTGTCTGAGTGCTCGGGTTATAACCGTGTGCCAATATTACCAGTTTGTCCATTTTAATTACTTTTTGTATTTAGAAATTATTCTTACAGCTTCTCTCATGAATAGCTTGTCTGCCCTGTAGAAGTAGTCTTTACTTCTTTTTCTATGTTCAATAGGCATTTTTGTAAGGTAATATACCATTTAAATGGAACAGAAATAACAGAGGTAAAACAGTTTTTCAAAAAGTGGCATGTTGATTTTATCATATTACTTTAAAGTCATGGGACACATGGGAAACACCAGAAATATAAACATATTGAAAAAGATGTATACCTTCACAGTGTTATCAGTGTCATTCTTTTTGTTGTAGACATTTATGAGATATTATAAAATGCAATTACCTATGGTGATATGCATATTCATTTCAGTTGCACAGACTGGAGACCTACAGGAATCTTACTAAGATAGGAAAGATCACATTTTTCTTCATAATTTAAAATAAGAGGTCAAAAATACTGGATTATTAGTGCTATTATGTAATTTTATGAAGATTAAGAGAAATGAGCTGAATAGAACAGCCAGGTGCAATGTTTGAAAAAGATAGTAACTTAAGTTTTGAAAATATTTCTATAATATAAAATATATTTTCTGGCAGTATATTTTAGGATACATTAGGAAGATTATACTATTGAAGAATGTTGTCAAAGATCTAAAAGTCATAGAGGTAATTTTCATGTAGCAGCTGAGACAAATGTCCCTCTGCAGAAATTGTAATGTGTCCTAAAAGTGTTAGGTATAAGAAGTAATGTAAATAATCACAGCTTAATGTTCATCAGTAATTGTTAAATTTTGAGAAAGCCATATAGCTCACTTTCATGTAGGTGAATTGCAAGGCATAGTTTTGAGAAAGTAGTAAAGTAGTAATGCCTTAGCAGATATCACCATTTGAATAGCCCCATGGGAGCTGTGCTGGCAAATTGTCATTCAATTGTTACCTTATTATTCCCTTTAAATATATATATATATATATATATATTGACAACATGATAACTATGTCTCCCAAACCTTCCAATAAGGAAAAACTTTATAGTAAGGGTTGCTTTTTGTATATAGATGTTATGATTGTGGTTTCTTCAGTGAGAGGCGCAGTTACAGTCAAGAGTCAAGGGGCAGTTTTGTAGAAACCTCAATACCTATACTGCATATCTAACAATAACAGACATTAAAATTGTGACAATTCTATGAAAAAATGTTTTACTTTTATTTGTCTATTACTAGGCATATCATATCTTTCTCTGAATGGAAGCCATATGAGTATAGAATATGAAAAGATGTAACGTACTTGTCTGTTGACAACAAATAGGAGATATGTAGCAGTTCCTGTGTTAAGATTTGTTGAATTCAAGTATGCAAGTCATTGGTTTTCCAGCTTTATTGTTAATATAGCAACAAATTCACAGTCCAGAAGAGCTCTGTGAGTACTAGGACTGGGTAAATACTTCTGTTTATCCTAATTTACTTATCAAATGTAGTAAAACTCACATTATAGAAACTATAAATATAAGAAAGGTGGTTAAATGATGAATTTCACCAGTTCTTTTCAATTATGTACAAAATCTCCTAAAGAAAAAATCTTACTATTCCAGGTATTTTCAAAGATGTAACAAAACCCTTAATGAAGAAGACCATGACTATAAAGACAGTGTTAATATTTTATGTTCTAATTACTTTAAACAATTGTACCAAATTGTTAACCTAATTTGTACAGATATAAAGATTCAACTGGGTATTTGATGTAAAGTCTTTACATGAGTTTAATATGTTTGCAGGCATGAATAGTGTCAGCTTGAAGAGAAACCTTCCATATGTACTCAATCTTTTATGGCATTTGCATATGACAGTCCATCTCAAAGGCATTAAAGAATATATACTGTAATGAAACTGAATACAGTCTGTGGGAATGCCTTTGCTTGACACTGTACTCTTTAAGAGAATCTCTTCAGTATCAAGAACTGGAGAGAAAATCTCTAAATGCAGTCAGTGGAGTAAAGCTTTACATATCATTGTGATCTTAAAATGCATAAAATAACCTGGAAAAAATCCTGTCAATGTAATCAGTGTGTCTCAGCCTTTGTACATATCAGTAATTCTTTGAAATCATAAGAAAATATATTATACTGAAGTGAAACCGTATAAATATACTCAGTGTAATAAAATTTTGAACTTTATACAGGAGTAAATCTTTTTAAGTGAAATCAATTTTTAAACCTTTGCATATTAAAAATACCTTTAGTACCTACAAAAATACCAAAGACTATTTATTATAAAGTATTAGGTATGGTTTTTAGCCAGCACAGTTACAATTAGTCATATAACAATATTCTATGCAAAATAGATATCAACATTCTGTTTAAATATTATTGTTTCTATTTTTATATTGTTTGTACCAATAAACTAATGAAAGAATGAATGTGATGCTATATAGGGTAAAAGAGCCAGTCAAAGAAACAAATCACGACAATGAAATTAGAGTCAAGTAGTTAATCAGAGCCCAGCCCATTAAAATAAAAACACTTTCACCATGAAACCAAAGCTAAAGAAACATAATCCAGGCTTGACTACCTGAGGAAAAAAAACCCCACTAGTTCCTGAGTGTGAAATTCAGAGATTCTAAATGTTGTAAAAACACTAATATTTGTTACAAATATTTATGGTGTGTGTGCATGCAATGTGATTGTGTATTTGTAGCCCATGGCTGATATGTGTAATTAAAATAGTTTGTGCTGTCTCCTTTTATAAATCAAAGTCAGATTTCAGCCTTGCACAACACAGATCTTTCCCACTGAGTTGTCTCACTGGTGCTTAAACGGGATTAGAAGAATTATTACCACAGTAAACTATTTTCTTCTTTTCAGATTGTAAACATAATTTCATAGAAGAATAGAGAAAGATGTTATAGTGAATTTCCCTGGTCCCAGACGGCTAGAGGTCCAGACCTACAGACGTGCAGACCCAGACCCCTTAGCTGCCTCCAGCTGCTCAGCCCCAATAATGACTCAGACACTTCTATTAACTTCATGCTGCTTGGCCTATGACTGAGGCATATTGCTAACTTCCTCTTGAATCTTATATCATTTCTAGTAATCTTTCTGCCATGGGGCCCCTGGCTCACCTGTGTTCCTTGCATGTTGCTCCTTTGGGCAGCTGGCTTAGTCTGTCCCTGACCCAGCCCTTCCTTTCTTACCTATTCTGATTCCTCTGCCTACTTTTTCTATGGTGCCTGTCAAGGGCCAAAACAGCTCCTTTATTTAAAGATCGAGATTCACAGCATACAGAAAGGCATTCCCACATCAGAAAGAGATTGCAGTTTGAAGAATAAATTCTCTTTGAATATGGAAATATTTGTACTATCATACCTTAAAATAGATTTATGAAATAATTTTATATAATTTTTATGAAAATCTGCACATCCTAATTTGTATGCAGTAATGGTCACACAGGTCATTGTCTGGGTTATAAAAAGGTCAGGCCTAATTAACAAAGGTCTAATCTCAGAACAAATTTTATATGTGGAATCAAAGGTTACTCTGAAGTATGAGATGATGTCTCCTCTGTATCTTGGTTCTGACTGCAAAGCTGGATAATAGACTGAGTGGTGACCTTACATGTGATGTCATCTCAAGGTCCATCATGTCATATTTCAGGGGGTCACGACCGCTGGTGACCTCTCAAAAAATAACATAAGATGTCAAAAGAAAGAAAACCATGCGTTGCTCCAGAGGTCAGGGGTTCAGTGAGGTAGATGAAGAGGGTCAGGGTCTGAACCAGATAATTCTCACTCAAAGACTTTAATTTGATTCCCACAAACTGGAAGAGGATGGACACGTGTCACCCAAGGTACCTGACGTAAATAAAAGCCATTTCATTGAAAATATCTTAGAACATATAAGATAGACAGGAGTCTTCAACCACTTCATAGACCTGGAGAATATGGCATTTAATGTTTTGTTATTCAGAATTCGGCCATGAGAGGCATGACAACTCCTGGTATCACTGTTTTTTTTTTTTCCCCAAGATGGTCTTCAGCTTTAAGGACACTCCACTAAGAGTTTTTCTTCTGCAACATACAGTGGCTTATTGGGCAAAGAACTGCCCTTACCTCATCCACTGTCAGCAGCCATGCTACCAAAGCCTGATGAGCAGGATGAAGGATAGAGACTGCCAAAACCTGCCTGGACAGGATAAGATGGTTTCTCCAGAAATGCCCTGCTTCTGAAGAGATCTCTCAGATATCATAGGCCTGTAGCCAGAAGGATGGATGCTCCTACTGCATGGAAAAGTCATGAGTGACTCCAGGTAGCTGACTGTCACTGTCATCTCCTAAACTTTGGAAGCTACTCTCTTGTGCTTCCAACCTTCAGGTAACACATTTTCCTTCTCAGGTCTTGATGATGTTGAAGACTTAGACAGTTAAGATTACTGGCATCTTTTCCTAGCAAAGAAAAATCAGGTATTGAATTGTTATTAATCAAGATAAACAGCTTTGAAATAATTCCTGTACCTCTCCACTTTCGAATACTCTAGACATGTAGGATGTACCTTACATTTCTTTTTTACCTGTAGTTTTTTATGTTTTGCCTTTTCCTATCCCAGACATTCACTTCTAATGATTCTTATCGTGTATAGTCTTATACTTAGTTTAGAACTTTCTTAGTTAGATAAAGTGGAGATATGTAGTTAGTCGGATTCAGGTGTTAGCTGGCAAAGCTTAACACTGGCAAAGCTTGGAGGGAATTGATGCAACCTAAAAGAAAGAAGTTAGTTGCAGTCCAGAAAACTGAAAGAGTGGAAGATCTAATAATGAGCACTTGTCATCAGACATGAAGATGCAGAGTTTAGAATTTTCTCAGATGGTTTTCTATCTTTGACTCAATATTTTTCATTCTGCTCATTTTCCTTCCTTTTCAAGGTAATGTAAATCCTGTGCCTTTGTATGTTGGAAGAATATTAGCTATGTGGGTTTTGTTATTGATCTAAATTATTTGAAGTTGGAAGACCCAGCATAAATCTGGATATTTTTGGGAGATATATTCACTTTAAATCTAGAACATGCATTCTCCTATATTCTAGACTGTGTGCTCTCTCTGTTGTATCACTGTTACTAGAACCTCTAAATTTGGGATTGTGACACATACTGAAGCCGAATTGAGACATCTCTCCTCATGGACTCAAAAACTACTGGTTTCTTTAATGATCTGTTGAGAAACAGTCATAGTTGGAATATGTGGAATATGGCATGTATACTACACAAATAAATACCCTTCACACAAACACAGACATACACATAAACACACATACACAAATGCCTTGGAGAGTCAGAATGGTGATGGAAGGATCAGTGTATGGTATCTGGCAATATGTGTGTATAGTCTGTGAGTATACTAGGAAAAAGAGTATGATGATTGATCAAGCCAACAGATTTTATTGATCAACATAGAAGATGGTTCAAATGTACTGTGACAAGAGATGTATATGCAACAGTGATTGAAGTGGGATTTCAATTAATTTTATTAAATAAAAACTCAGATAGGTATTGAGGATGAAATTTTAAAATTAGAAAAGCAGAGCAACCAGCCACCAGAGAATTCTTTTATCTACAAATCCTGAAACTTAATGGGGACACTTGATTCTGTCTCTACTTGTCTTATATTTTTGTCTCTATCTCTCTAGTGCTAGGATTAAAATTATGAAGCACCACTGTCTGGACTCAGTCTCAGTTTTCCCACTGGAAACTGAACAAGTCACTGGAATTAAAGGTTCAATGTAGTCTATATGGAAAAGTAAGTTCTTAAATCTTAGATTTTGTTTATTTCATGCATGGTGGGCAAATCTGTCGAAAATTAAAGTTTTTAAATGGAAAATGTAGGGTTTTTTATCTACTTAGAACCATTAAACAATGAAGAATTAATTTTTAAAATTATTTCACATGGAAGAGTTGTTTTTTTTTTTTTTTAATCTTAGGACTAACGATCAGTTATGATCAATTATAAGATGTTCTAGAATGGTGGGGCAATTAAAAGTGAAAATTTTAAAACAGTTTTTACATGAAAACTCTTTCTTTTCTACAAAATGTACTGATTAAAAAGTAAAATTTTAATATCTCTTAAGTATAAAATTTGATTTTTATTGTATCTCTGGGACATTTGAAACAATGAAAAGTAAGGTTTTTTGTTCAAATGAAGAGATGTTTTTATTTTCATGTAGGAGAAAAAAATGCAAAATTAAACTATTTTCAAATGGAATATCTGGTTTCAGGTAGTTCCAAGTTCCTCCCCTGAGAATCAAGGCTGAATAAGATGTTCCTCTGCAGGGAATGGGCTCTAAGAAGCCATTCATGCACCAGGAATATAATCTGGTTGCACTGCAAGAGGCTCCACTAACTGCCCATGCTATAAGACTGTCATTGACATTCGGAGGGTTTACTTTCTTTCCATGAAAATTGCTCAGTGGTTATTTCAGAGTCAGTGAACTCCGAAAGTTCTGCCCAGAGAACAACCCTCAGACAGGTCACCTGAGTCTGAAATGCAAATGTAAGGTTTATTGAGTGCATAATACAAGCCAGGCAGGGAACTCATCCATGCACTCAGTAAAACAGGGCTAGGAGGAGTTCACACACTTGTTACTGTCTGGATTAAAGAAGAAGACCCCAGACCCAGACTTCTTGCAAGATAAAAAGAAAATGTTTAACTGATACACTCATAAGCAGGCTCAAGGCACTGTGGTAGCCAAGAGCCCTGAATGCTTTCAGGGTAGAGATTTATGTAGCACTCTGGATAGGGGAAGGGTATATATGTAGGCTTGTGAGATAGGTGGGTTGCAAAGGAATGTTTGCAGTTATCTGGGGTGGTCCTGCCTGAGCAATTATATGTGGAGATGAGATGTAAGTTCAGATGGTCAGGCACATCCCAAGAGAAAGTCAGGAAGCACGTCCAGTGGGCAGCTAGGTAAGCAACCATAAACCATGTGAAAAAAGTTTTATCTGAGAGTTCCGAGAGAGCCTGAGTCTTGAGCAAACAGCCATCTGATCAATTATCAGTCACACAGGGAGTCAGAGAGACTGAGTCTTGAGCAAACAGCCATCTGATCAATTGCCTGTCACACAGGGAGTTTCAATTGTCCATCACACAAGGACCAAAACTCTGTCAGCCTTGGCTACTTTTGGGGACCTCAGGAAGGGGGAAAAGAGGGGGATTGGAAAATTCAGCTGGGAAACAGTCAAATAGGTTTTTTATATTATTTCACCCTTTGAGCATAATTTAAACACATGTCCTTATAGCAACACACAGGTAGAGAGGGCTGGATACAGAGTACAGTTGTTCAATGAAGCCACTTCTTTGGCCAGGGTCTGAGCCCAGGCCCTGCTCTAACTGATGGCTCATCTCTGTCTTTGTCAATGTCCAAGTCATGGTCTCGAGTACAGGGAAAATGGAGACAAATGGCAATAAGCCATGAGCACCTGATATCTGCAGTCTACCTTGGGTCTGCTGCCTACTCATCAGACTCCATCTTGTAGATGTAGACATGAGGACGGTTGCTTGTCCAATGGCATGTGACTTAAAGTGAAAACCAGCTCTATTTGCCTCTAAAGTCTCCACACAGTCCTGTTTGAAAGAGGCCATAACTTCCCTAAGAGAGAAGGGCCCAGAGAGACAGGGGAGGTGAGAGGGAGGAGGGGACTGGTGGGGATGGTTACAGAAAGCTCTGCTTCCCGTTAGAGGCAAGGGATACAACATGTAAATGATGTGTTTAGCAACCCAAATATTGGCATCAACTTTACATGTGCATGAAAATGCTACTCTGAGGAAATCACTGTAAGAACAGAGACAGGGTGAAATGGAAAGCACCCAGTCAACAGATGTAAGCACACTTTGTGTTTGGATCAGTAACATACTCATATGGGCTGCCCTGTTATCTACATACATGTGTAACCTGAGCATGGTGCCTGCCCCATCAGGAGATCCTTCTCTTACTACTCTCCACTCTGACAGGGTGGGGAGTGTGTGGTCAGGAATAAGGTTTATTGAGTACACAATACAAGCCATGCAGGGAACTCATCCACACACTCTGTAAAACACGGCTAGAAGGAGTTCTCACCCTTGTTACTGGCTAGATTAAAGAAGAAGACCCCAGACCCAGATTTCTTGCAAGATAGAAAGAAAAAGTTTAACTGATACACTTCATGAGAGGACTCAAGGCACGGTGGCAGCCAAGAGCCCTGAATGCTTTCAGGGTAGAGTTCTTATGCAGCACTCTGGGTAGGGGAGGGGGCATACACCTAGGCTTCTGAGATAGGGGGGTTGCAAAGGAATGTTTGCAATTATCTCGGGTGGTCCTGCCCAAGCAATTCTGTGTGGAGATGAGATGTGGATAGAATAAATTTCATTCTTCCTCCCTGCTTGGCCTTCAAGCCCAAACACCAAACAAAAAAGAAAGAAAAGAATTAACAACTAGGCAGTTGTGATTTGGAGCATGTCAGGGATGGAGAACAAGGGATTTAGTGTCACAGGCAGAGACAATGTTTGGGGATGTACTGAGAATGAAGTGTTAGGACTAGAGGTGTCTGTCTTCCTTTAGCCTGCCCCTGGGCACATCACTGAACCCTATGGAAGAGAAGCTCAGGAGACTTTGTGGAGACCTCAACTCAAACCTCTCTGGGTTGAGAGACTGTCAGCAATAAAGGGGCCTGGCTAGAGGAGGATATTGGAAAGGGTTTGTTAAAGTGAGGATTCAGGTACAGTGATGGAGGGGGGTAGAGCAGGAGGGACAAGGAGGCTTAGGGGAGGGCAGGATATGGAGGGCAGTGAGGCAGTGAGGGGTAAAGGATGCAGTATGCAGAGGTTCTACAAGGAACCAGACATAGGCCTAAGTCATCACATCCTTCACTGGGCTCTCTTGAAGCTGGATTGGCAGTTCAGAAATCCACACTGTTATGATGACCAGTGGCCTTGACAGCCTAGGGAGTATCTTCCCAAAGCAGGTTCAGGGAGCATCAAGTATGGAGAATGTCTAAGACATCCTTCTCCATACACAGAAGCTCGGCACTGCTAAATTCTTGGGTTTCTGAGATAAAGGGATCCACCCCCCAACATACACACACACACACACACACACACACACACACACACACACACACAGACGAGTGTAGGGGGAGAAAACAGGGAGAGAGAGAGAGAGAGCTACCCAGAAAATTTCAAGCAATAAAAAATGATTAAAAGTATTTTGTTAAAAAAAGGTTTTTTTCTTTGCATAGGAGTAAAAATGAAAAATTAAACTATTTTTAAATGAAATAAGTGGGTTTTGGGGGCTGGATGATGGGAAATTAAAACATCAGAAATTTTAAGACTGAATTTTTTTTTTATTTTCAAAAATACTCTGGTGTACAATTTCTAATTTCCATGTTTTTAAGTGAACAAGTCCAGTTTTACTAGGTTTTTGGAGGGGGGTGGTAACTAAAAGTATGAGTGTTTTTACATAGAAATGGTTTTTATTTCTTATTTTTACTCAAAAAATATTTCATAATTGAAATAAAACAATTTAAATGATGATTCCCTATGGTTATAGTTTTAATGATGTCAGTGGTCCTGGGTGTGGAGTCTCCCTGTAGAAGGTCCCCAGGTGAAGGGAAGGGTCAGGGGTGTTGATGGAAACCAGCCAGAGCTTCTGGAGGCACGTGGAGCTTCATCACAGACTGGAATAGGGGAAAGTCTCTACTTGTAATGTATATTTCTTTATTTTGTGGCATCATGTGGCTGCTCTCGTTACACAGACCCATCCATTCTCTCCTCTGACTCTCCCTTCTACCCCCCACACCACAAAGGACTCCAATGGCTGGAGGCCACTCACACTCTATTTAGAAGAACTTTATGTCTCTCTCTATATATCCACCAGTACAGGTTCTACAGCTTCTTCTGGGAGTAAGGGGGGTGGGACACTTCTAGCCCAGGCCATTGTGGGATACTGAACTCCTTTTCTTCTTTTTAACATTATTTATTATGTTATAATGTTCTGTCTACCATGTACCCCTGCATGCCAGAAGAGGACATCAGATCTCATTACAGATGGCTGTGAGCCACCATGTGGTTGCAGGGAACTGAACTCAGGTCTTCTGGAAGACCAGCCAATGCTCTTAACCTCTGAGCTGTCTCTCCAGCCCACTGGACTCCTTTTCAAACCTGCCCCTGCTCAGTGGCACTGTACATATTTTAAAGGCATAGTCAATCTGTTTCATGTATTAACATTTTTGCCATACAATATAACTTAACAAATATTTCCCTTCTAAAAACTTTTAATTTTCTCTCCTGTGTTCCTTACATGTTGCTCCTTGTGCAGCTTTCTCGATCTGCCTGACTCTACCCTGCTTTTCCTACTATGTTCTGATTTCTCCTCCTGCTTCTTCTATGGTGCCTGTCATGGCCCAAAACAGCTCCTTTCTTTAAAGATTGATATTCACAGCATACAGAAAGGTATTCCCACATCAATAGTGTGTATTTCTCTTCTTTAGGATTTTCTTCTGTGGTGTTATCAATTGTTTGTGTTTTCCATGGTGTATCTGGTTTACTGAAGTTGGAGTTTTCCTCTAGTGCTTTGTGTAGGGCTGGTTTGTGGATAAGCATTGTTTAAATCTATGTTTTTTTCCATGAAATATCTTGTTAACTCCACTTTTAATGATTGACAGCTTTGCTGGTTAAAGTAATCTGAGTTGGCAGCCATTCTCATTTAGTGTCTGTAGAATTTCCCACTATTTCCTTCTTGCTTTTTTATTTCCATTGTATAGTCTGGTGTTATTCTGATTGGTCTCCACTTAAACAGTATTTGGCAATTTTCCTGTGCTGTTGTTAGTTTTGTTCTTTGATCTGTATGTTTAGTGGGTTGATTATTATGTGGTGAGCAGATTATTTTGGGGAGGAAGGTCTAGTCTATTTGATGTTCTGTAAGTTTCTTATATCTTTATAGATATTTCATCTTTAGGTTGGGAAAGTTTTTTCTAATATTTTGTTGAATATGTTTCCTGTGCCTTTGAACAGGTGTTCTTCACCTTCTTTGATTCCAATTATTCTCATGTTTTGTCATTTTATGGGTTCCCAGATTTCCTGTATATTTTGTGTTATGACTTGTTGGTTCATGTGTTTTCTTTAACTCATGTTTCTATTTCCACTGTTGAATCTTCCACTCCTGAGATTCTCTCTTCCATCTCCTAAATTCTCTTGTTCTATCTGGTTTCTGCTCATTTCTTCAGGTTTTCTATTTCCAGCCTAGTCCATTTAGAAGTGATTGGAGTGTGCACCAGTATCTTGATTAAAGTCCCAGAAACATTAAATTCTTAAGGGTAATAAGCTTTCCACAGTTTAAAAGCCACGAATGTTACCATACTGTCTTCAAATTCCACATAAACCAGCATTGCCTGTTAGCAATAACTATTTCAAGTACTAAAGCTGGTAGACTGCTACGGAAATCAACTCAGCTTACAGACTCACTCCTCTCTGTAGGCAAATCTAAAGATTAAATTGAATAATTATATAGTCAATTCAGAATCACAAAGGAAATTGAGAAATAAAAATTATTCATATTTTATAGAACACTAGCTCTCATATTTTTTGGCATTTTCACATATGGGAATTTAAGTAGGTTATGCATAATTATTCAAAATACTACAGGTATGAGTTTAAGAAGCTCTGAAGACAATGACTATAGCAGAAGTTCCCTTTATAAGAAGTTTGGTTTGCAATTTCACTGTATCTGTCAAAGGTTGAAATATGAAAATTTGTGAACTAAAAGGTTTAATGACTGGAACTAATAATCCAAATGTTTATAACATTACATGTAAAGTGCTGCTTTTTTCCACTGTTTTAATTACTTAAAATTAATAAATAGCTTAGATGTTAAAAAGAAGAGGTGATATTACTTGAAGTGACTTTATATCTAAAATATGACTGACTTTACTATTGAAAACATGCTGAAAATACACACACTATCTGCTAGAAAGCAAGGAAATATGACAAATACTTCACATGATACATCCATTAATATTAAATTCTGCACAAATTAAATATATTTCATTGCATGTATACATATGTGCTAGTATGGGTGTAATTGCAGAACATGTGGAAAAACGAGTTCTTTTTGTTTCAGAAAATTAAGAAAATATGTAAAACATGAGGATTCATAATACTTACACCAGGAGTGTTATTCAAATATCCTGCCCAGAAAAATTAAGTTCATCCAATTGAAATGTGTACAGCATTCTTTCTAGCTTGTATTATTCATTTCAATTCAACACTATTGGACTCCAAATTTGCTATACATAAATTTATTTCAATAACTTCTTAGTTCATGTCATTAAATGTAGTATTACCACTCAAAAAGGAACATTCTCTGAGGAATATTACTGTGCCCTTCAGTGAAAATATGGAAAGCAATGACCTGTAGATGATGGTGTTCTCATTTCCATTGCAGAAGGTATGAGTGAAGTTCAAACTCCATCTCCTTGCCAGATAAACTTCAATAAAAGTTACCTATGCTGTTCAAACTCATGGAATGTGCTCTCTGGATGGAGGCAGTGGCTCTACTACTTGAGAAGAGACACCCATTAGAAAAGCTTTCAATTTTTATTGGATAGTGTTACACCAAGAACACTCATTCTTCTTTGTCAGGTCAGATTTGAGCCTTTTGATCACAGAAGCTGATAATATTGAAGCACAAATAAAATCATAGTGGAGGAGAAACATAAAGGATTACACGCATGAAAAGGGGACATCATGGATAACTTACTCCTATTATACTAAAAATATTGCTATACCCATATAGTAGTGTCCTAATACACAGACACCATCCAAGTTTCCTAAAAGTGAATAGATAGCCAATGCAAAACAATATCATGAATAAATGAAGTATGTTTTTCTCTTTTTCTAAAATGTTTAATGATTTAAAATATTTTTTAAATGAAACAGGGAAAGTTAGAGACACACTGAGAGAAACATAAAGGATTAGATGGATGTAATGGGGAGAGACAGGAAGAACAATGCTAAATCAAGTCATCTGGATAGACGTGTGAGGACAAAAAAAATGAAAAGTTGTTAACAGGTAAATAATTGTTAAATTATATTGTACGGCAAAAATGTTAATACATGAAACAGATTGAGTATGCCTTTAAATTTTTTCAGTTATGAGATAGATATTAACAACTCTGTTCCTTTAAGACTACATGTCTTGAGTCTGGTTCACAGCTCATAATGAAATACTTGTCTCTGGTAGCTATGGAAACAGAAGAATTTTCAAATTCATCCCTTCCCTTAGGCAATCTAGAGCATTTGTGCATCAAAAAAGAAGGAAAAGAGGCAAGTATTTTACATTTTATGCATAGTGTGTTTTTATAGGTGTCAATTTGATGAGATATAGAGTTCAATGAGTCCACAGATATATGCTTCAGTGGTTTCTTGACACCATTTCCATGTGAGTAAACCCTGTCAAGTATAGTAAGAGCTGGATATTAATGAGTGTCTATAAAAGTTATAAAGCAAGGAATCTCCTATGAGCCTGTTTAGTGAATTAGATTCCCTATGCTGGTGTGGTATTATATTGAAGATGGGGGCAATGAATATGTAGACCTCATTGGAGGGACAGGAAGATAACAATATGCAAATACCTCTGAAGTGTATAAATGAGGCTCCAACCCAGTAGAACAGAAGAGAAGAATTGAGAGGTTTGTGTGAACCACGACTTTGTTATACAGACACTTTTGAGCTGAATTTTATAACTGAATTTCTTTTTCACAAGGTGTTTGGCCTCTGTGTCACTTCTTCCCTTGTTATCATTGCTTGTAATATCGAAGATATTTATGATCTTAGCATCTTAAAAATGGATCTCCTCGCACTTGTAATGAAGATGAATTATCAACAGGCTCCAATCTGACCTGATAGAGAAGAGTGCTCTTGGTCTAACACATTCCACTAATAACTGAAAACTTTTCTAATGGGTGTCACTTCTCTAGTAGTCGAGCCCTTGCTTCTACCCAGAAAGCACATTTCATGAGTTTGAGGAGCATAGGTAACTTTTGTTGAAGTTTACCTGGCAAGGAGATGCAGTTTGAACTTCACCTAAACCTTCTGGAGAAGGAACAAAGGTAAGACTGGGCAGAACAGTAAGAGTAACAACAGACTATACAATCGAAATCATAAAAGCAAGAAGGAACTGGTGAGTTATTCTACTGACACAAATGAGCATGACTGCCAACTTCAATTATTATAACCTGCAAAGGATTCAATCACTAAACATGGAGTAAACAATATAATATCTGAAAAAGGATCGCAGATCTAAACAGTAATTATCCACACAGCAAGCAATACAGAAAGATTTAGAGAAAAAACTCCAACTTTATTAAACCAAATACACCAAGGAAACCACGAACAATTGATAACACCACAGAAGAAAATCCTAAAGAAGATAATTGCACGCAATCTACCACCAAAAATTACAGTAAATAACAATGCAATCACCAGGCATTAATATCCTGAAATATCAATGGACTCAATTCACCCTTCTATCCTTTCATGTCTGTGTTATATCTGGTTTGGTTCTTTAGACTGAGATCATTGAATCTATCATAATTAAATTAATTTACTTCTTATTATCTAGAGGCAATGATAATCATTTGGGGTCTTTGAGAAAAGAGAGTTTTGTTAAAATCCTGAATGAAGTAAAATGCAAGGCTGCATCATTGGCAGCCATGCTCATTTAGTGTCTGTAGAATTTCTCACTATTTCCTTCTTGCTTTTATTATTTCCATTGTATAGTCTGGTATTATTCTGATTGGTCTGCACTTATACACTATTTGGCATTTTTCCTGTACTGTTGTTAGTTTTGTTCTTTGATCTGTATGTTTATGTTTAGTGGGTTGATTATTATGTGGTGAGCAGATTATTTTGGGGAGGAAGGTCTAGTCTATTTGATGTTCTGTAAGTTTCTTATATCTTTATATATATTTCATCTTTAGGTTGGGAAAGGTTTTTTCCTAAGATTTTGTTGAATATGTTTCCTGTGCCTTTGGGCAGGTGTTCTTCACCTTCTTTGATTCCAATTATTCTCAGGTTTGGTCATTTTATTGGTTCCCAGATTTCCTGTATATTTTGTGTTATGACCCTGTCAAGTATAGTAAGAGCTGGGGCTTCCTGTGTGTCTATGAATGTAATAAAGCAAGGAATCTCCTATAAGCCTGTTTAGTGAATTAGATTCCCCTTGTTGCTATTATTCCATATTGAAGATGGGGGCAATGAATATGTAGACCTCATTGGAGGGACAGGAATATAACAATATGCACATACTTATAAAGTGTATAAATGAGGCTCCAACCAAGCAAAACAGAAGAGAAGAATTGAGAGGTTTGTGAACCAAGACTGTTACTCAGACACTATTTGTCCTGAACTATCTAACTGAATTTCTTTTACTGAAGGTGTTTTACGTCTGTGTCACTTCTTGACTGGCTACTATTTCCTGTTATTTGGAAGATATTTATGATCTTGGCATCTTAAAAATCGATCTTCTCACACTTGTTAAATAAGGCTAAAAGCTGAAAATGAATTATATTGAGCGTTTCAAATGGAATCTTTCTGAAACACACACATTTCTTGTGTGGGATTCAGACAAGTGAGAACTAGATCAAGCCAGGTTAGCTCATCTGCCTTGCACAACAGCATCCTGCACTCTGTTCCATATGTGCTTTATTATTTTCTGCTCCTGTGATCAACAGGCTCAAGTCTCAACTGTCAAAGAAGATAGAGTGCTCTTGGTGTAAGACAATGCACTAATAATTTAAAACTTTTCGTATGGGTGTCACTTCCCAAGTCGTTGAGCCACTGCTTACACCAAGAAAGCACATTTCATGAGTTTGAGTAGCATAGGTAACTTTTGTAGAAGTTTTCCAAGCAAGGAGATGCAGTTTGAACCCAATTATTATTATAAAAACACAAATCAGAACATAGCCAGACATAGATACAAAGTTTTCTCATTGTATAAAAATTTCTAAGAAAAAGAAAATTATTAGCTATATTGTAGTGTGAAGAAGACGAGGGGTCTAACTATCAATATAAAATGGCTGCATGCACTAAGAACTGCAACAGTGATGTTTCCAGAAGATATACTAACACAATATTGCCATAGATGTAAAAAGAATACCCTGTCAATTTTGATTGGATTTCAGATTCACTCCCAATAAAAGCTTTGTACAACTTCAGCTAGGGGCTCTCTTTTCCTGCCTGTTCCTTAAAAGTCCTATATCAGCTCTGGGCCTTTCATTTTTCACCCTAGCAGAAGAATCTTTCCTCCAAAATGAATTTATTAAATGAGTTTTGGTTGCAAACATTCATTCACTAGAGCAGATCAGAAACTGCCTAGGGAAGTTGAGCAAGAGGCACTAGACACCTCTGCAGGGAATCTCCTAAAGCACCACAGCAGACTGCTACATTTCTGCAGTGAAATTTGAACCCTTTACTCTGAAAGTTCATTAGATATAAGAAGTCTCTCCAGTGGCTGGCTCTTTTATGTATCTTTCAACATTTACCCTGATGTCTGGTTCCAGGATTCTATGGTTAATACCAATTATAATGTGTGCTACTGAAGTCAGCTTTCAAATATTGTAAGACTTGCCAGATATTTTTTCCCAACTTGAGGAAAACAGTTAAAATTATAATCCTTCTCTCCAAATAAGAAGTAGGTAAAGTATCATGTCTTTCAGTACATCCAGGCCTTCAAAAGTAATCCTTCACTGTTCACACAGGATGAAACACTACATGGCAGTGGTGTTGGGACCTTCCACAGTGTGGGCCAATCTAGTTCCATTTTCATCTGCAGATTTGGAATTTCAGCTTCTACAGTGTCACTAATCAGTGATTCACAATACTGGCTGGTTTCTTTCTGCTGTGTTCTTCTTTTTTATGTAGGGTGCCACTCCAAGGAGGACAGTCATGCAGATGATATAGTAAAGAACTCCTTCTGTGCAGTCTATGACTTAGAAAAGGTGGAGAGATCTCCAGGAGAGGCATGCACTGATACATAGTTGACTACATCCTAGAAATAAATGCAATGAAGACTATGTCTGGTTGGCTATATTTCCTCTGTCCTTTCTTCCCAGGTGTTGGATTTCAGTACCTGTTTATTAACCCTTTATCTCATCTTTCCTTGTAATTTTTACATACCTCTGGAATTGTCAGAGAGTAAAGCTGTGAATGACACCAATGTGAATGTGCAAAGGTCCAGGCACTGCAGAAAATCATTCTCGTACTGAAAAGATTTTGATGTAATTTTTGGAGATAACCTGAGAAGCATAGTAAGCTCCATGCACTAGAGACATGAATGTCTTTCAGGAAGTTCTATGGAGTAACATCAAGGAAGGTCCAAGCATGCACATGCAGTGTTGTGCCTTTGCTAGAACAGGAATTCTTATCAAATTTGCAATCCAGGCTGTACCAGTCTATTCAAAGTTACATTGTTTAAATAGCTAATCCTTGGAAGCAGTTGCAGCATTCATCAAAGGGACTTGAATCAAATCAATACTTCCAGATGAGCAGAAATGGGACATGCCTTTAATTGAAGTATCCTACATGTTGCCTGCGGCCACACATTATCAAAATATTTTTCCTATTTATACTCATTTTGCTAGTTCATTTCAAATTGACATAAAACTGGTCACCAAAACCAAAGTAGTAAATAATACGTTAAGACAAGTACTGTGAATTTTGCTGTTGTTTTCCCAAAGTGTATAAAATTGTGTTTAAGTTTTGTTAAGTTTCTATGATAGCACTTTATCCTCTAATTTAGAAGTGTATTACAGAGCCTAGGAGATGGCTTAGGAGCTTAAACCACTGGCCCCTGAACCTAAAGCCCAGAGTTTCATTCCTAGAACCCACATAATAGAAGAGGAGAAACTTTTCCTGAGAGTTTTCCTTTGACCTCCACACTCACAGGGCCTTAGCAAAGTGTGCATGAACATGAAGAGAATAAATAATGCATGAATATAAGGTCTGCTACAGCTAAAAACTATTGATGATGATAGGTGTCGTAGCTCATGCTTGTAACTGCAGCACACACAGGAGGGAACTAACCTAGACTACATAGTGAGTTCTAAGACAGCCTGGGTTACATAGAAAGACACTGACCCAAGAAAAAATGTTGGGAACCACTGAGATCCATATATCTGTGTTTTTGTATTTAGGAGACAGGGACAGTAAGAGGCTAAGATTGAGGTCAATATGTGCTACAAGTATAACTGACCTTAAATGGACTATCATAGCCTTCACTATAGTGAATCTTTTTGTTGGGGGTATAGTCTTATTTTGTTTTCATATCTGCTGTTTGATGCAGAGGTGGCTATATGTTGGAGTTCTATGGCAGCTACTTCAAATAACTCAACAATTAATATTCCTATGTCCAGTCTAGGACCTAGCCAGAGGGGCACAACATGTGCCACCCAACCCCACTCAGGGCTATACAAATCGCAGGCCATCAGGGAAGACTTCTACAGACAGGCATCTACAATAATACCTTACTTTACTAATGCAATGTAAAATTCACAAGCCTGCTTTAAAAAAAAACCCATTACACTGATACTCCTGGGCCACACTGAGATACAGAATTTGCCAGATCTGATTAGGACAGGAGCTCAGATTGAACTCCCCTCCCAAAAAATATGCCTGTTAAATAATTACAAACACAGACAAAGTAGATTAGATCAAAGCAGATTAGAACTTGCATTTAAAAAATAAAATTTAAAATTTAATGAGTTAGCATCTTCCCCCTACACCATCCCCACCCCCACTCAATAAATAACAAAAAAAAAACCAACCTTGTTCATCCAAAAAATGTGGAAATTTAAATCTCACACCAGATTCTCCTCCTGAAAATAAAGTGTTTTCCATTCTAAATCTTATGAAATTTTAATTTCCCATAGTCCAAAAGGCCCAAATAGCTTTTTATTAAAAAAATTCTGATAGCTAAATTCCTTGTATTTTCTCCCATGTGAAGATAAAAACACCTCATCTTTTGGACAAAACAAAAAAACAAAACAAAACAAACCACAAGAACCTTAACTTTTAATTCTTTTACATCAGTTCAAAAATCCCAGAGATGGATTAAAATTCATCTTTTCCCTGATCAAAATTATATCTTTTATTCAGTCCATTGTGAAGAAAACAAAACAGTTTCCATGTAAAAAGTGTTTTTAGAAATTAAATTTTAATTGAGTCTCCATTCTGAAATAACTTTTAATCAGTCATGGACCTGAAATTATAAACTGTAATTCTTTCATGTAAAATAATTTTGAAAATTTAAATTTTTATTGTTCAATGCTTTTCAGTTGATAAAAATAACCTTTCCATTTAAAAAAAATCAAAAATTTAACTTTCAACAGATTTGACCACACTTCATAGAAAAAATAAAATTGAAAAACCACCTGTTGCATTTAACTATATTGAACTTTAATTTCCAATGGCTTGATCAGCTCTCCTGAAAAGAAAAACACCATTTTCATTAAATAAAAATTGAAAAATAAATTTTTTTCACTCCATCATCCTGGGGGTGGGGCAATACAATTTAAGTTTTTCAATTTAAAAACACTAAAATTTTACTTTTCTGATAACTGCTGCCCCTCACCCTCCCCTCTAGCTGTAGCTTTTCCAAACTCACTTAAAATTATCTGAAACATGATATTAATTGGGTTCCTACATGCACAGCATAGTGAATCAGGAATATCCCTTGGCTTGTGTAGTTCATTGATGAAATAGATTATAATTATTTAAGATAAACAACTAAATAAATAAAGCTCCCTTTGTGGTTTTCTCACAATCCTCCATACACATGGGATGGAGTGGGGGTAAAGACAATCCCATGGCACACTCTCTTCCTTGCTCCCACAACCTCAGTTCTCTCTAACTAGAGTGTTTCCTTCTCATACAAAGTCTCCCTGCCTCAGTTTTCCCCTCGTACCCCACTAAAAGGTCACTCTGCCTCAGTTTCCCTATCATAACCCTCAAAGGCCTCTCTCTCTTAGATACCCAGTTAGATCCCACAGGGGGCACAGTCTGCCTCAATTTCCCTGTCAAATGATTTCTCTGCCACAATTTTCTTGTCAGACCCCTCATATTCCTTACATATCCAGTCAGGACCCAAGGAGGCAAGTCTGCCTAAGTATCCCCACAAACTCCACAGAAGACTTTCTCTGCCTCAGTTTCCCCATCAGATTATGCAGAGGCCTCTCTCCAACTCACTTTTTTGTTAGACCTCCAAAGAGGTCTCTATTTGCCTCAGTTTTACCATCAGACCCTGTGGTGGACTGTGTGCATAAGATTCATTCTGAAGGCAAGACAATATGCAAAATAGCAGGGCAACAGATATGTTTAAAATGCATGTGTAAAATTGGTGGGGAGATGACAAAGTAAGTTCACAGACCTTTGCAATAGAAGGCAGGCCCTGTGCAGAAGTTGTGTGCAACACATGTGCTCAAAACAGGACGTGAAGACAGCCCTGTGAATAAAAAGGTGTAAAACACATGTGCAAAAAATATGTACAGTGCCACTGAGCAGGGGCAGGTTTGAAAAGGAGTCCAGTGGGCTGGAGAGACAGCTCAGAGGTTAAGTGCATTGGCTGGTCTTCCAGAGGACCTGAGTTCAGTTCCCAGCAACCACATGGTGGCTCACAGCCATCTGTAATGAGATCTGGTGTCCTCTTCTGGCATGCAGGGATATATGGTAGACAGAACACTATAACATAACAAATAATGTGAAAAAGAAAAAAAGCAGTTCAGTATCCCACAATGGCCTGGGCTAGCAGTGCCCCCCCCCCACTTACTCCCAGAAGAACCTGTAGAACCTGTACTGGTGGATAGAGAGAGAGACATAGGGTTCTTCTAACTAGAGTGTGAGTGTCCTCCATCCTTTGGAGTCATGTGTAGTGGGGGGGGGTAGAAGGGAGAATCAGAGGAGAGAATGGATGTGTTTATGCACCTAGAGCCAGCCACATGATGCCACAAAATAAAGAAAAAAACATAAAATTGAGAGTTTCCCTTATTCCAGTCTGTGATGAAGCTTCAGGTGCCTCCAGAAGCTCTGGCTGGTTTCCGTCAACACCCCTGACCCTTTCCTTCACCTGGGGGCCTTCTACAGGGAGAGTCCACACCCAGGACCACCAACATCATTAAAACTATAAGCATAGGGAATCATCATTTAAAGTTATTTATTTCAATTGTGAAATATTTTTTGAGTAAAAATAATAAATAAAAAACATTTTCTATGTCAAAACACTCATACTTTTAGTTACCCCCCAAAAAACCCCAGTGAAACTGGACTTGATCACGTAAAAACCATGGAAATTTGAAATTGTACACCAGAGCATTTTTGAAAATAAAAAAATTTCAGTTTTAAACTTTCTGAAATTTTAATTTCCCATCATCCAGCCCCAAAAACCCACTCTTAAATATAAATGTTGAGTTTTATTGTATCCCTGGGACATTTGAAACATTGAAAAATGATCAAAAGTAAGATTTTTTTGTTCAAATGAAGAGATGTATTTATTTTCATGTAGGAGAAAAAATGAAAAATTAAACTATTTTTAAATGGAATATCTGGTTTCAGGTAGGTCCAAGTTCCTCCCCTGAGAATCAAGGCTGAATAAGGTGTTCCTCTGCAGGGAATGGGCTCTAAGAATTCATTCATGCACCAGGAATATACTTTGGTCCCACTGCAAGAGGCTCCACATACCGCCCATGCTATAAGACTGTCATGGACATTCTGAGGCTTTAATTATTTTCCATGAAGATTCCTCAGTGGTTACTTCAGAGTCAGTGAGCTCCCAATGTTTTGCCCAGAGAACGACCCCCAGACAGGTCGCCAGAGTCTGAAATGCATATGCAACCTTTATTGAGTGCACAATACAAATCAGGCAGGGAACTCATCCATGCACTCACACTGGGTAAAACAAGGCTAGGAGGAGTTCCCAGGTTGAGAATACATAGATCTTTTACAGGTTAAAATCATGAATCAGAGTAAAAATGAGGAAAAGGAAGAAACAAGTGTTAACGTTGCCTTTGTTGTGGTCAGTCTTTTCCAGGCATAGGAAACAAAGACTCAGGTGGCATCAGGTGGCAAGATGGGAACTAAATAGATGGGATATATCACACAGACCTTGGCCTCCTTTTCCTTCCATCAGGTCAGGGAACACTTGGTGAGATCAACGGGGCAGGGACACGGGAAAGGAATTTGGATGCATGTGGTCACAGGTGCCACTGTCTTTATGCTCTCTCCCATATATGAGTCTGACTTCACCAGCCTCATGGACTGGCAAGGATTTGATGAAACCCCCAGGGAAATCCTAGCACTTACCACCATCACAGTGCCAACTAAAATAATAAGACAGGGGTAACAGGCTATGGCCAGCCTCCTCCTCCCACCCACAGTTCTCTCTCATTAGAAAATAAAAGTGTTAGGAAGCCTGTGGCACTTGCCTTTAATCCCAGCACTTGGCAGGCAGAGACAGGAGGACCTCTGTGAGTTTGAGGTCAGTCTGGTCTACAGGGCTAGTTGCAGGAAGGCCTGCCAGAAACACATAATTTAGAGGGCTTATCTCAAAGATCCAGATTGGGCTTTCAATCTGTTTAGAGGGTCAGGATTTGGCTCTAACATGTGCTGTCCCATATTCAAAATGGGAAGGAGGTTCTCAACATACTTGAAACATTGGGGCAGTTGTGCAGCTTCCTGTTGTAAGAGGTATGACATGCAATCCTCAGCCAGAGTCTAAGTACAGGGCAGGTAGGGGTGGGGTTTTACCCTGATGGAAGCTGGGCAGGATTTCCAGGGCAAGACTTCCAGGACCAGGCTGCAGCCAAATGCTCAGCCATAAATCTGTTAATACAACTCCCCACCCAAACAAAGAGCCACTAATCATACAAACTGGAGAGGAGAGGGTCCTGCCCATCCTGACTTGTCTGCACAGCTCACCTCTCATTAATTTGGCTCCCTGGGGCATGAACCACAGCAAGGGCCTTTCTCCCACTGGGACACTTCCTAGTGTGCCTGCCCCTCCCCCCAGCAACTGACTTCATGCAGGGATCTGAGTCTCACTGGCAAAAGGGACTGCATGCCTTGGCTGCTCATGTGTCTCACAGCCTTGCTGTCTGGAGGAACCCTGCTCACCAAGCAACCATGACAATCTGTCAGAGGAGAGTGTAAGTCCAAAAGCTATGGGTCAGGTCATGCAGTGAGCACAATCATGAGGGATGGGAGAAAGAGAGGGAAGAAACACAGACCAGAGAAAGCCCTTCAATGCCTAGGCTTCCTTGGGCTCCACACCAATTAGGAGAAGATACATTCTAATTCAGGGATGACTTTCCCTACATGATCCTGGCTGGAAGGGACATTAAGAGTTCACTTTATAACCTGGCTTTAGAGTCTGGTGGGATACTGGGTCAAGAGCTCCATTTCCAAGGTCCCTGTCAGGTCCCTCAGGTATGTCAGTATAGGCAGATTCCCTAGCCCCTCACTCCCCAATCAGCTATAATTTTGCTTGGAGGTCAAGGTGACTTTCCAGAGAAGACACAGTCCTGACATCCAGACTGATGAGGAATGCAGCTTTGGATACACATCCGTGAAGACGGTGACTGACCTATGGTGCTCATACTATGATCCAATTATGAGACAGGATTTTCAGGATTTCTCCCCTACCAAAACAGGCTCTAAAACTTCCTTGCTCAATTTTTCCTCTTCTGTAAGGAGCAACTGCTACTACTTAGTCCCTCAAAAAAAGCTACCTAGTCACCCCAATCTTGAACAGGGCCGGACTGAGTCAGTCAGCAACCAGCCCTGAAGAGGGGATATGGCTTCTATAGGTTCTACATTCAACTGGCAAGAACCCAAGCCAGATATATCCTGGAAAATGCATCCTTTTTTCGGGCTACCTGCAACTGCTCACTCAGCAATGTCCTCTTCTAGGCAGCCACACTCCTGCTTCTCACTCAAAAGGATGGACCTGAGCCTTACACACCAAGTCAACTGTTCACATATATTAAGTACCTGCCAGATGCTGGTACAATGCTCCTGTAAGATGAATCATTTATGGGTGAATTTTACTGAAACTTAAGAGGTTCAGGGAAGAGTGGAATTGAGAGTGAGGATTAAGAGGTGGCAAGGGCATGAGATCTTAGGAGGTGCTCACAAGGGATGGTTGTATATTTGGCTATGTAAATTTGTACTAAGCAACTCCTTACATAACCCTAGTCCTTACAAACCCAGTCTTCAGAGCTTTCCAACTTCCCAAGTATTATCTACCTCAACTGTCTGAGATGTGGGCTTAGGTTCAGGCTTCAGGAGAGCAGATAAAACTTTCTCCAAGTCTCCTCATGCAAGGAGGTGGGCTAAACACCTGGGTTGTGAAGTAGCTGCTCATGGTGGCCAACAAGACAAGTGGGGGATAAAGTAAAACCAGGGGGTTTCTGAGAAGAGAAGCCTGACAACTAATAGCAAACAACTCCTCCCTGCCCTCCTCTCTTCACTCCCACCTCCACCAGAAAGATGAGGAGCCACAGACCACTACAGGGGTCCCATCATTGCTTTGACTGCATGAGGAAAGAACTAGAGTCTGTTGGGAGCTCCATGCCTGAGGCCTGAGTGTGTGCCTGCACTTGTGTGGTGGAGACAGAGGAGGACACTGTCCTAGATGTGGGCAAGGGTCAGGTACCAAGCTTGGAAACTGTGAGTGGATTTTTGTGGCAGTTTTCCCTGGAAGAGCTGTCTTAACCCACCCACAATAAACACACACACACACACACACACACACACACACACACACACACACACACCCCTTTCCTGGTCACTGTTGCATAGCTAAAATTCACTAATCTTCGAGTGTTTCAAGTGTTCTCTTTCCAGGGTTATTCCAACCCTTCACCTATTCTTTGGGGCCTTAAAACCAACAAACTTCTCTTACTGGGACGCTTGGGACATCTAGATTTGCCAGCTTAGTTGCTGACAACTGTTATTGGATTTGGTAAAATGCAGGCTTCTGAGATGCTTTGCAGCAGCAAGAGGCTCCCTCCTTTCTTCATGCTGCCCCAGAAAGTTTGGCCCATAGGGGCTCCCATTTGATCCTGCTGAAAGTGTCAGGGTCCCTCCCTACCCAGAGCTGAGCATTCGTATGTCTGGTCCCCCATAAGCCTCCCCAGAGAGGATGCAAAGTGATTCCCCCAAACTCACCAGAATCACAAAGCCAGATGGCAAGGACTATGCCCATGATCACTGGCCACAGATGGGGAATAGCCATGGCCTGGGTTGCACTCAGGGACTAGCAGACAGGAGAGAGGTCACACTTCTGGGCCTCCCTGGGACCCATGTCAGGGGATGGCACTGCATTTTAATGAGGGAGTCTCACTCCCCTTGGTACTAGGTGGACATAGATGCAACCAGGGCAGATCCTAGCTTCAGGGTAGCTGCACTCTGAGCAAGCATGCTGGCAGGTGGCAGGCTCCCAGCATGCTGGACTGGAGAGCCCCCCTACCCCTCATCCCCACCCCACTCCCCCACTTCACCCCCTGCCACAGGACCCCTTTGGAGAAAGCCCTAGGCCCCCCTAGAGAGAAGCTGGTGTGGGCTGGGAGACCTTCCAAGTCCTCCTCCTGGTTTCCCTGGACAGGATTGCTCTCCTGGGTCCTGCATCCACCACCCTCCCCCAGGGCACCCACCTCAGGCTATGGGGATTCCTGCTCAGAGCCAGCCTTTTGTGAACAGCTGGATTCTGGAGGACAAGGTCTCTAGAGAAGGAACAGAAAACTCCTATGGTGTACAGAAACATGCAGGATTTCCCTCTGGATCCCAGGGGCAAGTGCTTCTAATGCCTATCTCTGCTGAAAAGCTATCTGTCTGTGCTGCAAGGATGGGTGAGGGACCATTGCACTGTGACTTTAAGAACAGGGCACCCCATGGGAAGTGATTTTGTCACTCAGGTCTCACTAGCCAATCAAAGCCTGGAAGCGATCTGCCAGTCAGAAGTGGTGCTGGGCTCTTCCTGTTGCTGGGCATTGAGAAGGAACTGGGAGCAGAGGCTTGCCTGCTGTGCTGTTTGTGCTGTTGCAGGTTGCTGAGCAGAGAACATGGCCAAGCTGGGAAAGCACAACATGGTAAGAGAAGGGCTGTTGCCCACTGATGGGGTGGAAAAAATTGGGAGATGCAGAGTTAGAGAGGAGTCTGTTTCAGGGATCTGAGAGGAAACCTGCAGCCAGAATCTCTGTTGTATGAAGTTCCACATGGTACCTGAAACTCCCTGAGCCCTGGCCTTGTCTCTGTATAATTTTGATCTGTGACTTAAATCTGCTCACAGAATTGAGAGCAGGGAACTGTGTGTAGAAATATCTTTGTCAACTTTTACATCCTTTTCCTGCATAAGTGAAAGCGGGTTGTCAAACATGAAGATCCTAACTTCTCAAGTACATTCTAGATGTCTAGCACTTAGCACTCAACCTGTACATGTAAGATTTATTTACAGTTAATTTTATGAAGTTTGTAAAAGGCATCTGATGTGTTATGTAACACTCGACTAGTAAAATGTGATAAAGAACAGTAGAACTGATGATATGCAGGATTTTCCATTGCACAGAATATAGGGTCTCACAAAATAGAATTTAGCTAAAGGTTGACTGCTTCTAAACCCTCTCCCTACACAAAGATGACATCTACCAGGCCTGTTAGAGGTTAGGTTAGTAGGATATGCTCAGTGTTGTCCAGACATTTGCCTATAAATGATTACAAAAGGGCTACTCAACGATTACAACCAGCCACTAAGCATAAAGCTATATGGAACAGGGGACTCTAACAGGCTACTCATTGAGACATTACAGGGTTATAAGCAACCTTAAGGTCTGTTGGCCATAAAGTTCTAGTTTTGTCCTGGGAAAATAATGGTTCTGTCAGATATTTTTCGTTTAAATTGGTGTGATTTCTGTGGGTTTTATTTATTTATTTTTTTAGTACCTTTTGGACCAGAGACACTCAATTTAAGATATTATTATTACTCAGCTTTTCTTTTTAAAATCTTATTTGCTTTTAGATTTATGATATAACAGAAATTTACGCTGTTATTTAATGCAACCTCAAAGCCAGACACTGGAGGGAAATCTGGAATATCAGAGAGAAGAAACAGACCACAGTCAATTCTTTCTCAGCCAACTTCTCAGGGTAAAATCTATATTCCAAGGTCCTCAGTGTGGCTTATTGTTTCTAGAGAATACCACACTTGCTGCATATCCCTCCTTAAATATCTTCCTCACCCAGGTGTTTTATGCCTAGATTCAACTCTGCTTCATATTCTGTGGTTAAGATTAAAGACGTGAGCTACTAATGTTTGGTACTTAGGCCTTGAACTCACAAAACACAGAAAGATCTGTCTGCAGTTATGAAATAAAAGGTGTAGGTCACCACTTGGTCTTTCCTGTGCTGGGATTAAAGGTGTGAGTTATCACATCATTTGTAGGAAGGCACAGTTGATCTTTGGACTGTACCAGTTGTTGTCTTAAGACAGTGCTTAACAACAGAAATGAAATACAAGAGGGCTGGATTGAAACTGTGTAAAATATAATAATAAATTCTCATTTCTTTGCCACAATCTGTTAAAGTGAACCTTAAATGAGACACAAAGTATTCATGTAATCCATAGCATCACTACTATAACCATGTTTATTGGCAATGAAATAAACAGTGGATATATAACAAGCATCATCAAATTGATGTGCACCGCCTCCGTTACAACACAAGTAAAACTTCCTCTTAAAAGTATGGCTTACTATAGAGAGATCTTTACACAGAATGTCACTCTACTTTCTCCATGAATGAGGATCACATTACCTGTTATTATTGCAGACATTTGACCAATAAGGATATACATGAAAAGTGAATGAACATATGAATCCTAGAATCCCAAATGTTCAAAACCTCATTTTAATATATTGCTTACTTATCTTGGGGTTTTTTTGGAGGCAGAACTTCCTTAATTAGATTTTACATTGTGTGACTGTCTTCTAAGCATTCATCAGTTTTTCACATTACAAATTTTACTTTTCTATCACAGCTTTTAGTGGAGTGCTACACAGTATCTGCGATGTCTCTTAGAACTTCCATACATTATCTCCAAGTGTATATTATACCAAAATGTCAAATTTCTAGTGTAAAACTCTTAGAACATACTAAAAACTAGCTCTCTTTGAGTATATCAACTGGCCTAGGCTTTGAATGTTTTTCTAAGTCCTTAATATATTGAGAAAGGAACAGAGATCATTCTTTAAAATCAGGAATATGCTTGGTAGAGCTGTTAGCATTTGGGTCTAGGGTCTTTGGAGTAGAGTTGCTTGAGATCCTGAGGACCCACCTGTTCTACACATGGGGCTTTGGTTATTAGTCAAAAGGCCACTGTTGACTTAGTTTATAATGTCCTTGAATTACAATGTGCTCTTGTGCAATGTTGTCTGATTAGCCTCCTTCTAAATTTGTTTACTTCTTTTGAAACCTTAACCCATTGATTTCCATAAACAAAAGGATCTTGTTGAATTTGACAGAAATCTTCAGGCAACCTGGGATAGGTCTGTCATTTTGGAAGCTAGGGCTGGGAAGTAAGATGCTTTGTTCATTCAGCTCAGCAGTGCTGTCACTCAGACCTCACTATCCATTTGGATCCTGCAGCAGACCCTCCAGTCAGATGGTAGGGTACTTCTGGAAGCCAGGTTTCTGACTCAGTTGTAGTTCTGATGAAGTCAGAAGTTGTCTTTTGTGCTGCTCCTTGAGTTCCATTGTGGGGGTGAGAGTCATACCTTAGCAGCTGCACCTTTGAGAGCAAGGAAATGCTTTCCAGGGACAGGGAGGAGTGGCTGGTCATGGTGAGGTCTTTCTGTTTTTGTCTCCTACTGTCCACTTCAAAGGGTGCTTTGAGACTCACTGCATTCACTCTGTTCTTGAGAAAGAAAAGTTTAACTTGGCCTAGTTCATAGGCCCTCAGGCAGAGAAGTCAGTCAAGGATATAAAGCAGAAGCCAAGAGAAAGGAACTTGATTAACACCGGAGAAATATTCATTACTGGTTCATTCCTCCTGGAATTTTCAGTTTTCTTTCTTTATCCTTTTCGTTCTTTTAAAAACTCTAATAGATTTTCATACAATAGAGTTTAGCTATGTTTTTGCCATCAGTATTTCCTCATAGAGCTTTGTTTCCCATCAAGATCTACACACACTTTCCCCCACCTCTCTCAATAGAAATGATACAGGCATCTAAAAATTGTATTTGCTGTCTTCAAAACTGTTCAATAATTTGTTACTCTTTCCAAGAGTTTACCAAATGTGGTTATGAAAGTGTTGAGTACTCTGTCTTTTCTTATATTTGACTTTTTAACAAGCTTGGTGATTTTGTTCAGAGAAAGATTCTTTGGATGTCAGTAACATCTAATCCAGGTACTTTGAACTTTATTTCTCACGCAATCTGAGAAATGACATCCCAAGTTGTTCTCTTGCACATTAATAAATATTGCACCACATACACAAATGTGCATCTTCATATTAATATACATGCAAAAAATAAAAAAAAAGATTATAAATAGCAAGTAGTAATAATATATAGGGCTTCATTACTATGAATGAATTTTGTTGCTAGAAGGAAAGTTGATTTTTGCAACCCAAATGAGTTGATTAAACTCTTTAGAAAATCGAGATTTAGAAGAGCAATTTAATTTAAGAGAGTTTGTTTGAAGCTTTGAGTGTAAATTAATGGAGCAGATGTTAGCTAGGAACAATGTCTATGTGGTCATAGGAAGGGTCCTACTACTAAGAGATGAAGGGACAAATCACACTGCTTGTGTTGTTGTTTTAATAAAATGTTCAGTATTCTCCTTTTTGCACCACAAAATTCATAGTGCTGATCTTGAACCACAAGACAAATGTAGGGGATGTGTTTCCTTCTAACACATGACTTTGATGGATCGGCGAGTTCTCAGCCTTTGCTACAATGGCCGTTCTTGTTTTTGTTAGCCCCATAGACATCATTATTTTGAATACATCTATTTCATTTTTCAAATTTAATTTGCAAGTATGTCCAAGGATATGAGTCAGCTGCTCTTGCTGTCTATCTTTAGTGCATTAAGCATTAATAGGTTTGTCTGTCCTAATTTGTCATCATAGGAATTAATGTTGGTTGGTACGTCATATAACTCTATATGATACAACCACATATATTGATTCTGGGCTTTTTAATTTGTTTATTCAGAGGTGTCTTGGTGATTGTGTGTACATACAAATATCCTTAATGCTGTCAGAATTAGGCTCTTTTGAAATTAATACTTATACTTTTGCTATTATTGTTCTCTCTTATAGCATTGTTCTATACCTCATCATATAAATAAACATTTTTCAAGAGAATGATTTCACTATCTGTATGTTAATATCAATAGTCTTTGTTTCTTGTATGCAGTCCCATTAAGTGTACAAGGTTTGCTCCTCTGTCTGGTCATAAAATCTAAGATTCATTCTTGATAATATACATTTTTTCTTTGGTTACGACATACTTAGAGCAACTAAGTTCTAGCAAATATACAATATTCATAACTGTTTTATTTTTAACTTATAAGGCTCTTAGTCTAGTGTTTTAGAGATACCCATTTTTGCTTTTCTGTTTTTGGATGGTAAAGTTTTACCAAAATGTAAAAAGTCATGACAAGGTGTGGATATGTATGTCAAAGTATATATGTTTACAATTATATAATTGTAATGAAGTGCATAGGTATGCCGACATTGTAGAAACATCCTTTCAGTTTTGAGGAATAAACTACAATTCTAAGTTGTAATCTCTCTTTGAGGATGTCTATGAGATGTAAATGTGTATCATAATATTTGATAAATATTTAAATGGCTACACAATCATGATTCTATGTCCATTTGCTTGGAGTAATTTTTCCCTCTCTCTAGCATTGGGGATGTTTAATTTTGCTGTTGAGGTGTGTTTCTTGTATGCAGCAGAAAGGTTGACCTTGTTGTCATATTCATTCTGTTAGTCTGTATATTTTTATTGGGAAATTGAGATAATTTATATTGAGAGATATCGATGACCAGGGATTGTTGATTCTTACTATATTGTTTTGTGTGTGTTTGTTAGACAGAGACAGAGCATAACAAAGAGACAGAGATGCACAGAGTGTTGGATTTTCCGTTTTCTCCTTTTGGCTTCAGTTGTGTAAGATTATTTCCTGTGTTTCTATTGGTGTAGTTACTTTCCAAGAGTTGGAGTTTTCCTTCTATGAGGAACCTTTTATGGGGCTGTATTTGTACATATGTATTGTTTCCATTTAATTTATCATAGAACATCTGTAGCAATTGAAAGCTTTGCTTGTCATAGTAGCCTGGGTTGAGGACCTTGGTCTCTTAGTGTGTGCAACACATGTGTACAGATCCTTCTGGCCATTAGAGTCTCCACTGACAAATCAAATGTAATTCTAATATGTCTGCTTTTATGTATCACTTGGTTTTTCCCTGCAGTTTTCAATGTTTTCTACCTTTCTTTTAGTGTTCTTTATTCTTTCGATTATTAGGTAGTGAGTGGAGTTTTTGGTTCGACGTATTTGATATTCTGTACACTTCTATTTAATTTCCTAGGCTTCTCCTGTTTAGTTTAGGGACATTATTTCTTCTGTAATTTGTTGAAAATTTCTCTCTGCCATTGACCCGTGTTCCTTCCCCCCACTTTTTTTTATTATTCTTGTATACATTTTCTTAATATCTTAGGTTTTCTTGATTTTTAGTTTCAGAAATGACTGGGCAGGATTTAATTAAATTTTAAATACTTAACTGATCTATCTGTTTCTTCTATCTTGTCTTCATTGCCTGGGTTTCTTACTTTTACATTTTCTATTATGTTGATGAGCCCTCTTTGGTAGTACCTTTTTGCTGAATAAACATTTTATTTCATGAATTTGCTCACTGTATATTTTTATTTCTTCCATTTTCCTGTTCATCATTGAACAGTTTTAATTTCTTCCACCCTTTGTTTTCTTTGCTTTATTTAAAGGTTTTATTTCTTCCAATTATATGTGTTTTCTCATTTTCTTTATTCATTTCCTTCTTAAGGACCTCCATCATCTTCAGGAGAGCTGATCAAGCCATTGGAAATTAAAAGTTCAATATACTTAAATGCAACAGGTGGTTTTTCAATTTTATTTTTTCCATGCAGCGTGGACAAATCTGTTGAAAGTTAAAATTTTGATTTTTTTTAATGGAAAGTTTATTTTTATCTACTCATAAGCATTGGACAATAAAAATTTAAGTGTTCAAAATTATTTTACATGAAAGAATTACAGTTTATAATTTCAGGTCCATGACTGATTAAAAATTATTTCAGAATGGGGACTCAACTAAAATTTAATTTCTAAAAACACTTTTTACATGGACATTGTATTGTTCAGAATGGACTGAATAAAAGATATAATTTTGATCAGGGAAAAGAGGAATTTTAATCCATATCTGGGATTTTTGAACTGATGTAAAATAATTAAAAGTTAAGGGTTTGGGGTTTGTTTTGTTTTGTTCTTTTGTTTTTCTCCAAAAGATGAGGTTTTATTTTGTTTATCTTCACATGGGTAGAAAAACAAGAAATTAAGGTATCAGAATTTTTTAAATAAAAAGCTATTTGGGCCTTTTAGACTATGGGAAACTAAAATTTCATAAGATTTAGAATGGAAAACAAATTATTTTCTGGAGGAGACTCTGGTGTGAGATTTAAATTTCCACATATTTTGGATAAACAAGGCTTTTTTTGTTGTTGTTGTTTATTGAGTGGGGTGGGGATAATGTAGGTGGAAGGAGCTAACTCAAAACCAGAAATTTCATGTTTATACATAGAAAATGTTTTTAATTTTTTATTTATATTTAAATAAGGTAGTTCTTTTCACAATTGAAATTTTAAAAAATAACTTTAGAAGGACTTTATTAAGTGTGATAATTTTAATGACCTAGGTGGCCCTGGCTGTTGGTTCTCAGTGTAGAAGGCCCCCAGATGACAGAGGGTAAAAAGGAGATGATGGAAACCAGCCAGAGCTTTTGAACCCACCATGATCTAGAAACATGACAGCTGGAGAAAAGTGGAAATGTCCAATTATAACACTTTATTTATTTATTTATTTATTTATTCATTCATTCATTCATTCAATTATTTATTTGTTTATTTATCTATTTATTTATTTGTTTGTTTTTTGTTTGTTTTCTTATTTACTCATGTATCTATTTAGTATTATTAGGTGGGTGACTGAAACAATTTTAATTTCACGTTTTTAAAAAATTATTTATTTATAGAAAATGGCGTTGTTTCTTGCTCCATTTGTTTTGAAGTATTTTATGTATTGTGAAGACTACACTTTTTTATTATTGTTAAGTTGTGAAGAGTTTGAAATAATCTGCAGGAGAAAATTCCTAAATCAATGGGGTTAACATCTAGCCTTCTGGGGAGAGAAAGGCCTGCCATTTTGTTTGTAATGTGGTCCCTAGTATTCTCTCCTGAATGTCTGAAGTCCTTAGGACAATCAGATGAAGAGTAATTCAGTTTGCCTTACCTCAGCCTGAGGCCACAAAACACACCTCATTTTTGTTCTAAAATCTCTCTTAATCTTCAATATTTTGGACACCTTTCCACCTGAGGGAGAAAGAATTATTGTATTGCACAGTGATTGGCTAATTGGCTGTTTAACCTTGTCAATTGTGCCCAGAGGGATGAATGAGAAGTTCCTATGGTTTGCAGGATGATAGAAGGGACAGCTATTGGAGCAATGGCAATACCATTGAAATGCTTATCTCTGTGGATTTGAAATGTTTAGGTTTGGAGTAAACGACAGGCAAGAAATCATTGTGGTGTGTTTTGAAGCAAAGTGTAACCCTAAGGGAAGATTTCTTGTCATTAATTCCCCCCTAAACAATCAGGGCCTCCAATCTGTCCTGCATTTCAAAAGTGGTACAGTGTCCTTGTTAAGACCAGGATCCAGGCTTAGCCTTATAATAAAGTGGGCATTAGTGTTTTTGTATGCTCATCTCTGAGAGCTGCTGTAGGGAGCAGAGAGGGGATCATAGGCCATCCAGGATACCAGAATATGTTGATTGATGCACTATTTTCCCAGAGTGTTAGAGGCAGATTCTGGTGAGCTTCTGAAGCAGTGGTGGCAGAGCTTTATTGAGTTGGATGTTAGACTGTAACCAGATATGGTGTCCTTTGAAGTCTTATGTGGTTCTGGAAACTCCCTGGACCCATGCTTTTGCCGATAAATAACTTTGCTCCATGAGTTGCCTCTGTGTACAACATTCAGAGCATAAAGCTTTGTATGGCTGCCTTTAAAATACCTCAAAGTTCAGTATATGCTAATGAGTCCTGTTAGAGATTAGGATACTCAGATACATATTTGTTCACCAGGGTTTTCCAGGTCCCACACCATTACAATGGTGACACTGCTGTTTTTCTTCTAGCCACCATGGCCATTTCCATATGAAAAAACAGGTGTCTATCAAGCTGATCAGGGGATAATTACATGGAAAAAACCAATAGTCTGGACTGGTACACTATAAACGCTCAGTTTCCTTGAAAAAGGGTAGTGCTGATAGTTGGACATGGTGACAACTATTTGAAAAGAAAAGCAGTACAGTGTTGAGGTCTGGCCTAGCCACAATCATTTTGCTTTAGACCTTTACACAGAGAAAAGAAATGCATTTGGTAGAGCCAGAAAATGCCATAATACTAGGTTTCAGGAACAGTCTCTAGGTCTTGATGTTTTGAGGAAAAAACAAAAACAAAACCCTTTTTCTAAAACCAGGAATGTGTTTATAAGACAGTAATGGTCTGCACAGTGCCTTTGTGCAGGAGTCTTTACAGATCATGAGCACCCAATTCTTTCTACCACATAGGGGTATGTTTATGTGTCTTGATGCTGTTCTTGAGATATTCTGTTGGTTTTCATGTTTTAGGTCATTGGTATACATGATAAAATTTTCTAAAATTATATTTGCTATATAAGTGTTCTTTCTGGTTTAGTGCCTAGACTTTCAGTCTTCTTTTCCAGTTTAAATTGTGTTTAACCTGGAGCCTGATCCTAAAAGACACAAGGATATCAGCATATGTTGAATGTGAAATCCCTTCTAGGCTGGCTATACTTTGAGCATTAGTAAGAGATTAGTAATGTGATTTTTCTTTATTAGTCTCATAAGTATCTGGAGTGATTTCTTCCTTGGCAGACATTAATTCCAAAAAGTATCCTTACTTACAGCATCTTAGAAAAATATCTTTGTTACCAATTTCTCTTATATTGACACAAGTGACCTTGATTGAGTCTGTTGCTCTTCAGGGCCATGAATGATCTTGTTATTTGTTATAATATACCTCTAAAACCTTAAATTGAAGGATTATATAACCCCAAAGTTTCAGAATTATCCACTTTTATCATGCTATTAAATATTCTTTCTAGTTAATGGAATTAGACTTAGATGTGGAGCATTGATTTTCCCTTCAGATTAGACTTGAAAGAACAATTTATTGTGTGAACTGCCATGGGAAAGAAGCTGTGCAATCTTTTGCTGTTGTCACCATTTTCAAATATGCCTTTTTGTAGCAGAAGCAGTGATTTTTCTAATTTGCCAGCATGTACTATTTGATGTCTTGTGAATGAATATAGACCAGACTAAGTGTATAATTTGTGAGGGTCAAAGAGCACAGAAGGTATTGAATTTTCAAATAAGGAATTCTCCTATGCCAATATGCTCAACTCTCTTTGACAGAGTTATTTCAGCTCAGAGGTTTGAAGAAATGATTATTGGCTATGACTCTTTGTGTCAGGTTACAGATTTCAGCATCCAACAAATGCATGTGAACAAAATCTTTCTGTCTCATATTAATGGCATTTCCTCTGCTGGATAAAAACCTGCTCTTTTTCAAAGTCAATCTTGCTAAGAGGTTTATCTTTACAATACATTATTTTTTATAATTTTACAATGTCAATTAGTGGTATTATAATTTTAACACTTTCTTTAAGAGAATTACTGTTTTTATCTTACTGGTTCCTTCTCTCCAATGTTCCTAGGTCATTAATAGTTTTATCATTTTTTCTTTTTAAATTAATTTTATATACTAATCACACTTCCCCTGCTCCCATTCACTTCTCAGTCAGGATCTCTGTCCCTCGGTATTGCATTTAATTATTAACTTGAGTTTCCATTCTAATCTCCCAAAATGATAAAGTATTATTTGATACAATCAACCAAATAAATCAATTTATTGCCTGAGATACTTTCACTTAGAGAATCAATCATAAAAGCTTGATAGCAAGTTAAAAAATAGAAAAGTAAAAGTGATTTTGTTTTGATTAGTGCTTGGCCCCTTGTGTGTTTTCCTTTATGTGATACTCCTTCCTTTTTCCTGACAAGATTTCTTCCCCTGCAAAATTATTTTTTCTTTGTGAAATACCTGTATATCCATTTCTGTTAAGCTATGGAGTATTCAACTCTTTATTAGGCCAATATGTTATTTTTGGCAAAATATTCTATTTTCACAGAGGTAAACATGTATAACAGTAAAGAATGCAACATATCTTTATATCATTAAAACAAATAATCCACAGCATAAACAAATATAACACATCTTAAAATAATATTAGGCAGCAGCTTGGATTGCATTTATAGACCATAATATGCTGTGATACCAAAGGTATAAAAGATCTGTGGAGACATAGTGATATAGAGGGATTGACAGTAACATAATGGAGACCTGCACGGTAAGTTGCAAGGACATGAACATCTAAGTTCTTTGATATTTAAGGCACATGTTTCTGAGACAAAAATATGAATTCCATCTTTTCCTTGCTGTGTTTTAGTCTTGCCTTGGTCCATTATTCCCTCATTATGTCTCCATTTCTCTCTTTTGGAAAGTGTGTGGTTTTCTGGGAATTGAATGCTAAAAATAAACTTTTCTTCTGATTTTTACATGATATCACTATTAAGAAATTGATATTTCAAGCAGTTATGCTGCTTGAATTAACAGCTTCTGGGCTGCAGCAGGGTTTAAAGGGACAGTTACAGAATAGGAAGACTTTAGGACTTTTATATCTGAAGGATTTTAAGAAATGAAATAAACATACGCATTCCAATGGTCCTTTTTTGTTTTACATAGCTGTCTACACCAAACAAAGTTTCAGGCAATATAAATGTTACCTTTGAGGGGCAAAATTTATTTGCTAATTACACAGTAAATAAACAGAGTTGTTCTAATACTACAAATATAATAAATCTCAACTTCATAAATTTGTATATTCTTTATAAAATAATTTTAATAGCACACAATTAATTACAGACAGAAGTAAACAATATTCCAACATTGTGTCCAAATACTATGATTGATTAGATTTTCCCATCAGAGCATTATTTATCTGGTGAGTTAACATTTTGACTCTTTGTTTTTCTGCTTATTATGCTGTTGTAATGGTTTTTTTCACTCTGGTTGGGTAGAGGTCTAGACTTACAAACTTGTTTTAGACCTGCTTAGTTTTCTGCAGTTAGTTAGGCCTTTAAAATGGCTTAAATATTTATATTTGTTTTATGTTGTTTGCCCTATGCACATTGTTAGTTTTTTATTTTAACTTAATTTATTTGTATGCCACATGGCCTATGGCTTTTTTGCATTTTTTACATGTATTTTTTTTAGGTGACTTTCTTGATTTGTCTCTGACTCCACCCTTCTTTTCCTACCTATTCTAATTGCCCACCTACTTCTACAATACTCACCAAGGGTCAAAAGAGCTCCTTTATTTAAATATTAATATTCACAGAATACAAAAAGACATTCCCTCATCATTATGCCATGGTTTTTGGAAAGTGTCAGAAAAGACTGAATATTTGGACATTTGTAGAGGCTGTTGCAGATTATGAAGCTCATTTAAGTGACTAAATATATTTTCTGTATTTGAACATGTTTTTCTTTGTGGTGACTTTCTTTTGATTGCTTGTGGATCCTCAGATAATTGGACACATTCTCAAGGAAAATTCTCATTGTGGGTATGATATGAGGCTCTAGAACCTCAATTCATATTTTGTGTCTAATATGCTAGAGGTAACTTACCAACCTGCTTCCTTCTAATATTGTCATACTTTTACTTTATATTTATATAGAATATATCTCTGAATCACATAAAATACAACAAAAGCAAACAAAATTCTGATTATAAGAGTATGGTAGCCAGATACATAGATATTTTTGTTTTTGTGATAAAGGTTAGTCTGTAACTTTGACTGTCCTGTAAGTTGTTCTGTAGACTGAGATAAACTTAGCCTTATAGATGTTAATGTCTTTGGCTTGCAAGTCCTGAAATAAAGGGGAGACTATAGTGAAATATTATATATTTAATAAAAAAGTTAATCTGGAATATCAGATGACTGATTCACCCTCAGTCAATACATGAAGGCCACTGAGTGGTTCCACATGATCGTTTTTGTAATATCACTTTGAAGACAGAGATTTTCTGGATCTCTGAGCATTAAAAAACTATTAGCCATGCTGTGGTAGCTCACAGCTTTAATCCTAGCTCTAGGATTGTTGAACCATGAAATAAAATAGCTGGTCAAGGAAAAAAATATGATGCAGGAGAATTCAGAAAGTCAGCCATTCTGTGTGAGCTATCAGACAAGCTGACAACCTTCCAAATAGTACTTACATGTTTGGCCTGAGACTTTGGCTAGGTAAAAATTGGCTTTGGTTTGTTTCTTTTTCTGAAGATGGAGTTTTTCCTCAATATCTGGCTCTGGGATTTAATATAATAGTAAATAAAAGTTGCGCAATATCAATCCAACATTTCTGGCTTTTTGTTCAGATATTATTGGGTAATGTGCATAGAATATAGCATTTTCTCTGTGTCAAGAATACGCTGTTGTATTGAGCTTTACCCATACATTGGATTTTAAAATTTGCCAGACTGTATATCATTCTGATTCCCAGGATGGCATTTATTTATTATATTAATACTATCTATGTCTTTTAAGTAATTGGATTGCAAGAACATGGCCTTCTTCCTCCATTGTTGTACTTTTCTGAAGGTTTTTAAAATGAGTATATTATTCATATGCGTAGATTATATAACACATGTAACTGTACTCTTCAAATATTATTTCTGAAACCTCAAACATGAAATAATTGCTATGTTTGTTTCTGTATGTACTGGCAACTGAACCCTCCTATACATATAGGGAGAGCTCTGTAACACTGAGCCATCTTCCCTTCTCTGTGTTAACTATTTATAATTAGAAGATGTAGCACTCATGATTTTATCTATCTTTTGGTAACTGTTTAAAGATGTGCTGCCTTTTAATAAAATCTTACTGATATTACAATTTAACTTAGGGTAATTTCTACTTCTGGAAGAAGAATATTGCACTTAAGTGAATACATAACACTTTCCAGAAACTTTGATGAAATCCTGAGTTTTGTATATCTTTGATTAACTAATTTCTGCCTGTGAGACAGGAGTTTCATATGTATTTTGTCTATCCTTGACCTAATTTTATAATATAAGCCTGTATTAAACTCAGAAGGAGATTTACCTACCTCTATCTTAGGAAGTGGTAGGATTAACCATGGGTGCAAATGCTTCCAGTTTGTTCATTTCAGATTCTTTTTTACAGTTAGTAATTGTTCATACAAGTCTTTTCATGTATACTCTGTACTGTTGACCTGTTTGTCTCTATGTTTATTAATAGGCATTTCTCTTTCAAGATATTATACCAATCAGATAGTACAAAATTGATAGGGTTGAGCATGTTATTAAGTTTTCTTCTAATGTGATTAGTAATTTCAGTATAATGTTTATGTCATATCATATATGTGGAAGCATCAGAAATATGTGGCTATACAGTCAAAGAAGTATCCATTTACAATGCTTTCAATATTGTGATTTCTGTTGTACACATGTATGGAATATTTTAGAATGTCGTGACCTATGATGATGTGCATGTCAACTTCACTTGGGAAGAGTGGACTTTGCTAGATAATTCCCAGAAGAATCTCTACAAAGATGTGATGCTGGATACCTACGGGAACCTCACTGATATTGGTGAGAATGAATTTTCTTTCATGTTTTAAAGTAAGAAAATGGGTGTTTTTTTATGGGTACTCTGGTGTAATTTACATGAAAAATAATGAGCTGAATAAATTGCTCATAGTTCTAATTACTGTGAATACAGAATCTTAATTTTTCACAACTTTCAAACAAATTTCACACATTTTTCTGGCACCATATTTTAGGATTCAATTGGGAGAATCACAAAATTGAAGAATGTTCTTACACTTCTAGAAGACATGAAAGGTAATTTTCATGTTCAACCTAATAGAAATAGTTCCTTGATAAAATTTAGTTTTCTCAAAGTTCAAACAAAAGTATTTGTGCAAATAAACACACCTGAAAGTGCATTGATGATTATTAATTTCTCAGAAAACTATATATCTCAATTTTAGGAAAGTGAATTGAATTTGCAAGGCATTATTTGAAAAAAGAAGATCACTATACAGAACTTTAACCAATAGGACTACTTCAATTATAGCACCATGTGAATGATGCTTTAAATTTTTGATCCATTTATTTTATACTACACATATTACACAAGTGATTCACATTTAGAATATAGACTAACATTATAAAAATGTTTTTATAGGCAAAGCTATATACTATACATAGTAAAGCCTGTATTACTTACATACACAAATTGTGCTTGTGTGTAGTTGTCTTAGAAGAACCTTCAACCCTATACGATATATTTCTGAGAAACAAAGTCACAGTGTGTGAATTCAATAAAAGAAAAAGATTTGTTTTTTTTCTATACTGCATATATTATATGTCATTCAAATACATGCCATATGAGCCTTGAGATGTGGAAAGATATAACACACCTCTTTTTGTAAATATTTAGAAGATATGTACCAATCCCAATGTTGAGTATGCTTTTTGAATGTTATTCAAAATAAGTAATTTGTAAGCTTCATTGTAAATATGTGAATATTCACGGGAGAAAAACCCTATGAGTGCTAAGAATGTGTACATATTTGTTGGGTCTAGAACACATTGAAAATATAGTATGACTTGCATTATAGGAAATTTTACAAATACCATAAAAGTTTTATAGCTCTGAGGATTTCCAGCTTTTTAAAATATGTAAAATATTTTATTTAAAAATATGGCATTGAGTGGGAATTGTGTAATTAAAAAAAAAAGTTATCTTCATAAGAGTCTTTGAAGATGCAAAATAACTCCAAAAAGGGAAACAACGTGAGTATAAGGACATTTAAAAAACTTTAGAAAATGACAGTGATTTCTATTCACATTTAGCCAAATCATAAAATTAAATCATAATATGTAATGATTTAAAAGTGTACTAAATGCATTAAGTATTATATGTCCAAATATCTTTGCAGGCACGAAAGAACATGTGTATATACTCAATGTGTTGAAGCCATTAAATATGAAAGTCATCTTCAAAGCCATAAAAGAACACATACTGGAGAGAAACCCTATGAATGTCATCAGTGTGGTAAAGCCTTTGCACGAATCAGTCATCTTAAGACACATAAAAGAACACATACTGGAGAGAAACCCTATGAATGTAATCAGTGTGGTAAAGCCTTTGCACAAATCAGTTATCTTCAACACCATAAATGAACACATACTGGAGAGAAACCCTATGAATGTAATCAGTGTGGTAAAGCCTTTGCATATCAAAGTAGTCTTCGAAAGCATAAAAGAACACATACTGGAGAGAAACCCTATGAATGCAATCACTGTGGTAAAGTCTTTTCAGAACTAAGTAATCTTAAGACACATAAAAGAAAACATGCAAGAGAGAAATCCTATGAATGTAATCAGTGTGGTAAAGCCTTTGCATATGAAAGTAGTCTTGGAAAACATAATATAATACATACGGGATGGAAAGCATAATATAATACATACTGGAGTGGAAACCTATCAGTTATTCAGTGTGGCAAAGCATTTGCATATATCAGAATTCTTCTAAATCATGATAAATAAATCATATATCATATATCAGTCCATTCAATTAAAATGAGTGTGGTAAAGTCTCACTTTATACAGAAGTAACTTTGTACAATGTTAAAGCCTCTTTATATTGTAATAGTCTTTAAGTATATCAAAAAGATCGTGAGGCCATTTCATTTTAATATTTCTAGAGTGATATTTAGCCAACAATATTTTTCTAAAAATATTGATTATGTCTATAATTTCTCTAGCATTATATTATCCATTTTACTTTGTTTACTCTAGCAAACATATGGAATATATATAGTCCTATGTGGAGGGTAAAAGAGCCAGCCAAAGACCACATCTTGATCCTGAAACTAATGCCAAAATAAGAAAGCTCTCTTAATAGCTGGAGATAGTTTTCTATGTCAGCCGGAGCTATAAAACAGGCACTGAGTATGTCATAATTCTCATAAATGAATAGGTCTATTTATGAAGCATCATTTCTTCATCAAAATTATACATCTCAAAGAGAAATCATTTTTCTGATTATTTGCAAATATATATGTGCCCTGTTGATGAAATACACTAATGTGGAAAAAACATAATGTGTTATGTGGAAAAATTTGCTTATCTCTATAAGAAAAATTGTTATAGTATACAATAAAGTACAGACAGATGTGAACAAAATTCCATTGTTTATGGCCTCACAGCAATGCTTAGTGAGATATTCCTATCAGAATTATATATCTGATGAATGTACACCCTGAATATTAGTTTTTATCTCTTGTATGATGACTAGGTCCCTGCAAGTGTTGGAAGAGGATGGAAATTTAAGTAATATGATTGTTTTAGCAAATTGTGAGGATCTTTGAAGTGACAAAGTACATTTTCTTCATGGACTACCCTGAGACCTGGGTCAGAATATAGCTGACTGAATAACAAATGACTTAGCCCGGATGATTTATTTGAACATCTGTTTCTCCTTGGTGACTTTCTTTTGATTGCTCATCAAACCATTAGTAGAAGGAGCCATTCTGTATACATTTTATCATTTGGAGTGTGATATGAGCTTCTAGAGCCTCAGTTGATTTTCTGCTCTCTGTGTCTACTGTGTTCTGTTTGATAATAATCAGCCTGCTTGCATTTTGGCTTATCATGCCTTTACCACCATTAATAGACTCTGTGTCTGAATTACATATGATATAGTAATAGGCAATGATATTCACTATTAAAGTAATTTGTTAGCCTATAATATTAATTTTTCTCTTTTTGAGAATAAGTTATGGGTGTATGTTCCTAACTGTCCTGAAAGTTTCTCTGACAAAACAGGGTGGCCTTCAACTCATAGATCGACCTGACTTTGGATCCTAAGACTAGGGATGAGAGGTAGCTCAACATTTTTAGATCATTTTTGTTTTTATACAATTTGGTAATATGCCAAGAATGTAGATTTTTGTCTAGGTCAAGGATATACACTTGCACTGAGCTTGACTCATAGCTTGAAAATTAAAATTCGCCAGTTTCTTATGTTTGTTTTGAGCTTTTTAATGAATTTAAGAATTTTACCCACATGGCTATGCAACACATGTGTGAACTGCTCCTCATAGTGTTCAAAAGGTTATATCAGAAACCCTAGACTCGGAATAATAGAAAGTTATGATCATTCACATAAGTATTGGCAACTCTGCCCTCCTACATGTAAGAGCTGCAAGAACTCTTTAATATTGAGTCATCCATCCTGCTTTGTTTGTTATTTATTTTCAATAAGTGTATTGCTCATGTTTTCATCTATTTGTAACTGTTTAACCATGCCTTGGTTTTTAGTAATATCTTATTAATATTATACTTTAAATTTGAGCAGTTCACATTTTTGGAAAATTAACACAGAACTGGCATCAGTGCATAAATGGGTTCATAGTCAACTCAGAGACATATTCTTGCCTGTGCTGTCTGAGTGCGTGGGTTATAACTGTGTGCCAATATTACCAGTTTGTCCATTTTAATTACTTTTTTGTATTTAGAAATTATTCTTACAGCTTCTCTCAAGAATAGTTTGTCTGCACTGTAGAAGTAATCTTTACTTCTCTTTCTATGCTCAATAGGCATTTTTGCAAGGTAATATACCATTTAAAGGGTACAGAAATAACAGAGGTAAAACATGTATTTAGTATTTCAAAAAGTGGCATGTTGATTTTATCATATTATTATTAAGTGATGGGACACGTGGGAAACACCAGAAATATAAATATGTTTACAAAGATGTATACTTTCACAGTGTTATCAGTGTCACGCTTATTGTTGTAGACATTTATGAGATATTATAAAATGCAGATACCTATGGTGATATGCATATTAATTTCAGTTGCATGGACTGGAGACCTATAGGAACCTCACTAAGATAGCAAAGATCACATTTTTCTTCATAATTTAAAATAAGAGGTCAACAATTTATTGATTATCAGTGCTATTATATAATTTGATCAAGAAATAAGAGAAATGAGCTGACTAGAACAGCCAGGCACAATGTTTGAAAAAGATAGTAACTTAAGTTTTGAAAATATTTCTATAATATAAAATATATTTTCTGGTAGTATATTTTAGTATACATTAGGAAGATTAAAATATTGAAGAATGTTGTCAAAGATCTAAAAGTCTTAGAAGGTAATTTTCATGTACCAGGTGATACAAATGTCCCTCTGCAGAAATTGTAATGTGTCCTAAAAGTGTTAGGCATAAAAAGTAATGTAAATAATCACAACTTAATGTTCATCAATAATTATTAAATTTTTAGAAAGCCAAGTCTGTTACTAGGCATATCGTATCTGTCTCTGAATGCAAGCCATATGGGTATAGAATATGAAAAGATGTAACGTACCTGTCTATTGGCAACAAATAGAAGATATGTAGCAGTCCCTATGTTAAGGAGATTTGTTGAATTCAAGTTTGCAAGTCATTGGTTTTCCAGCTTTATTGTTAATACATCAACAAACTCACAGTGCAAAAATGCTTTGTGAGTACTAGGACTCGATAAATACTTCTGTTTATCCTAGTATACTTATCAAACATAATATGACTCACATAATAGAAACTTTATAAATACAAGAAGGGTGGTTAAATGATGAGTTTTACCAATTCTTTTCAATTATGTACAAATCCTTCTATGGAAAAATCTTACTATTCCAGATATTTTCAAAGATTTAACAAAACCTTTAATGAAGAAGAACATGACTATAAAGACAGTGTTAATACTTTATGTTCCAATTCCTTTTTACAATTGTACCAAATTGTAAACTTAACTTGTACAGATATAAAGATTCAACCATATATTTGATGTAAAGCCTTTACATGAGTTTAATATGTTTGCAGGCATGAATAAAGTTAACTTGAAGAGAAACTTTCCATATGTACTCAATCTGTTATGGCATTTGCATATGACAGTCAGTCTCAAAGGCATTAAAGAATATATACTGTAATGAAAGTATGAATACAATCTGTGGGAAAGCCTTTGCTTGACACACTACTCTTCAAGAGAATCTCTTCAGGATCAAATACTTGAGAGAAAATCTCTAAATATAGTCAGTGGAGTAAAGCTTTTCATATCATTGTGATCTTAAAATGCATAAAATAACTTGGAAAAAAATCTCGTTAATGAAATTAGTGTGTCTCCCCCTTTGTATATATCAGTAATTGTTTGCAACCATAAGAAAATATATTATACTGAAGTGAAACCCTATAAATATACTCAGTGTAGTAAAATTTTGCACTTTATAAAGGAGTAAAACTTTTTATATGAAATCAATTTTTAAAGCCTTTGCATATGACAAAAGTCTTTGGTACCTACAACAAATACCAAAGGCTATTTATTATAAAGTATTTGGTATGATGTTTAGCCAACACAGTTATAGTTAGTTATATAACAATATTGATTGTATGCAAAATAGATATCAACATTCTGTTCAAATATTATTTTATTTTTATATTGTTTGTACCAATAAACTAATGAAAGAATGAAGTGATACCATATGTTGGGTAAATGGCCAGTCAAAGAAACAAATCATGACAATGAAATTGGAGTCAAATGGTGAAACAGAGCCCATTAAAATAAAAACCATAACTAAAATGAAACCAAAGCTAAAGAAACATAATCCAGGCTTGACTACCTGTAAAAAAACCCACCAATTCCTAAGTGTGAAATTCAGAGATTCTAGATGTTGTAAAAACACTAATATTTGTTAAAAATATTTATGGTGTATGTGCATGCAATGTGATTGTGTATTTGTAGCCCCTGGCTCATATGCATAATTAAAATATTCTGTGCTTTCTCCTTTTGTTAATTAAAGTCAGTTTTCAGCCTTGCACAACACAGATCTTTCCCACTGAATTGTCTCACTGTTGTTTAAAGGAGATTAGAAAAAAATATTACCATAGTAAACTATTTTTTTCTTTTCAGAATGTAAACATAATTTCACAGAAGGATAGAGAAAGATGTTATAGTGATGTTTCCTGGTCCTGGTTGGCCGTATGTCCAGACCCACAGACCTGCATCCCCAGAATCCTTAGGTGCCTGAAGCTGCTCAGGCCCCCAAAATGACACAGACCCTTGCATTAACTACGTGCTGTTTGGCCTATGGTTAGGCACATTGCTAGCTTGCTCTTACATCTTAAATCAACCCATTTCCATTAATCTTTCCACCACGGGGCCCATGGCTCACCTGTGTTCCTTACATGTTGCTCCTTTGGGCAGCTGTCTCAGTCTGTCCCTGACCCCGCCTTTCCATTCCTACTTATTCTGATTCCTCTACCTACTTCTTCTATGGTGCCTGTCATAGGCCAAAACAGCTCCTTTATTTAAAGATTGAGATTCACAGCATACAGAAAGGCATTCCCATATCAGAAAGAGATTGCACTTTGAAGAATAAATTCTCTTTGCATATGGGAATATTTGTACTATCATACCTTAAAATATGTTTATGAAATAATTTTATATAATTTTTATGAAAATCTGCACCATCCTAATTTGTATGCAGTAATGGTCACCCAGGTTATAGACTGGGTCACAAAAAGGTCAGGCTCAATTAACAAAGTTTTAATCTCAGAACAAATTTTATATGTGGCATCAAAGGTTACTCTGAGGCATGGAGATGATGTCACTTCCGTAACTTGGTTCTGACCACGAAGCTGGAAATTAGTAAACTGAGTGGTGACCTTACATGTGATGTCATCTCAAGATCCATCATGTCATATTCCAGGAGGTCATGACCGCTGGTGACTTCTGAAAAAATAAGATGAGACATCAAAAGAAGGAAAGCCGTCTGTTGCTGCTGAGGTTAGGGGATCAGTGAGGTAGATGAAGAGGGTCAGGGTCTGAACCAGATAATTCTCACTCAAAGACTTTAATTGCATAGAACATGATATGCCACAAACTGGAAGTGGATGGACACGTGTCACCCAAGGTACCTGAAGTAAATAAAAACCCTAAAGTGGGGAGGAACAGTTTGAAGTGTCATGGGAGGGAGGGAAGAGCCCATCAGTCCACGACAACTGTCACCCCAAAGTGATTGTCACTCTGGAAGAGGAAGTGCAAGGGAGAGAGTGAGATGTCATGGAGAGGACGCATAGGACCAATACCGCAGAACAACTGTCACCTTGAAAACTGAACATGGATGAACATGCCATCCCAGGAATCAAAAATTGGTGATAACTCTGAAAGATCATGGGAGGGAGAAAAATTACCACCAGCCCAGGACATGTGTTACTCTGGGCACTGGAAATGGTCATGAAATAGGGAGGCTCTGTAGACACTTGACCTCTGATTAATTATTTTTCCTTCCCCACACACCATCCCTGCTGGTGCTCCAGATAACCTGGCACATGTTACTGATACCCATTTTCTTGAGGGGAATCAGGTACTAGACTTCAAATGACAAAAAATTAGACCCCCACATGCACATGTGAGATATTAAAGCCCTGGAGGAAGATGGAGACATGGAGAAAACTGAGGCATGTGAGAAACTGATGTCTCATGAAGGAACTGAAGCATGGAGGAAAAAAGGGTCGCAGAGGAAACTGATGTGTAGGATAACTGAGGCACCAGAGGACACGGAGGTACAAAGAGGACTGAAGCACTGTGCTCAGTTGGTTAGAGTTCTAGTTCTTAGTAATTATAACAATAGATGCTCAGTACTCAGTGTTCTGGTTATTCTGTGGTACCAGTCATAAATATTCAGTACTTACCGTGATGGATGCTCTGAACTTAGTGCTGAGTGCTCAGTCGCTATAGTGCTGGGTAGTGACTACTCGGGGTATGGGATGCTTATTGGGAGTCTGTTCTTATGTGTGATCAGAAGCTAGAAAGTGGCCCTGCCCCCACCTCAGTTTCTCATCACTTCCACTAACTAGTCAACCTGAAAAAAAAATCTAATTAGGTTAAAATTATTACAAGGGCTGTTTATTGTGGATGGAGTTGATGTATATTGAGGTTTGGCCTGTGAATTATAGGAGGGGCTGTGTATTATAGAATAGTCTGTGTAAAATCTGTGTGCATAAGATTTATTCAGAAGGCAAGGCAATATGCAAAAGAGCAGGGCAAGAGATATGTTCAAAATGCATGTGTAAAATTGGTGGGGGGATGACAAAGTAAGTTCAGTGACCTTTGCAATAGAAGGCTGGCCCTGTGTAGAAGCACATGTGCAAAAAATATGTACAGTGCCACTCGGCAGGGTCAGGTCTGAAAAGGAGTCCAGTGGAGTGGAGAGATAGCTTAGAGGTTAAGAGCATTGGCTGGTCTTACAGAGGACCTGAGTTCAGTTCCCTGCAACCACATGGTGGCTCACAGCCATCTGTATAGAGAACTGGCCCTCTTCTGACATGCAGGGTTACATGGTAGACAGAACACTATAACATAATAAATAATATTAAAAAGAAGAAAAGGTGTTCAGTATCCCATAATGGCCTGGGCTATAAGTGTCCTTCCCCCACTACCTTACTCCCAGAAGAACCTGTAGAACCTGTACTGGTGGATATATAGAGAGAGACATAGGGTTCTTCTAACTAGAGTGTGAGTGGCCTCCAGCCGTTGGAGTCATGTGTGGTGTGGGAGGTAGAAGGGAGGGTCAGAGGAGAGAATGGATGTGTCTATGTACCTAGAGCCATCCACATGATGCCACAAAATAAAGAAAAAAAACATTAAAAATAGAGACTTTCCCTTATTCCAGTCTGTGATGAAGCTCCAGGTGCCTCCAGAAGCTCTGGCTGGTTTCCATCAACACCCCTGACACTTCCCTTCACCTGGGAGCCTTCTACAGGGAGACTCCACACCCAGGACCACCGACATTATTAAAACTATAACCATAAGGAATCATCATTTAAAGTTTTTTATTTCAATTGTGAAATATTTTTTTGAGTAAAAATAAGAAATAAAACCATTTTCTATGTAAAAACACTTAGACATTTAGTTACCACCCCCCTCAAAAAACCTAGTAAAACTGGACTTGATAACTTAAAAACCATGGAAATTTGAAATTGTACACCAGAACATTTTTGAAAATAAAAAAATTCAGTTTTAAACTTTCTGAAATTTTAATTTCCCATCACGCAGCCCAAAAAACCCACTTATTTCATTTAAAAATAGTTTAATTTTTCATTTTTCTTCTACGCAAATAACAAAATACTTTTATCCATTTTTCATTGTTTTAAATTTTCTGGGGATAGAATAAAAATCAACTTTTTTAATTTAACAGATACAAAATTTTTACTTTAAAATCAGTCCATCATATAGAAAAAAATACCTTCCATGTGAAAACTGCTTTAAGTTTATTAATTGCCCCACCATTCTAGAATTTTTAATTGATCATTAGTCCTGAGATTTAAAAAACCCAACTCTTTCATGTTAAATAATTTTAAAAATTAATTTTTATTGTTTAATGGTTCTGAGTAGATTAAAAACACCACTTTTTCCATTTGAACCCTGCATGTAAAAAACAAAGTTTGAGAATTAAAAACATACTTTTACACATAAAGTGTATTGAACTTTTCATTCCAATATTTCAAACAGCCCTTTTGAAAGAGAAAACACCATTTTAAAAAAAATTCAAAAATGAAATTTTAATTGGTTTATTTTCCCAAGGGCCAAAAAATTACTTTTTCCATTTTAAACTTACTAAAATTTTAATTTTCTGATAACAATCCCCTACATGCACCCTGTCCCTGTCCCCTCCCTTCTGGCAGCTCCAACATCACTTCTAATTTTTGGAAGCATTGACTTTAAAACATTCCCACATGTACAGGACAGTGAATAAGGAAGTTTGATTTTCCTCTGTTGAATCCTCCACCTCTATCCATTTCTCATGGCTCTGCCTAGGCTTCTCCTCCCTACCCTCTCAAACCCTCCTCTTCTTCCAACTCCCCTCACCCTCTGCCTGACAGCTGACATACCAGACAAAAACTGTAGATAATACAACATCCCTTGGCTCCTATAGCCCAATGGTAATCAAACTGTAATTATTAAAAGGAGGAAAGAAAGAAAGAAAGGAAGAAAGAAAGAAAGAAAGAAAGAGAGAAAGAAAGAAAGAAAGAAAGAAAGAAAGAAAGAAAGAAAGAAAGAAAGAAAGAAAGAAAGGAAGGAAGGAAGGAAGGAAGGAATGAAGGAAGGAAGAAAGAAAGAAAGGAAGGAAGGAAAGAAAGAAGGAAGGAAAGAAGGAAGGAAGGAAAAAAAGAACAAAAGAAAGAAAGAAAGGAAGGAAGGAAGAAAGAAAGAAAGAAACAAAGGAAGGAAAGAAGGAAGAAAGGAAGGAAGGAAGGAAAAAAAGAACAAAAGAAAGAAAGAAAGAAAGAAGAAAAGACAAAGAAAGTTATCTCTGTTTTTTTCCCACAATTTCAAAGGCTCCGAGATTGTCTCCTCTCTCTGTGTTCCCAAGCTGTAGCTCCCTCTAAATAGGGTGTTTCCCCTCATGCAGAGGTCTTTCTGCCTCAGTTCCACATCAGACCCAGCATAAGCCTCACCCTGCCTCAGTTTTCCATTGGACCCAGCATAAGCCTCTTCCTGTATCAGTTTCCCATTAGATCACACAGGGGGCTTCTCTCTGCCTTATTTTTTGGAGGTTTTTCTTTATCTACAACTCTCTATCAGACCTTGTGGATGACTTCCTCTACCTCAGTTTCCCATCAAATCTTCTTGAGGCTTTTATCTACCTTGGTTTTTCCAAGGGAGTTTTTCCAATGGGGCAGGGACACAGGAAAGGAATTGGGATACAGCCAAATGCTCAGCCTGAAATCTGTTAATATAACAACCCCTCCCCCAACAAAGAGCCACCAATCATACAAACTGGGCAGGAGAGGTTCCCACCCTTCCTGTCTTGGTGGCAGCTCACCTCTCATTATTTTGGCTCCCTGGGGCATGAACCACAACAAGGGTCTTTCTCCCATAGGGACACTTCCTTGTGTGCCTGCCCCTCCCCTAGCAACTGATTTCATGCAAGGATCTGAGTCTTACTAGCTCAAGGGACTGCAGGACATGGCTGATCATGTGTCTCACAGCCTTGCTGGCTGGGAGGAACCCTGATCACCAAGCAACCATAACAATCTGTCATAGGAGAGTGTGGGTCCAAAAGCTATGGGTCAGGTCATGCAGTGAGCACAACCATGAGGGATGGGAGAAAGAGAGGGAAGAAACACAGACCAGAGAAAGCCCTTCAATACCTAGGCTTCCTTGGGCTCCACACCAATTAAGAGAAGATACAGTCTAATTAGGGGACAACTTTCCCCAAATGATCCTGGGTGGAAGGGACAGTGAGAGTTCACTTTATAACCTGGCTTTAGAGTCTGGTGGGATACTGGGTCAAGAGCTCCATTTCCAAGGTCCCTGTCAGGTCCCTCAGGTATGTCAGTATAGGCAGATTCCCTAGCCCCTCACTTCCCAATCAGCTATAATTTTGCTTGGAGCTCAAGGTGACATTCCAGAGAAGACACAGTGGTGACATCCAGACTCATGAGGAATGCAGCTTTGGATACACATCCATCAAGATGGTGACTGGCCTATGGTGCTCCCACTATGATCCAATTAAGAGACAGGATTTCCAGGGTTACTCCCCTACCAAAACAGGCTCTAAATCTTCCTTGCTCAATTTTTCATCTTCTGTAAGGAGCAACTGCTACTTAGCCCCTCCACAAAACCTACCAAGTCACCCCAATCTTAAACAGGGCCGGACTGAGTCAGTCAGCAACCAGCCCTGAAGAGGGGATATGGCTTCTATAGGTTCTACATTCAACTGGCAAAGAAAAAAAGGGCAGACATATCCTGGAAAATGAATCCTTTCCTTGGGCTACGTGAAACTGGTCACTCAGCAATGTCCTCTTCTAGGCAGCCACACTCCTGCTTCTCACTCAAAAGGATGGACCTCCAGCCCTACACACCAGTCAACTGTTCACATATATTAACTACCTGCCAGGTGCTGGTACAATGCTCCTGTAAGACGAGTCACTTTTGGATGAATTTTACTGAAACTGAAGAGGTTCATGGAAGAGTGGAATCGAGAGTGAGGATTAAGAGGTGGCAAGGGCATGAGATCTTAGGAGGTGCTCACAAGGGATGGTTGTATATTTGGCTATGTAACTTTGTACTAAGCAACTCCTTACATAACCCTAGTCCTTACAAACCCAGTCTTCAGAGCTTTCCAACTTCCCAAGTACCATCTCCCTCAACTGTCTGGTGTATGGGCTTTGGGGTTAAAATGGCCTCTGCCCTCAGAATTGAGAAAAGGGGCATACCTTCAACTTCCTGACTTGAGGGTCCTGCTAATCACTGGAGGTATTCACAACAAGACCTCAATTGTTGGTTTGGGTACTGGGAGTTGATTTTGGGACCGGGACTCAGTTCAATCTGCCTCACCTCTGACTCTGCCTCAGAAGCCACCTGGCCTCCAGACAATGCATGCAGCCAGATACTTCCAGGGCTGATGGTGTCTTTGGCAGGTGTGAAGCAATTCCAGGGAGAGCTTGCAACTGAGTATGGAGTCCACCCACACCAGGCTCCAGGGGCAGTTTCCCTGTGTATCAGTCTCTGCCTGGGGGTAACCAGACAGATTGAGGGATTTGTCTGACATCACACAGCAATCAAATGTCAGAGCCAGATCTGGCATTCACACACACCCAGGGCTCTGTGGGCACATCCTGTATATAGAGATAGAATTAGAACATGGTCCTGGAACAGGATGAACCAAAAAAATAATGGCAAAAATCTCCCATACAGTACCCTTTTTACTGGCTGGATTAAAGAAAAAGACCCCAGACCCAGATTTCTTGCAAGATAAAAAGAAAAATTTTAACTGATACACTCATGAGTGGGCTAAAGGCACTTATACAGCACTCTGGGTAGGGGAGGGGGCATACATCTGGGCTTGTGTAGGGGGTATGCAAAGGAATGTTTGTAGTTATCTCAGGTGGTCCTGCCCAAGCAATTCTGCATGAAAGATAAGATGTAAGTTCAGAAGGTCAAGCACATCCCAAGAGGGAGGCAGGAAGCACATCCCCAGGCCAGCTAGGTAAGCGAACATAAACCCTGTGAACAATGCTTTATCCACAAGTTCTGAGAAAGCCTGAGTCTTGAGCAAACAACCATCTGATCAATTGCCTGTCACACAGGGAGTTTCAATTGTCCATCACACAAGGACTGAAACTCCATCAGCCTCGGCTAGTTTCTGGGACCTCAGGAAGGGGGCAAAAAGGGGATTTGGACAATTCAGGTAGGAAAGAGTCAAATAGGATTTTTCTAGTATTTCACTCTTTGAGCATAATTTAAACCCATGTCCTTATAGCAAGTCACAGGTAGAGTGGGCTGGATACAGAGTACAGTTGTTCAATGAAGCCACTTCTTTGGACAGAGTCAGAGCCCAGGCCCTGCTTTAACTGAAGGCTCATGTCTGTCTTTGTCATTGACCAAGTCATGGTCTCCAGTACAGGGAAAATGGAGACACATGGCAATAAGCCATGAGCACTGATATCTGCAGTCTACCTTGGGTCTGCTGCCTACTCATCAGTCAGACTCCATCTTGTAAATGTAGACATCATAACGGTTGCTTGTCCAATAGCATGTGACTTAAAGTAAAAACCTATTTGCCTCTAAAGTCTCCACCCAGTACTGTTTGAAAGAGGCCATAACTTCCCTAAGAGAGAAGGGCCCAGAGAGTCAGGGGAGGTGAGAGGGAGGAGGGGACTGGTGGGGATGGGTACAGAAAACTCTGCTTTGGGTTAGAGGCAAGGAGTACAACTTGTGAATGATGTGTTTAGCAACCCAAATATTGGCATCAACTTTACATGCCCATGAAAATGCTACTCTGAGAAAATCACTGTAAGAACAGAGACAGGGTAGAAGGGAAAGCACCCAGTCAACAGATGCAAGCACACTTTCTGTTTGGATCACTAACATACTCATGGGGGATGCCCTGTTATCAACATACATGTGTAACCTGAGCAAGTTGCCTGCCCCATCAGGAGGTCCTGGTCTTACTAGTCTCCACTCTGACAGGGTGGGGAGTCTGTGGTCAGGAATAAGGATGCAGAAGTGGATAGATCAAATTTCATTCTTTCTCCCTGCTTGGCCTCCATGCCCAAACTCCAAACAATAAAGAATGAAAAGCATTACTTACTTGGCAGCTGTGATTTGGAGCATGTCAGGGATGGAGAACAGGGTATTTAGTGTCATAGGCAGTGACAATGTTTGGGGATGTAATGGAGAATGAAGTATTAGGACCAGAGGTGCCTGCCCCCCTCCCCAGGGCACATCACTGAGCCCTGTGGAAGAGAAGCTCAGGAGACTTTGTGGAGACCTCAAGTCAAAGCTGTCTGGGTTGAGAGACTGTCAGCAACAAAGGGGCCTGGCTATGGAAGGATATTTGAAAGGGTTTGTTGAAGTGAGGATTCAGGTACAGTGATGGAGGGGTGGGTAGAGCAGGAGGGACAAGGAGGCTTAGGGGAGGGCAGGATGTGGAAGGCAATGAGGCAGTGAGGGGTAAAGGATGCAGTAAGCCGAGTTTCTACAAGGAACCAACCAAAGGTCTAAGTCATCACATCCTTCACTGGGCTCTACAAGCTGGATTGGCATTTCAGAAATCCACACTGTTGTGATGACCAGTGGCCTTGCCAGCTTAGGGAGCATCTTCCTGAAGCAGGTTCAGGGAGCATCAAGTATGGAGAATGTCTAAGACATCCTTCTCCATACACAGAAGCTCAGCACTGCTAAATTCTTGGGCATCTGAGATAAGGGGACCCCCCTCCCACACACACACACACACACACACACACACACACACACACACACACACACACACACAGGGGTGTGGGGGGAGCAAGAAAGGGAGAGAGAGGAGAGAGAGAGAGAGAGAGAGAGAGAGAGAGAGAGAGAGAGCACTCAGCTCAAGTTCAGGCTTCAGGAGAGCAGATAAAACCTTTTTCCAAGTCTCCTCATGCAAGGAGGTGGGCTAAACACCTGGGTTATGAAGTAGCTTCTCAGGGTGGCCAACAAGACAAGTGGGGTGAAAGCAAAGCCAGGGGGTTTCTGAGAAGAGAAGCCTGACAACCAACTGCAAAAAACTCCTCTCTGCCCTCCTCTCTTCACTCCCACCTCCACCAGAAAGATGAGGAGCCACAGATCACTACAGGGGTCCCATCATTGCTTTGACTTCCTGAGGAAAGAACTAGAGTCTATTGGATGCTCCTTGCCTGAGGCCTGAGTGTGTGCCTGTACTTGTGTGGTGGAGACAGAGGAGGACACTGTCCTAGATGTGGCCAGGGGTCAGGGGCCAAGCTTGGAAACTGAGTGGATATTTGTGGCAGCATTACCTGGAAGAACTGTCTTCCAACACAGACACACACACACACACACACACACACACACCATTTCCTGGCACTCTTACATAGTTTAAATTCACTAATCTTTGAGTCTGTCAAGTCTTCTCTTTCCAGGGTTATTCAAACCTTTCACCTATTCTTTGGAGCCTTAAAACCAGCAAACTTCCCTTACTGGGAAGCTTTGGGCATCTACGTTTGCCAGCCTAGGTGCTGACAACTGTTATTGGATTTGGTAAAATCCATGCTTCTGAGATGCTTTGCAGCAGGAAGAGGCTCCCTCCCTTTCTGCATGCTGCCCGGGAAAGTTTGGCCCATAGGGGCTTACATCTGGTCCTGCTGCAAGGGTCAGGGTCCCTCCCTAGCCAGAGCCTGAGCATTCCTAAGTGTGGTCCCCCAAAGCCTCCCCAGAAAGCATGCAAAATGATTCCCTAAAACTCACCAGAACCACAAAGCCAGGTGGCAAGGACTATATCCATGATCCCTGGCCACAGATGGGGGATGGCCATGACCTGGGTTGCACTCAGGGACTAGCAGACAGGAGAGAGGCCACACCTCTGGGCCTCCCTGGGTCCCATATCAGGGAAGGGCACTGCATTTTAAAGAGGGAGTTTGGCTCCACTTGCCACTTGGTGGACAGAGATGCATCCAGGGAAGTACCTAGCTCCAGGGGAGCTGCACTCTGAGCAAGCAGGCAGGTAGGTAGGCAGGCAGTAGGCTCCATGCATGCTGGACTGGTGAGCCCCCCTCACACCCTGCCACAGGATCCCTTTGGGGAAATCCCGAGGCCCCCCTAGGGAGAAGTTGGTGTTGAGAGCAGGGAGACCTTCCCAGCTCCTTCCTGGTCTCCCTGGGCAGGATTTCTCTCCTGGGTCCTGCATCCACTTCCCTCCCCCATGGCACCCGCCCCAGGCAATGGGGATTCCTGCTCAGAGCCAGCCTGCTGAGAGCAGCACAAATCTGGAGGACAAGGTCTCTAGAGGAGGAACAGAAAATGCCTAGGGCATACAGAAAATCCAGGATTTCCATCTGGATCCAGGGGCTCGTGCTTTGCAATGACTATCTCTGCTGATTTAGAAAAGCTCTCTGTGCTGCAAGGCTGGGTCAGAGACCATTGCACTGTGTCTTTATGAACAGGGCACCTAATGGGAGGTGCTTTTGTCACTCAGGTCTCACTAGCCAATCAAAGCCTCGAAGCAATCTGACAGTCAGAAGTGGTGCTGGGCTCTTCCTGTTGCTGGGCTTTGAGAAGGAATTGGGAGCAGAGGTTTGCATGCTGTGCTGTTTGTGCTGTTGCCAGTTGCTGAGCAGAGATCATGGCCAAGCTGGAAAACCACAACTTGGTAAGGGAAGGGCTGTTGTCCACAGATGGGTTGAAAAAGATTGGGAGTTGCAGCGGCTAGAGAGGTGTCTGTTTCAGGGATCTAGGTGGAAACCTGCAGCCAGAATCTCTATTGTATGAAGTTCCACGTGGTACCTGAAACTCCCTGACCCCTGGCTTGTCTCTGGATAACTTTGCTCTGTCACTTAAATCTGCTCACAGAATTGAGAGCAGGGAACTGTGTGTAGAAATATCTTTGTCCACTCTTACATGCTTTTGCTGCATAAATGAAAGCTGGTGGTCAAACATGAAGATCCTAATTTGTCAAGTATGGTCTAGATGTCTGCACTTAGCACTCAATCTGTACATGTAAGATTTATTTACAGTTAATTTTATGAAGTTTGTAAAAGGCATCTCATGTGTTAGGTAACACTCCACTAGTAAAATGTGATAAAGAATAGTCAACTGATGATATGTAGGATTTTCCATTGCACAGAATATAGGGTCTCACAAAATAGAATTTAGCTGAAGGTTGACTGCTTCTAACCCTACCAGTCCTGTTAGAGGTTAGGTTGGTAGGATATGCTCAGTGTTGACCAGACATTTGCCTATAAACCGTTACAAAAGGTATACTTGGCGATTACAACCAGCCACTAAGCATAAACCTATATGGAACCGGCTACTCATTGAGACATTACAGGGTCTAAAGCAACCTTAAGGTCTGTTGGCCATAAAGTTCTAGATTTATTCCTCAGACTGAGTGAGAAATAACGTTCAAAGTATATGATACCTGCAGGAGATGTTACTGATATCCAAAGAGTCTTTCTCTGAAGAAAATCACCAAGGTTGTTAAAAAGTCAAACGTAAGAAAAGACAGAAGTACTCAACACTTTTATAAACACATTTGGTAAACTCTTGGAAAGAGTAACAAATTATTGAAAAAGAATAATGTTAAAAGATAAACTAATTTTGAGAATTTGCTTATTTAGTTAGTCAGTCTTCTAATTCATTTGATTTTATTTTTACTACATAGCCCAAGCTCGCTCTTAATTCACAATCTGTATTCTTCTTGGCTTGTCCTCAGACTGACACCAGCTAGAATTATTTGGGAAGAAATTCAATCATAGGGTGTGAATTTGATTAATGGTTTATGAGGGAGGACCAAGCTCATTGAGAGCTATATTATTCCTAGGAATGTCATAGAACAGTTTTGAAGACAGCAAACACAGTTTTTAGATGCTTGTATCATTTCTATTGAGAGAGAGGAAAAGTGTGTGTAGATCTTGATGGGAAACAAAGATCTGTGAGGAAATATTGATGGCAAAAACATAACTAAACTATATTGTATGACAATCTATTAGAGTTTTTAAAAGAAAGAAAAGGGTAAAGAAAGAAAACTGAAAATCCCAGGAGGAATAAACCAGTAATCCATATTTCTCCAGTGTTAATCAAGTTCCTTTCTATTGGCTTCTGCTTTATGTCCTTGACTGACTTCCCTTCCTGAGGGCCTATGAACTAGGCCAAGTCAAAGTTTTCTTTCTCAAGAACAGAGTGAATGCAGTGAGTCTAAAAGCATCCTGTGAAGTGGACAGTAGGAGACAAAAACAGAAAGGGACACCTCACCATGACCAGCCACATCTCCCTGTCCCTGGAAAGCACTTCCTTGCTCTCAAAGGTGCAGCTGCTAAGGTGATGACTCTCTCCCCCACAGTGGAACTCAAGTAACAGCTCAAAAGACAACTTCTGACTTCATCAGAACTGCAGCTGAGTCAGAAACCTGGCTTCCAGAAGTACCCTACCATCTGATTGGAGGGTCTGCTGCAGGATCCAACTGGATAGTGAGGTCTGAGTGACAGCACTGGTGAGCTGAAGGAACAAAGCATCTTGCTTCCCAGCCCTGGCTTCCAAATTGACAGAACTATCCCAGGTTGCCTGAAGATTTCTGTCAAATTCAACAAGTTCCTTTATTTATGGAAATCAATGGGTTAAGGTTTCAAAAGAAGTAAACAAATTTAGAAGGAGGCTAATGAGACAACATTTCATAAGAGCACATTGTAATTCAAGGACATTATAAACTGAGTCAACAATGGCCTTTGGACTAACACCAAAGCCCCATGTGTAGAAAGAGGTTGGTCCTCAGGATCTCAAGCAACTCTACTCCAAAGACTCTAGAACCAACCTCTAACATTTTAAAGAATGATATCCTGATTTTAAAGAATGATATCTGTTCCTTTCTCAATATATTAAGGACTTAGAGAAACTTTCAAAGCTTAGGACAGTTGTTACACTCAAAGAAAGCTAGTTTTTAGTACGTTCTAAGAGTTTTAAACTAGATATTAGACATTTCAGTAGAATATACATTTGGAGATAATGTGTGGAAGTTCTAAGAGTCATCTCAGATACTGGGTAGCACTCCCCTATAAGCTGTGATAGAAAAGTAAAATTTGTAATGTGAAAAACTGATGAATGCTTAGAAGATAGTTACACAATGTAAAATTTAATTAAGGAAGATCTACCTCAAAAATAACCCAAAGTAAGTAGTATGTTAAAAAATATTTTGAACATTTGGGATGGTAGGATGTATATGTTCATTCACCTTTCATGTATGTTCTTATTGGTCACATGTCTGCAATAATAACAGGAAATGTGATCCTCATTCATGTAGAAAGTAGAGCGACCCATCTGTGTAAAGATCTCTCTATAGTAAGCCATAGTTTTAAGAGGAAGTTTTACTTGTGTCGTAATGGAGGCTGTACACATCAATTTGATGATGCTTGTTATATATCCACTGTTTATTTCATTGCCAATAAACATGGGTATAGTAGTGATGCTATGGATTACATGAATGCTTTCTTGTGTCTCGTTTAAGGTTCAGTTTAACAGGTTGTGCCAAGAAATAGGAATTTATTTCACTATCTTTTACACAGTTTCAATCCAGCCCTCTTGTATTTGATTTCTGTTGCTAAGCACTGTCTTAAGACAACAAATGGTAGCATCCTAAAATAAACTGTGCCTTCCTGCAAAATATTTGATAACTCATACCTTTAATCCCAGCACAGGAAAGATCAAGTGGTGACCTACACCTTTTATTCCATAACTGCAGACAGATCTTTCTGTGTTTTGTGAGTTCAAGGCCTAAGTACCAAACAGTAGTAGCTCACACCTTTAATCTTAACCATAGAATATAAAGAATACTTGAATCTAGGTGTAAAACACCTGGGTGAGGAAGATATTTAAGGAGGCATATGCAGCAAGTGTGGCATTCTGTAGAAACAGTAAGCCACGCTGAGGACTCTGGAATATAGATTTTACCCCATGAAGTTAGCTGAGAGAGAATTGACTGTGGTCTGTTTCTTCTCTCTGATATTCCAGATTCCCCTCCAGTGTCTGGCTTTGAGTTTGCATTAAAAACAGCTTAAATTTCTGTTATATCATAAATCTAAAAGCAAATAAGATTTTTAAAAGAAAAGCTGAGTAATAATAATAATTTAAATTGACTGTCCCCGGTCCAAAAAGTACAAAAAATAAAATAAAATAAAACCCACAGAAATCACACCAATTTAAATGAAAAATATCTGGCAGAACCATTATTTTTTTCAGAAAAAAACTAGAACTTTATGACCGACAGACCTTAAGGTTGCTTATGACCCTGAAATGTCTCAATGAGTAGCTTGTTAGAGTCCCTTGTTCCATATAGGTTTATGCTTAGTAGCTGGTTGGAATTGTTGAGTAGCCCTTTTGTAATGGTTTATAGGCAAATGTCTGGACAACACTGAGCATATCCTACCAAAACAACCTCTAACAGGCCTGGTAGAGGTTATCTTCTAGTGGGGGGTGGTTAGTAGCAGTCAACTCTCAGCTAAATTCTATTTTGTGAGACCCTATACCCTGTGCAATGGAAAATCCTACATATCATCAGTTGACTGTTCTTTATCACATTTTACTAGTGGAGTGTTACCTAACACATGAGATGCCTTTTACAAACTTCATAAAATTAACTGTAAATAAATCTTACATGTACAGATTGAGTGCTAAGTGCAGACATCTAGAACGTACTTGACAAATTAGGATCTTCATGTTTTACAACCAGCTTTCATTTATGCAGCAAAAGCATGTAAGAGTAGACAAAGATATTTCTACACACAGTTCCCTGCTCTCAATTCTGTGAGCAGATTTAAGTCACAGAGCAAAGTTATTCAGAGACAAGGCCCAGGGTCAGGGTGTTTCAGGTACCTCGTGGAACTTCATACAATAGAGATTCTGGCTGCAGGTTTCCACCTAGATCCCTGAAACAGACACCTCTCTAACTCTGAGCCTCCCAATCTTTTCCACCCCATCTGTGGGCAACAGCCCTTCCCTTACCATGTTGTGGTTTCCCAGCTTGGACATGTTCTCTACTCAGCAACTGCCACAGCACAAACAGCACAGCACACAAACCTCTGCTCCCAGTTCCTTCACAAAGACCAGCAACAGGAAGAGCCCAGCACCACTTCTGACTGGCAGATCGCTTCCAGGCTTTGATTGGCTAGTGAGACCTGAGTGACAAAAGCACCTCCCATTGGGTGCCCTATTCTTAAAGACACAGTGCAATGGTCCCTGACCCAGGCTTGCAGCACAGACACAGAGCTTTTCAATATCAGAGGAGATAGGCATTGCAAAAGCTCATGTCCCTGGGATCCAGAGGGAAATCATGCATGTTTCTGCACGCCATAGGCATTTTCTGTTCCTCCTCTACATAATTTGTCCTCTAGATTTGTGCTGCTCTCAGCAGGCTGGCTCTGAGCAGGAATCCCCATAGCCTGGGGCCTGTGCCATGGGGGAGGGCAGTGGATGCAGGACCCAGGAGAGAAATCCTGCCCAGGGAGGCAGGGAGGGGGCTTGTAAGGTCTCCCTGACCACAACACCAGCTTCTCCCTAGGGGTGCCTCATGATTTCCCCAAAGGGATCCTGTGGCAGGGTGTGAGGGGGGCTCTCCAGTCCAGCATGCATGGAGCCTACTGCCTGCCTACCTGCCTGCCTTCTTGCTCAGAGTGCATCTCCCCTGAAGCTAGGATATGCCCTGGCTGCATCTCTGTCCACCAAGTGCCAATGAGAGCCAGACTCCCTCTTTAAAATGCAGTGCTACCCCCTGACTTGGGACCCACAGAGGCCCAGAGGCATGGCCTCTCTCCTATCTGCTGATCCCTGAGTGCAACCTAGGCCATGGCCATACCCCATCTGTGGCCAGTGATCATGGGCATAGTCCTTGCCACCTGGCTTTGTGGTTCTGGTGAGTTCTGGAAAGTCACTTTGCATGCTCTCTGGGGAGGCTTGTGGGGGACCACACATATGAATGCTCAGGCCTGGGGAGGGAGGGACCCTGTCCCTTGCAGCAGGACCAGAGGGAAGCCCCTATGAGCCAAACTTTCTGAGGCAGAATCCAGAAAGGGAGGGAGCCACTTGCTTCTGCAATGCATCTCAGAAGCCTGGGTTTTTACCAAATCCAAGAACAGTTGTCAGCACCTAGGTTGTCAAATGTAGATGCCTCAAGCTTCCCAGTAAGGGAAGTTTGCTGGTTTTAAGGCCCCAAGGAATAGGTGAAGGGTTGGGATAACCCTGGAAAGAGAAGACTTGACAGACTCAAAGATTAGTGAATTTAAACTATGTAACAGAGCCCAGGAAAAGGTGTGTGTGTGTGTGTGTGTGTTTGTGTGTGTGTGTGTGTGTGTGTGTGTGTGTGTGTGTGTTGTGGGTGGGTTATGAGAGCTCTTCCAGGGAAAACTGCCACAAATATCAACTCACAGTTTCCAAGTTTGGCACCTGACCCCTGGCCACATCTAGGACAGTGTCCTCTGTCTCCACCACACAAGTGCAGGCATACACTCAGGCCTCAGGCATGGAGCATTCAACAGACTCTCGTTTTTTCCTCAGGAAGTCAAAGATATGTTGGGACCCCTGTAGTGGTCTGTGGCTCCTCAGCTTGCTGGTGGAGGTGGGAGTGAAGAGGGGAGGGCATGGAGGAGTTGTTTGCTGTTTGTTGTCAGGTGTCTCTTCTCAGAAACCCTCTGGATTTGCTTTTACCCCCACTTGTCTTGTTGGCCACCCTGAGCAGCTACTACATAACCAAGGTGTTTAGCCCACCTCCTTGCATGAGGAGACTTGGAAAAAGGTTTTATCTGCTCTCCTGAAGCCTTAACCTAAGCTGAGCTCTCTCTCTCTCCCTGTTTTCTCACCCCACACTTGTCTGTGTGTGTGTGTGTGTGTGTGTGTGTGTGTGTGTGTGTGTGTGTGTGTGTGTGTGTGTGTGTGTTTGTGTATGTATGTATGTATGTTGTGGGTGGATCCCTTTATCTCAGAAACCCAAGAATTTAGCAGTGCCGAGCTTCTGTGTATGGAGAAGGATGTCTTAGACATTTTTCATACTTGATGCTCCCTGAACCTGCTTTGGGAAGATACTCCCTAGGCTGCCAAGACCACTGTTCATCATAACAGTATGGATTTCTGAACTGCCAATCCAGCTTCAAGAGAGCCCAGTGAAGGATGTGATGACTTAGGCCTATGTTTGGTTCCTTGTAGCACCTCTGCATACTGCATCCTTTACCCCTCACTGCATCACTGCCCTCCATATTCTGCCCTCCCCTAAGCCTGCTTGCCCTCCTGCTCTACCCCCCTCCATCACTGTACCTGAATCCTCACTTTAACAAACCCTTTTCAATATTCTCCCATAGCCAAGCCCCTTATTGCTGACAGTCTCTCAACCCAGACATCTTTGACTTGAGGTCTCCACAAAGTCTGCTGAGCTTCTCTTCTACAGGGCTCAGTGATGTGCCCTGGGGTGGGCTAAAGGAAGACAGGCACCTCTAGTCCTAATACTTCATTCTCAGTACATCCCCAAACATTGTCACTGCCTATGACACTAAATACACCGTTCTCCATCCCTGACATGCTCCAAATCACAGCTGGCAAGTAATTAATGCTTTTCTTTCTTTTTTTGTTTGGAGTGTGGGCTTGGAGGCCAAGCAGGGAGGAAGAATGAAATTTAATCTATCCACATCTCATCTCCACACAGAATTGCTTGGGCAGGACCACCCGAGATAATTGCAAACATTCCTTTGCAACCCCCTATCTCAGAAGCCTAGGTGTATGTCTCCTCCCTACCCGGAGTGCTGCATAAGAACTCTACCCTGAAAGCATTCAGTGCTCTTGGCTGCCACCGTGCCTTGAGTCCTCTCATGAAGTGTATCAGTTAAACTTTTTCTTTCTATCTTGCAAGAAATCTGGGTCTGGGGTCTTCTTCTTTAATCTAGCCAGTAACAAGGGTGGGAACTCCTTCTAGCCGTGTTTTACAGAGTGTGTGGATGAGTTCCCTGCATGGCTTGTATTGTGCACTCATTAAACCTTATTCCTGACCACACACTCCCCACCCTGTCAGAGTGGAGACTAGTAAGACAAGGATCTCCTGATGGGGCAGGCAACCTGCTCAGGTTACACATGTATGTAGATAACAGGGCAGCACATATGAGTATGTTACTGATCCAAACACAAAGTGTGCTTACATCTGTTGACTAGGTGCTTTCCATTCCACCCTGTCTCTGTTCTTACAGTGATTTCCTCATAGTAGCATTTTCATGCACATGTAAAGTTGATGCCAATATTTGGGTTGCTAAACACATCATTTACATGTTGTATCCCTTGCCTCTAACTGGAAGGAGAGCTTTCTGTAACCATCCCCACCAGTCCCCTCCTCCCTCTCACCTCCCCTGTCTCTCTTGGCCCTTCTCTCTTAGGGAAGTTATGGCCTCTTTCAAGCAGGACTGTGTGGAGACTTTAGAGGCAAATAGAGCTGGTTTTCACTTTAAGTCACATGCCATTGGACAAGCCACCGTCCTCATGTCTACATCTACAAGATCGAGTCTGACTGATGAGTAGGCAGCAGACCCAAGGTAGACTGCAGATATCAGGTGCTCATGGCTTATTGCCATCTGTCTCCATTTTCCCTGTACTTGAGACCATGACTTGGACAATGACAAAGACAGAGATGAGCCATCAGTTAGAGCAGTGCCTGGGCTCTGACCCTGGCCAAAGAAGTGGCTTCATTGCACAACTGTACTCTGTACTCAGCACACTCTACCTGTGATTTGCTATAAGGACATGGGTTTAAATTATGCTCAAAGGGTGAAATAATATAAAAATCCTATTTGACTCTTTCTCACCTGAATTGTCCAACCCTCATTGTGCCCCTACCTGAGGTCCCCAAAAGTAGCTGAGGCTGACGGAATTTCTGTCCTGTATGATCTCTTGAAGGTGGATTGGCAGTTCTGGCATTTTTTTTTTGTTCAATCAGATATCCGGGCCTAATCAGAGCTAGAAAATTCTGTATCTCAGGGTGGCCCAGGGGTATCAGTGTAATGGGTTCTTTTAAGGCAGGCTTGTGAATTTTACATTGCAAGAGTCCAAGTAAGGTATTATTGTAGATGCCTGTCTGTAGATGTCTTCCCTGATGGCCTGCGAATTGTATAGCCCTGAGTGGGACTGGGAGGCACATGTTGTGCTCCTATGGCTAGGTCCTAGACTGGACATAGGAATATTAATAGTTGAGTTATTTGAAGTAGCTGCCATAGAACTCCAACATATAGCCACCTCTGCATCAAACAGCAGATATGAAAACAAAATAAGACTATACCCCCAACAAAAAGATTCACTATAGTGAAGGCTATGATAGTCCATTTAAGGTCAGTTATACTTGTAGCACATATTGACCTCAATCTTAGCCTCTTACTGTCCTGTCTCCTGAATTCAAAAAACAGAGATTTGTGGCTCTCAGGCATTCCCAACATTTTTTCTTGGGTCAGTGTCTTTCTATGTAACCCAGGCTATCTTAGAACTCACTATGTAGTCTAGATTAGTTCCCTCTTGTGTGTGCTGCAGTTACAAGCATGAGCTACCACACCTATCATCATCAATAGTTTTTAGCTGTAGAAGACCTTATATTCTTGCATTATTTAGTCTTTTCATGTGCATGCACAGTTTGCTAAGGAGGTGTGAGTGTGGAGGTCAAAGGAAAACTCTCAGGAAAAGTTTCTCCAACTCTTCCATGTAAAACAATTTTGAAAATTAAATTGTTTTATTGCTCGGGGCAATAAATTATTACCTACTAAAATTTTAAAGAATATTGAAATTTTAATTTTAACAGATAAGTCTACCTTGCATTTAAAGAAGAAAATTTAAAATTTAAAAAATTGCTGGTTCCATTTTAAGTCTATTGACCTTTTAATTTCCAACTCCTCAATTATCCCTTTGAAAGATAAAAACACCATTTTCTTTAATTAAATAAATTTTTTTAAACATGAAATTAAAATTTGTTCAGTCACCTACAAAATAACACTAAATAAATAAACAAACAAACAAACAAACAAATAAATAAATAAATGAATAAATAAGGAAACAAAGAAACAAACAAACAAATAAATAAAATGTTAAAATTGGACATTTCTCCTTTTCTCCAGCCTGTCATGTTTCTAGCTCCTGGTGGGTTCTAAAGCTCTGGCTGGTTTCCATCATCTCCTCCTTCCCCTCTGTCATCTGGGGCCTTCTACACTGAGAATCAACCGCCAGGGCCACACAGGTCATTAAAATTATCACACTCAATAAAGTCTTTAATTTTTTTTTTAAATTTCAATTGTGAAATGAACTACCTTATTTAAGTATAAATAAAAAATTAAAAACATTTTATGTAAAAACATAAAATTTCTGACTTTGAGTTAGCTCCTTCCCCCTACATCACCCCCACTAAATAAACACCAAAAAAATAAAACCAGCCTTGTTCATCCAAAACATGTGGAAATTTAAATCTCACACCAGTGTCTCCTCCTGAAAATAAAGTGTTTTCCATTCAAAATATTGTGGAATTTCAGTTTTCCATAGTCCAAAAAGCCCAAATAGCTTTTTATTAAAAAAATTCTGACAGCGTAATTTGTTGTTTTTCCACCCATGTGAAGATAAAAAAAAACACCTCATCTGTTGGAACAAAACAAAAGAACAAAAAAATACCCCAAGAACCTCCACCTCCATCCATTTCTCATGGCTATTCAAGGCTTTTCCTCCCTACCCTCTCAAACCCTCCTTTTCTTCCAACTCCCCTCACCCTCTGCCTGACAGCTGACATAGCAGACAAAAATGTAGATAATACAACATCCCTTGGCTCCCATAGTCCAATGGCAAACAAATTGTAATTATTAAAAGAAATAAAGAGAGAGAGAAAGAGAGAGGGAGAGAGAGAGAGAGAGAGAGAGAGAGAGAGAGAGAGAGAGAGAGAGAGAGAGAGAGAGAGAGAAAGCTCTCTGTATGTTTTTCCCACAATTTCAAAGGCTCCGGGATCGCATCCTCTCTCTGTGTTCCCAACCTGTAGCTCCCTCTAACTAGGGTGTTTCCCCTCATGCAGAGGTCTCTCTGCCTCAGTTCCACATCAGACCCAGCATAAGCCTCTCCCTGCCCTCAGTTTCCGTTGGACCCAGTATAAGCCTCTCCCTGTATCAGTTTCCCATTAGATCACACAGGGGGCTTCACTCTGCCTTATTTTTTTGGACATTTGTCTCTACCTAAGACTCTCCATCAGACCTTGTGGATGACTTCCTCTAACTCAGTTTCCCATCAAACCTTCTTGAGGATTTTATCTACATTGGTTTTTCCTCAGACCCCAAGCCCTCTCTCTGCCTCAGTTTCTCTGTCATACCTCATGAAGGCCTCTTTCTCCTGAAGTTTCCCAAACAGGTTTTGAAGAAGCCTCTCTCAGTCTCAGTTTTCCCACTGGAAACTGATCAAGTCCCTGGAATTAAAGGTTCAATGTAGTTTATATGGAAAAGTAAGTTCTCAAATCTTAGACCTTGTTTATTACAGGCAGGGTGGACAAATTCGTTGAAAATTAAAAATTTTAATGGAAAAGGAAGTGTTTATTATCTACTGAGAACCATTAAATAATGAAAAATTAATTTTTAAAATTATTTCACATGGAAAAGTTGGGTTATTTTTTTAATCTCAGGACTAACGATCAATTATAATATCTTCTAGAATGGCAGGGGCAATTAAAATTGAAAATTTTAAAACAGTTTTTATATGGAAACTCTATTTTTTTTCTACAGGATGTACTGATTAAAAAGTAAAATTTTAATATCTCTTAAATATAAAAGTTGATTTTATTTTATCCCTTGGAAACATTTGAAACCATGAAAAGTATTTTTCTTTTTTATTCAAGGGGGGAAAAAAATTATTCATGTAAGAGAAAAAATGAAAAATTAAACTATTTTCAAATTAAATATCTGGTTTCAGGTAGGAGAGTTCCTCCCCTGAGAATCAAGGCTGAATAAGGTGTTCCTCTGCAGAGAATGGGCTCTAAGAAGCCATTCAAGTACCAGGAATATACTCTGGTCCCACTGCAAGAGAGAGGCTCCACAAATCTCCCATGCTATAAGTCTGTCATTAACATTCGGAGGGCTTAGTTTCTTTGCATGAAGATTCCTCAATGGTTATTTCAGAGTCAGTGAATTCCCAATGTTCTGCCCAGAGCATGACCCTCAGACAGGTTGCTCAATTCCAAAATGCAAAAGCAAGGCTTTTTGAGTGCACAATACAAGCCAGGCAGGGAACTCATCCATGGTAAAACAAGACTAGGAGGAGTTCCCATGTTGATAATACATAGATCTTTTATAGGCACAAACCATGAATCAGAGTAAAAATGATGAAAAGGAAGAAACAAGTGTTAACTTTGCCTTTGTTGTGGCCAGCCTTTTCCAGGTGTAGGAAACAAGGACTCAGGTGGGTTCAGGTGGCAAGATGTGAACTAAATAGATGGGATATATCACACAGACCATAGACTCCTGTTGCTTCCATCAGGTCAGGGGACACTTTTTGAGATCAATGGGGTAGTGACACGTGAAAGGAATTGGGATGAATGTGGTCACAGGTGCCACTGTCTTTATGCTCTCTCCCATATATGAGGCTGACTTCACCAGCCTCATGGACTGGCAAGGATTTGATGAGACCCCTAGGGAGAGTCTAGCACTTAGCACCATCGCGGTGCCAACTAAAATAACAAGACAGTGGTAACAGGCTACAGCCAGCCTCCTCCTCCCACCCACAGTTCTCTCTCATTAGAAAATAAAAGTGTTAGGAAGCCTGTGGCACTTGCCTTTAATCCCAGCACTTGGGAGGCAGAGAAAGGAGAATCTCTGCGAGTTTGAGGTCAGTCTGGTCTACAAGGCAAGTTGCAGGAAAGCCTGCCAGAGATACATAATTTAGAGGGCTTGTCTCAAAGATCCAGATTGGGTTTTCAATCTGTCTAGAGGGTCAGGTTTTGGCTCAAACAAGTGCTGCCCCATATTCAAAATGGGGATGAGGTTCTCAACATACTTAAAACACTGGGGCAGTTGTGCAGCTTCCTCTTGTAGGAGGTCTGACCTACACTCCTGAGCCAGAGTCTAAGTGCAGGGCAGGTAGGGGTGGGGTTGACTCCTGATGGAAGCTGGGCAGGATTTCCAGGGCAAGATTTCCAGGACCAGGGTGCAGCCCAATGCTCAGCCAGAAACCTGTTAATATAACAACCCCCCCCCAACAAAGAGCCACCAATCATACAAACTGGAAAGAGGGTCCTGCCATTCCTGTCTGGGTTGCAGCTCACCTCTCATTAATTAGGCTGCCTGGGGCATGAACCACAGCAAGGGCCTTTCTCCCAAAGGGACACTTCCTGGTGTGCCTGCCCCTCCCCCAGCAACTGATTCATGCAGGGATATGAGTCTCAATGGCTCCAGGGACTGCAGGCCATGGCTGCTCATGTGTCTCACAGCCTTCCTGGCTGGAGGAACCCTGCTCACCAAGCAACCATGACTATCTGTCATAGGAGAGTCCAACAGCTATGGGTCAGGTCATGCAGTGTGCACAATAATGAGGGATGGGAGAAAGAGAGGGAAGAAACACAGACCAGAGAAAGCCCTTCAATGCCTAGGCTTCCTTGGGCTCCACACCAATTAAGAGAAGATACAGTCTAATTAGGGGACAACTTTCCCTACATGATCCTGGGTGGAAGGGACATTAAGAGTTCACTTTATAACCTGGCTTTAGAGTCTGGTGGGATACTGGGTCAAGAGCTCCATTTCCAAGGTTCCTGTAAGGTCCCACAGGTATCACAGTATAGGCAGATTCCCTAGCCCCTCACTCCCCAATCAGCTATAATTTTGCTTGGAGGTCAAGGTGACTTTCCAGAGAAGACACAGTGGTGACATCCAGACTGACCAGGAATGCAGCTTTGGATACACATCTGTCAAGATGGTGACTGACCTATGGTGCTCCCACTATGATCCAATTAAGAGATAGGATTTTCAGGATCCTCCCCTACCAAAACAGGCTCTAAAACTTCCTTGCTCAATTTTTCCTCTTTGTAAGGAGCAACTGCTAATTAGCCCCTCCACAAAACCTACTGAGTCACCCCAATCTTAAACAGGGCCAGACTGAGTCAGTCAGCAACCAGCCCTGAAGAGGGGATATGGCTTCTATAGGTTCTACATTCAACTGGCAAAGAAAAAAAAAGCAGACATGTCCTGGAAAATGCATCCTTTCCTTGGGCTAGGTGAAAATGTTCACTCAGCAATGTCCTCTTCTAGGCAGCCACACTCCTGCTTCTCACTCAAAAGGATGGACCTCCAGCCCTACACACCAGTCAACTGTTCACATATATTAAGTACCTGCCAGGTGCTGGTACAATTCTCCTGTAAGACGAGTCAATTATGGGTGAATTTTACTGAAACTGAAGAGGTTCAGGGAAGAGTGGAATTGAGAGTGAGGATTAAGAGGTGGCAAGGGCATGAGATCTTAGGAGGTGCTCACAAGGGATGGTTGTATATTTGGCTATGTAAATTTGTACTAATAAGCAACTCCTTACATAACACTGGTCCTTACAAACCCAGTCTTCAGAGCTTGCCAACTTCCCAAATACCATCTCCCTCAACTGTCTGAGATATGGGCTTTGGGGTTAAAACGGCCTCTGCCCTCGGAATTTAGAAAAGGGGCAGATCTTCATCTTCCTTACTTGGGGTTCCTGCTAATCACTTGAGGTGTTCACAACAAGACCTCCCTTCTTGGTTTTGGGACCAGGACTCAGTTCAATCTGCCTCACCTCTGGCTCTGTCTCAGAAGGCACCTGGACTCCAGAGAATGAATGCAGCCAGATACTTCCAGGGCTGATGGTGTCTTTGGCAGGTGTGAAGTAATTTCAGGGAGAGCTTGCAACTGCATAACAAGTCCATCCACACCAGGCTCCAAGGGAAGGTTCCCTGGGCATCAGCCTCTGCCTGCAGCTAACCGTCAAGTTCAATCCATACAGATTGAGGGATTTGTCTGACATCACACAGCAATCAAATGGCAGAGCCAGAACTGGCATTCACACAGACCCAGGACTCTGTGGCCACATCCTGTATATAGAGATAAACTCAGAACGTGGTCCCGGGACAGAATGAACAAAAAAATTAATGGCAAAAATCTCCCAAACAGCACTCTTGTTAGTGGCTGGATTAAAGAAGAAGACCCCAGACCCAGATTTCTTTTAAGATAAAAAGAATAAGTTTAATTGATACACTCATGAGTGGACTCAAGGCACTGTGGGAGCCAAGAGCCCTGAATGCTTTCAGGGTAGAGATCTTATGCATCACTCTGGGTAGGGGAGGGGGCATACATCTAGGCTTGTGAGATAGGGGGGTTGCAAAGGAATGTTGGCAGTTATCTTGGGTGGTCCTGTCTGAGTAATTATGTGTGGAGATGAGATGTAAGTTCAGAAGGTCAGGCACATCCCAAGAGAAAGTCAGGAAGCACGTCCCCTGGGCAGCTAGGTAAGCAACCATAAACCCTGTGAACAAAGCTTTATCTGAGAGTTCCCAGAGCCTGATTCTTGAGCAAACAGCCATCTGAGCAATTGCCAGTCACACAGGGAGTTTCAATTGTCCATCACACAGGAACTGAACTTCCGTCAGCCTCAGCTACTTTTGGGGACCTCAGGAAGGGAGCAAAGAGGGGGGTTGGACAATTAAGGTGGGAAAGAGTCAAATAGGATTTTTATATTATTTCACCCTTTAAGCATAATTTAAACACATGTCCTTATAGCAAGACACAGGTAGAGAGGGCTGGATACAGAGTACAGTTGTTCAATGAAGAAACTTCTTTGGCCAGGGTCGGAGCACAGCCCATGTTCTAACTGAAGGCTCATCTCTGTCTTTGTCATTGTCCAAGTCATGGTCTCCAGTACAGGGATAATGGAGACAGATGGCATTAAGCCATGAGCACCTGTTATCTGCAGTCTACCTTGGGTCTGCTGCCTACTCATCAGTCACACTCCATCTTGTAGATGCGGACATGAAACAGTTGCTTGTCCAATGGCATGTGACTTAAAGTGAAAACCAGTTCTATTTGCCTCTAAAGTCCCCACACAGTCCTTTAGGCCATAACTTCCCTAAGAGAGAAGGGCCCACAGAGAGAGGGCAGCTGAGATGGAGGTCGGGACTGGTGGGGATGGTTACAGAAAGCTCTGCTTCCAGTTAGAGGCAAGGGATACAACATGTGAATGATGTGTTTAGCAACCCAGATATTGGCAACAACTTTACATGAACATGAAAATGCTACTCTGTGGAAATCACTGCAAGAACAGAGACAGAGTGGAATGGAAAGCACCCAGTCAAAAGATGCAAGTACACTTTGTGTTTGGATCACTAACATACTCATATGTGCTGCCCTGTTACCTATATACATGTGTAACCTGAGCATGGTGTCTGCCCCATCACTAGGTCCTGGTCTTACTACTCTCCACTCTGACAGGGTGGGGAGTGTGTGGTCAGGAATAAGGATGTGGAAGTGGGTACATTAAATTTCATTCTTCCTTCCTGCTTGGCCTTCAAGCCCAAACTCCAAACAGAAAAAGAAAGAAAAGCAATAACTACTTGGCAGCTGTGATTTGAAGCATGCCAGGGATAGAGAACAGGGTATTTAGTGTCATAGCCAGTGACAATGTTTGGGGATGTACTGAGAATGAAGTGTTAGGACCAGAGGTTTCTGTCTTCCTTTAGCACCCCCACCCCCAGGGCACATCACTGAGCCCTGTGGAAGAGAAGCTCAGAGACTTTGTGGAGACCTCAACTCAAAGCTGTCTGTGTTGAGAGACTGTCAGCAATAAAGGGGCCTGGCTAGGGGAGGATATTGGAAAGAGTTTGTTAAAGTCAGGATTCCAGTACAGTGATGGGGGGGAGGGTAGAGCAGGAGGGACAAGGAGGCTTAGGGGAGGGCAGGATATGGAAGGCAATGAGGCAGTGAGGGGTAAAGGATGCAGTAAGCTGAGGTTCTACAAGGAACCAAACAAAGGCCTAAGTCATCACAACCTTCACTGGGCTCTCTTGAAGCTGGATTGGCAGTTCAGAAATCCACACTGTTATGATGAACAGTGGCCTTGCCAGCTTAGGGAGCATCTTCCTGAAGCAGGTTCAGGGAGCATCAAGTATGGAGAATGTCTAAGACATCCTTCTCCATATACAGAAGCACTGCACTGCTAAATTCTTGGGCATCTGAGATAAAGGGATCCACCCCCAACATACACACACACACACACACACACACACACACACACACACAGAGAGAGAGAGAGAGAGAGAGAGAGAGAGAGAGAGAGAGAGAGAGAGAGAGAGAGAGACAAGTGTGGGGGGAGAAAACAGGGAGAGAGAGAGAGAGAGCTCGGCTTAGGTTCAGGCTTCAGGAGAGCAGATAAAACCTTTTTCCAAGTCTCCTCATGCAAGGAGGTTGTCTAAACACCTAGGTTATGAAGTAGCTGCTCAGGGTGGCCAACAAGACAAGTGAGAGTAAAAGCAAATCCAGAGGGTTTCTGAGAAGAGACACCTGACAACCAACAGCAAACAAGTCTTCCCAGCCCTCCTCTCTTCACTCCCACCTCCACCAGCAAGCTGAGGAGCCACAGACCACTACAGGGGTCATATCATTGCTTTGACTTCCTGAGGAAAAGACTAGAGTCTGTTGGAGCTCCATGACTGAGGCCTGAGTGTATGTCTGCACTTGTGTGGTGGAGACAGAGGACACTGTCCTAGATGTGGCCGGGGGTCAGGTGCCAAACTTGGAAACGGTGAGTTGATATTTGTGGCAGTTTTCTCTGGAAGAGCTCTCATAACCTACCCACAACACACACACACACACACACACACACACACACACACACACACACACAAACACGCACCCTTTCCTGGGCTGTGTTACATAGTTTAAATTCACTAATCTTTGAGTCTGTCAAGTCTTCTCTTTCCAGGCTTATTCCAACCCTTCACCTATTCCTTGGGGCCTTAAAACCAGCAAACTTCCCTTACTGGGAAGCTTGGGGCATCTACATTTGCCAACCTAGGAGCTGACAACTGTTCTTGGATTTGGTAACACCCAGGCTTCTGAGATGCATTGCAGAAGCAAGTGGCTCCCTCCCTTTCTGGATTCTGCCTCAGAAAGTTTGGCCCATAGGGGCTTCCCTCTGGTCCTGCTGCAAGGGACAGGGTCCCTCCCTCCCCAGGGCTGAGCATTCCTATGTGTGGTCCCCCACAAGCCTCCCCAGAGAGCATGCAAAGTGACTTTCCAGAACACACCAGAACCACAAAGCCAGGTGACAAGGACTATGCCCATGATCACTGGTCACAGATGGGGGATGGCCATGGCCTGGGTTGCACTCAGGGATCAGCAGATATGAGAGAGGCCACGCCTCTGGACCTCCCTGGGTCCCAAGTCAGGGGATAGCACTGCATTTTACAGAGGGAGTCTGGCTCTCATTGGCACTTGGTGGACAGAGATGCAGCCAGGGCATATCCTAGCTTCAGGGGAGCTGCACTCTGAGCAAGCAGGCAGGCAGGTAGGCAGGCAGTAGGCTCCATGCATGCTGGACTGGAGAGCCCCCCTCACACCCTGCCACAGGATCCCTATGGGGAAATCTTGAGGCATCCCTAGGGAGAAGCTGGTGTTGTGGTCAGGGAGACCTTACAAGCCCCCTCCCTGCCTCCCTGGGCAGGATTTCTCTCCTGGGTCCTGCATCCACTGCCCTCCCCCATGGCACAGGCCCCAGGCTATGGGGATTCCTGCTCAGAGCCAGCCAAACTGAGAGCAGCCCGAATCTAGAGGACAAGGTCTCTAGAGGAGGAACAGAAAATGCCTATGGCGTGCAGAAACATGCATGATTTCCCTCTGGATCCCAGGGACATGAGCTTTTGCAATGCCTATCTCCTCTGATATTGAAAAGCTCTGTGTCTGTGCTGCAAGCCTGGGACAGGGACCATTGCACTGTGACTTTAATAATAGGGCACCCAATGGGAGGTGCTTTTGTCACTCAGGTCTCACTAGCCAATCAAAGCCTGGAAGCGATCTGCCAGTCAGAAGGATGCTGGGCTCTTCCTGTTGCTGGTCTTTGTGAAGGAACTGGGAGCAGAGGTTTGTGTGCTGTGCTGTTTGTGCTGTTGCAGTTGCTGAGTAGAGAACATGTCCAAGCTGGGAAACCACAACATGGTAAGGGAAGGGCTGTTGCCCACAGATGGGGTGGAAAAGATTGGGAGGTGCAGAGTTAGAGAGGTGTCTGATTCAGGGATCTAGGTGGAAACCTGCAGCCAGAATCTCTATTGTATGAAGTTCCACATGGTACCTGAAACTCCCTGACCCTGGGCCTTGTCTCTGAATAACTTTGCTCTGTGACTTAAATCTGCTCACAGAATTGAGAGCAGGGACTCTGTGTGTAGAAATATCTTTGTTCATTCTTACATGCTTTTGCTGAATAAATGAAAGCTGGTTGTCAAACATGAAGATCCTAATTTGTCAAGTACGTTCTAGATGTCTGCACTTAGCACTCAATCTGTACATGTAAGATTTATTTACAGTTAATTTTATGAAGTTTGTAAAAGGCATCTCATGTGTTAAGTAACACTCCACTAGTAAAATGTGATAAAGAACAGTCAACTGATGATATGTAGGATTTTCAATTGCACAGAATATAGGGTCCCATAAAATAGAATTTAGCTGAGTGTTGACTGCTACTAACCACCCCCCTCACTTGAAGATAACCTCTACCAGGCCTGTTAGAGGTTGTGTTGGTAGGATATGCTCAGTGTTGTCCAGACATTTGCCTATAAACCATTACAAAAGGGCTACTCAACAATTTCAACCAGCCACTAAGCATAAACCTATATGTTACAAGGGACTCTAACAAGTTACTCATTGAGACATTACAGGGTCATAAGCAACCTTAAGGTCTGTTGGCCATAAAGTTCTAGTTTTATTCTGAGAAAATAATGGATCTGCCAGATATTTTTCAATTAAATTGGTGTGATTTCTGTGGGGTTTTTATTCTTTATTTTTGTACCTTTTGGATCAGGGACACACAATTTAAATGATTATTATTATTCAGCTTTACTTTTAAAAGTCTTTTTTGCATTTAGATTTATGATGTAACACAAATTCTAGCTGTTATTTAATGCAAACTAAAAGCCAGACACTGGAGGGGAACCTGGAATATCAGAGAGAAGAAACAGACCACAGTCAATTCTTCTCAGCCAACTTCTTGAGGTAAAATCTATATTCCAGAGTCCTCAGCGTGGCTTATTGTTTCTAGAGAATACCACACTTCTGCATATGCCTCCTTAAATATCTTCCTCACCCAGGTGTTTTATGCCTAGACTCAACTCTGCTTCATATTCTATGGTTAACATTAAAGGTGTGAGCTACTACTGTTTGGTACTTAGGCCTTGAACTCACAAAACACAGAAAGATCTGTCTGCAGTTATGGAATAAAAGGTGTAGGTCACCACTTGGTCTTTCCGGTGCTGGGATTAAAGGTGTGAGTTATCACATCATTTGTAGGAAGTCACAGTTGATCTTAGGACGGTACCAGTTGTTGTCTTAAAACAGTGCTGAGCAACAGAAATCAAATACAAGAGGGCTGGATTGAAACTGTTTAAAGAAAATGAAATAAATTCCTATTTCCTTGGCACAATCTGTTAAACTGAACCTTAAACGAGACACAAGAAAGTATTCATGTAATCCATAGCTTTTCTACTGTAACCATGTTTATTGGCAATGAAATAAACCGTGGATATATAACAAGCATCATCAAATTGATTTGTACAGCCTCTATTACAACACAAGTAAAGCTACCTCTTAAAACTATGGCTTACTATAGAGAGATATTTACACAGAGGGCCACTCCACTTTCTCCATGAATGAGGATCACAGTACCTGTTATTATTGCAGACATGTGACCAATAACAATATACATGAAAGGTGAATGAATATATGTATTCTAGTATCCCAATCTTGAAAATCTCTTTTTAACATACTACTTACTTATCTTTGGGTTATTTTTGAGGCAGATCTTCCTTAATTAAATTTTATATTGTGTGACTATCTTCTAAGCATTCATCAGTGTTTTACATTACAAATTTTACTTTTCTATCACAGGTTATGGTTGAGTGCTACCCAGTATCTGAGATGTGCCTTAGAACTTCCACATATTATCTCCAAATGTATATTCTACGGAAATGTCAAATTTCTAGTGTGTAACTCTTAGAACGTACTAAAAACTAGCTCTCTTTGAGTGCAACCACTGGCCTAGGCTTTAAAAGTTTCTCTAAGTCCTTAATATATTGAGAAAGGAACAGAGATCATTCTTTAAAATCAGGAATATGGTAGAGCTGTTATAGGTTGGTTCCAGAGTCTTTGGAGTAGAGTTGCTTGAGATCCTGAGGACCAACCTCTTTCTACACATGGGGCTTTGGTTATTAGTCCAAATGCCACTGTAGATTTACTTTATAATATACTTGAATTACAATTTGCTCTTGTGAAATGTTGTCTGATTAGCCTCCTTCTAAATTTGTTTACTTCTTTGAAACCTTAACCCATTGATTTCCATAAACAGAAGGAACTTGTTGAATTTGACAGAAATCTTCAGCCAACCTGGGATAGGTCTGTCAGTTTGGAAGCCAGGGCTGGGAAGCAAGATGCTTTGTTCCTTCAGCTCACCAGTGCTGTCACTCAGACCTCACTATCCAATTGGTTCCTGCAGCATACCCACCAATTAGATGGTAGGGTACTTGTGGGAGCCAGGTTTCTGACTCAGCTGCAGTTCTGATGAAGTCAGAAGTTGTCTTGTATGTTGTTCCTTGAGTTCCATTGTGGGGGAGACAGTCATCACTTTGGCAGCTGCACCTTTGAGAGCAAGGAAATTCTTATTTACTGCAATTGTTGGTGTTGGAGTGCATGTAATTATCGTCTTCTGGATTTTCTTTTGTGGTGTTCTCAATTGTTCATTGTTTCCTTGGTGTATTCTGTTTAAGAAAGTTGGAGTTTATCCTCTAAAGCTTTCTGTATTGCTTGATCTGTGGATAATTATTGTTTAGATCTGTGGTCCTCTTTTAAGGTAATATATTGTTTACTCCATGTTTAGTGATCAAAAGCTTTGGTGGTTATAGTAATCGAAGTTGTCAGCCATGCTCATTTGTGTCGGTAGAATGTCTCACCAGTTCCTTCTTGCTTTCATAATTTCCAATGCATAATTGGTGTTATTCTTACTCGTCTGCCCAATCTTACCTTCTTATCTTCTGCCGAAGATCTGGGTGAAGTTCAAACGGAATCTACTTGCCAGGTAAACCTCAACGAAAGTTTCCTATGCTCCTAAAACTCATGAAATATGCTTTCTGGGTAGAAGTAGTGGCCCAATCACTTGAGAAGTGACACCAATTAGAAAAGTTTTCAATTATTAATGGATTGTGTTATACCAAGAGCACTCTGCTCTGTCAGGTCAAAATTCAGCCTGGTGACCATTTACCTTGCATTAACAACTGCAAGGAGATCCATTTTTAAGATGCCAAGATCATAAATATCTTCCATATAACAGGAATTGGTAACCATGGAAGAACTGACACAGAGACCAAACACCTTCTGAAAAAGAAATTCAGTCAGATAATTCAGCTCAAAAGTGTCTCTGTAACAAAGTCTTGGTTCACACAAACCTCTCCATTATACTCTTCTGTTTTGCTTGGTTGGAGCCTCATTTATACACTTCAGAGGTATTTGCATATTGTTATATTCCTGTCCCTCCAATGAGGTCTACATATTAATTGCCCCCGTCTTCAATATAGTACAATAGCAGCAAGGAAATCTAATTCACTAAACAGGCTTATAGGAGATTCCTTGCTTTATAACCCTCATAGACACTCAGAAATCCCCAGCTCTTGCTATAATTGACTGGATTTACTCATGTGGAAATGGTGTCAAGAAACAACTGAAACATATATCTGTGGACTCATTGGACTGTATATCTCATCAAATTGACATCTAAAAAACACACTATGTATAAAATGTAAAATACTTGCCTCTTTTCCTCCTTTTCGATGCACTAATTCTAGAGATTGCCTAAGGGAAGGGATGAATTTAAAATTCTTCTGTTTCCATAGCTACCAGAAACAAATAGTGCATTATAAGCAGTGAACCAGAGTCAAGACCTGTAGTCTTAAAGGAACAGAGGTGTTAATATCTATCTCATAACTTAAAAATTTTAAAGGCATAGTCAATCTGTTTCATGTATTAACACGTTTGCCATACAATGTCACATAACAAATATTTCCATTTTTAAATGCTTTTAATTTTCTTTGTTCCTCCCTTGTCCAACGAGATGACTTGACAGAGCATTGTTCTTCCTTTCTCTCCCCTTTGCAACCATCTAATCCTTTAGGTATCTCAGTGTGACTCTCAATGCCCCTGTTTCTTTTAGAAAATATTTTAAAACATTAAACATATTAGAAAAACAGAAAAACATATTTCATTAATCCATGACATTGTTTTGCATTGACTATCTATTCACTTTCAAGAAATTTGGATGAGGACACTACTATATCGGTTTAGTAATATTTTTAGTATAATAGGAGTAAGTTATCCATGATTTATCAAATCTGAAGTTTTCTATTACTTCTGCAGATTCATTTAGGGGATCTAACTCATGGAATGAGTCTGAAGTCCAACTGAAATTGGCAAGTTATTCTTTTTACATTTGTGGCAATATTTTGTTAATATATCTTCTGGAAACATCACTGTTGCAATTCTTAGTGCAAGCAGCCATTATATATTGATAGTGAGACCCCTCTTCTGCTTCACACAACAATATAAATAACAATTTTCTGTTTCTTAGAAATTTTGATACAATGGGAAAAGGTTGTATCTATGTATTGCTATATTCTTATTTGTGATTTTATAGTAATAATTGGGTTACTACAGGCTGAATTTAGTCATATCAATGCAGTAGTTTTAAACCAGCTTCTGTTGAACTGACTAGAAGTATGTTAGAGTGTATTTTTTAAAGACTGTGAAATTTAAACATTTGTCAGTTCATTTCTACATATCTGGTGTTTCTTTAAAGACACTTGAGCTAGAAGCTATTCTCCATCCCAATGTCTTTTATTATACTCATTATACTTTGATACTGGCGGATCAAATGCTCTAAAGTGAGGATTCCTTCATTTGTAACATCTGTTAGAAGATCCCTTGAGGAAATGGCCTCTTCCCACAACACAGTCATGTAATACTGCTGTCCCACAGAGACACACAGATGCTTTCAATAGTATTTGGCTGTTTGGTTTAAGGCCCAGGCATATAACTTGCTAACTCTGTATACTTCATCTAACCCATGATTCTTCCTGTTCAGCTGTTTGGCTCAGTACCTTTCTTTAGAGCTGCATGGTTGTCCTCTGCTTCTTTGGGCTTCTCTCTGGTGTTCTTCTTTTCCACTCTTATATATAACAACTCATAAACAACACTGTAAATAAACACGAACATCCATAATCCATGTTTTGGGAACGTGGGCGTCCTTCTCTAGGCTACTTCATGGTGAATGAGGGTATTGGCAATCCCATGAGAATCCAAAAAATAATTTAGGATTATGGACAAGTCTTCCATGGAGTAGTCTCTAAGGCTCGGTCATCTCAGCCAGTCTCCTTGAAGATGTTCTGGATACAGAGCTCGGGAAACTTCAACAGAGGTGCTCTGAAATGCTGAATCATCTGGGCCATCCATTTCCATTAGAGATTTTTCAGGGGGTTTTCCTCTATCAAACTTTATGCTCTTTATCCAGGAATACATCCACAGCTTCTCATTTTCTGTGAAAATAAAAAGAAAATCTCTTCTCAAAAGTAGCATATTTTTGGATTTCAGTTTTAAAGTCAACTCATTCACAAAATATATATGCTGAATTAGTCCAACAGCATTTATAATCAACTCTTTTTCAGCAGCTTTTACTACATCATTTTCAGTCAAGAGGTTTAAAGTTAAGACAATAACATACAGTGTCCAGACATTCTTCATATTTTCCATCTTTACGTGGCTTATGTTTTATTTATTTTACTTTATTTCTTTTTTAAAGGCCTTCTATACCTTTTCTTTTCTTTCTCTAATCCTACATATATATATTTTCAACACACTCTAAACCACTTAGACTTTTTTATAAAAACTGTCTTTATATTTCTTAACATTTTCTGTCCCTGACCACACCTTTGTTTGCCTAGGGGGATTGACTCCACTCAGATTCTTTTATTTCTGTTTCTAAACACACTTTTAATCTGCCAAGGTTCAAGGTTGGTAGGATGGGTGGATTTCTCCACCCAGCTCCTAGTCTACTTTCAAAGAATTTATCTTTTTAGCCTAGGTACCCTTGGAATTTTAAGGTCCATATAATTACCAATTAATTACCATATAATTGCCATCTGCTGCTCATTAACTCCATTTAAGTATTAGGCAGCAGGGCCTCTTAAAAGAGTCACAAGTGTTTTGCCTCTATGGCTGAATCAGGAATGTTCTCTTAAAAAGTCAAGGCCTCAGTTTGCCTCCAGCATGCAGAAATATGCAGGATTTCCCACTGCATCCCAAGGGCAAGTGTTTCTGCAATGCTTATCCTTGCTGATCTAGAAAAGCTCTCTGTCTGCAGTGCTAGGCTTGGTCAGGGACCATTGCACTGTGTCTTTAAGAAAAGGGCACACCATGGTAGGTGTTTTTGTCTCTAGCCAATCAGAGCCTCAAGGCGATATACCAGTCAGAAGTGGTGCTGGGCTCTTCCTGTTGTTGGGCTTTGAGAAGTAATTGGGAGCAGAGGTTTGTGTGCTATGCTGTATGTTCTGTTTCAGTGAGGTTTGTGTGCTGTGCTGTTTGTGCTGTTGCAGGTTGCTGAGCAGAGAACATGCCCAAGCTGGGAAACCACAACATGGTAAGGGAAGGGCTATTGTTCACGGATGGGGTGAAAAAGATTGGGAGGTGCAGGGCTAAAGAGGAGTCTGTTTCAGGGATCTGGGTGGAAACGTTCAGCCAGAATCTCTGTTGTATGAAGTTCCAAGTGGTACCTGAAACTCCCTGACTCCTGGCCTTGTCTCTGAATAACTTTGCTCTGTGACTTAAACCTGCGCACAGAATTGAGAGCAGGGAACTTTGTGTAGAAATATCTTTGTCCACTCTTACATGCTTTTGCTGCATAAATGAAAGCTGGTTGTCAAACATGAAGATCCTAATTTGTCAAGTACATTCCAGATGTCTAGCACTTAGCACTCAACCTGTACATGTAAGATTTATTCACAGTTAATTTTATGAAGTTTGTAAAAGGCATCTCATGTGTTAGGTAACACTTGACTAGTAAAATGTGATAAACAACAGTAGAACTGATGATATGTAGGATTTTCCACTGCACAGGTTATAGGGTCTCACAAAATAGAATTTAGCTGAAGGTTGACTGCTTCTAAAACCCCCCAAAGATAACCTCTACTAGGCCTATTAGAGGTTAGATTGGTAGGATAAACACAGTGTTGTCAGACATTTACTTATAAACCATCACAAAATGGGTACTCGGAGATTACAACCAGCCAGTAAGCATAAACCTCTTTGGAACAGGGGACTCTAAGAAGCTACTCTTTGAGACATTACAGGGTTATAAGCAGCCTTAAGGTCTGTTGGCCATAAAGTTCTAATTTTATTCTGAGAAAATCATGGTTCTGCCAGATATTTTTGATTTAAATTGGTGTGATTTCTGTGGTTTTATTTTTATTTTTTACCTTTTGGACCAGGGACACTCAATTTAAATTATTTTTAATCATCTTTTCTTTTAAAAATCTTATTTGCTTTTAGATTTATGACGTAACACAAATTCTAGCTGTTATTTAATGCAAACTCAAAGCCAGACACTGGAGGGGAACCTGGAATATCAGAGAGAAGAAACAGATCAGAGTCTATTCTTTCTCAGCCAACTTCTTGGGGTAAAATCTATATTCCAGAGTCCTCAGCGTGGCTTTTTGTTTCTAGAGAATACCACACTTGCTGCATATGCCTCCTTAAACATCTTCCTCAACCAGGTGTTTTATGCCTAGATTTAACTCTGTTTCATATTCTATGGTTAAGATTAAAGGTGTGAGCTATTACTGTTTGGTACTTAGGCCTTGAACTCACAAAACACAGAAAGATCTGTCTGCAGTTATGGAATAAAAAGTGTAGGGCACCACTTGGTCTTTCCTGTGCTGGGATTAAAGGTGTGAGTTACCACATCATTTGTAAGAAGGCACAGTTGATCTTAGGACTGTGCCAGTTTTTGTCTTAAGACAGTGCTGAGCAACAGAAATCAAATACAAGAGGGCTGGATGCTTTGTTCCTTCAGCTCACCAGTGCTGTCACTCAGACCTCACTATACAATTGGATCCTGCAGCAGACGACCAATCAGATGGTAGGGTACTTGTGGGAGACAGGTTTCTGACTCAGCTCCAGTTCTGATGAAGTCAGAAGTTGTCTTGTGTGCTGCTCCTTGAGTTCCATTGTGGAGGTGAGAGTCATCACATTAGCAGCTGCACCTTTGAGAGCAAGGAAATGCTTTCCAGGGATAGGGAGGAGTGGCTGGTCATGGTGAGGTGTCTCAGTTTTTGTCTTCTACTGTCCACTTCAAAGGGTACTTTTAGACTCACTGCATCCACTCTGTTCTTTAGAAAGAAAAGTTTGACTTGGCCAAGTTCATAGGCCCTCAGGCAGGGAAGTCAGTCAAGGAAATAAAGCAGAAGCCAAGAGAAAGGAACTTGATTAACACTGGAGAAATATGGATTACTGGTTTATTCCTCCTGGAAATTTCAGTTTTCTTTCTTTATCCTTTTCTCCCTTTTAAAAACTCTAATAGATTTTCATACAATATAGTTTAGTTATGTTTTTGCCATCAGTATTTCCTCACAGATCTTTATTTCCCATCAAGATCTACACACACTTTTCCTCTCTCTCAATAGAAATGATACAAGCATATAAAAATTGTGTTTGCTGTCTTCAAAACTGTTCTTTGACATTGCTACGAATAATTTAGCTCTCAGTGAGCTTGGTCCTCCCTCATAAACCATTAATAAAATTAACACTCTATGACTGAATTTCTTCTTCCCAAATAATTCTAGCTGGTGTCACACTGAGGACAAGTCCAGGAGAATACAGATTGTGAATTAAGAGCCAGCTTGGGTTATGTAGTAAAAATAAAATCAAATAAATTAGAAGACTAATTAACTAAATAAACAAACCCTCAAAATTAGTTTATCTTTTAACATTATTCTTTTTCAATAATTTGTTACTCTTTCCAAGAGTTTACCAAATGTGGTTATGAAAGTATTGAATATTTCTGTCTTTTCTTACATTTGACTTTTTAACAAGCTTGGTGATTTTGTTGAGAGAAAGATTCTTTGGATGTCAGTAACATCTCCTCCAGGTATCATATACTTTGAACTTTATTTCTCACTCAATCTGAGAAATGACACCCCAAGTTGTTCTCTTGCCCATTGATAAATATTGCACCGTATACACACATGTGCATCTTCATATTAATATACATGTGAAATAAAAATAAAAAATAAAGATTAAAAATAGCAAGTAGTAATAATACATAGGGGTTCATTACTATTGATGAACTTTGTTCCTAGAAGGAAAGTTGATTTTTGCAACCCCAATGGATTTCTAAACTCTTTAAAAAACCAGATTTAGAAGAGCAATTTAATTTAAGAGAGTTTCTTTGAAGCAATGCGTGTAAATTAATGGAGCACATGTTAGCTAGGAGCAACATCTATGTGGTCATAGGAAGAGTCCTATTACTAAGAGATGGAGGGACAAATCACACTGCTTGTGTTGTTGATTTAATCAAATGTTCAATATTCTCCTGTTTGCACCACAAAATTCATAGTGCTGATCTTGAACCACAAGACAAGTATAGGGGATGTGTTTTCTTCTAATGCATGAGTATTATGGATCAGCGAGCTCTCAGCCTTTGCTGCAATGACCTTTCATGTTTTGGGTAACCCCATGAACCTCATTTTTTTGAATACATCTATTTCATTTTTCAAATTTAATTTGCAAGTATGTCCAAGGATATGAGTCAGCTGCTCTTGCTTGTCTATCTTTAGTGCATTAAGCTTTAATAGGTTTCTCTGTCCTCATTTGTCAACCTAGGAATTAATGGTGTTTGGTATGTCATTTAACTCTATATGATACAACCACATAGATTGATTCTGGGCTTTTTATTTTGTGTATTCAGAGGTGTCTTGGTGATCATGTGTACATATAAATATATACTTTACTTATACTTTTGCTATTATTGTTCTCTGTTATAGCATTTTTCTATATGTCATCATATAAATACATGTTTTTCAAGAGAATGAGTTCACTATCTGTATATTAATATCAGCAATCTTTGTTTCTTGTGTGCAGTCCCGTTAAGTGTACAACACTTGCTCCTCTGTTTGGTCATAAAAATCTAAGATTCATTCTTGATAATATACATTTTTTCTTTGGTTACTACATACTTAGAGCAACTAAGTATGTATAAAATATACAATATGTTCATAACTGTTTTATTTTTAACTTATAAGGCTCTCAGTCTAGTATTTTAGAGGTACCTGTTTTTGCTTCTCTGTGTTTGGATGGTAAAGTATTACCAAAATATAAAAAGTCATGACAAATACATATCCATCCAAAAGTGTGGATATGTATTTCAAAGTATATATGTTTACAATTATATATTTGTAAGGAAGTGCATACCTATGCCAACATTGTAGAAACATCCTTTCAGTTCTGAGGAATAAACTACAATTCTAAGTTGTAATCCCTCTCAGAGGATGTCTATGGGATGTAAATGTGTGTATCATAGTATTTGATAAATATTTAAATGGCTACACAATCGTGATTCTGTGTCCATTTTCTTGGAATAATTTTTCCCTCTCTGTAGCATTGGGGATGTTTAATTTTGCTGTTGAGGTGTGTTTCTTGTATGCAACAGAAAGGTTGACATTGTTGTCGTTTTCATTCTGTTAGCCTGTATCTTTTTATTGGGAAATTTATATAATTTATATTGAGAGATATTGATGAGCATGGATTGTTGATTCTTACTAAATTGTTTTTGTGTGTGTTTGTTAGACAGTGACAGAGCATAACAAAGAGACAGGGATGCACAGAGTGTTGGTTTTTGCATTTTCTCCTTTTGGCTTCACTTGTGTCAGATTATTTCCTGTGTTTCTATTGGTGTACTTAATCTCCAAGGGTTGGAGTTTTCCTTCTATGAGGCACCTTCTATGGGGCTGAATTTGTACATATATACTGTTTCCTTTTAATTTATCATAGAACATCTATAGCAATTGGAAACTTTGCATGTCATAGTAGCCTGGGTTGACAACCGTGGTCTCTTAGTGTGTGCAACACATGTGTACATATCCTTCTGACTATTAGCGTCTCTACTGACAAATCAAATGTAATTCTAATATGTCTGCTTTTATGTATCACTTGGTTTTTCCCTGCAGTTTTCAATGTTTTCTATCTATCTTTTAGTGTTCTTTATTCTTTCAATTATTAGGTAGTGAGTGGAGTTTTTGGATCGATGTATTTGATATTCTGTATGCTTCTATTTAATTTCCTAGGCTTCTCCTCTTTATTTTAGGGACATTATTTCTTCTGTAATTTGTTGAAAATTACTCTCTGCCATTGACCTGTGTTCCTTCCCCCCACTTTTTTTATTATTCTTGTATACATTTTCTTAATATCTTAGGTTTTCTTGATTTTTAGTTTCAGAAATGACTGGGCAGGATTTAATTAAATTTTAAATATTTAACTGATATATCCATTTCTTCTATCTTATCTTCATTGCCTGGGTTTCTTACTTTTACATTTTCTATTATGTTGATGAGCCCTCCTTGGTAGTTCCTGTTTGCAGAATAAACATTTTATTTCATGAATTTGCTCACTGTATATTTTTATTTCTTCCATTTTCCTGTTCATCATTGAACAGTTTTATTTTCTTCCATGCTTTGTTTTCTTTGCTTTATTTAAAAGTTTTATTTCTTCCCATTATATGTGTTTTCTCATTTTCTTTATTCATTTCCTTCTTAAGGACCTCCATCATCTTCAGGAGAGCTGATCAAGCCATTGGAAATTAAAAGTTCAATATAGTTAAATGCAACAGGTGGTTTTTCAATTTTATTTTTTCCATGCAGTGTGGACAAATCTGTTGAAAGTTAAAATTTTGATTTTATTTTAAATGGAAAGTTTATTTTTATCTACTCAGAAGCATTGAACAATAAAAATTTAAGTGTTCAAAATTATTTTATGTGAAAGAATTACAGTTTATAATTTCAGGTCCATGACTGATTAAAAATTATTTCAGAATGGAGACTCAATTAAAATTTAATTTCTAAAAACACTTTTTACATGGACATTGTATGGTTTTCTTCAGAATGGACTGAATAAAAGATATAATTTTGATCAGGGAAAAGATGAATTTTAATCCATCTCTGGGATTTTTGAACTGAGGTAAAAGAATTAAAAGTTAAGGTTCTTGGGGTTTGTTTTGTTTTGTTCTTTTGTTTTTGTCCAAAAGATGAGATTTTTTTTATCTTCACATGGGTAGAAAAACAAGAAATTAAGGCATCAGAATTTTTTAAATAAAAAGCTATTTGGGCCTTTTGGACTATGTGAAACTAAAATTTCATAAGATTTAGAATGGAAAACACTTTATTTTCTGGAGGAGACTCTGGTGTGAGATTTAAATTTCCACATATTTTGGATAAACAAGGCTGGTTTTGTTGTTGTTGTTTATTGAGTGGCGTGGGGATAATGTAGGTGGAATGAGCTAACTCAAAAACAGAAATTTCATGTTTTTACATAGAAAATGTTTTTAATTTTTTATTTATATTTAAATAAGGTAGTTCCTTTCACAACTGAAATTTTAAAAAAATAACTTTAGGAGGACTTTATTAAGTGTGATAATTTTAATGACCTGGGTGGTCCTGGCTGTTGGTTCTCAGTGTATAAGGCCCCCAGATGACAGAGGGGAAGGAGGAGATGATGGAAACCAGCCAGAGGTTTTGAACCCACCAGGATCTAGAAACATGACAGCTGGAGAAAAGTGGAAATGTCCAATTATAACATTTTATTTATTTATTTATTTATTTATTTATTTATTTATTATTTATTTATTTATTTATTTGTTTGTTTGTTTGTTTGTTTGTTTGTTTGTTTATTTGTTTTCTTTTTTACATATGTATCTATTTAGTATTATTTTGTGGGTGACTGAACCAATTTTAATTTCACGTTTTAAAAAAATTATTTACTTATAGAAAATGGCGTTGTTTCTTGCTCCATTTGTTTTGAAGTATTTTATGTATTGTGAAGACTACACTTTTTTTATTATTGTTAAGTTGTGAAGAGTTTGAAATAATCTGCAGGAGAAAATTCCTAAATCAATGGGTTTAACATCTAGCCTTCTGGGGAGAGAAAGGCCTGCCATATTGTTTGTAATGTGGTCCCTAGTATTCTCTCCTGAGTGTATGAAGTCCTTAGGACAATCAGATAAAAAGTAACTTCAGTTTGCTTGACCCCAGCCTGAGGCCTCAAAACACACCTCATTTTTGTTCTAAAATCTCTCTTAATCTTCAATATTTTGGACACTTTTCCACCTGAGGGAAGAGAATTATTGTACTGCACAGTGATTGGCTAATTGGCTGTTTAACCTTGTCAATTGTGCCCAGAAAGATGAATGAGAAGTTCCTATGATTTGCAGGATGATAGAAGGGACAGCTATTGAAGCAATGGCAATACCATTGAAATGTTTGTCTCTGTGGATTTGAAATGTTTAGGTTTTGAGTAAACGACAGGCCAGAAATTATTGTGGTGTGTTTTTAAGCAAAGTGTAACCCTAAGGGAAGATTTATTGTCATTAATTCTCCCCTAAACAATCAGGGCCTCCAATCTGTCCTGCATTTCAAAAGTGGTACAGTGTCATTGCTAAGACCAGGATCCAGGCTTAGCCTTATAATAAAGTGGGCATTAGTGTTTTTGTCTGCTCTTCTCTGAGAGCTGCTGTAGGGAGCAGAGAGGGGATCATAGGCCATCCAGGATACTGGAACATGTTGATTGATGCACTATTTTCCCAGACTGTTAGAGGCAGATTCTGGTGAGCTTCTGAAGCAGTGGTGGCAGAGCTTTATTTAGTTGGATGTTAGACTGTAACCAGATATGGTGTCCTTTGAAGTCTTATGTGGTTCTGGAAACTCCCTGGACCTATGATTTTTCCTATAAATAACTTTGCTCCATGAGTTGCCTCTGTGTACAACCTTCAGAGCATAAAGCTTTGTATGGCTGCCTTTAAAGTGCCTCAAAGTTCAGTATATGCTAATAAGTCCTGTTAGAGATTAGGATACTCTGATACATATTTGTTCACCAGGGTTTTCCAGATATGTGGTCCCACACCATTACAATGGTGACACTGCTGTTTTTCTTCTAGCTACCATGGCCATTTCCATATGAAATAACAGGTGTCTATCAAGCTGATCAGGGGATAATTACATGGAAAAAACCAATAGTCTGGACTGGTACACTATAAATGGTCAGTTTCCTTGAAAAAGGGTAGTGCTGATAGTTGGACATGGTGACAACTATTTGAAAAGAAACGCAGTACAGTGTTGAGGTCTGGCCTAACCATAATCATTTTGCTTTAGACCTTTACACAGAGAAAAGAAATGCATTTGGTAGAGCCAGAAAATGCCATAATACTAGGTTTCAGGAACAATCTCTAGGTCTTGATGTTTTGAGGAAAAAAAAAACAAAAACCCTTTTTCTAAAACCAGGAATGTGTTTATAAGACAGTAATGATCTGGGCACAGTTCCTTAGTGCAGGAGTCTTTACAGATCCTGAGCAACCAATTCTTTCTACCACATAGGGGTATGTTTCTGTGTCTTGATGCTGTTCTTGAGATATTCTGTTGGTTTTCATGTTTTTGGTTATTGGTATACATGATAAAATTTTCTAAAATTATATTTGCTATATAAATCTTCTTTCTGCTTTAGTGCCTAGACTTTCAGTCTTCTTTTCCAGTTTAAATTGTGTTTAACCTGGAGCCTGATACTAAAAGACACAAGGATATCAGCATATGTTGAATGTGAAATCCCTTCTAGGCTGGCTATACTTTGAGCATTAGTAAGAGATTAGTAATGTGATTTTTCTTTATTAGTCTCATAAGTATCTGGAGTGATTTCTTCCTTGGAAGACATTAACTCTAAAAAGTATCCTTTCTTACAGCATCTTAGAAAAATATCTTTGTTACCAATTTCTCTTATATTGACACAAGTGTCCTTCATTGAGTCTGTTGCTCTTCAGGGCCATGAATGATCTTGCTACTTGTTATAATATACTTCTAAAGCCTTAAATTGAAGGATTATATTACCTCAAAGTTTCAAAATTAACCACTTGTTTCATGCTATTAAATATTCATTCAAGTTAATGGAATTAGACTTGGATGTGGAGCATTGATTTTCCCTTCAGATTAGACTAGAAAGAACAATTTATTGTGTGAACTTCCATGGGAAAGAAGCTGTGCAATCTTTTGCTGTTGTCACCATTTTCAAATATGCCTTTTTGTAGCAGAAGCAGTGATTTTTCTAATTTGACAGCATGTACTATTTGATGTCTTGTGAATGAAGATAGACCAGACTAAGTGTATATTTTGGGAGGTTCAAAGAGCAGAGAAGGTATTGAATTTTTAAATAAGGAACTCTCCTATGCAAATATGCTCAACTCTCTTTGACAGAGTTATTTCAGCTCAGAGGTTTGAAGAAAGGATTATTGGCTATGACTTTTTGTGTCAGGTTACAGATTTCAGCATCCAACAAATGCATGTGAACAAACTCTGTCTGTCTCATATTAATGGCATTTCCTCTGCTGGATAAAAACCTGCTCTTTTTCAAAGTCAATATTGCTAAGAGGTTTATCTATACAATACATTATTTTTTTTATCATTTTACAATGTCAGTTAGTGGTATTATAATTTTAACACTTTCTTTAAGAGAATTACTGTTTTTATCTTACTGGTTCCTGCTCTCCAATGTTCCTAGGTCCTTAATAGTTTTATCATTTTCTCTTTTTTAATTAATTTTATATACTAATCACACTTCCCCTGCTCCCATTCACTTCTCAGTCAGGATCTCTGTCCCTCGGTATTGCATTCAATTATTAACTTGAGTTTCCATTCTAATCTCCCAAAATGATAAAGTATTATTTGATACAATCAACCAAATAAATCAATGTATTGCCTGAGATACTTTCACTTAGAGAATCAATCATAACAGCTCGATAGCAAGTTAAAAAATAGAAAAGTAAAAGTGATTTTGTTTTGATTAGTGCTTGGCCCCTTGTGTGTTTTCCTTTATGTGATACTCCTTCCTTTTTCCTGACAAGATTTCTTCCCCTGCAAAATTATTTTTTCTTTGTGAAATGCCTGTATATCCATTTCTGTTAAGCTACAGAGTATTCAACTCTTTATTAGGCCAATATGTTATTTTTGGCAAAATATTCTATTTTCACAGAGGTAAACATGTATAACAGTAAAGAATGCAACATATCTTTATATCAGTAAAACAAATAATCCACAGCATAAACAAATATAACACATCTTACAATAATATTAGGCAGCAGTTTGGCTTGCATTTATAGACCATAATATGCTGTGATACCAAAGGTATAAAAGATCTGTGGAGACATAGTGATATAGTGGGATTGACAGTAACATAAGGGAGACCTACACGGTAAGTTGCAAGGACATGAACATCTAAGTTCTTTGATATTTAAGGCACATGTTTCTGAGACAAAAATATGAATTTCATCTTTTCCTTGCTGTGTTTTAGTCTTGCCTTGGTCCATTATTCCCTCATTATGTCTCCATTTCTCTCTTTTGGAAAGTGTGTGGTTTTCTGAGAATTGAATGCTAAAAATAAACTTTTCTTCTGATTTTTACATGATATCACTATTAAGATATTGATATTTCAAGCAGTTATGCTGCTTGAATTAACAGCTTCTGGGCTGCAGCAGGGTTTAAAGGGACAGTTACAAAATAGAAAGACTTTAGGACTTTTATATCTGAAGGATTTTAAGAAACAAAATAAACATACGCATTCCGATGGTCCTTTTTTGTTTTACATAGCTGTATACACCAAACAGAAAGTTTCAGGCAATATAAATGTTACCTTTGAGGGTCAAAATTTATTTGCTAATTACACAGTAAATAAACAGAGTTGTTCTAATACTACAAATATAATAGATCTCAACTTCATAAATTTGTATATTCTTTATAAAATAATTTTAGTAGCACACAGTTAATTACAGACAGAAGTAAACAATATTCCAACATTGTGTCCAAATACTATGATTGATTAGATTTTCCCATCAGAGCATTATTTATCTGGTGGGTTAACATTTTGACTCTTTGTTTTTCTGCTTATTATGCTGTTGTAATGGTTTTTTTCACTCTGGTTGGGTAGAGGTCTAGACTTACAAACTTGTTTTAGACCTGCTTAGTTGTCTGCAGTTAGTTAGGCCTTTAAAATGGCTTAAATATTTATATTTGTTTTATGTTGTTTGGCCTATGCACATTGTTGGTTTTTTATTTTAACTTAATTTATTTGTATTAATTTGTATGCCACATGGCCTACGGCTTTTTTGCATTATTTACATATATTTTTTTTTTGGTGACTTTCTTGATTTGTCTCTGACTCTGCCCTTCTTTTCCTACCTATTCTAATTGCCCACCTACTTCTATGATACTCACCAAGGGTCAAAACAGCTCCTTTATTTAAAAATTAATATTCACGGAATACAAAAAGATGTTCCCACATCATTATGCCATGGTTTTTTGGAAAGTGTCAGAAAAGAATGAATATTTGTAGATTTGTAGAGGCTGTTGCAGATTATGAAGCTCATTTAAGTGAATAAATATATTTTCTTCATTTGAACATGTTTTTCTTTGTGGTGACTTTCTTTTGATTGCTTGTGGACCCTCAGATAGTAGGACACTTTCTAAATGAAAATTGTCATTGTGGGTGTGATATGAGACTCTAGAACCTCAATTCATATTTTGTATTTTTTGTCTAATATGCTAGAGGTAGCTTATCAAACAGCTTCCTTCTAATATTGTCATACTTTTACTTTATACTAATATAGACTATATCTCTGAATCACATGAAATACAACAAAGCAAACAAAATTCTGATTAAATAGTATGGTATCCAGATATATTTTGTTTTTGTGATAAAGGTTAGTCTGTAACTTTGGCTGTCCTGTAAGTTGTTCTGTACACCGAGAGAAACTTAGCCTTATAGATGTTAATGCCTTTGGCTTGCAAGTCCTGGAATAATGAGGAGACTATAGTGAAGTATTGTATATTTAATAAAACAGTTAATCTGGAATATCAGATGACTGAATCACCCTCAGTTGATACATGAAGGCCACTAAGTGGTTACACATGCTTGTGTTTCTAATATCACTCCAAAGATAGAGATCTTCTGGATCTCTGAGGGCTAAAAATATATTAGCCGTGCTGTGGTAGCTCACAGCTTTAATCCTAGCTCTAGGATTGTTGAACCATGAAATAAAATAGCTGGTCAAGGAAAAAAATATGATGCAGGAGAAGTCAGAGAGTCAGCCATTCTGTGTGAGCTATCAGACAAGCTGACAACCTTTCAAAAGAGTACTTACATGTTTGGCCTGAGACTTTGGCTAGGTGAGAATTGGCTTTGGTTTGTTTCTCCTTCTTGAAGATGGAGTTTTTCCTCAATATCTGGCTCTGGGATTTAATATAATAGTAAATAAAAGTTGTGTAATATCAAGCTGATATTTCTGGCTTTTTGTTTGGATATTATTGGGTAATGTGCCTAGAATATAGCATTTTGTCTGTGTTAAGAATATGCTGTTATACTGAGCTTTACCCATACAGTGAATTGTAAAATTTGCCAGACTATTTATCATTCTGTTTCCCAGGATGGCACTAATTCATTATATTAATACTATCTATGTCTTTTAAGTAATTGGATTGCAAGATCATGGCCTTCTTCCTCCATTGTTGTACTTTTCTGAAGTTTTTAAAATGAGTATATTATTCAAATGCATAGATAATACAACATGTGTAACTGAACTCTTCAATATATTATTTCTGAACCCTCAAACTTGAAATAATCATTATGTTTGTTTCTGTATGTACTGGCAAATGAACCCTACTATACATATAGGAAGTGCTCTGTAACACTGAGCCATCTACCCTTCTCTGTGTTAATTATTTACCATTAAAATATGTAGCACTCATGATTTTATCTATCTTTTTGTAACTGTTTAAATATGCACTGCCTTTTAATAAAATCTACTGGTATTACAACTTAAGTTAGGGTAATTTCTATTTCTGGAAGAATATTGAACTAAAGTGAATACATAAGTCTTAGTAGAAACTTTGATCAAATCCTGAGTTTTATATATCCTTGATTGACTAATTTCTGCCTGTGAGACAGGGGTTTCATATTTATTTTGGCTGTCCTTGACCTAATTTTATAATCTAAGCCTGTATTAAACTCAGAAGGAGATTTAACTACCTCTATCTTAGGAAGTGGTAGGATTAACCATGGGTGCAAATGCTGCCAGTTTGTTCATTTCAGATTCTTTTTTATAGTTAGTAATTGCTCATACAATTCTTTTCATGTATACTCTGTACTGTGGACATGTTTGTCTCTCTATGTTTATTAATAGGCATTTCTCTTTCAAGATATTATACCAATCAGATAGTACAAAATTGATAGGGTTGAACATGTTATTAAGTTTTCTTCTAATGTGATTAGTAATTTCAGTATAATGTTTATGTCATATCATATATGTGGAAGCATCAGAAATATGTGGCTATACAGTCAAAGAATTATACATTTACAATACTTTCTATATTGTGATTTCTGTTATACACATGTATGGAATATTTTAGAATGTCGTGACCTATGATGATGTGCATGTCAACTTCACTTGGGAAGAGTGGACTTTGCTAAATAATTCCCAGAAGAATCTCTACAAAGATGTGATGCTGGATACCTACGGGAACCTCACTGCTATTGGTGAGAATGAATTTTCTTTCATGTTGTAAAGTAAGAAAATGGGTGTTTTTTTTATGGATACTCTGGTGTAATTTACATGAAAAATAATGAGCTGAATAAATTGCTCATAGTTCTAATTACTGTGAATATAGAATCTTAATTTTTCACAACTTTCAAATAAATTTCACACATTTTTCTGGCACCATATTTTAGGATTCAGTTGGGAGAATCACAATATTGAAGAATGTTCTTACACTTCTAGAAGACATGAAAGGTAATTTTCATTTTCAACCTGATAGAAGTGGTTCCTTGATAAAATTTAGTTTTCTCAAAGTTCAAACAAAAGTATTTGTGCAAATAAACACATCTGAAAGTGCATTGAGGATTATTAATTTCTCAGAAAACTATATATCTCAATTTTAGGAAAGTGAATTGAATTTGCAAGGCATTATTTGGAAAAAGAAGATCACTATACAGAACTTTAACCAATAGGACTACTTCAATTATAGCACCATGTGAATGATGCTTTAAATTTTTGATCCATTTATTTTATACTACACATATTACACAACTGATTCACATTTACAATATAGACTAACATTATAAAAATGTTTTTATAGGCAAAGCTATATACTATACATAGTAAAGCCTGTATTACTTACATACACAAATTGTGCTTGTGTATAGTTGTCTTAGAAGAACCTTCAACCCTATATGATATATTTCTGAGAAACAAAGTCACAGTGTGTGAATTCAATAAAAGAAAAAGATTTGTTTTTTTTCTATACTGCATATATGTCATTCAAATACATGCCATATGAGCCTCGTGATGTGGAAAAATATAACATACCTCTTTTTGTAAATATTTAGAAGATATGTACCAATCCCAATGTTGAGTATGCTTTTTGAATGTTATTCAAAATAAGTAATTTGTAAGCTTCATTGTAAATATGTGAACATTCACGGGAGAAAAACCCTATGAGTGCTAAGAATGTATACATATTTGGTTGGTCTAGAACACATTGAAAATATAGTATGACTTGCATTATAGGAAATTTTACAAATACCATAAATGTTTTATAGCTCTGAGGATTTCCAGCTTTTTAAAATATGTAAAATATTTCATTTAAAAATATGTCATTGAGTGGGAATTGTGTAATAAAAAAAAAACTTATCCTCACAAGAGTCTTTGAAGATGCAAAATAACTCAAAAAAGGGAAACAATGTGAGTATAAGTACATTTAAAAAACTTTAGAAAATGACAGTGATTTCTATTCACATTTAGACAAATCACAAAATTAAATCATAATATGTAATGATTTAACAGTGTACTAAATGCATTAAGTATTATATGTCCAAATATCTTTGCAGGCACGAAAGAACATGTGTATATACTCAATGTGTTGAAGCCATTAAATATGAAAGTCATATTCAAAGCCATAAAAGAACACATACTGGAGAGAAACCCTATGAATGTCATCAGTGTGGTAAAGCCTTTGCACAAATCCGTTATCTTCAAAGCCATAAAAGAACACATACTGGAGAGAAACCCTATGAATGTAATCAATGTGATAAAGCCTTTGCACAACTAAGTAATCTTAAGAAACATAAAAGAACACATACTGGAGAGAAACCCTATGAATGTAATCAGTGTGGTAAAGCCTTTGCACAAATCAGTTGTCTTCAAAGGCATAAAAGAACACATACTGGAGAGAAACCCTATGAATGTATTCAGTGTGGTAAAGCCTTTGCACGAATCAGTCATCTTCAACACCATAAACGAACACATACTGGAGAGAAACCCTATGAATGTAATCAGTGTGGTAAAGGCTTTGCACAAATCAGATATCTTCAACACCATAAACGAACACATACTGGAGAGAAACCCTATGAATGTAATCAGTGTGGTAAAGCCTTTGCATTTCAAAGTAGTCTTTGAAAGCATAAAAGAGCACATACTGGAGAGAAACCCTATGAATGTAATCAGTGTGGTAAAGCCTTTGCACAACTAAGTAATCTTAAGAAACATAAAAGAACACATACTGGAGAGAAACCCTATGAATGTAATCAGTGTGGTAAAGCCTTTGCACAACTAAGTAATCTTAAGAAACATAAAAGAACACATACTGGAGAGAAACCCTATGAATGTAATCATTGTGCTAAAGCCTTTGCATATCAAAGTAGTCTTCGAAAGCATAAAAGAACACATACTGGAGAGAAACCCTATGAATATAGTCAGTGTGGTAAAGCCTTTGCACAAATCAGTCATCTTCAAATTCATGAAAGAACACATACTGGAAAGAAACCCTATGAATGTAATCAGTGTGGTAAAGCCTTTGCACAAATCAGTTGTCTTCAAATTCATAAAAGAACACATACTGGAGAGAAACCCTATCAATGTGCTCAGTGTGGTAAAGCTTTTGCACAAATCAGTCATCTTCAAAGTCATAAACAAACACATACTGGAGAGAAACCATAGGAATGTAATCAGTGTGGTAAAGCCTTTGCACAAATCAGTTATCTTCAAAGTCATGAAAGAACACATAATGGAGAGAAACCTTATGAATGTAATCAGTGTGCTAAAGTTTTTCCATATCAAAGTTATCTTAAGATACATAAAAGAACACATACTGGAGAGAAACCCTATGAATGTAACCAGTGTGGTAAAGGCTTTGCACATCAAAATTGTCTTAAGACACATAAAAGAACACATACTGGAGAAAGCAGAACACCAGAAATATAAGTATATTGATAAAGATGTATACTTTCACAGTGTTATCAGTGTCACGCTTATTGTTGTAGACATTTATGAGATATTATAAAATGCAGTTACCTATGGTGATATGCATATTAATTTCAGTTGCATGGACTGGAGACATACAGGAATATTACTACGATTGGAAAGATCACATTTTTCTTCATAATTTAAAATAAGAGATCAACAATTTCTGGGTTATTAGTACTATTATGTAATTTAATCAAGAAATAAGAGAAATGAGCTGAATAGAACAGTCAGGTGAAATGTTTGAAAAAGATAGTAACTTAAGTTTTGAAAACATTTCTATAATATAAAATATATTTTCTGGTAGTATATTTTAGGATACATTAGGAAGATTGTACTTTTGAAGAATGTTGTCAAAGATCTAAAAGTCTTAGAAGGTAATTTTCATGTACCATCTGATACAAATGCCCCTCTACAGAAATTGTCCTAAATGTGTCCTAAAATTGTTAGGCATAAGAAGTAATGTAAATAATCACAACTTAATGTTCATCAATAATTATTAAATTTTTAGAAAGCCAAGTCTGTTACTAGGCATATTGTATCTTTCTCTGAATGCAAGCCATATGGGTATAGAATATGAAAAGATGTAAGGTACATGTCTATTGACAACAAATAGGAGATATGTAGCAGTCCCTATGTTAAGAAGATTTGTTGAATTCAAGTATGCAAGTCATTGGTTTTCCAGCTTTATTGTTAATACATCAACAAACTCACAGTGCAAAAATGCTTTGTGAGTACTAGGACTCGATAAATACTTCTGTTTATCCTAGTATACTTATCAACTATAATATGACTCACATAATAGAAACTTTATAAATACAAGAAGGGTGGTTACATGATGAGTTTTACCAATTCTTCTCAATTATGTACAAATACTTCTATAGAAAAAATCTTACTATTCCAGATATTTTCAAAGATTTAACAAAACCCTTAATGAAGAAGTATGACTATAAAGACAGTATTAATACTTTATGTTCTAATTCCTTTTTACAATTGTACCAAATTGTAAACTTAACTTGTACAGATATAAAGATTCAACCATATATTTGAAGTAAAGCCTTTACATGAGTTTAATATGTTTGCAGGCATGAATAAAGTTAACTTGAAGAGAAACTTTCCATATGTACTCAATCTGTTATGGCATTTGTATATGACAGTCAGTCTCAAGGGCATTAAAGAATATATACTGTAATGAAACTATGAATATAATCCGTGGGAAAGCCTTTGCTTGACACACTACTCTTCAAGAGAATCTCTTCAGGATCAAATACTTGAGAGAAAATCTCTAAATATAGTCAGTGGAGTAAACCTTTACATATCATTCTGATCTTAAAATGCATAAAATAACCTGGAAAAAAATCTCGTTAATAAAATTAGTGTGTCTCATCCTTTGTATATATCAGTAATTGTTTGCAATCATAAGAAAATATATTATACTGAAGTGAAACCCTATAAATATACTCAGTGTAGTAAAATTTTGCACTTTATAAAGGAGTAAAACTTTTTATATGAAATCAATTTTTAAAGCCTTTGCATATTACAAAAGTCTTTGGTACCTACAACAAATAGCAAAGGCTATTTATTATAAAATATTTGGTATGATCTTTAGCCAACACAGTTACAATTAGTTATATAACAATATTGATTGTATGCAAAATAGATATCAACATTCTGTTCAAATGTTATTTTATTTTTATATTGTTTGTACCAATAAACTAATGAAAGAATGAAGTGATACCAATTGTAGGGTAAATGGCCAGTCAAAGAAACAAATCATGACAATGAAATTGGAGTCAAATGGTTAAACAGAGCCCATTAAAATAAAAACCATAGCTAAAATGAAACCAAACCTAAAGAAACATAAACCAGGCTTGACTACCTGAAAAAAAACCCACCAATTCCTAAGTGTGAAATTCAGAGATTCTAGATGTTTTAAAAACACTAATATTTGTTACAAATATTTATGGTGTGTGTGCATGCAATGTGATTGTGTATTTGTAGCCCATGGCTGATCTGTGTAATTAAAATAGTTTGTGCTTTCTCCTTTTGTTAATCAAAGTCAGTTTTCAGCCTTGCACAACACAGATCTTTCTCACTGAGTTGTCTCACTGGTACTTAAAGGAGATTACAAAAAATATTACCATAGTAAACTATTTTCTTCTTTTCAAATTGTAAACATAATTTCACAGAAGGATAGAGAAAGATGTTATCGTGACGTTTCCTGGTCCTGGGCGGCCATGGGTCCAGACCCATAGACCTGCAGCCCCAGACCCCTTAGCTGCCGGAAGCTGCTCAGGTCCCCAAAATGACTATTTTTTCTATGGTGCCTGTCATAGGCCCAAAAAGCTCCTTTAGTTAAAGATTGAGATTCACAGCATACAGAAAGGCATTCCCACATCAGAAAGAGAGGGCAATTTGAAGAATAAATTCTCTTTGCATATGGGAATATTTGTACTATCATACCTTAAAATAGGTTTATGAATTAATTTTATATAATTTTTATGAAAATCTGTGCATCCTAATTTGTATGCAGTAATGGTTGCCCAGGTCATAATTGACTGCGTTACAAAAAAGTCAGGCTCAATTAACAAAGTTCTAATCTCAGAAAAAATTTTATATGTGGCATCAAAGGTTACTCTCAGGGATAGAGATGATGTCTCCTCTGTAACATGGTTCTGACCCCAAAGCTGGAAAATAGACTGAGTGGTGACCTTACGTGTGATGTCATCTCAAGTTCCCTCATGTCATATTTCAGGGTTCACAATGCTGGTGACCTCTGAAAGAATAAGATGAGACATCAAAAGAAAGAAAACCATCTGTTGCTCCAGAGGTCAGGGGTTCAGTGAGGTAGATGAAGAGGGGCAGGGTCTGAATCAGATAATTCTCACTCAAAGACTTTAATTGGATTGAACATGTGACCCCACAAACTGGAAGTGGATGGACACCTGTCACAAAGGTACCTGAAGTAAGTAAAACCCATTTCATTGAAAACCAAAAGTGGGGAAGAGCAGTTTGAAGTGTCATGGGAGGCAGGGGAGAGCACATCTGTCCAGGACAACTGTCACCCCAAAATGGCTGTCACTCTGAGACAGGAAGTCCACGGAAAAGAGTGAGATCATGGGGAGGATGTACAGGAGCAATAGTCCAGAACACATGTCACCTTAGAAACTGAACATGGATGAACATGCCATCTCAGGAATCAAAAATTCGTGATAACTCTGAAAGATCCTTGGAGGGAGAAAAATTACCACCAGCCCAGGACACATGTTACTCTGGGCATTGGAAATGGTCATCAAATAAGGAGGCTCTGTAGACACTTGACCCCTGATCTCTCATTTTTTCCTCCCCCACACATCATCCCTGCCTGTACTGCACATAACCTGGCATATGTTTACTGATACCCATTTTCTTGAGGGGCATCAGGTACTAGACTTCAAATGACAAAATATTAGACCCCACATGCACATGGGTGGTATTAAAGCCCTAGAGAAAGACAGAGACATTGAGAAAACTGAGACATGTGAGAAACTGATGTCTCAGGAAGGAACTGAAGCATGGAGGAAAACTAGGTCGCCATGAAGACTGACGTGTAGGATAACTGAGGCACCAGAGGACACGGAGGTACAAAGAGGACTGAAGCGCTGTGCTCAGATGGTAGAGTTCTAGTTCTCAGTAATTATAATACTGGATACTCAGGACTCAGTGTTGGGGTTATTCTGTGGTACCAGTCATAAATATTCAGTACTTCCAGTGAAGGATGCTCAGAACTTAGTGTTGAGTGCTCAGTCGCTATAGTGCTGGTTAGTGACTACTCAGGGTACAGGATGCTTATTGGGATTCTGTTCTTATGTGTGATCATAAGCAAGAAAGTGGCCTTGCCCCTTATGTTTGATGAGAAACAAGAAAGTGGCCCTGCCCACACCTCAGTTTCTCATCCCTTCCAGTAACTAGTCAACCTGAAGAAAAATCTAATTAGGATAAAATTTAGTTTTATTATTTTTTCATCCCAAAACTTGGACTTGAAGAGCAGCAGTAGAAAAGCATGATGGGATTAACAGCTGGGACAGAAATACCTGGAAATCATCTGGCCAGCTCTCAACAAACCTTTTCTTTGGTCAAATGTTCCACATGTTTGTCATCAACCCTGGTGTTTTCTGTCCACTGGGGCATAAAAAATTTAAAACTAAACATATATATATATATATATATATATATATATATATATTAAATTTACATTTTAAAGTATTTACTGGTGAGAGTAAATTAACGTTTTAATTTAGGAAATTTTTAATTTTTAAGAATTAATTTTAAAAGGGCTTCATTCTTTGCTTTGTTTCTGTGTTTTGCCCCTTAAGATATATGAAGGCCTTCTGGAAAATGTAGTTTGTTTCTCTGCAGTCACAGAGGACAAAAATATGACCTTAATTAAAACTTACAAAAAAATAAATTTTTCAGGTAAGATTAAGAAAACTGGAGGAGAATTTAAAATAAAAAAGCTTGATTTTAAGGAAAAACCCTGAAAAATTCCCCAGGCACTGTACCAAATGTCATATGTTTCAGTCAAATTATGAAAGAACAATATGTTTTCTTGAAAATACATTTTTTTGAAAAAAGCTAGAAAACAAATATTAAAAAATTTGGTTTTTTGTTTTTTGTGTTGGCAGAGAGAATATGTAGATGCTCAGACATTTTTTTTTACCCCAAATTGTGGGGTAGTAAGGGAGCTGATTAAAAGATTTATTTTTATAATGTGTTTATGTTTATACTGGGAACTAAACATTTTGAAAGTAGACATGTGGGGGGGTGGGGACAGGGCAACAGCGACCTGGGTCAGAATATAGTTGATTGAAAAAATAACATCTTAGACCGAATGATTTACTTGAACATCTGTTTCTCGTTGGTGACTTATTTTTGATTTTTCATCAAACCACTAGTAGGAGGAGCCATTCTATATAAATTTTATCATTTGGATTGTGATAGAAGCTTTCAGAGCCTCACTTAATTTTCTGCTCTCTGTGTCTACTGTGTTCTGTATGATACTAACCAGCCTGCTTGCATTTTGAATTAGCATGCCTTTACCACTCTATGTCTGAATTACATATGATATAGTAACAGGCAATGATATTCAGTATTAAAGTAATTTGTTAGCCTGCTATCTTATTTTTTCTGTTTTGAGAATAAGTTATGAGTGTATGTTCCTAACTGTCCTAAAAGTTTCTCTGACAAAACAGGGTGGCCTTCAACTCATAGATCCACCTGTCTTTGGATCCTAAGACTTGGGATGAGAGGTGGATCAACATTTTTAGATCCTTTTTTGTTTTTATACAATTTGGTAATATGCCAAGTATGTAGATTTTTGTCTATGTCAAGGATATGCACTTGCACTGAGCTTGGCCCATAGCTTGAAAATTAAAATTTGCCAGTTTCTTATATTTGTGTTGAGCTTTTTAATGAATTTAAGAATTGTACCCGCATGGCTAAGCAACACATATGTTAACTGCTTCTAACAGTGTTCAAAAGGTTCTTTCAGAAACACTAAACTTGGAATAATAGAAAGTTGTGATCATTCATGTAAGTACTGGCAATACTGCCCTCCTATATGCAAGAGCAGCAAGAACTCTTTAATATTGAGTCATCTATCCCACTTTGTTATTTATTTTCAATAAGTATATTGCCAATGTTTTCATCTATTTGTAACTGTTTAACCATGCAATGGTTTTTAGTAATATCTTATTAATATTATACTTTAAATTTGAACAAGTCACAATTTTGTAAAATTAACAGAGAACTGGCATCAGTGCATAAATGGGTTCACAATCAACTCAGAGACAGATATGCTTGCCTCTGCTGTCTGAGTGCTTGGGTTATAACCGTGTGCCAATATTACCAGTTTGTCCATTTTAATTACTTTTTTGTACTTAGAAATTATTCTTACAGCTTCTCTCATGAATAGTCTGTCTGCACTGTAGATATCTTTACTTATCTTTCTATGCTTAATAGGCATTTTTGCAAGGTAATATACCATTTAAAGGGTACAGAAATATCAGAGATAAAACATGTTATCATATTATTTTTAAATCATGGGAACATGGGAAACACCAGAAATATAAGTATATTGACAAAGATGTATACCTTCAAGTGTTATCAGTGTCATGCTTTTTGTTGTAGACATTTATGAGATATTATAAAATGCAGTTTAGTTACCTATGGTGATATGCATATTAATTTAAGTTTCATGGACTGGAGAACTATAGGAAGCTTACCAAGATAGAAAAGCTTGCATTTTTCTTCATAATTTAAAATAAGAGGTCAACAATTTCTGGATTATTAGTGCTATTATGTAATTTGATCAAGAAATAAGAGAAATGAGCTGAATAGAACAGCCAGGTGCAATGTTTGAAAAAGATAGTAATTTAAGTTTTGAAAATATTTCTATAATATAAAATATATCTTCTGGTAATATATTTTTAGGATACATTAGGAAGATTATAATTTTGAAGAATGTTGTCAAAGATCTAAAAGTCATAGAAGGTAATTTTCATGTACCAGATTATACAAATGTCCCTCTGCAGAAAGTGTAATGTGTCCTAAAAGTGTTAGGCATAAGAAGTAATACAAATAATCACAGCTTAATTTTCATGAATAATTATTAAATTTTGAGAAAGCTATACAGCTCACCTTCACATACGTGAATTTCAAGGCATAGTTTTGAGAAAGTAGTAAAGTAACAATGCCTTAGCAGACATCACCATTTGAATAGCCCCACGGGAGCTGTGCTGGCAAATTGTCATTCTATTGTTACCTTATTATTCCTTTTAAAAATATGTATTTATTGACAACATGATAACTATGTCTCCCAAACCTTCTAATAAGAAAAAACTCTATAGTAACGCTTGCTTTTTGTATATAGATGTTATGATTGTGGTTAGTTCAGTGAGAAGGGCAGTTACTTTCAAGAGTCAAGGGGCAATTTTGTATAAACCTCAATACCCAGACTGAATATATTACAATAACAGACATTCAAATTGTGTGAATTCCATGGAAAAACATTTTATTTTTATTCATCTATTACTAAGCATATCATATCTTTCTCTGAATGGAAGTCATATGATTATAGACTATGAAAAGATGTCACATAACACTCTCTTGACAACAAATAGAAGATATGTAGCAGTTCCTATGTTAAGAAGATTTGTTGAATTCAAGTATGAAAGTCATTCCTTTTCCAGCTTTATTATTAATACATCAACAGACTCACAGTGCAGAAGAGCCCTGTGAGTACTAGGACTGGGTAAATACTTTGGTTTATCCTAGTTTACTTATCAAATGTAGTAAGACTCACATTGTAGAAACTTTATAAATGTAAGAAATGTGGTTAAGTGATGAGTTTTCCCAGCTCTTTTCAATTATGTAAAAAATCTCCTATAGAAAAAATCTTAACATTCCAGATATTTTCAAAGATGTAACAAAACCATTAGTGAAGAAGACCATGACTATAAAGACAGTGTTAATATTTTATGTTCTAATTACTTTATACAATTGTACCAAATTGTAAACTTAATTTGTACAGATATAAAGATTCAACTGGGTATTTGATGTAAAGCCTTTACATGAGTTTCATATGTTTGCAGGCATGAATAGAGTCAACTTGAAGTGAAATCTTCCATATTTACTCAATCTGTTATGGCATTTGCATATGACAGTCAGTCTCAAAGGCATTAAAGAATATATACTGTAATGAAACTGAACACAGTCTGTGGGAAAGCCTTTGCTTGACACTGTAATCTTCAAGAGAATCTCTTCAGGATCAAGAACTGGAGAGAAAATCTTTAAATATAGTCAGTGTAGTAAAGGTTTACATATCATTGTGATCTTAAAATGCATAAAATTACCTGGAAAAAAATCCTGTCAATGTAATCAGTGTGTCTCAGCCTTTGGACATATCAGTAATTCTTTGAAATCATAAGAAAATATATCATACTGAAGTTAAACCCTATAAATATACTCACTTTATACAGGAGTAAAACTTTTTATATGAAATCAATTTTTAAAGCCTTTGCATATTACAAAAAGTCTTTAGTACCTACAAAATATACCAAAAGCTATTTATTATAAAATATTTGATATGTTCGTTAGCCAACACAGTTACAATTAGTTATATAACGATATTCTATGCAAAATAGATATCAACATTCTGTTTAAATGTTATTATTTCTAATTTATATTGTTTGTACCAATAAACTAATGAAAGAATGAATGTGATACCATATGTATAGGGTAAAAGAGCCAAAGAAACAAATCATGACAATGAAATTAGAGTCAAATGGTTAAACAGAGCCCATTAAAATAAAAACACTTTCACCATGAAACCAAAGCTAAAGAAACATAATCCAGGCTTGACTACCTGAGAAAAAAACCCACCAATTCCTGAGTGTGAAATTCAGAGATTCTAGGTGTTGTAAAATCACTCATATTTGTTACAAATATTCATAGTGTGTGTGCATGCAATGTGATTGTGTATTTGTAGCCCATGGCTGATATGCGTAATTAAAATAGTCTGTGCTTTCTCCTTTTGTTAATCAAAGTCAGTTTTCAGCCTTGCACAACACAGATCTTTCCCACTGAGTTGTCTTACTGGTACTTAAACGAGATTAGAAAAAATATTACCATAGTAAACGATTTTCTTCTTTTCAGTTTGTAATCATAATTTCACAAAAGGATAGAGAAAGATGTTATAGTGAGGTTTCCTGGTCCCGCGCAGCTTGAGGTCCAGTCCCACAGACCTGCAGCCTCAGACCCCTTAGATGCCTTCAGCTGCTCAGGTCCCCAAAATGACTCAGACGCTTGTACTGACTTCATGCTGTTTGGCCTATGACTGAGGCATATTGCTAGCTAGCTCTTACATCTTTAATCAACCCATTTCCATTAATCTTTCCACCACAGGGCCCGTAGCTCACCTGTGTTCCTTACATGTTGCTCCTTCGAGCAGCTGGCTCACTCTGTCCCTGACCCCACCCTTCCTTTTCTACCTATTCTGATTCCTCTGCTGCTTTTTCTATGGTTCCTGTCATGAGCCAAAACAGCTCCTTTATTTAAAGATTGAAATTTGCAGCATACAGAAAGGCATTCCCAAATCAGAGAGGGCAGTTTGAAGAATAAATTTTCTTTGCTTATGGAAATATTTGTACTATCATACCTTAAAATAAGTTCATGAAATTATTTTATATAGTTTTTATGAAAATCTGTGCATCCTAATTTGTATGCAGTAATGGTCACCCAGGTCATAATCGACTGGGTTACAAGAAGTTCAGTCTCAAATAACAAAGTTCAAATCTCAAAACAAATTTTATATGTGGCATCAAAGGTTACTCTGAGGCATGGAGATGATGTCACCTCCCTAACTTCGTTCTGACCACAAAGCTGGAAAATAGTAAACTGAGTGGTGACCTTACATGTGCTGTCATCTCAAGATCCAACATGTCATATTCCAGGGAATCACGACTGCTGGTGACCTCTGAAACAACAAGATGAGTTGTCAAAGAAAGAAAACCATCTGTTGCTCCAGATGATAGGGGATCAGTGAGGTGGATAAAGAGGGGAAGGGTCTGAACCAGATAATTCTCATTCAAATACTTTAATTGGAATGAACATGCGACCCCACAAACTGGAAGTGTATGGACACCTGTCACCCAAGGTACCTGAAGTAAATAAAATCCATTTCATTGAAAACTGTAAGTGGGGAAGAGCAGTTTGAAGTGTCGTGGGAGGGAGGGAAGAGCCCATCAGTCCAGGAAAACTGTCACCATAAAATGACTGTCACTCTGGTACAGGAAGGCCATGGAAGACAGTGAGATCATGGGGAGGATGCATAGGACCAATAGCCCAGAACACCTGTCACCTTAGAAACTGAACATGGATGAACATGCCATCTCAGGAATCAAAAGTTGGTGATAACTCTGAAAGATCCTGGGAGGGAGAAAAATTACCACCATCCCAGGACATGTGTTACTCTGGGCACTGGAAATGGTCATGAAATAGGGAGGCTCTGTAGACCCTTGACCCCTGATCTCTCATTTTTTCCTCCCACACACACCATCCCTGCTGGTGCTCCAAGTAACCTGGCACATGTTTACTGATACCCATTTTCTTGAGGGGAATCAGGTACTAGACTTCAAATGATAAAAGATTAGACCCCACATGCACATGTGAGATATTAAAGCCCTGGAGGAAGATGGAGACATGGAGAAAACTGAGGCATGTGAGAAACTGATGTCTCAGGAAGGAACTGAAGCATGGAGGAAAAAAGGGTCGCAGAGGAAACTGATGTGTAGGATAACTGAGGCACCAGAGGACACAGAGGTACAAAGAGGACTGAAGCACTGTGCTCAGTTGGTTAGAGTTCTAGTTCTTAGTAATTATAACAATAGATGCTCAGTACTCAGTGTTCTGGTTATTCTGTGGTACCAGTCATAAATATTCAGTACTTACCGTGATGGATGCTCTGAACTTAGTGCTGAGTGCTCAGTCGCTATAGTGCTGGGTAGTGACTACTCGGGGTACGGGATGCTTATTGGGAGTCTGTTCTTATGTGTGATCAGAAGCTAGAAAGTGGCCCTGCCTCCACCTCAGTTTCTCATCACTTCCAGTAACTAGTCAACCTGAAAAAAATCTAATTATGTTAAAATTTAGTTTCATTATTTTTCATCCCTGAACCTTGGACTTGAAGGACAGCAGTTGAAAAGCATAATGGGATTGACAGCTGGGACAGAAATACCTGGAAATCATCTGGAGAGCTCTCAACAAACCTTTTCTTTGGTCAAATGTTCCACCTGTCTGTAATCAACCCGGTTTTTATCTGTCCACTGGGACCTTGATAATTTACTACTAAAAAAAAATTAAAATATTTAAATTTACAGTTTAAAGAATTTACCATTGACACTAAATTTACATTTTAAAGTAGTAAATTTTTAATTTTTAAGAATTAATTTTAAAAGGGCTTCATTCTTTGTTTGTTTCTGTGTTTTGCCCCTTAAGATATATGAAGGCCTTCTGGAAAATGTAGTTTGTTTCTCTGCAGTCACAGAGGACAAAAATATGACCTTAATTAAAACTTAGAAAAAAAATAAATTTTTCAGGTAAGATTAAGAAAACTGGAGGAGAATTTAAAATAATAAAACTTGATTTTAAGGAAAAAACCCTGAAAAATTCCCCAGGCACTGTACCAAATGTCAAATATTTCAGTCAAATTAAGAAATAACAATATGTTTTCTTGAAAACACTTTTTTGAAAAGACTAGAATACAAATATTTAAAATTTTGGTTTTGTGTGTGTGTGTGTGTGTGTGTGTGTGTGTGTGTGTGTGTGTGTGTGTTGGCAGGGAGAATATGTGGATGCTCAGACATTTTTTACCCCAAATTGTGGGGTAGTAAGGGAGCTGTTTAAAATATTTATTTTTATAATGTGTTTATGTTTATACTGAGAACTGAACATTTTGACCATGTGGGGGTGGGGACAGGGCAACAGTTGAGGATTGCGATTCAGTGTGTTGACCTACCAAATGTGTCCCTGTGCTTTAAGATGCAAATCCACCTACAGCTGCTTTACCTCCACAAATGACTCAGATGGTTATATTCATTACATGATGTTAGGCCTATGTTAACTTATTTCTATTAATCTTTCTCACCATATGGCCTGTGGTTTACCTCAATGTTTACATGTGAATTCTTGGACAGCTGGATCAAGACTCTGGTGGCTCTGCCATCCTTAATATCTATGCTTGTATTCCCTGCCACCGACCTTTAAGATGCCCTGTCATGGGGGAAACAGTCCCTTTATTAATCATTGACCTTCACAGCATACAGAGACATAGCCCGCATTAGTGAACTGAGGTAACATAGTGTATATTTAATGAACGAATTGTCAGGAATATCAGAGGACACAATCACCCACAGCCAAGACATGAAGGTCAGGTAGCAGTGACTCAAGCATTTACTCCCATCACTTGGGAGACAGAAATTTATCTGGATCTCTGAGTTCAAAGCTAAACAGAGCCAGTCCAGGGCACACATGTTTAGGAGAGTTGGACCAGGAAGTAGAATAGCTTGGTAACAATAAAAAAATATGTAAGCCAGAAGATTGATGTTCTCTTGTGATTTCTGAGATCCCAGTCAGTCTGAGGACTCGTGGGGACAGGAGCTACCCTCTTCATCCTGAGTAGCTGGCAGAGTGAGAATTGGCTGTGGTTTGTTCCTATCTCCTTGATATTCCAGCTTTTCCACAATATCTTGATTGAGGTTTTTATTGTATACTAAATAGAATTGATGCTCAGTGTGTTATGGGGTGTGTGATTACTTATTAAAGGATGAGTATGAGGCATACTATGAGATATCTCAGTGAGCTGTGATAGGGTGAGGCATATGGGATGCATGGGTGTTGTATTATAGGATGGCTGTTATTATGAAATGAGTGGGTAGGTAACATTGATTGATTGTTTACTATGTATGACTGAATGCTTATTATGGAATGGCTGTATGGCATATTATGTGACATGTCGGTAAGCTATGGAATAGCTGATTATTAAGGTTGGTGATGGGTTATTATGGGATGCATGTGAGTCATAATATACAGTAACACAGTGGATTATTCTGGGGGAAGCATATAATCAGAAGATGAGTATATGGGATGGGGTTTGTGGTTCCACGGCTTTGTGCCTATGTGACCTTGCTTGATGCCACATGATCCTTGAGCTCAGGCCCCTCATGCCCCATTTAACCCCAAGGAATTACATTTCACAGAGTCTGTTACTGATAGATCTCCCTGGAGCATATAAACATCCCCCTGGCTCAGACACAAAAACATAATGCACAGGTAAGGGACAGGTGACCCAAAGTCATATGACATGAATGAGAGATGATTTACAGCTGAGGGAAGAGGGGTAGATGATGCACACACATGAATAATCAACTCACTGACAATCGGATGGTCACCTGAGGGACTGACATTTTCACACACTGCCTCTTAATTATACACACTTCCTCATCCTGCAGCAAAGGTTAACTCCATGTGGAATCTGAGTCAGAAGTGACTGCTGGACACCATTACATGCCCAATTGTCAAAATTCCCCCATCTTTCCACACAACACTGCTGACTTTCCCATCATCTTTCAGCATAGGTGTGACTCCATAGGGAAACTGAATCACAGATGAGGATGCTGTTATTACCTGTGTGACATCAGGGGAGTCACAGGTATCTAACCTTGATGTCACAGGCCACAGCACACAGGCTCATAATAGAGTGAGCTTCGGCCTTAGGCCTGCTGGAGGTCAGAGGTGACCCAGTGTGGCAAAGCTCCATTTCATACCAGGTCATTCTCAGAAATGAGGCATAATGACAATGTGGTTTGCCTGGGTGATTACAGCATGACATGGCTTTGTCAGTGTACATCTACACATCTGAGCTGACTTAACTGTGTCAACCGGGATTACACATATCTACATTGAAGTGTTCCCAACTGGAAACTGTTAGCTCAATCTGTCCACACTAATTGTGTACCCACCTGTGGAGACCCAGAAGTGTGGGAAAGAATTCCCTTCCTTCTCAGTCTGTTGAACTGTTCTCTGAACAAAGAGGTTCTCTCCCAAGCATGAATGATTTATTTTTTGGCTCCTTGTGATCCTGGCCACCATGCCATGATACACACTTTGTTTTTTTTCTGCACTATGACTAACCCTTGCTTTTGGTTACTGTTACTATTTCCTTGTAGTGCAGTCAGCAGGTGGGGGGCTGCCTCCCTGGATGGTGATGTAATCAGCAGGCGGGGAGGGGGGGGAGAGGGCAGCCTCACTGAAATGTTTATATACTGTACCAAGTTACAATAAACTCAGAGACTTGAGCAGACTTTCCAGCCTTATCTCCATTCTTTGCATCTCCTCCCATTCTTTGTCCCACACCCTCTCTTCCAGACCCTCAGCTGACTGATCCAGCAGGACAGGGCACCCACCAGTACTGTCTGTATTCATTTGCATGGAAGGAATTAATATGTGTTGGGAAATTACAGAGAAAGTCACTCACTGTGCCCTATCAGGTCCTTCCTTATGATGGAGACCCCTGCCGCTCACCATCTTAAACTTCAGTCTGTGATCAGCCTACTCTGTTTCCCACTGTTTGTACACAATACACTCTTCTTCATCATCTTTTCTGAAGGGAGAATCCATGCTCCACACACAAATCTTTTTCCTGTTACTGCAACAGACAGTCTGCTATGTGACTCCAACTTGTAATTATAATACTCTTTGCTGCAGACCTGTAATATGAACATGTAGGATGTTCAGTCAGGTAGAAATAAAAAGCAATACTCTGTACAGCAAACTGGATTCAAATCCATCTCAATCAATACTGGAAACCTTTATTCAAAATTGCTTTTCATAAGACTGGAGATGTAGGAAGAACAATCCTAAATCAAGTCATCTGGATAGACAATGGAAGGACAAAAAAAATTAAAGCTTATAAAAATGGAAATATTTGTTAACTTATATTGGATGGCTTGACTACACCTTTAAATTTTTAAGTTATGAGATAGATATTAACAACTCTGTTTCTTTAAGTACATGTCTTGACTCTGGTTCACTGCTCATAATGCAATATTTGTCTCTGGTACCTATGGAAACAGAAGAATTTTCAAATTCGCCCCTTCTCTTGGCAATCTCTAGCATTTGTGCATCAAAAATGAGGAAAAGAGGCAAGTATTTTACATTTTATACATAGTGTGTTTTTATAAGTGTCAATTTGATGAGATAGAGAGTTCAATGAGTTCACAGATAAATGTTTCAGTTGTTTCTTGACACCATTTCCATGTGAGTAAATTCTGTCTAGTTTAGTAAGATCTGGGGATTCCTGAGTGTCTATGAAGGTTATAAAGGAAGGAATCCCCTATAAGCCTGTTTAGTGAATTAGATTCCCTTGCTGCTATTGTATTATATTGAAGATGGGGGCAATGAATATGTAGACCTCATTGTAGGCACAGCAAATTAACAATATGCAAATACCTCTAAAGTGTATAAATGAGGCTCCAACCAAGCAAAACAGAAGAGAAGATTTGAGAGGTTTGCGTGATCCAAGACTTTGTTACAAGACACTTTTGAGCTCAATTATCTAACTGAATTTCTTTTTCAGAAGGTGTTTGGTCTCTGTGTCACTTCTTCCCTGGTTACCATTTCCTGTTATATGGAAGAAATTTTTGACCTTGGCATCTGAAAAATGGATCTCCTCACACTTGTTTATGAAAGGTAAATGATGAACAGGTTCAAATCTAACCTGACAGAGAAGAGTGCTCTTGGTCTAACACATTCCAATAATAATTGAAAACTTTTCTAATGGGTGTTACTTCTCAAGTAGTCGAGCCACTGCTTCCACCCAGAAAGCACATTTCACTAGTTTCAGGAGCATAGGACACTTCTGTTGAAGTTTACCAGGCAAGAAGATACAGTTTGAACTTCACCAAACCTTCTGCAGAAGGTAAGAAAATAAGACTGGACAGACTATACAATGGAAATTTTGAAAGCAAGAAGGCACTGGTGAGACATTCTAATGACACAAATGAGCAAGGCTGATAACTTTGATTACTATAACCAGCAAAGCTTTCAATCACTAAACGTGGAGTGATCAATATATTTCCTGAAAATAAATCATGGATCTAAACAATAAGTATCTACATAGTATGCAATACAGAAAGCCTTAGGAGAAAATCTTCAACTTTATTAATCCAGATACACCAAGGAAACCACAAACAATTGATAACACCACAGAAGAAAATCTTAAAGAAGATCTACCACCAAAATTTACAGTGCAGTCACCAGTCATTAATATCCCTAAATATCAATGGACTCACCTCAACCTTTTATACTTTCATGTATATATTATATCTGGTTTGGTTCTTTAGACTGAGATCATTGATTCTATCATAATTAAATTAATTTAATTCTTATTATCTAGTGGCAATGATAATCTTTTGGGGTTTTGAGAAAAGAGAGTTTTGTTAAAATCCTGACTAAATTAAACTTCAAGGCTGCATCATCTCTGCCAGTTGCCTTTCTGCTGTTCTATATGCAAAACTCGGAAGAAAGTGCAAAGGAGGCATTCTGAGACATTAGATCATTTGAGCAATCCACTGCCATGAGAGATATTTCAGGGGTCTTCCTCATTCAAGAATTTTCATAACATATAATGAATTCACAGACCTGTTTTCTGTGGTAACAAAATATAAAACTTCTCAAACAGTGAATAAAGTTGACTCAAAATTTGAGGGACAGACATTTTCTAAATTTTTAAGTTAGTGTAAACTATTACTCTTTATACTTTAGAATCTTTTAGCAGTTACCATTTGTTCAATAGAAGGTCAAGATTTTCAAGATAACACATATATAGTATCCAGACTCTCTAATTACTTGTATTATCATATGGTTCTTTATATATGTTTACTTTTGCATTAAAAAGACTTAATTTACAAGTCTATATGTTTAATCTAATACTGTATATATATTCCATCATCTTCCTTGAAATGCTTAAGTAAGTTTTTAACACACTGAAATTTATTTAGAGATTTTTTTCTCAAGCCTTTTATTGTGTATCTGTATTAATTTTTGATCCCATGAGTCCTTAACCTACTAGGTCGTGTGGCTAAGACCTATGGAGTGGTTTTGTTGGTTCTTCCTGCTATTCTTGTCTTCCTGAAAGCTGAATTTCATGGTAGAGGTTCAAAAGTAATTATCATGCTTATTACAACGACTCTTTTGCAGATGAGGGGACCAAATTGTTACTAGTCTATTGAATGCTGAAATCCAAAAACTCCCAGGCAAGTAAATGAAGCAGAACCTCCCACATGATCATCCATATTGACAGCATTAGCTAGGAAGCCACATCTTAAAAGATCCATCTCTCGATTCCCTACCAGCATCAGACCCTCTAGAGAAGATATTTTTAAATAAGGATGGGAATTACTTCATTTTGTATGTTTAAAATATTTTATAATGCATTTCAACTTATGTGGAAATTTCAGTCCCTCTTTGAGCTGTTGTATATATGTAAGTATTCCTGTCCTAACTTTCACACACTCTTAAACAAACAGTATTGAAACACTATTTATAAATGTTTGCTAGTTCTCACACTTATTACTAGCTACCAGTTATATTTTAGTTTACACGTATGTGTTTTTATTCTTGTCATTTGTAACATGGCTTCATTTCTTTATTTAATGCTTCGTTTTTGTCTGGCTGGTGTCTCCTTTCCTTTATCATTCTTCACTTGCTTAACTTTATCATGTTCAGCAATAGGCAAGTAAGCATATTTATTTAACCTATCACAGAAACATATAACCATATAGTGTAAAAAAAAATTCCATTGCAGCTGTGTCTTTTTCCTCACATTTCTAATGATAATATTAGTTTATACCATTTCATTTTAAAAGTATGCATCAATTTCTGACTATTCTGTATCTCATGATTGAACATGGGCGTGAGTCTCAAAAGGCACTTTTTACAAGTGAACAAAGTTAGGTACTATAAAGACTAGATAATTTTATAGATGGCAGAAATGATTTTTAATTTTCCATGATATGACCTTCTATCTCTGGACACCAGTATTATAATATCTTTGTGTGAAATATGTTAAAATATGTAAATATATTTCCATCAACAATAGAGAGCTTCAACCCAGTAATTTAGCATTTAAAACAAATAAGGTAATTTGGGAACCTGTCTTCCGATGTCTGTAGAACTTGTTCCATCACAGCACACAGGCATTGACTGCCCACTTCTGATATTAACAAACATAAAGATTCATTTCCAATGCCCAACATACAGATTTGCCTTCCTCATCCATGAAATTGTACACACTGCCTTTTGAGGAAACACTTCAAAGTCTAGATCTGTTTTCAGTAGATACGAGTACCTAAGGGTCTCCACAGAGAACTATGGTTATTTTCCTTAGCTCAGTTGCAAGTTCCTTGCAAATGTTATTTTATTGGTATTTGTTATATATGTTTTACACATTGAATTTTTTCAGTCATTTTGTCTAGTACAGTTTATTGTCAAAATCTGAGTATGTAATTATGGCCTTTACAGTTTGGAAAAAAACAATTTAAAAAAAAAACTTTATTCAGAGAAAGTAAAAGTTAAGATTACACAATCTCATACTGTAATCAGCCAAAATAAAAAGACCCCAGACCCAGATTTCTTGCAAGACAAAAAGAAAAATTTTTATTTTATCTGCGAATGGGCTCAAGGCAAAAGGATAGCCAAGAGCCCCGAATGTTCTCGGGGCAGAACTTTTATACAGCACTTTAGGTAGAGGAGGGGGATATAGCACTCTGGTAAAGGGAGAGGGTAGTTGTGAGGGTGTTCATGGTTACTCAGGGTGGTCTTGTGCACAGATCAAGCTGACCGGGCAGTGTGTCCCAGAAATGTAAGAAGCAAGCTTTGTTTAGGCTGCACATCCTGCATGTGTCTGGGAAATTCTGTAAATAAAACATCTTCCAAGGATCTGTATCTTTGAGCAAGTGGTTACTGTGACTCTGCCAAACTCAGTTAGCTTCAGGGACCTTGGGGAGAGGCGAGGAGGTGGGAGGAAACAGCTTGGTGGGCAATTGGCTACAGTAACACTGGAAAGCTAAGTGAAACAGGATTTTTCTATTATTTCAGTGAGAAAGAGTCAAACAGAATTTTCTTATGATTTCATTCTTTCAATACACAGACAATACCACACTGATGCTTTATTTAGAACAGTATTACATGACTGTGTTGTATGAATAGGCATTTTTCTCAAGGAATCTTCTGACAGATTTTGCTAATGAAGGAGTCCTCACTTTAGACCAGTTGATCAGCCAGTATGGAAGTATTATAAGTATAATAAAAGATCTTGGGACAGAGAATAGCTTCTACCTCAAGCATCTTTAAAAGACACCAGGTATGCAGAAATGAACTAATTAAAGTTTAAATATCACAGTAATTAAAAAGCACACTCTAAGGATCTTCTAGTTGGTTCAACATATGCTGGTTTAAAACTACTGCATTGACATGCCTAAATTCAGCCTGTAGTAACCCAATGATTACTATAAAAACACAAATCACAATATAGCCAGACATATATAGAAACTTTTCCATTTTATCAATATTTTTAAGAAAAAAATTTTTTATTTATATTGTGTGAAGTTGAAGAGGGGTCTAACTATCAATATAAAATGGGTGCATGCACTATGAACTGCGACAGTGATGTTTTCAGAGGATATATGAATACAATATTGCTACAAATGTAAAAAGAATAACCTGCCAATTTCGATTGGACTTCAGACTCACTCCATGAGTTAGATCCCCTAAATGAGTCTGCAGAAGTAAAAGCAAACTTTCAGATTTCATAAATCATGGATAACTTACTCCTATTATACTAAAAATATTGCTATACCCATATAGTAGTGTCTTCATCCAAGATTATTGAAAGTTAATAGATAGCCAATGCAAAACAATGTCAAGTATTAATGAAATGTTTTTCTGTTTTTCTAATATGTTTAATGTTTTAAAATATTTTTTAAAAGAATCAATAACAGTGAGAGACACACTGAGAGAAACATAATGGATTCGATGGATGTAAAAGGGAGAGAAAGGAAGAAAAATTCTAAATCAAGTCATCTGTATAGACAATGGAGGAACAAAGAAAATTAAAAGATTTTAAAAAGGGAAATATTTGTTAAGTTATGTTGTATGACAAAGTGTTAATACATGAAACAGATTGACTATGCCTTTAAAAATTTTAAGTTATGAGATAGGTATTAACAACTCTGTTCCTTTAAGACTACATAAATTGACTCTGGTTCACTGCTCATAATGCAATATTGGTCTCTGGTAGCTATGGAAACAGAAGAATTTTCAAATTAATCCTTTCCCTTAGGTAATCTCTGGCATTTGTGCATCAAAAGGAGGAAAAGAGGAAAGTATTTTACATTTTATACATAGTGTGCTTTGTAGGTGTCAATTTGATGATATACAGAGTTAAATGAGTCCACAGATATATGTTTCAGTTGCTTCTTGACACCATTTCCATGTGAGTAAATCCCATCAGATATAGTAAGAGCTGGGGATTTCCTGAGTGTCTATGAAGGTTATAAAGCAAGGAATCTCCTCTAAGCCTGTTTAGTGAATTAGATTCCCTGTGCTGTTATTGTATTATATTGACGATGGGGGCAATGAATATGTAGACCGCATTGTAGGGACAGGAATATAACAATACACAGATACCTCTGAAATGTATAAATGCGGCTCCAACCAAGTAAACTGAAGAGAACAATTGGGAGGTTTGTGTGAACCAAGACTTTGTTTAGCTACTGCATATAGGTATATTCCTGTCCTAACCTTCACACACTCTTAAACAAACAGTATTGAAATACTATTTATAAATGTTTGCTAGTTCTCATACTTATTGATAGCTAGCTCTTATGTTTTAGTTTACTCATATTTGTATTTATTCTTGTCATTTGGAGCATAGCTTGCTTCATTTCTCCATTTTTTGCTTGGTTTTTGTCTGTCTGGTGTCTACCTTCCTCCATAATTCTTCAATTGTCTAATTTCATCATGTTCAGCGGTAGACAAGGAAGCGTATTTATTTAACCAATCACAGCAACATATAACCATATAGTGTATAAAATAATTCCATTGCAGCCATGTCTCTTTCCTCACATTTCTAATGATATTTGTTTATAACATTTCATTTTAAATGTATGCATCAATTTCTTACTATTCTGTATCTCATATTTGAACATGGGCATGAGTCTCAAGGGACACTTTTTAAAAGTGAACAAAGTTAGGTATTTTAAACACTAGATAATTTGATAGATGGCAGAAGAATTTTTTTTTAATTTTCCATGAAATAAAGTTCTATCTCTGGGCACCAATACTATTATATGTTTGTGTGAAATGTGTTAAAATGTGTAAATATATTTGCATCAACAATAGAGAGCTTGAACCCAGTAAATTAGTGGTTAAAACAAATAAGGTAATATGGAAACCTTTTTTTGATATCTTTAGAACATGTTCCATCACAGCACACAGCAATTGCCTGCCCTCTTCTGATATTAACAAACATAAAGATTCATTCCCACTGCCCAACATACATATTTGCCTTCCTCATCCATGAAATTGTACACACTGCCTTCTGAGGACACACTTCAAAGTCTAGATCTGTTTTCAGTAGATATGAGTACCTAAGGGACTCCAGAGAGAACTATGGTTACTTTTCTTTGTTCATTAGCAAGTGCCTTGCAAAAGTTATTTTATTGATATTTATTGTACATGTTTTACACATGGAATTTTATCAGTTGTTTTTTTCTACTACAGTTTATTGTCAAAATCTGAGTATATAATTATGGCCTTCACAGTTTGGAATGCAAAAACCATTAAAAAAAAACTTTATTCAGAGAAATGAGAAGGTAAGATTAGACCATCATATACACAGAGAATACCACAATGATGCTTTATTTAGAACAAACTTAGTATTACATGACTGTGTTGTGTGATAAGGCAATTACCTCAAGGAATCTTCTGACAGATATTGCAAGTGAAGGAGTCCTCACTTTAGAGCAGTTGATCTAGGAGCATGGATGTATAATGAGTATAATAAAAGATCTTGGGATGGAGAATAGCTTCTAGCTCTAGTGTCTTTAAAAAAACTGCAAATATGCAGAAATGAACTAAATAATGTTTAAATTTCACAGTATTTAAAATGGACACTCTAATGTACTTCTAGTTAGTTCAACAGAAGCTGGTTCAAAAGTACTACATTGATATGCCTAAATTCAGCATGTAGTAACCCAATTATTACTATAAAAAAACAAATAAGAACATAGCCAGACATAGATACAAACTTTTACACTGTATGAACATTGCTAAGAAACAGAAAAATTTTATTTATATTGTTAAGTGAAGCAGAAGAGGTGTCTAACTATCAATGTATAATGGCTTATTTAGGGGATTGCATTGTTTCATTGTAAATAATTATTACACCCACTGGTTTAATAAAAAGCGCTAATTGGTTAAAGGCAGTCAGGAAGTGTGGGCAGGGCTACCAGACTAAGGAAAACTCTGAGAACAGGAAGTACAGAGTAAAATGCCAGAGAGAATCCGAAAGAAGCAGAGCACAACCATGCAGCTCTAAAGAAAGGTACCGAGCCACATGGCTGAACAGGAAGAATCATGGGTTAGATGAAGGGCACAGAGTTAGCAAGTTATATGCCTGCCTTAGACGAATCAGCCAAAAACTATTGAAAGCAGGACCACCTATGTGTCGATGTAGGACTGTGGGTCTGTGGGTCAGTGGGTTTAAACTTTGAGGTAGGCCCAAAAGTCTAGACCATCAATCTCCTACTACAGCTGCATGCACTGAGAACTGCATCAGTGATGTTTCCAGAAGATATATTAAGACAATATTGCCACAAATGTAAAAAGAATAACCTACCAATTTCAATTGGACTTCAGACTCACTCTATGAGTTAGATCCCATAAATGAGTCCACAGAAGTAAAAGCAAACCTTCAGATTTGATAAATCATGGGTAACTTACTCCTATTATACTAAAAATATTGCTATACCCATATAGTAGTGTCCTCATCCAAGTTTCCTGAAAGTGAATAGATAGCCAATGCAAAACAATGTCATGGATTAATGAAATATGTTTTTCTGTTTTTCTAATATGTTTAATGTTTTAAAATATTTTCTAAAAGAAACAGTGACAGTGAGAAGCACACTGAGAGAAACATAAAGGATTAGATGGATGTAAAAGGGAGAGTCAGGAAGAACAATGCTAAATCAAGTCATCTGGATAAACAATGGAGGAACAAAGAAAATTAAAAGTTTTTAAAAGAGAAATAGTTGTTAAGTTATATTGTATGGCAGAAATGTTAATACACGAAACAGATTGACTATGCCTTTAAAAATTTTAAGTTATGAGATAGATATTAACAACATTGTTCCTTTAAGACTACAGGTCTTGACTCTGGTTCACTGATCATAATGCAATATTTGTCTCTGATAGCTATGGAAACAGAAGAATTTTCAAATTCATCCCTTCCCATAGGCAATCTCTAGAATTAGTGAATCAAAAAGGAGGAAAAGAGGCAAGTATTTTACATTTTATACATAGTGTGTTTTTATAGGTGTCAGTTTGATGAGATATAGAGTTCAATGAGATCAGAGATATATGTTTCAGTTGTTTCTTGACACCATTTCTATGTGAGTAAATCCTGTCAAGTATAGTAAGAGCTGGGGATTCCCGAGTGTATAAGAAGGTTATAAAGCAAGGAATCTCCTATAAGCCTGTTTAGTGAATTAGATTCCCCTTGCTGCTATTGTATTATATTGAAGATGGGGTCAATGAATATGTAGACCTCATTGGAGGGACGGGAATATAACAATATGCAAATACCTCTGAAGTGTATAAATGAGGCTCCAACCAAGCAAAACATAACAGAAGAATTGAGAGGTTTGTGTGAACCAAGACTTTGTTACACAGACACTTTTGAGCTTAATTATCTAACTGTATTTCTTTTTCAGAAGGTGTTTGATATCTGTGTCATTTGTTCCCTGGTTACCAATTCCTTTTATATGGAACATATTTATAATACTGGCATCTCAAAAATGGATCTCTTCACACTTGTTAAGGAAAGGTAAATGATGAACAGGCTCAAATCTGATCTGACAGAGAAGAGTGCTCTTGTTCTAACACATTCCACTAATACCTGAAAACTTTTAATATGGGTGTCACTTCTCAAGTAGTCCAGCCACTGCTTCTACCCAGAAAGCACATTTCATGAGTTTGAGGAGGATAGGAAATTTTGTTGAAGTTTACCTGGCAAGGAGATGCACTTTGAACTTCACCAAAACTTTCTGCAGAAGGAAAGAAGGTAAGACTGGGAAGAACAGTAACATCAGACTATACAATGGAAATCATAAAAGCAAGAAGGAACTGGTGAGATATTCTACTGACACAAATGAGCATGACTGCCAACTTCTAAAATTATAACCTGCAAAGGATTCAATCACTAAATATGGAGTAAGCAATATAATATCTGAAAAAGGATCACAGATCTAAACAGTAATTATCCACAGAGCAAGCAATACAGAAAGAATTAGAGGGAAAACTCCAACATTATTAAACCAAATACACCAATGAAACCACGAACAATTGGTAACACCACAGAAGAAAATCCTAAAGAAGATAATTGCACACAATCTACCACCAAAAATTACAGCAAATAATAATGCAACCACCAGTCATTAATATCCTGAAATATCAATGGACTCAATTCACCCTTTTATACTTTCATGTTTATATTATATCTGGTTTGGATCTTTAGACTAAGAACATTGAATCCACCATAATTAAATTAATTTACTTCTTATTGTCTAGTGGCAATGATAATCGTTTGGGGTCTTTGAGAAAGAGAGTTTTGTTTAAATCCTGACTGAAGTAAACTGCAAGGCTGCATCATCTCTGCCACTTGCTTTGCTGCTTTTCTATAGGCAAAAGTCATAGGAAACAGCAAAAGAGGCATTCAGAGACATTAGATCATTTGTGCTATCTACTGCAATGAGAGATATTCCAGTGGTCTTCCTCAATCAAGAATTTTCATAACATTTATTGAATTCACAGACTTATTTTCTGTAGAAACAATACATAACATATCTCTCTCAGTGAATAAAGTTGACTCAAGATTTGAAGGACAGACATTTTTTAAATATGTAAGATGGTGTAAACTATTATTCTTTATAATTTAGAATCTTTTAGCAGTTACCTTTTCTTCAATAACAGGCTAGGATTCTCAAGATAACACATATATAGGATCCAAATTCTTTAATAATTTGTATAATTATATGGTTCTTTATATATGTTTTCATTTGCATTAAAACGACTTAGTTTACAAGTCTATATTTTTAATCTAATACTGTATATATACACCATCTTCTTTCTTCCATGGTTATGTAAGTTTTTAAATACACAGCAACCTATTTAGAGTTTTTTTTCCTCAAGCCTTTTATTGTGTATCTTTATGAATTTTTGATCCCATGAATCCTTCACCTACTAGGTCCAGTGGCTAAGACCTATGGAGTGGTTTGATGGTCTTTTCTGCACCACTTGTCTTCCTGAAAGTTGAATTTCATGGTAGAGGTTCAAGAATAAATATCATGCTTATTACAGCAACTCTAAGGCAGATGAGGGGACCAAACTGCTACTAGTCTAGTGAATGCTGCAATCCATAAACTCCATTCAAGTACACGAAGCAGAACCTCCCAAATGAGCATCCATATTGACAGCATCAGCTAGGAAGCCACATCTTAAAAGATCCATGTCTCGGTTCACTACCAGAAACAGACCCTCTAGAGAAGAGATTTTTAAATAAGGATGGGAATGACTTCATTTTGTATAGTTAAAATTTGTTATAACGCATTTCATCTTATGTGGAAATTTCAGCTCCTCTTTGTGCTGCTATATATCGATAAGTATACCTGTCCCAACCATCACAAACTCTGAAACAAAAACATTATTGAAACACTATTTCTAAATATTTACAAGTTCTCATACTTATTACTAGTTAGCTGTTATATTTTAATTTACTCATATTTGTATTTATTCTTGTCTTTGGAGCCTAGCTTGCTTCATTTCAACATTTCTTGGTTATTTTTTGTTTAGCCATAATTTTTGGCTTGCCTAACTTTATCATGTTCAGAAATAGGCAAGTAAGCATATTTATTTAACCAATCACAGCAACATATAACCATATAGTGTAAAAAAATTTATTGCAGCTATGTCTCTTTCCTCACATTTCTAATGATATTTGTTTATACCATTTCATTTTAAGTGTATGCATCAATTTCTGATTATTCTGTATCTCATGTTTGAACATGGGTGTGAGTCTCAAAAGACACTTTGTACAAGTGACCAAAGTTAGGAATTATAAAGACTAGATAATTTGACATACGGCAGAAGAATTTATACTAATTTTCCATGAAATGACATTCTATCTCTGGGCACCAACACTATAATATCTTTGTGTTTAATGTGTTAAAATGTGTAAATATATTTGCATCAAGAAAGAGAGCTTGAACCCAGTAATGTAGCGATTATAACAAATAAGGTAATTTGGTAACCTGTCTTCTGATGTCTATAGAACTTGATCCATCACCTCACACAGGAATTGACTGTCCACTTCTGATATTAAGAAACATAAAGTTTCATTCCCACTGCCCAACATACAGATTTGCCTTCCTCCTCCATGAAATTGTACGCAATGCCTTCCAAGGAAACACTTCAAAGTCTAGACCTGATTTCTGTAGATATGAGTACCTAGGGGTCTCCACAGAGAACTATGTTTACTTTTCTTTGTTCAATTGGAAGTTCCTTGCAAAAGTTATTCTATTGGTATTTGTTATATATGTTTTCCACATTGAATTTTTTCAGTCATTTTGTCTACTACAGTTTATTGTCAAAATCTGAGTATGTAATTATGGCCTTCACAGTTTGGAATTCAAAAACAATGTAAAAAAAACAGAGAAAGGAGAAGGTAAGATTACACAATCACATTCACAGAGAATACCACACTGAAGCATTATTTAGAACAAAATTAGTATGACATGATTGTGTTGTGTGAATAGGCAATTTTCTCAAGGAGTTTTCTGACAGATGTTGCAAATGACGGAGTCCTCACTTTAGAGCAATTGATCAACCAGTATGAAAGTCTAATGAGTATAATAAAAGATCTTGGGATGGAGAATATCTTCTAGCTCAAGCGTCTTTAAAGAAACAGCAGATATGCAGAAATGAAATAAGTAATGTTTAAATTTCACAGTATTTAAAAGGGACACTCTATTGTACCTCTAGTCAGTTCAACAGAAGCTGGTTCAAAACAACTGCATTGACATGCCTAAATTCAGCCTGTAGTAACCCAACAATGACTATAAAAACACAAATCATAACATAGTCAGACATAGATACAAACGTTTCTCATTGTATCAAAATTTCTAAGAAACAGAAAATTGTTTTGTATATTGTTGTGTGAAGCAGAAGATGGGTCTAACTATCAATTTAAAATGGCTGCATGCACCAAGAACTGCAACAGCGATGTTTCCAGAAGATATATTAACACAATACTGACACAAATGTAAAAAGAATAACCTGCCAATTGCGATTGCACTTCAGAATCACTCCATGAGTTAGATCCCCTAAATGAGTCGACAGAAGTAAAAGCAAACCTTCAGATTTGATAAATCATGGATAACTTACTCCTATTATATTAAAAATACTGCTATACCCATATAGTTGTGTCCTCATCCAGGTTTCTTGAAAGTGAATAGATAGCCAATGCAAAACAATGTCATGGATAAATGAAATATATGTTTCTGTTTTATTAATATGTTTAAGGATTTAAAATATTTTCTAAAAGAAACAGGGACAGTGAGAGACACACTGAGAGAAACATAAAGGATTAGATGAATGTAAAGGGGAGAGACAGGAAGAACAATGCTAAATCAAGTCATCTGGATAGACAATGGAGGAACATTCTCCCAATTGAATCCTAAAAAAAATGGGCAAAAAAAATGTATCGAATTTATTTGAAAGTTGTGAAAAATTGAGATTCTGTATTCATCTATAATTAGAACTATGCACAATTTATTCAGCTCATTCTTATTTTTCATTTAAATTACAGAAGAGTATCCATAAAAAACACCCATTTTCTTACTTTAAAACATGAAAGAAAATTCATTCTTACCAATAGCAGTGAGGTTCCTGTAGGTATCCAGCATCACATCTTTGTAGAGATTCTTCTGGGAATTATTTAACAATATCCACTCTTCCCAAGTGAAGTTGACATGCACATCATCATAGGTCACGACATTCTAAAATATTCCATACATGTGTACAACATGTATCACATATCACAATATTGAAAGCATTTTAAATGCATAATTCTTTGACTGTATAACCATATATTTCTGATGCTTACACATATATCACATGGTATAAACATTATACTGAAATTACTAATCACATTAGAAGAAAACTTAATAACAGGTTCACCCCGCTCATGTTTGTACTCTCTGATTGGTATAATATCTTGAAAGAGAAATGCCTATTAATAAACATAGAGAGACAAACAGGTCAACAGTACAGAGTATACATGAAAAGAGTTGTATGAGCCATGACTAACTATAAAAAAGAATCTGAAATGGACAAACTGGCAGCATTTGCACCAATGGTTAATCCTACCACTTCCTAAGGTAGAGGTAGGTAAATCTACTTCTGAGTTTAATACAGGCTTATATTATAAAATTAGGTCAAGCACAGCAAAAATACATATGAAACTCCTGTCTCACAGGCAGAAATTAGTCAATCAAAGATATACAAAACTCAGGATTTCATCAAAGTTTCTACAAAGAATTACGTATTCACTTTAGTTCAATATTCTTCTTCCAGAAATGGAAATTACCCTAACTTAAATTGTAATATCAGTAAGATTTTACTAAAAGGCATAGCATCTTTAAACAGCTACAAAAAGATAGATAAACTCTTGAGTGCTACATATTTTAATTGTAAATAATTAACACAGAGAAGGGCAGATGGCTCAGTGTTACAGAGCTTTTCCTATATGTATAGGAGGGTACCTTTGCCAGTACATACAGAAACAAACATAACGATTATTTCAAGTTTGAGGTTTCAGAAATAATAATTTTAAGAGTCCAGTTACACATGTTATATTATCTATGCATTTGAATAATGTATGGGTAAAGTTCAGTACAATAGCGTATTCTTTACACAGACAAAATGCTATATTCTAGACACTTTACCCAATAATATCTGAACAAAAAGACAGAAATGTTGGCTTGATATTGCACAAATTTTATTTACTATTATATTAAATCCCAGAGTCAGATATTGAGGAAATGCTCTGTTTTCAGAAAGAGAAACAAACCAAAGCCAATTCTCACCTAACCAAACTCTCAGACCAAACATGTAAGTATTATTTTGAAAAGTTGTCAGCTTGTCTGATAGCTCACACAAAATGGCTGACTTTCTGACTTCCCCTGCATCATATATCTTTTTCTTGCCCAGCTATTTTATTTCACAGTTCAACGATCTAAGAGCTAGGATTAAAGCTGTTAGCTACCACAGAATGGCTAATAGTTTTTTAACACACAGAGATCCAGAAGATCTCTTTCTTTGGAGTGATATCAGAAAAACAAGCACGTGGAACCACTGAGTGGCATTCATGTATTGACTGAGGGTGATATTCCAAATTAACTTTTTCATTAAATATACAATACTTCACTATAGTCTCCCCTTTATTTCAGGACTTGCAAGCCAAAGGCATTAACATCTATATGGCTAAGTTTCTCTCAGTGTACACAACAACTTACAGGACAGCCAAAGTTACACAGACTAACCTTTATCACAAAAACAAAAAATATCTATGTATCTGACCACCATACTCTTTTAATCAGAATTTTTTTGCTTTTATTGTATTTCATGTGATTCAGAGATATAGTCTATATTAGAATAAAGTAAAAGTATGATAATATTAGAAGGAAGCTAATTGATAAGTTACCTCTAGCATATTAGACTCAAAATACAAAATGTGAATTGAGGTTCTAGAGTCTTATGTCACACCCACAATGAGAATTTTCCTAGAGAAAGTATCCTACTATCCGAAGATCCACAAACAATAAAGTCCCCACAGAGAAAAACATGTTCAAATGAAGAGAATATATTTAGTCACTTAAATGAGCTTCATAATCTGCAACAGCCTCTACAAATGTCCAAATATTCAGTCTTTTCTGACACTTTCCAAGAACCATGGCATAATGATGTGGGAACATCTTTTTGTATTCTGTGAATATTTAGTTTTAAATAAAGGAGCAATTTTGACCCTTGGTGAGTATCGTAGAAGTAGTTTGGCAATTAGAATAGGTAGGAAAAGAAGGGACGAGTCAGAGACCAATCAAGAAAGTGCCTTAAAAAAATACATGTAAAAAACGAAAAAAAAAAGCCAAGGGCCATGTGGCAGACAAATTAATACAAATAAATTAAGTTAAAATAAAAAACTAACAATGTGCATAGGCCAAACAACATGAAAGAAATATAAATATATAAGCCATTTTAAAGGCCTAATCAACGGCAGATAACTAAGCAGGTCTAAAACAAGTCTGTAAGTCTAGACTTCTAGCCAACCAGAGTGAAAAAACAATTACAACAGCCTAAGAAGCAGAAAAAAACAAAGATTCAAAATGTTAACCCACCAGATAAATAATTCTCTGATGGGAAAATCTCATCAATCACAGTATTTGGACACAATGATGGAATATTATTTATGCCTGTAATTAATTCTGTGCTACTATAATTATTTTATAAAGAATATGCAAATTTCCCACAGCTAGAATTACAGTGTGTTTTCCCCATGAATATATTTCATCTATTGAGCATGCTCATATCTGTGATTTATCAGAATGGTATATTCTTGAGCAATAGAATTTTGATAAATAAAAAGTGTTTTATAACTGGCACTATTATACCACGATAATTGTGAAACATTTAAGTCTTCTTTTATATCTTAGCACAATGTAAGAATACAGATGTATTGCCATCCAAAAAGACCTATTTTCTAATATTAGCTGATTTAAGTCTTCAAAAAGACTGTTAGACCAGGTGTCTTATTGACAGATTTTTAAAATTTTTCTCAGGAAAGTAGTCCAGGTCTCAAGGACAGATGGCCTACTATCTAGTGTGTTGAACCCAGTTCAAATGTACAGATCAATCTGAATTCAGTGCTACCCCTTCTTGCTAAATCTGGCACCTATTTAGGATAATAATAACTCTGAAATCCTCAACATCAGTTTTATGATATATCTCTCAAAGTACAACAAATTACCTATTTTTATGTTGTGTCTTGGAGTTCGCATGAGTGACATGGAATGCTTTACCAAGGACTGGGGGAAATGGCTTTCATTCAGAGAGAAACCAAGTTGGAAAGATTTTCTAAATAGCGAGGGCAATGAAATATAACCAGACTTCATAGACCCAAGTAAGTGTTGCAAGTTTTCTTCTGTAGGCTTTAAAGTTACAATCAGAAGAGAAGAAAACCTTTTAAGGTGTAAAATGAGTTTAATATCATGGCCGCTAGTAAACTTACCAGTCAACTTATCTCACCCAACAGTATGCCCCCAATTTGCCTTATAGCCCAAACATTGAGTGAGCTCCCAAGAAATCCCTCAGTGGCTGCACTCTCTGAGGACACATCCAGATAACCACAAACAACCCACTTCTGAGAGAAACTGACATTTTTATAATTGTTTAAACAAAATGGCAGATTAAATTTTTAATGACACTCAAAAAATATGGGATATAGCTATGGTGGAAGGTTTTTTAAAAATATTATAAATCCCACCACAATATAGTGTACAATTTCGTTATTTGTTGACTACATAGTTCAACTTGATAACTCTCTAAAATACTTTATAACTTTATTTCTATAATTCAATAACAAAATGAATGCTTTTTTCTTTGCAGATGGGGTTGTAAGTTAGAGCTCCCCCAATTATGAAGTTGAGATTTATTATATTTGTATTGTTAGAACAACTCTGTTTATTTTCAGTGTAATTAGCAAATAAATTCTGACCCTCAAAGGTAACATTTATATTGCCTTAAACTTTCTGTTTGGTGTATACAGCTATGTAAAACATAAAAGGACCATCAGAATGCATATAAGTTTATTTTGTTACTAAAAATCCTTCAGATATAAAAGTCCTAAAGTCTTACTATTCTGTAGCTGTCCCTTTAAACCCTGCTGCAACCCAGAAGCTGGTAATTCAAGCAGCATAACTGCTTGAAATATTAATATCTTAATATTGATATCATGTAAAAATCAGAAGAAAAGTATATTTTTAGCATTCAGTTGCACAGAAAACCACCCATTTTCCAAAAGTGAGAAATGCAGACATAGTGAGCAAATTACAGACCAAGGAGACTGAAACACAGCAAGGAAAACATGGAATTCATATCTTTGTCTCAGAAACATGTGCCTTAAATTTCAAAGAACTTAGTTGCTCATGTCCTTGCAACTTAACATGTAGGTCTCCCTTATGTTACTGTTAATCCCTCTATATCACTATGTGTCCATAGATCTTTTATACCTTTGGTATCACAGTATGTTATGGCCTATAAATGCAAGCCAAGCTGCTGTGTAATATTATTTTAAGATGTATTATATTCATTTATTCTGTGGAATATTTGTTTTAATGATATAAAGATATGTTGCACTCTTTACTGTTATACAATTTTACCTCTGTGAAAATAGATTACTATGCCAAAAATAACATATTAGTCTAATAAAGAGTTGAATACCGAATAAATAGCTTAACAGAAATGGATATACAGGTATTTCACAAAGAGAGAATAATTTTGCAGGGGAAGAAATCTTGCCAGGAAAAAGGAAGGAGTATCACATAAAGGAAAACACACAAGGGGCCAAGCACTAATCAAAACAAAATCACTTTTACTTTTCTATTTTTTAACTTGCTATCAAGCTCTTATGATTGATTCTCTAAGTGAAAGTATCTCAGGATAAAAATTGGTATATTTGGCTGATTGTATCAAATAATACTTTATCATTTCGGGAGATAAGAATGGAAATGCAAGCTAATAATTGAATGCAATACTGAGGGACAGAGACTGTTTCCTAACTGAGAAGTAAATGGGAGGAGGAGAAGTGTGATTAGTATATAAAAATTAAGTAAAAAAGAAAAAAATGATAAAACTATTAATGACCTAGGAACACTGGAGAGCAGAAACCAGTAAGATAAAAACAGTAATTCTCTTAAAGAAAGTGTTAAAATTATTATACCATTAACTGGCATTGTAAAATGATAAAAAAAATAATGTATTGTAAAGATAAACCTCTTAGCGATATTGACTTTGAAAAACAGTTGGTTTTGACCCAGCATAGGAAATGCCATTAATAAGAGACAGACAGAGTGTGTTCACATGCATTTGTTGGATGCTGAAATCTGTATCCTGACACAAAAAGTCATAGCCAAAAATCTTTTCTTCAAACCACTGAGCTGAAATAACTCTATCAAGGAGAGTTGAGCATATTTGCATAAGAGAGTTCCTTATTTGAAAATTCAATACGTTCTGTGCTCTTTGTCCCTCCCAAATTATACACTTAGTCTGGTCTATCTTCATTCACAAGACATCAAATAGTACATGCTGCCAAATTAGAAAAATCACTGCTTGTGCTACAAAAAGGCATATTTGAAAATGGTGACAATAGCAAATGATTGCACAGCTTCTTTCCCATGGCAGTTCACACAATAAATTATTCTTTCTAGTCTAATCTGAAGGAAAAATCAATGCTCCACATGCAAGTCTAATTCCGTTAACTAGAATGAATATTCAATAGCATGATACAAATGGATAATTTTGGAACTTTGAGGTAATATAATCCTTCAATTTAAGGCTTTAGAGGTATATTATAACAAATAGCAAGATCATTCATGGCCCTGAATAGCAACAGATTCAATCAAGGTCATTTGTGTCAATATAAGAGAAATTGGTAACAAAATATTTTTCTAAGATGCTGTAAGTAATGGTACTTTTTAGAGTTAATGTCTTCCAAGGAAGAAATCACTCCAGATACTTATGAGACTAATAAAGAAAAATCACATTACTAATCTCTTACTAATGCTCAAAGTATAGCCAGCCTAGAAGGGATTTCACATTCAACATATGCTGATATCCTTGTGTCTTTTAGGATCAGGCTCCAGGTTAAACACAATTTAAACTGGAAAAGAAGACTGAAAGTCTAGGCACTAAACCAGAAAGAACATTTATATAGCAAATATAATTTTAGAAAATTTTATCATGTATACCAATGACCTAAAACATGAAAACCAACAGAATAAAAAGGGTTTGGTTTTTTTTTTTTTCCTCAAAACATCAAGACATAGAGATTGTTCCTGAAACCTAGTATTATGGCATTTTCTGGCTCTACCAAATGCATTTCTTTTCTCTGTGTAAAGGTCTAAAGCAAAATGATTATGGTCAGGCCAGACCTCAACACTGTACTGCTTTTCTTTCAAATAGTTGTCACCATGTCCAACTACCAGCACTATGCTTTTTCAAGAAAACTGAACATTTAGAATGTACCCGGCTAGACTGTTGGTTTTGTCCACATAATTATCCCCGATCAGCTTGATAGACACCTCTTATTTGATATGGAAATAGCCATGGTGGCTAGAAGAAAAACAGCAGTGTCACTATTGTAATGGAAAAACCTGGTGAACAAATGTGTATCAGAGTATCCTAAACTCTAACAGGCCTCATTAGCAGATACTGAATTTTGAGGTATTTTAGAGGAAGCCTTCATCAGCAAAATCTTATTTTCTGTGACTTCCTATGACCTACGCATTGGAAAATTATTTATATTGCCTATTCTGTTTTTCTACATCACTGTAAGTGTAATGTCACACACCATAAAAGTCGCACTTACAACATGTACAAAATGAAATATAAATGAATCTTTCACCAAAATGTTAAATGTGAAGTACACAACTTAGAGAAAATACTAGAGATACTAGCTAGACCTCTCCAAATTTGATGAACTGCTTTCATAGATATACCAAATGTATGTTAACCTGGATTACAAAATTGTTGCCATACAAAGCTTTCTGCTCTGAATGTTGTACACAGAGGCAACTCATGGAGTAAAGTTATTTATAGTCAAGTTCCTGGGTCCAGGGAGTTTCTATAACCACATAAGACTTCAGAGGACACAATATCTGCTTACAGTCTAACATCTAATCCCATAAAGCACTGCCATCATAGCTTCAGAAGCTCACCAGAACCTGCCTCTAACAATATGGAAAATAGTTCATCAATCAACATGTTCTGGTGTCCTGGATGGCCCATGATCCCCTCTGTGCTCCCTACAGCAGCTCTCAGAGAAGAACACACAAAAACACAAATGCCCACTTAGTTATAAGGCCAAGCCTGGATCCTGGTCTTAGCAAGGACACTGTACTACTTTTGAAAGGCTGGTCAGACTGGAAGCCCTGATTGTCTAGGGGGGAATTAATGACAAGAAAACTTCCCTTAGGGTTACACTTTACTTAAAAACACACAATGATTCTGGCCTGTCGTTTACTCAAAACCTAAACATTTCAAATCCACAGAGATAAGCATTTCAATGGCACTTGCCTTGGCTCCAATAGCTGTCCCTTCTATTATCCTGCACTCCATAGGCACTTCCCATTCGTCCTTATGGACACAATTGGATAGGTTGCACAGCCAATTATCCAATCACTGTGCAATAGAATAATTCTCTCTCCCTCAGGTGGGAAGGTGTCCAAAATATTAAAGATTAAAAGAGATTTTAGAACAAAAATGAGGTGTGTTTTGTGGCCTCAGGCTGAGGTCAGGCAAACTGAAGTTACTTTTTATCTAATTGTCCTAAGGACCTCAGACATTCAGTAGAGAATAATAGAGACCAAAAGAGAACAAGATGGCAGGCCTTTCTCTCCCCAGAAGGCTAGATGTTGGCTCCATTGCTTTAGGAATTTTCTCCTGCAGCTTATTTCAAACTCTTGATAACATAACAATAATAAAAAAGTGTAGTCTTCACAATACATAAAATACTTCAAAACAAATGGAGCAAGGAACAATGCCTTTATGAGCACTATTGTTAGCTAGTATGCCTTACTCAATTTGGAGCTGAATAAAAACACGACAGTACTAGTCATGGTTTTTTGTTTGAAAATAACTGAATGGATAAATCTCTGTATGTACTTAGGAAGTCATTTTATTAAAACATTTCACTGGATGTGCTCCAGAAAATCCAACACTGTCTGACTACCATTGCAAAGAATTTAGTAGTTCTATCCATTGTACTGAGTGTCTCAGCTGAGTCTCAGTATATATGAGAATTACTAAGAACTAGGTTCTAAAGAAAAGAAATAACCATTCCAGTCACAACCAGAGCAATCTGTGAGAGTATATGACCTTTTTTCTTCAATATTCTTTATGCGTGTAGGCTGACTTCAGAAGCTCTGATCCAGATGAAAGGCAGATTTATTACCTCAAAAGATCCAGATTAATAGAGTTTTCCCATTTCAAAACATTGAATTCGTAAACTTCTTTGCAGGCATACCTAATTCTTTATTTATTCTTTAATTCCAGAGGTAGTCAGTTTGACTGCCAAGAATGGCCATCACCACATAAATAACAGGAGAAATGAAAGAAAATTCTTTCCTGTAAAAGGTACTGAGAACATGGGTGTTATTTCAGCAACAATGCTTTATCAAGACAGAGAGAGTATGAAGATTTTATTTAGGGAATATAGACATGTTCTAGACATGCTAACAAAGATTTCTCTTCCTATGTACCCTCAGTTAAGAAATACAGTTCTGATGATAATCACAATGTAGAAGCCGGAAAAATTTAGAAGCCTTCCAACCTCAAGGTTATGCAGGAATATTTTTCAATATAAAAATGATGGAATAAATGTCTCTGACAGGGTTATCTTGTACCACAAGATTTAGCTGAAAATCGAGGAAATGATACTGTAAAATTATATTTCTTTGGAGCCTATTGTACCTGTCAAGCATGATGTTGATCTAACTGATAGATGTAATAATGCCACAATTTTTTAAAAAAAAGTTTAGGAAACATGAATGGAAAAAAAATCAAGAAAAAAATCACCTATCAGCACTGTGTTTTCTGGTCTTAGGTGGCTCTGCTGAGTTACATCAATCTTGAAGCAAATCTACTGCCATTGCATGGTATGGCTCAGAAAGAGGCCAGAACACCTTCCATGCAGGAAAGTAAAGTTTATTTTATGCATCACTTGCTGATGTCTCTCTCAGGCCTGTGACATCATTGTAGAGAATTCAGTTCATTAATTTTGATTTTTAAAACATTTTAATTTAGTTATATGTGTGTTTGAAATGCATGGTTCTGTGCATCTTAGGAAAAGACAAAAGATGATGGAGACTGTTGTTATAGCAAATGTTTAGCTATCATAAGAGTTCCAGGAATAGCACATAGGTTCTCTGTACCAACGTCCAGCATTATTCACTATAGAGCAACACCTCTAGCCCTTCTTTTTATCTTAAATATGTTTCTATAAAGTTAATTTAAAATTATTATATCACTTTACCGGTTTTCTCTACACTTCATTTCTGCTCACATACTTTCTATCCTACCTTTTCCTAGCAAATATGTAGGAATAAGTATGCTGAAATATGTGGTGATAACCAACTGAGTCTGTTTTTTTGCTGCTTTTTGTGTATGTTTGAAGGGCTGATGACATTTTAGAGAGCAGTATGAAATTATACACTAGAGACACATAAAAGTATTCAACCTTGTATGCTGAATATCACTATTAAAAGTTTGTTTCAGTAGTAAATCTTGCCCATGTGCATCAATTATTAGGTAAATTTTATTCACTTTCACAGCCAACAGGGAAATGTTGTAATCTCATTTTTATTAAATGGATAAAATACCCTAACATGACGGAGCTCTGAGAAAAATATTGATTTTACTTCTAATTTCATGGGACATTCCTATCAAACATGGTATATCCATCCATGGTTCTCGAAGTCTCATGCTAATCATAACATGAAACACATTTAGAGTCTTAAATCTCAGTTTTTTTCTTTTAATTTTAACACATAAAATAACTACTGTCTCAAAAATTTTTTGAGAAATATTGAGTAACAGACACTGTTTCCAGAAAGGGAGTAAAAGAAACATCTCAACCAAACAATTACACATAAGAAAACTCGAACAGAAAGCTCTCCCTTTGTTCTTCCCATTTTAAAAAGCTTTCTGTATCACACAGGCAAATTCTGAGGATGTTAATGTTATTCTGGTCTCTTCTGGACTGAGGGGGCTCAATGTTTCAGGCTTTGTGATCCTTATCACAGAGATTTTCTCCATTGCCAGTTCTACTTCAAACCTGGAGTTGTCCTCGATTACCTATGGTTCTAGAATTTACCACACCATAGGTAAGAATGAAAAAAGATGCAATTTTTAGTAGTTTCTCAAATATCAATTATCCATGCTTTAGACCAAAATACAACAATCTTTATAAGTATGGACTAATTCCTTTCTCAGATGGAAGCAGAAATGTTCTAAATATTGCCAGGACAGTATTATGACCCTCATGTACATTAAAGAACTCTTCTGAATCATGTGTTTACTTTATTAAAAGAGAGTCTCACTCAATTCTCTTCAGAAAATGACCAAAGAGGAGAGAGAGACATGGAGATACAGAGAAGAGACAAACATATCTAGAGATAGTGACTCCCTTTAAAATGAAACATATTCAGTCACCAACGTGTAACATGGCTTTGTATGAATTTAGGTTTGGCTCTCCCTCACAAGAATGCACTTTTACAGAGCATTTTTTTCAACTAATATCTGTGCCAAATTTATGATATACGTCTCTTTTTACCCAGATGCAGTCACAGGAGGCAGACGCTGTTAGATCTCTACATGTTTCAGGCCACCCGTCTCTATTATATGGTAATTTTCAGACCAGACAGGGTCAGAAAAGTAAGACTGTGTTTTAAAACAGTCTCACTCCAATGCACTCTACTTAATAAACTTCAGATCTGTAAAAATAGTTTACAGATAAAGTACTCACCTCCCAACTATCTCTTTATTTTCATTTATAAAGACTGTTGGAATACTGCATGCACGTAATCCCATGCTTTTAAAGAAAGACAAATGACAGAAAAAAAGGAATTTTACAAAGCGATATACATATGCTGGCAACTGGAGGTCCCATCTCAGACATACCAGAAGGAAAGGACCAAGAATCAACATTTTTCTCTGACTTTTACAGCCAAGCGAAGACACACATACACACCTTTCTACACATAATTTAACACATGCATACAGTCATAGGTAAATAAATAATATGATTAGATTTGGGTGATGTTCTATACACATTTTAGTCCAATAATTGGGGAGCAGAAGCAGGCTTAGTTTGAGGCCAACCCCATCTACATTCTGCATTTAAAGAAAGCCAGAAATAAATACAGAGGTCATGGTACAACATAAAATTGTAATTAGGATTAGTATTGACTAACCCTGAGTTCTTATTCTAAAATACATGAGTTGTCCTAAACTTCAGCAGAGGTACTGAGGTTTAGAACAATACCTCTTAAAAGCAATTTAAGAACCAGACACCTGTCTCAGTCCAATCATTACAAAAACTATAGCAACTATGATAGTAGAGCCAGTAAATACCCTACAAATGAGTATGATAGTAAGACATTTCTTAGTAGCACACACACACAATCATGCACACTTGCATGCACACACTCACAATGTTGATTATATTTTAGGATTTTTTTGTTTAAGATGTTAGTAATCTTCAGCTGACTAAAAACTCATACCCTATATTTTAATGAATAATATACTGACTATTTTATACCAAATTACAGTAAATATTTATATCTATATCATTTGCTTATTATTTAAGCATAACAATTTCCTGTACAAGAGGAAGCATCTAACCAATTGTCTTTATATTAAATTTCCAGAGAATATAAGGTAGGAGAAATTGTATACTGTTTACTAGGATGTTTCTTTCCAATCATTTTATATAAACCGATATTAATCTTTGTTTAAAATTTTCTAATTTAAAAACATTTTAACTAGTTGATTTGTAAAGTTGTAATTCGTTTTGATGCTAAGACAGTATTTGCAACCTGAAACATTAACTATTAAAGTAAATAATCCAGCTACAAGTAATCCAATAAAATCCAATAAACTCCAAAATCAAAAAAAAAAACAAGTAATCCAATAAAATCCAATAAAATATTTTAGAATGTTTTCTAAAATATTTAGAAAATTCCCAAGTATTGTATTGAAGTCACAATACTTGGGAATTTGCAGTTTTACTGGGATCAAAAATTAAAGACAGAGTTGATATACACTTATATCCATTGTTCTACTCTTACCTTTAATTCAATAGTTGTTATTGTACTTTTATAAAATGAGGAGTGACTGTAGTGAATGACTAGAATTTCTATTAAAAACACTTGAGGAGCAACTATACAAGCCTGTGCTTAACATGATTCTATCAAAAGTAATGTTATCAGTGTTTTTACAATAGTTACTCTGTCAGCGTAATGAATCATGTACTGTCTAAACACTTCTATACCTTTGGCAAGACATCATGACCATGGCCAAAACTTATAAAGGAAAAACATTGGGGTGGCATACATTTTCAGAGGTATAGTTCATTATTATCATGGTGCAAAATTGTGGCATACAGGCAGATTAAGTGTTAGAGTAGAGGGTAGGCATTTTAAATATTGATTTGCAGGCAAGAAGAAGGATTCTGTGACACTGGACATGGTAAAAACATATATGAGACCACAAAACCCACCCTCACAGGGATATACTTTCTCAAACAAGGCTATACTTACTGCAACAAAGTTTTTCCCTAGTAGTTCCATGCACAGTGAGCATTTGGGGGACAGTTACAATCAAATGAAAACATATACTAAGTACTAACGTTCACACAGAAATATATGCCCTCATGTGATTAAACAATGCAGTCATAATATTGACCAAAAAACTAAATGTATAAATAAGTTTGTTTTCAAACCATACTTTATTAAAACATAAAGTTTTTCATTTGGTTCCACATAAAGCCACATAATAGATTACAAGAAATATTCTACTTATATTTAACTCAATATAGCAAAAATGCAATGTTGATCTTTGTCCTATGGACAGTGTGGCTAGTAAACCATTTCTTTAATTCTGATTACTTGTTTTGACATGCCTGTTGTGGTATCTTTGCTTCCAATAACTTGTAAAAGTTAAACTTATTTTTTCCCATTTTTTCAGATGCCTAATGAAAAGCCCTATCATTATTAATTCCATAACACCTTGGTGTATTATTTGTTATTCGTATTTAAACATATATGTGAATCAGAGTCCTTGTAATGAGGATAGTAAAAAATGGTTTTATGCATGTAAATAATAGCTTAGTCAGCAACATCACAACACCCAAGGCTGTCCCTAATTAGCAGAACAGAGTAACATTACTCACCCAAGGCAAGGAGATGCCTAAAACCCTGTGAAACTCACTGGATAGTATATAAGGAGCAATCATAATCAAAGCTCTATTCCGTACATCTGGAGAGACACCACCTTGATTTTTTTACCCTGCATCTGGAAAGATTTCCCCAGGATTCTGACCAAAAAAAAAGTGTTCTCTTAGAGACTAAATCTGACCTAGCCAACATACTTAGCACAGGGGATCAGGTTTGGAGAAAGAAGCTTAGAAATTAGTTAGGAAATAAGAATGTCATCCTTGGATGATGACCATCAACATAATAAAATATGAATTTTGTTACACTAAGTACACATATCTAAGTTCTTGCTCATAATCTAACATTTCCTCCAATTGTCTCCAGCATTTGATGTCAGTTGTTTGGCAAGCCTTTGCCATTATGACTGAAATTACCACAACTCTTATGAACAGACTAAAACCACAATCTATAGAAACAGCAAAAATGAATAACAATAGGAATAGTCAATAACCTTGCCTTTTTAAAACAAAGCAGCAAATGCCTGCAAATAATAGTTATGAGTTTGTTTGCCTTGTAACATTTACAGTTTTACTGTGAAACTCACCTATAAGGGTCACCCATGCACTCCCAGTAAGATTCCAAGACTCCAGCATTTTCTGAAGTCTCAGAAGATAGTTTGTGTCCCCATGAAAAGCTCTGTAAAGTACCTGGGCACTAGGAATTGTTTCAAAGACATTTACTTTCAAAGAAGTTTGTGGACAGAAACATAGAAGCCAAAAATATTACAAATAAGTAATTCATTTAATAGCGGTTCATACTGGCTTTCTGTCCCTACAGCATCTTCTCACCAATATGACAATGGAGTATTGGGTTGCTAATTGAAAACCACATGTTCTACCCTCAAATCTTATAAATATGAAAAAATATTAATGTAGTAAAACAACACCCATTACAAATCTTCACATAGTTAAAGTAATTTTTTGGAGCATAAACAAATGTTAACACAGCCTTACACCATTAAAATAATATTTCACAACAAGGTCATGAAGTGATTGAAAAAAGAAAAAGCAATTGACTCCTTGTGTGTTTATATGTTAAATATTAATCATAGGGTAAAGAACTAGATATAGAATTCTCAGAAAACAAAATAAAAATAAATGACACACATTTAAAGGTGTTTAATATATTTAGCTACTGTAAAAAAAATACAAATCACAACTTTTAATTTAATTAAAAACTCCTTAGAATTGCATCAATTGATGAATGAATATTAAAATGTTTTTACAGTCAAACCAGGTAAATTTATTTAGATATATTTGAAAATAAAACCAAACTATTCACAACTGAACAGAAGGAGCTAGAAATACTTATTTTGAGTAAGGCATCCCAGGCCAAAGAATATAAACATTACATGTTTTCAGTCACTGTGGAGGTTGGTCCTTAATCTTCAGATAGTTATTTGAATTGTAATATCCATAAATGTAAGTGAATTAATAAAAGGTCATGGGAACCGATATGGAGGAAGGAGAGATAAAATGACTTGATACAAAAATGTAAACTGGAATGGGGGAGGTGGTAGAGTAAAAGGGGAAGAAGACATAAATGTAACAAATGTCCTTTTGAAAAGGACATGGAAATTTACTACACTTTAGTATTACAAATATACACTCACACACAGTCAGAAATACACATATAGAAGTGGGAGTAAGAGACTAAGAATTGAAGGACAGACAAGTCATATAGAGTATTGAAAAAACTGGATTACTATTATCAAGCTTTTCAGTGAACTAAACTGAGTTAAAATTATTTACCATTATATTTATAGATCAATGACATTCATATCCTTCAAGGGAAATGCTTCTTATTGAAGTACACACTGATTGACACAGTGATACATATTTAGCTAAGGTGTAAAGTTTAAGTGACTAGAAATGCTCCATCTTAAAGCAACATCTATAACTTAGTCAGCTCATGAGTTTCAGGGATCATTGTGGATAAACGGCAATAATAGGATCAAAGGCAGAGGTGTAATTTTTCCCCAGACAAAACCCCTTAAAGCTTGTCCCCAGGCATTCTCTGAACACACCAGGAGAGTAGCCAATAAATCAGGGAACACAAAAGCTACAACACTCTAGAAAATTCCAAATAGGAAACAAAAAGTGGAGCAGAAAACCCACACAGACTAGTGTAGTACGAGGTTTCTGGCCCAGACTTCCAGGTCTAACTTCTTGGTTTAGACCCACAGACCAGCAGAGTCACACAGATGCTTACAATAGTTTCAGGCTGATCAGCCTAAGGCCCAGGCATATAACTTCCTAACTCATTACCCTTAATCTAACCCATGACTCTTATCCTGGTCAGCTATATGACTCGATACCTTTCCCAGAGCAGCACAGCTGTCCTCTGATTCTTCTGGCTTCTCTCTGGCATTCTTCTTTGTAACACCTGTTCCCAGAGTTCTCCTAGTCATGTAGCCCCACCCACACTTCTTTTGTGCCATTTCTCCATCAGGGTGTTTTATTAAACTCATAGGCTGGACAATTATTTACACTGAAATAACATAATACCCCTACAGACTAGAAGTCAAGATCTTGACCTATAATCATCCCAAACCCAGATACCTAGATGATAGCATGTGAACAAGTTATAACAGCCAGGGCAAGAATTCTCCATCAGAAACCAGCTATTCTAACCCAGCAGGCCCTGAATATTCCAACATTAATGAAAAACAAGGAAATGATCATAACACCAACTATATGAAGATGATAGAGGTCCTTAATGAGTAAATAAATAAATCCATTAAAGAAAGTGAGAAAACACATGCAACTGTAGGAAATAAATACAATCTTTGAATAAAGCCATGAAAGATAAAACAAACTTTTAAAGAAAACAGAATTTTTAGATGCTTGTATTATTTCTATTAATAGAGGGGGGAAAACTGTGTGTAGATCTTGATGGGAAACAAAGACCTATTAGGAAATACTGATGGCAAAAACATAACTAAACTCTATTGTATGAAAATCTATTAGAGTTTTTAAAAGAAAGAAAAGGGCAAAGAAAGAAAACTGAAAATTCCAGGAGGAATAAACCAGTAATCCATATTTCTCCAGTGTTAATCAAGTTCCTTTCTCTTGGCTTCTGCTTTTAAGTCCGTGACTGACTTCCCTGGCTGAGGGCCTATGAACTAGGCCAAGACAAACTTTTCTTTCTCAAGAACAGAGTGAATGCAGTGAGTCTAAAAGGATCCTGTGAAGTGGACAGTAGGAGACAAAAACAGAAAGAGCTCACCATGACCAGCCACTCCTCCCTGTCCCTGGAAAGCATTTCCTTGCTCTCAAATGTGCAGCTGCTAAGGTGATGACCCTCACCCCCACAATGGAACTCAAGGAGCAGCACACAAGACAACTTCTGACTTCATCAGAACTGCAGCTGAGTCAGAATCCTGGCCCCCACAATTACCCTACCATCTGATAGGAAGGTCTGCTGCAAAATCCAATTGGATAGTAAGGTCTGAGTGACAGCACTGGTGAGCGGAAGGAGCCAAGCATCTTACTTCCCAGCCCTGGCTTCCAAACTGACAGACCTATCCCAGGTTGGCTGAAGATTTCTGTCAAATTCAACAAGTTCCTTACTTTATGGAAATCAATGGGTTAAGCTTTAAAAGGATGTAAACAAATTTAGAAGGAGGCTAATCAGACAACATTGCACAAGAACACATTGTAATTCAAGGACATTATAAACTAAGTCAACAGTGGCCTTTGGACTAATAACCAAAGCCCCATGTGTAGAAAGAGGTGGGTCCTCAGGATCTCAAGCAACTCTACTCCAAAGACCCTAGACCCAACCTCTAACAGCTCTACCAAGCATACTCCTGATTTTAAAGAATGATCTCTGTTCCTTTCTCAATATAGTAAGGACTTAGAGAAACTTTCAAAGCCTAGGCCAGTTGTTACACTCAAAGAGAGCTAGTTTTTAATTTGTTCTAAGAGTTTTATACTAGAAATTTGCCATTTCAGTAGAATATACAATTGGAGATAATGTGTGGAAGTTCTAAGAGACATCTAATGTACTGGGTAGCACTCCAGTATAAGCTGTGATAGAAAAGTAAAATTTGTAATGTGAAAAACTGATGAATGCTTAGAAGATAGTCACACAATGTAAAATTTAATTAAGGAAGATCTGCCTCAAAAATAACCCAAAGACAAGTAAGTAGTATGTTAAAAAGTATTTTGAACATTTGGGATGCTAGGATATGTATGTTCATTCACCTTTCATGTATGTTCTTATTGGTCACATGTCTGCAATAATAACAGGCAATGTGATCCTCATTCATAGAGAAAGTAGAGCGACCCCCTGTGTAAAGATCTCTCTATAGTAAGCCATAGTTTTAAGAGGTAGTTTTACTTGTGTTATAATGAGGCTGTGCACATCAATTTGATGATGCTTGTTATATATCCACTGTTTATTTCATTGCCAATCAACATGGGTATAGTAGTGATGCTATGGATTACAAGAATGCGTTCTTGTGTCTCGTTTAAGGTTCAGTTTAACAGGTTGTGCCAAGGAAATAGGAATTTATTTCACTATCTTTTACACAGTTTCAATCCAGCCCTCTTGTATTTGATTTCTGTTGCTCAGCACTGTTTTAAGACAACAACTTGTACCATCCTAAGATCAACTGTGCCTTCCTGCAAAAGATTTGATAACTCACACCTTTAATCCCAGCACAGGAAAGACCAACTGGTGACCTACACCTTTTATTCCATAACTGCAGACAGATCTTTCTGTGTTTTGTGAGTTCAAGGCCTAAGTACCAAACAGTAGTAGCTCATACCTTTAATCTTAACCATAGAATATAAAGAATACTTGAATCTAGGTGTAAAACACCTGGGTGAGCAAGATATTTAAGGAGGCATATGCAGCAAGTGTGGCATTCTGTAGAAACAATAAGCCACGCTGAGGACTCTGGAATATAGATTTTACCCCAAGAAGTTGGCTGAGAGAGAATTGACTGTGGTCTATTTCTTCTCTCTGATATTCAAGCTTCCCCTCCAGTGTCTGGCTTTGAGTTTGCATTAAATAACAGCTAGAATTTGTGTTACATCATAAATCTAAAAGCAAATAAGATTTTTAAAAGAAAAGCTGAGTAATAATAATAATTTAAATTGACTGTCCCCGGTCCAAAAAGTACAAAAAATAAAATAAAATAAAACCCACAGAAATCACACCAATTTAAATGAAAAATATCTGGCAGAACCATTATTTTTTCAGAAAAAAAAACTAGAACTTTATGACCGACAGACCTTAAGGTTGCTTATGACCCTGAAATGTCTTAATGAGTAGCTTGTTAGAGTCCCCTGTTCCATATAGGTTTATGCTTAGTGGCTGGTTGAAATTGTTGAGTAGCCCTTTTGTAATAGTTTATAGGCAAATGTCTGGACAACAATGAGCATATCCTACCAACACAACCTCTAACAGGCCTGGTAGAGGTTATCTTCAAGTGGGGGGGGTGGTTAGTACCAGTCAACCTTCAGCTAAATTCTATTTTGTGAGACCCTATATCCTGTGCAATGGAAAATCCTACATATCATCAGTTGACTGTTCTTTATCACATTTTACTAGTGGAGTGTTACCTAACACATGAGATGCCTTTTACAAACTTCATAAAATTAACTGTAAATAAATCTTACATGTACAGATTGAGTGCTAAGTGCAGACATCTAGAACATACTTGACAAATTAGGATCTTCATGTTTTACAACCAGCTTTCATTTATGCAGCAAAAGCATGTAAAAATGAACAAAGATATTTCTACACACAGTTCCCTGCTCTCAATGCTGTGAGCAGATTTAAGTCATAGAGCAAAGTTATTCAGAGACAAGGCCCAGGGTCAGGGAGTTTCAGGTATCACTTGGAACTTCATACAATAGAGATTCTGGCTGCAGGTTTCCACCTAGATCCCTGAAACAGACACCTCTCTAACTCTGCACCTCCCAATCTTTTCCACCCCATCTGTGGGCAACAACCCTTCCCTTACCATGTTGTGGTTTCCCAGCTTGGCCATGTTCTCTACTCAGCAACTGCAACAGCACAAACAGCACAGCACACAAACCTCTGCTCCTACTTCCTTCACAAAGACCAGCAACAGGAAGAGCCCAGCATCAGTCTGACTGGCAGATCGCTTCCAGGCTTGATTGGCTAGTGAGACCTGAGTGACAAAAGCACCTCCCATTAGGTGCCCTGTTCTTAAAGTCACAGTGCAATGGTCCCTGACCCAGCCTTGCAGCACAGAGAACTTTTCTAGATCAGCAGAGATAATCATCACAAAATCATGAGCCCCTGGATCCAGATGGAAATCCTGCATTTTCTGTATGCCATAGGGATTTTCTTTTCCTCATCTAGAGACCTTGTTCTCCAGATTTGGGCTGCTCTCAGCAGGCTCGCTCTGAGCAGGAATCCCCATAACCTGGGGCTGGTGCCATGGGGGAGGGAGGTGGATGCAGGACCCAGGAGAGAAATCCTGCCCAGGGAGGCAGGGAGGGGGCTTGTAAGGTCCCCCTGACCACAACACCAGCTTCTCCCTAGGGGTGCCTCAAGATTTCCCCAAAGGTATCCTGTGGCAGGGTGTGAGGGGGAATCCCTAGCTCAGCATGCATGTAGCATACCACCATCCTACCTGCCTGCCTGCTTGCTCAGAGTGCAGCTCCCCTGAAGCTAGGATCTGCCCTGGCTGCATCTCTGTCCACCAAGTGCCTATGGGAGCCAGACTCCCTCTTTAAAATGCAGTGCCATCCCCTGACTTGGGACCCAGGGAAGCCCAGAGCCATGGCCTCTCTCCTATCTACTGGTCCCTGAGTGCAACCCAGGCCATGGCCATCCCCCATCTGTGGCCAGTGATCATGGGCATAGTCCTTGCCACCTGGCTTTGTGGTTCTGGTGAGTTGTGGAAAGTCACTTTGCATGCTCTCTGGGGAGGCTTGTGGAGGACCACACATAGTAATGCTCAGCTCTGGGGAGGGAGGGACCATGACCCTTGCAGCAAGACCAGATGGGAGCCCCTATGGGCCAAACTTTCTGGAGCAGCATGCAGAAAGGGAGGGAGCCTCTTGCTGCTGCAAAGCATCTCAGAAGCCTGGATTTTATTAAATCCAAGAACAGTTGTCAACACCTACGCTGGCAAAAATAGATGTCCCAAGCTTGCAGTAAGGGAAGTTTGCTGGTTTTAAGGCCCCAAAGAATAGGTGAAGGGTTGGAATAACCCTGGAAAGAGAAGACTTGACAGTCTCAAAGATTAGTGAATTTAAACTATGTAACACTGTCCAGGAAAAGGTGTGTGTGTGTGTGTGTGTGTTGTGGGTGTGTGTGTGTGTGTGTGTGTGTCTGTGTGTGTCTGTGTGTGTCCGTGTTGTGGGTGGGTTATGACAGCTCTTCCAGGGAAAACTGCCACAAATATCAACTCACAGTTTCCAAGCTTGGCACCTGACCCCTGTCCACATCTAGGACAGTGTCCTCCTCTGTCTCCACCACACAAGTACAGGCATACACTCAGGCCTCAGGCATGGAGCACCCAACAGACTCTAGTTCTTTCCTCAGGCAGTCAAAGCAATGATTGGACCCCTGTAGTGGTCTGTGGCTCCTCAGCTTGCTGGTGGAGGTGGGAGTGAAGAGAGGAGGGCTGGGAGGAGTTGTTTGATGTTGGTTGTCAGGCTTCTCTTCTCAGAAACCCCCTGGCCTTGCTTTCTCCCCCACTTGTCTTGTTGGCCACCATGAGCAGCTACTTCATAACCCAGATGTTTAGCCCACCTACTTACATGAGCTGTTCTGAAGCCTGAACCTAAGCTGAGCTCTCTCTCTCTCTTTCTCTCTCTCTCTCTCTCTCTCTCTCTCTCTCTCTCTCTCTCTCTCTCTCTCTCCCTCTCCCTCTCTCTCTGCCTTTCTTGCTCCTCCCAACCCCCTGTGTGTGTGTGTGTGTGTGTGTGTGTGTGTGTGTGTTTGTGTGTATGTGTTGGGGGGGTCCCCTTATGTCAAATGCCTAAGAATTTAGCAGTGCTGAGGTACTGTGTATGGAAAAGGATGTCTTGGACATTCTCCATACTTGATGCTCCCTGAACCTGCTTTGGGAAGATGTTCCCTAAGCTGACAAGGCCACTGTTCATCATAATGGTGTGGATTTCTGAACTGCCAATCCAGCTTCAAAGAGCCCAGTGAAGGATGTGATGACTTAGGCCTATGGTTGGTTCCTTGTAGAACCTCTGCATACTGCATCCTTTACCCCTCACTGCCTCACTGCCCTCCATATCCTGCCCTCCCCTAAGCCTCCTTGTCCCTCCTGCTCTACCCCCCCTCCAGCACTGTACCTGAATCCTCACTTTAACAAACCGTTTTCAATATTCTCCCATAGCCAAGCCCCTTTATTGCTCACAGTCTCTCAACCAAGAGAGCTTTGAGTTGTGGTCTCCACAAAGTCTCCTGAGCTTCTCTTCCATAGGGCTCAGTGATGTGCCTAGGGGCAGGCTAAAGGAAGACAGGCACCTCTAGTCCTAATACTTCATTCTCAGTACATCCCCAAACATTGTCACTGCCTATGACACTAAATCCCCTATTCTCCATCCCTGACATGCTCCAAATCACAGCTGCCTAGTTTTAATGCTTTGCTTTCTTTTTTGTTTGTAGTTTGGGCTTGGAGGCCAAGCAAGGAGGAAGAATGAAATTTAATCTATCCACATCTCATCTCCACACAGAATTGCTTGGGCAGGACCACCTGAGATAATTGCAAACATTCCTTTGCAACCCCCCTATCTCAGAAGCCTAGATGTATGCCCCCTCCCCTACCCAGAGTGCTGCACAAGAACTCTACCCTGAAAGCATTCAGGGCTCTTGGCTGCCACCGTGCCTTGAGTCCTCTCATGAAGTGTATCAGTTAAACTTTTTCTTTCTATCTTGCAAGAAATGTGGGTCTGGGGTCTTCTTCTTTAATCTAGCCAGTAACAAGGGTGGGAACTCCTCCTAGCCGTGTTTTACGGAGTGTGTGGATGAGTTCCCTGTATGGCTTGTATTGTGCACTCAATAAACCTTATTCCTGACCACACACTCCCCACCCTGTCAGAGTGGAGACTAGTAAGACAAGGATCTCCTGATGGGGCAGGCACCATGCTCAGGTTACACCTGTGTATAGATAACAGGGCATCACACATGAATATGTTAGTGATCCAAACACAAAGTGTGCTTACATCTGTTGACTGGGTGCTTTCCATTCCACCCTGTCTCTGTTCTTACAGTGATTTCCTCAGAGTAGCATTTTCATGCACATGTAAAGTTGATGCCAATATTTGAGTTGCTAAACACATCATTTACATGTTGTACCTCTTGCCTCTAACTGGAAGCAGAGCTTTCTGTAACCATCCCCACCAGTCCCCTCCTCCCTCTCACCTCCCCTGTCTCTCTGGGCCCTTCTCTCTTAGGGAAGTTATGGCCTCTTTCAAACAGTACTGGGTGGAGACTTTAGAGGCAAATAGAGCTGGTTTTCACTTTAAGTCACATGCCATTGAACAAGCAACCGTCCTCATGTCCACATCTACAAGATGGAGTCTGACTGATGAGTAGGCAGCAGACCCAAGGTAGACTGCAGATATCAGGTGCTCATGGCTTATTGCCATCTGTCTCCATTTTCCCTGTACTGGAGACCATGACTTGGACAATGACAAAGACAGAGATGAGCCTTCAGTTAAAGCCTGGCCTGGGCTCGGACCCTGGCCAAAGAAGTGGCTTCATTGCACAACTGTACTCTGTATCCAGCCCACTCTACCTGTGACTTTCTATAAGGACATTGGTTTAAATTATGCTCAAAGGGTAAAATAATAGAAAAATCCTGTTTGACTCTTTTCCACCTGAATTGTCCAACCCCCATTTTGCCCCCTTCCTGAGGTCTCCAAAAGTATCCGAGGCTGACAGAATTTCGGTCCCTGTGTGATGGACAATTGAAACTCCCTGTGTGACAGGCAGTTGATCAGATGGCTGTTTGCTCAAGTCTCAGGCTCTCTTGGAACTCTCAGATAAAGCTTTGTTCACAGGGTTTATGGTTGCTTACCTAGCTGCCCATGGGATGTGCTTCCTGACTTCCTCTTGGGATGTGCCTGACCTTCTGAACTTACACCTTATCTCCACACAGAATTGCTCAGGCAGAACCACTGGAGATAACTGGAAACATTCCTTTGTAACCCCCCATCTCACAAGCACAGATATATGCCCCCTCCTCTACCCAGAGTGTTGTATGAGAACTCTACCCTGAAAGCATTCAGGGCTCTTGGCTTCTACAGTGCCTTGAACCCACTCATAAGTGTATCACTTAAATTTTTTCTTTTTATCTTGAAAGAAATCTGGGTCTGGGGTCTTTTTCTTTAATCCAGCCACCAACAAGGGTGCAGTTTGGGAGATTTTTGCCATTACTTTTTTGGTTCATCCTGTCCCGGGACCATGTTCTGATTCTATCTCTATGTACAGGATGTGGCCACAGAGCCCTGGGTGTGTGTGAATGCCAGTTCTGGCTCTGCCATTTGATTGCTGTGTGATGTCAGACAAATCCCTCAATCTGTCTGGTTAGCCCCAAGCAGAGACTGGTACACAGGGAAACTACCCCTGGAGCTTGGTGTGGATGGACTTGGTACTCAGTTGCAAGCTCTCCCTGAATTTGCTCACAGCCCTGGAAGTATCTGACTGTATTAATTGTCTGGAGGCCAGGTGGCTTCTGAGGCAGAGCCAGAGGAGAGGCAGATTGAACTGAGTCCCAGTCCCAAAACCAAGTCCTGGTCCCAAAACCAAGAATCGAGGTCTTGTTGTGAACACCTCTAGTGATTAGCAGGAACCCCAAGTCAGGAAGTTGAAGGTCTGCCCCTTTTCTCAATTCTGAGGGCAGAGGCCGTTTAAACCCCAAAGCCCATATCTCAGACAGTTGAGGGAGATGGTACTCGGGAAGTTGGCAAGCTCTGATGACTGGGTTTGTAAGGAACAATGTTATGTAAGGAGTTGATTAGGAGTACAAATTTACATAGTCAAATATATAACCATCCTTTGTGAGCACCTCCTAAGATCTCATGCCCTTGCAACCTCTTAATCCTCACTCTCAATTCTACTCTTCCCTGAACCTCTTCAGTTTCAGTAAAATTCATCCATAACTGACTCCTCTTACAGAAGCATTGTACCAGCACCTGGTACGTACTTAATATATGTGAACAGTTGACTGGTGTGTAGGGCTTGAGGTCCATCCTTTTCAGTGAGAAGCAGGAGTGTGGCTGCCTAGAAGAGGACATTGCTGAGTGAACAATTTCACATAGCCCGAGGAAAGATGCATTTTCCAGGACATGTCTGCCTTGTTTTTCTTTGCCAGTTGAATGTAGAACCTATAGAAGCCATATCCCCTCTTCAGGGCTGGTTGTTGACTGACTCAGTCTGGCCCTGTTTAAGATTGGGGTGACTCAGTAGGTTTTGTGAAGGGGCTAAGTAGCAGTTGCTCCTTACGGAAGGAGAAAAATTGATCAAGAAAGTTTTAGAGCCTGTTTTGGTAGGGGAGGAACCCTGAAAATCCTTTCTCTTAATTAGATCATAGTGGGAGCACCATAGGTCAGTCACCATCTTGACGGATGTGTATCCAAAGCTACATTCCTGATCAGTCTGGATGTCACCACTGTGTCTTCTCTGGAATGTCACCTTTAGCTCCAAGCAAAATTATAGCTGATTGGGGAGTGAGGGGCTAAGGAATCTGCCTGTACTAACATATGTGAGGGACCTTACAGGGACCTTGGAAATGGAGCTCTTGTCCCAGTATCCCACCAGACTCTAAAGGGAGGTTATAAAGTGAACTCTTACTGTCCCTTCCACCCAGGATCATGTAGGGAAAGTTGTCCCCGAATTAGACTGCATCTTCTCTTAATTGGTGTGGAGCCCAAGGAAACCTGGGCATTGAAGGGTTTTCTCTGGTCTGTGTTTCTTCCCTCTCTTTCTCCCATCCCTCATGATTGTGATCACTGCATGACCTGACCCATAGCTTTTGGACTCACACTCTCCTCTGACAGATTGTCATGGTTGCTTGGTGAGCAGGGTTCCTCCAGACAGCAAGGCTGTGAGATGCATAAGCAGCCATGGCCTGCAGTCCCTTAAGCCAGTGAGACTCAGATCCCTGCATGAATTCAGTTGCTGGGGGGAGGGGCAGGCACACCAGGAAGTGTCCTTCTGGGAGAAAGGCCCTTGCCACAGTATTCATGCCTCAGGTAGCCAAATTAATGAGAGGTGAGCTGCAGCCCAGTCAGGAAGGGCAGGACCCTCTCCTCTCCAGTTTGTATGATTGGTGACTCTTTGTTGGGGTTGGGGGGTTGTATTAACTGATTTCTGGCTGAGCATTTTGCTGCAGCCTGGTCCTGGAAGTCTTACCCTGGAAATCCTACCCAGCTTCCATCAGGGGTAAAACCCCACCCCTACCTGCCCTGCACTTAGACTCTGGCTGAGGAGTGTAGGTCAGACCTCCTGCAAGAGGAAGCTGCACAACTGCCCCAGTGTTTCAAGTATGTTGAGAACCTCATCCCCATTTTGAATATGGGGCAGCACTTGTTTGAGCCAAAACCTGAACATCTATACAAATTGAAAGCCCAATCTGGATCTTTGAGACAAGCCCTCTAAATTATGTATTTCTAGCAGGCCTTCCTGCAACTTGCCCTGTAGACCAGATTGACCTCAAACTCACAGAGATCCTCCTGTCTCTGCCATCCAAGTGCTGGGATTAAAGGCAAGTGCCACAGGCTTCCTAACACTTTTATTTTCTAATGAGAGAGAACTCTGGGTGGGAGGATGAGGCTGGCCATAGCCTTTTACCACTGTCTTTTTATTTTAGTTGGAACTGTGATGGTGGTAAGTGCTAGGATTTCCCTAGTGGTCTCATCAAATCCTTGCCAGTCCATGAGGCTGGTGAAGTCAGCCTCATATATGGGAGAGAGCATAAAGACAGTGACACCTGTGACCACATGCATCCCAATTCCCTTCCCGTGTCCCTGCCACATTGATCTCACCAAGTGTCCCCTTACCTGATGGAAGGAAAAGGAGGCTATGGTCTGTGCGATATATCCCATCTATTTAGTTCACATCTTGCCACCTGACCCCACCTGAGTCCTTGTTTCCTACACCTGGAAAAGGCTGGCTACAACAAAAGCAAAGTTAACACTTGTTTCTTCCTTTTCCTCATTTTTACTGATTCATGATTTTTACCTATAAAAGATCTATGTATTCTCAACTTTGGAACTCCTACTAGCCTTGTTTTACTGAGTGTGTGGATGAGTTCCCTGCCTAGCTTGTATTGTGCACTCAATAAGCCTTGCATTGCATTTCAGACTCTGGCAACCTGTCTGGGGGTCCCATAATACACTACCCACCCACCCCAAAATGATGCAACAACCCCATCCCATAACTATTTTACATATCCCATAATATGTCTCACCCCATCCCATAATAACTACTTAAGCATCCTATAAGCTACCCACTCTGTCCTTCCATCTACTGATTGACACACACTCTCCCTGCCTGCCCTACCCCTTTTACTGACATCAATGAGGGGTCATGGGGTCATAGTGACATCACCACAGAAATACCCTACACCACTGAATAGGTCTCACTACCTGAAGCCATGCCGGACCTCACACTGACCCCACCTCAAAGTGGAAGAAAATGTCATAGCTGAACTGGCCTCTTGGCATGTGTGCCTGTAGACCTTCCCATGATCCTTCACTCTCCCCCACTTCCAGTTGCAAGGGTGTCAGGAGTCTTAGGCTGGAGGCCCCCAACTCCATGATCCTTTGCTCTCTGCCTGTTTTCTCTTGAGGCCTCATCCCTGTCTTCCAGCCCTGTAACCTGTACACATGGTCAGTACCAGGTTCCCAGTGACATCACTTGCTATGTTCTCCAAACCAACTCCTGGTCCCTCAGCTCCTTCACTTAGGCCAAACGTGGATCCAGAACGAAAGCATTAAGAAGTTTCCTAAAAGAAAACAAAAATGGGGATACTGGAAGTGATTTCCATATTTACAAACAACAGTAATTTGCATATTCATGAGCTCATAATGACCTGGGAAGTTGAAAATAGAACATGAGGCCTAGAGACTGACAGTTCACGTCTGGGTCAAAGGTCATGGGATAAGATCTGGGAAGGAGGTCATGTTCATGAATCTGTAGTGTTGAATGCCCTATGTGCTTGTCATGAGAGCAAGAGTGTATAAAATGACAGGGATGGAGTGAAAAAGGATCATGAAAGGAAGGGTTGAAGGATCATGGGACTGAAGGAGTGAAGGATCATGGGGAAAGGGTATAAAGGTAAATGGGAGAGAGGGTATGAAGAATGATGGGAAGCAGTTCATATGACACCTCATATTAACACACACAGGGCCCATTCACACTGCATTACCCACAGAAATCTGAAAGTCTTGGATCACATGGGTGGAGGTAAAGAGTCAACTTCCTAAACTTGTCAACTAAGCCTGGGATCACATAATTGGGGTCAGAGGTCTGTCAACTTTCTGATTCTGTCAACTAAGACTGTGGTCATGAGGGCTAAGGGGTCAGAGGTCAAAATGATGACCTGTAAAAAGAATCTGGAGGTCACATACCTGGGGGTGAGAGGTCATCTTCCTGACCCAGTCAAAAATTTTAGGATCATGTGAGTGGGGTCATAGGTCAACATTTACTTGGTACCAGCACAAATTGAAAGCCATTTGGCCACACACAGTGAGCGTGGGGTCAGCCAAGGTAAGTTGAGGCAGGAAGGGCCAAGGCAGGAGGAAACAAAACCATACATTGTGTTTCTGAGCTTGAGATATTTCCTCAGAAAGTGCAGACATCAAGGTGAGGACACTGAGTCCAAAGAAGGCAGGTCTCATTATCTATGATAGAAAACCAACCTCCAAACCCATGATGCTTCAGGGTGACTCATGACCACTAATTTTCAAGTTAAAATTGACGCAGACCCCAGAGGTCAGTGGTCAAGATATCTAACCCTGTATTTTTTCTGCTGGAAATATATATAATTTACATTTACAGTATCTTATTTTCTATAGATTTTTACATAATTTTAAAGAACTCATAAAACTCATAGGTGATGTGGAAATGCCTTTCTGTATGCTGTGATTCTCAATCTTTAAATAAAGGAGTTGTTTTGGCCCTTGACAAGCACTGTAAAAAAAAGTAGGCAGAGGAATCAAAATAGGTAGGAAAGGAAGGGCAGAGTCATGGGCAGACAGAGCTGAAGCCCAAAGGAAAAACATATAAGGAACACAGGTGTGCTACCTGCCATGTGGCAGACTAATAATATGGGTTGATTTAATATGTAAGAACTAGCTAGAAATGTGCCTGAGCCATAGTCCAAACAGCATGAAGTTAATATAAGTGTCTGAGTCATTTCTGGGGGCCTGAGCAGCAGTGGTGTGCGGCTAAGGGGTGTGGTATGGCACTGTCTGGACCTCTGGCAGCATGGGACCAAACCCCATTGCAACAGATGGCCTCTAACGCGGGTCAATTATCCACTTAAAGCCTGAGAAAGATTAGAAAGGGTTCTAGATCACAGAAACTGAGCGATGGCAGATTCTTAATTGTGTATACAAAGCAGGTCATTGTACAAAGAAAGCCTGGCATAAGTATCATATTCAAAATGGTGCTGGAGGACTGGGAGCAGGCAGTGTAAGCTGCAATCAGGCCAGTACCTGAAATCTCACAGAAGACTCAGTAGCATCTAATTGATTTTAGATTTCTGTTTATTTTGAACAAAAAGGAAACAAAGACGGTTTCTTACTAGCAGTATTTGCTCGGGTGTGCTCTGTTTGCTGGCCATGAACAGAGACATGGTCCCTTTAAGAGAACATACTGATTCAGCCTAATTTGCAAAAACTATGTGGCAAGAGAGTGAGAGTATTTTAAAAAGCTCTTCTAGTTATAAAATGATTAATGATTCACAATAAAACAGATTCAGATTAAAAAAAACCTGTAAATGGGTGACAATGTGTGTAAAAGGTACATAGTCTTCAGAGAGAAAAGAAAAAAGGTAGAGAAAGTCTTTAAAAAGAGAAATAGATTAATAAAAATATAATAAGCCACATAAAGATGGAAAATAGACACAAAATCTGGATTTTGGTTGTTATTGTGTTTTCTTTTAATTTTTTAACTGTTAATGAGCTAACTGCAGAAAGACAATGGATTGCAAATGCAAAGGCTACTAAGTTAAACAAGAATATATATTTTAAAGGGATTTTGATTTTGAAATTTGTGTCTGAGGATTTATTGCTTTGGAAGAGTTCTGCTTTTGTTTCCACAGAAGATGAGAACCTAGGGATTGCTTCCAGGCAAATATGGTTTCATCAACCAAGACCCCCTGAAAAAAAATCTCTGATGAGAAGAGATGGTTGTATCAGCTTCAGGGCTGCAGATTATGATCCAGTCTCAAGAACCCGTGAGATTTTCAATGCCCCTTAATCAGCAGAAAGTAGTAATCGATAACTATGCCCAATTTCCCCAAATATTGTTTCTAAATGTTTGTTTACATAATAGATGGTTGATGGTCTAAGAAGAAAAATGGAATATGGTATATGAATGATTTTTTAAAAATTAGATTATTGAATTTACTTATATCAGGAAATCAGCTGTTAATCTCAAAATGTTTTACATTGGTATGGATTTTGGTTTATTGATAGAAACTTTAGTTAAATTCTTTTATGCTGTATGTATTTTTCTACTCTTGTTTAAGATATGATGTTTATGTAACTGATTTAAAATTGTAATGTATAATTAAGAAATTCATAGTTAGATTTTTATGTATACAAAGTTATAATTCAATTAGATAGGTAATCTTCAAACACTTCTAAGACCTACAGAATATGGCATTTAAAATGTTTTAAGAACTTAGACTTTTCTGGACAGTTAGACAGATCTGCTCCTGGCAGCACCAGTTTACTTCAAGAAAAAAATGGGCATCGAAGAAACTCCATGTGGAGATTAGTTTCTTTGTAGCTTCGGTTAGCCACTGGACATGAAACTGTTCTTGCATTAAATGCTTGACAGTATGCTGTTTAAACTGGACATGCAGGTTCCATAGGAAGGTGGCCTCTTAACTTTGAAAGAACAGGCTGAGATGGTCCTTCAGGTTCCTGCTTTGCAGAGAAAACTGTCAGACATTCTTCAGGACTCAAAATGAAGTAACTGATGAACTGTGCCTGAATGGGCAGAGCAGATTTCCAGCTTCAGTGAAATGAAAAGAGACTCTGGACCTGTAGGCTGAAGATGGATGCTCCGACTTTATAAAGGAACTTTGTGTGACTGTCCAGGCAGATAGGTGTCATCTCTGTCCTTTCTAGATTTTGGAAGTCATTTGCACTTCTGGTTTACTTGGGTAAATATATCCTTCTGTGGTCTATGATGTAGTTGAAGATTCGATAGTTATAGGTAGCTTTTCTTAGTCACTTGAAAGGTATATTGGATATGAAACTTTAGATTCATAAAGATAAGGTAGATGATAGAGCATTTTCTTTAATTTTGCTAAATACAAATAGATTAGATATTGTAACTGTAATTCTTGCTTGATAGCTATTTTGTTACATGTAATTTTCCTATGTTAAAATTGAAACCTTCCTTTTTTATTAGAAAGAAAGGGGAAGGTGATGTGGGATGCCTTTCTGTATGCTGTGAATATCAATCTTTAAATTGGCCCTGGACCAAGAAACCAAACTACTACACATAGGTTTACCACATTTCTTGCAGTTACAGATCCCATGTGAGTCATACTACATTTGATATGTGAACAAGAATAAACAGAAATATTTACACAGTCTTAATACAGGGCTTTTCTGCACTGTGAGTTTGTTGATATATCAACAATAAAGATGGAAAAACCAATGACTTGCATACTTTAGTGGAATTCAGCAAATCTCCTTAGAATGGGGACTGCTAAATATCTTCGATTTGTTCTCAGAAAGAGGTACATTACAACTCTTCATATCCATGTACATAAAATGTACATATTCATATGGCTTCCATGCAGAGAAAGTAAAATTATTATATGCCTTGTAAAGGAAGAATATAAATTAATGTTTCTACACTGAATTCACACAATTGACTGTCTGATACTATTAGGCATGTAGTCTGGGGCCTGAGGTTTCTTCAGAACTGCCCCTTGACTCTTGATTGTAACTGCCCTTCTCACTGAACTAACCACAATCATAGCAGCTATATAAGAAAAACAAGCTTCACTATAGAGATTTTTCTTATTAGAAGGTTTGGGAGACATAGTTACCATGTCTTCAATATGTATGTTTCTAAAATGATTAATGTGAAGCAATTGAATGACAGTATGCCAGCACAGCTCCTGTGGGGCTATTCAAAATGGTGACAACTGCTAAGGCATTGTTACTTGACTACTTCCTCAAAACTATGCCTTGCAATTTACATACATGAAATTGAGTTATACGGCTTTGTCAAAATTTAATAATTATTGATATACATTAAGCTGTGATTATTTACATTACTGCTTATGCCTAACATTTTTAGGACACATTACAATTTCTTCAGAGGGACAGCTGTATCAGGTGGTACATGAAAATAACCTTCTATACCTTTTAGATATTTGACAATGTTCTCCAATACTATAATCTTCCTAAATGTATTCTAAAATATACTACCAGAAAATGTTTTATATTATAAAAAAATTTCAAAACTTAAGTTACTATCTTTATCAAATGTTAGGACCTGACTGTTCTATTCAGCTCATTTTTTTTTCTTTCTTGAACAGGTTACATACTGTTGGCCTCTTATTTTAAATTATGAAGAAAAATTCAGTCTTACCTATCTTCATAAGGTTCTGTAGGTCTCCAGTCCACTCAAGTGAAGCTAATATGTATATCACCATAGGTAACTGCATTTTATAATATCACATAAATGTGTACAACAAAAAGCATGACACTGATAACATTGTAAACTACACATCTTTGCTAGTATAGTTGTATTTCTGGTGTTCTCCACATGTGTCCCATGACATAAACATTATATATGTATTCAACATGTCAATTTAAAAAAACTGAATAAGCATTTTGCCTTTTTTCTGTACCCTTTAAGTGGTATATTGCCTTGCAGAATTGCCTATTAAGCATAGAGAGAAATGTAGAGATCTACATACAGACTACTCATGAGAGAAGCTATATGAACATTTTCTAAATACAAAAAAGTAAAATGTATAAACTGCTAATATTGTCAAACAATTATACACTGAGAACTCAGTTATAACCCCAGCACTCAGGTGGCAGAGGCAGGCATATCTGCCTATGATTTGATTGTGAACCTAGTTTATGGAATCAGGTCCAGAACAGCCAGGCACAATATTAAACCAATTTATCTTATGCAATAATCAGTCAAAAAAAACCAAAAATAATTTAAGAACTCAGAAATTTCTATTGAAGTTTATACAAATATTTATGCACAGATGCTAGTTCTGTGTTAATCTTCCCAGAATGTGAATTGCCCAAATTTAAAATGTAATATTAATAAGATTTTAATATTAAAAAGCCACTGAATGGTTGAACAGTTACAAATCGATGAAAACATTAGCAATATACTTATTGAAAACAAAAAATTAACACTGAGCAAGATAAATGACACAATATTAATGAGTTCTTGCTGTTTTTGGATACAGGAGGACAGAGTTGCCAGTACTTAGATGAATGATCACAACTTTCTATTATCCCAAGTTTACAGTTTTTAAATGAGGCTTTTGACACTGTGAGGAGCAGTTGAACAAAGCCATGCAAGAAAATACTTAAATTCATTAAAAAGCTCAAAACAAACATAACAGTAAGGAAGAACTTTATGCACCTGCAATTCAATTACTGGGAAGGCCCACACAATATTAATATCATTAATACATTCCATCCTAAGAAACAGAATGATAGTCTATGGCAAATTTTAATTTTCAAGGTATGGGTCATGCTCAGTACAACTGCATATCCTTGACATGGACAAAAAGCTACACATAGGCATATTATCCAATTGTAGAAAAACAAAAAAATCTAAAAATGTTGACCCACCTCTCATCTCAAGTCATAGCATCCAAACCCAGGTGGATCTATGAGTTCAAGGACAGTATGTTTTGTCAGAGAAACTTTTAGGACAGTTAGGAACATACATCCAAAACTTATTCTTAACAACAGAAAAATTAAATATAGCAGGCTAAGAAATTGCTTTAATATTGAATATGATTTCCTATAAGTATATCATGTAATACAGAGATAGAGTCTATTAATGGTAGTAAAGGCATAATTCAAAATGGAAGTTGGCTGATTAGAATCAAACAGAACACAGATGCAGAAAGTAGAAAATGAATTGAGCCCAAATGATAAAATTTACACACAATGGCTCCTATTAATGGTTTGATGAGCAACTGAAAGAAAGGCACTGAGGATAATCAGATGTTCAAATAAATCATCCTGTCTAGGAAGCTTTTCATTCAATCAACTGACACAGGTCACTATAGTCTCATGGAAATCCATTAAGAAAGTATATTTAGTGACTTCAATGATCTTCATAATAAACTATAGCACCTATATTATTTAAATTTCCAAAGTTATTTCTCACACTTTCCAGGGGCCTAGGCATAACACAAGAGATAAAACAAATATTCAAGGTGTCTTTCCATCAGATATATAATTCACTAATAGGAATATCTTATTAAACATTGCTGGGAGACCACAAATTCTGGATTTTGTTCATGTTTACCTGTAGTTTATTGTGTACACTTTTTCTCTATACAGATTTGCAAATTGCCCCACAGCATGGATTTTGTTGATTTTTTTACATTAATATATTTCATTAACAGGGCACATTTACAATTGTGAATAATCATAAAGATGATTATCTTTACCATGTATAATTTGGATGAAAAAATGTTTCATAACTAGGCCTCTGTTTCATGAGACTTATGAGACACACAGAGCCTCTTTTATAACTCCACCTGACATAGAAAAATACTATTTCCAGCTATTGAGATAGCTTACTCCTTCTGGCATTTGTTCCAGGATCAAGATGTGGTTTTTGGCTGGCAATTTTACCATACACATAAGACTACCTACATACATTTATACACATATATTCCATATGAAAAAATGGATATTATAATGCTTGAGAAATTATAGACATTATAATATAAAGGCTTTAATAGCTTGTACAAACATTGCTCCAGTATAAAGTGGGAAACTTTACCAAAGACTCATTTTATGTAGATTGAAGTATGATTTATTTCTCATAATTGAGAAGACATATGATACATGCAATGCTTTGCCACATTGAATGATTGAAAGGGTTTCTCTACTATATATGTTATATTATGCTTTTGAAGACTACTTTGACATATAAGGGATTTACCACATTGATTATATTCATCAAGTTTCTCTCCAGTGTGTGTTCTTTTATGCCTTTGAATATGACTGTGCAATGCAAATGCTTTATCACACTGATTACATTCATAGGGCTTCTCTCCAGTATGTATTCTTTTATGTGTATGAAGATGAATGTTCTGTGCAAAGGCTTTACCACACTAATTACATGCATAGGGCTTCTCTCCAGGATGTGTTCTTTTATGTGTCTTAAAATAACTTTGATATGCAAAGGCTTTACCACACTGATTACATTCATAGGGTTTCTCTCCAGTATGTGTTCTTTTATGTGTCTTAAAATAACTTTGATATGCAAAGGCTTTACCACACTGATTACATTCATAGGGTTTCTCTCCAGTATGTGTTCTTTTATGTGTCTTAAGATAACTTTGATCTGCAAAGGCTTTACCACACTGATTACATTCATAGAGTTTCTCTCCAGTATGTGCTCTTTTATGCCTTTGGAGATGACTGTGTCTTGCAAAGGCTTGACCACACTGATTACATTCATATGGCTTCTCTCCAGTGTGTGTTCTTTTATGCATTTGAAGATGACTGGTTTGTGCAAAGTCTTTACCACACTGATTACATTCATAGGGTTTCTCTCCAGTATGTGTTCTTTCATGCCTTTGAAGATGACTGTACTGTACAAAGGTTTTGCCACACTGATTACATTCATAGGGCTTCTCTCCAGTATGTGTTCTTTCATGCCTTTGAAGAGAATTATGCCGTGCAAAGGCTTTGCCACACTGATTACATTCATAGGGCTTCTCTCCTGTATGTGTTCTTTTATGTATCTTAAGATAACTTTGATATTCAAAGGCTTTGCCACACTGATTACATTCATAAGGTTTCTCTCCAGTATATGTTCTTTTATGCTTTTGAAGATAATTTTGTTGTGCAAAGGCTTTACGGCCCTGATTACATTCATAGGGCTTCTCTGCTGCATGTGTTATTTTAGGCTTTCGAAGACTATTTTGATATACAAAGGCTTTACCACACTGATTACATTCATAAGGCTTCTCTCCAGTATGTGTTATTTTATGTATCTTAAGATAATTTTGATATGTAAAGACTTTACCACACGGATTACGTTCATAGGGCTTTTCTCCTGTATGTGTTCTTTTATGAATTTGAAGAGTACTGTGCCTTACAAAGCCTTTACCACACTGATTACATTCATAGGGTTTCTCTCTAGTATGTGTTCTTTTATGACTTTGAAGATGACTTTCATATGAAATGGCTTCAACACATTGAGTATATACACATGTTCTTTCATGCCTGCAAAGAAATTTAGACATATAATACTTAATGCTTTTAGTACACTGTTAAATCATTACATATAATGATTTAATTTTATAATTATGGATAAATGTAAATAGAAATCACTGTTCTTTCTAAAGTATTAAAAATGTCTTTTTAGAGTTATTTTGAATCTTCAAAGACTGTTGTGAGGATAAGTTTTTTATTACACAATTCCCACTCTGACATATTTTGAAATGAGATATTTTACATATTTTAAAAAACTGGAAACTGTCAGAGCTTTAAAACTTTTCTAGTATTCGTGAAATTTACTATAATGCGAGTCATACTACATTTTCAATACGTTCTAGACCAAACAAATGTGTACACATTAAGCACTCATAGGGATTTTCTCCTGTGTATTTTCATATATTTGCACTGAAGCTTACAAATTACTTATTTTGAATAAAATTCAACATTGGGATTGGTACATATCTTCTAAATATTTATGAAAAGAGGTATGTCATATCTTCCCACATCTCTAAGCTCATATGACATGTATTTAGAATGACATGTAATATATGCAGTATAGAAAAAACCAAATCTTTCTTTATTGAATGCACACACTGTGACTTTCTGTTTCTCAGAAACATATTGTATAGGATTGAAGGTTCCTCTATGACAACCACAGTTTGTGTATGTAAGTAATACAGGCTTTATTATGTATAGTATATAGCTTTGCCTATAAAAACATTTTTATAATGTTTTTCTATATTTTAAATATGAATCACTTGTGTAATGTAGTGTAAAATTATTGGATCAAAAATTTAAATCATCATTCACATGGTGCTATAATTGAAGTAGTCATATTGGTTAAAGTTTTATATAGTGGTCTTCTTTTTTCAAATAATGCCTTGAAAATTCAATTCACTTACCTAAAATTGTGATATATAATTTTCTGAGATTTTAATAATCATCAATACACTTTAATATGTGTTTATTTTGACAAATACTTTTGTTTGAACTTTAAGGAAACTACATTTTATCAAGGGACCATTTCTATCAGGTTGAACATGAAAATTACCTTTCATGTCTTCTAGAAGAGTGAAAACATTCTTCAATTGTGTGATTCTCCCAATTGAATCCTAAAATATAGTGCCAGAAAAATGTATGGAATTTATTTGAAAGTTGGGAAAAGTTAAGTTTCTGTATTCACAGTAATTAGAATTCTGAGCAATTTATTCAGCTCATTCTTATTTTTCATTTAAATCACAGAAGAGTATCCATAAAAACAACCATTTTCTTACTTTAAAACATGAAAGAAAATGCCTTCTTACCAATAGCAGTGAGGTTCCCATAGGTATCCAGCATCACATCTTTGTAGAGATTCTTCTGGGAATCATCTAGCAAAGTCCACTCTTCACAAGTGAAGCTGACATGCACATCATCATAGGTCACGACATTCTAAAATATTCCATACATATATACAACAGAAATCACAAAATTGAAAGCATTGTAAATGTATACTACTTTGACTGTATAGCCATATATTTCTGATGCTTCCACATATATGATATGACATAAACATTATACTGAAATTACTAATCACATTAGAGGAAAACTTAGTAACAAGTTCAAACCTCTCATTTTTGTACTCTCTGATTGGTATAATATCGTGAAAGAGAAATGCCTATTAATAAACATAGAGAGACAAATAGGTCAACAGTACAGAGTGTACATGACAAGAGTTGTATGAGCAATTACCAACTTTAAAAAAGAATCTGAAATGGACAAACTGGTAGCATTTGCACCCATGGTTAATCCTACCACTTTCTAAGGTAGAGGTAGGTAAACCTACTTCTGAGTTTCATACAGGCTTAGATTATAAAATTAGGTCAAGGGCAGCAAAAATACTAATTCCTGTCTCACAGGCAGAAATTAGTCAATCAAAGATATACAAAACTCAGGATTTCATAAAAGTTTCTACAAAGAATTAGGTATTCACTTTAGTTCAATATTCTTCTTCCAGAACTGGAAATTACCCTAACTTAAATTGTAATATCAGTAAGATTTTATTAAAAGGCACTGCATCTTTAAACAGTTACAAAAGGATAGATAAAATCATGAGTGCTACATATTTTAATTGTAAATAATTAACACAGAGAAGGGCAGATGGCTCAGTGTTACAGAGCTCTTCCTGTATGTATAGGAGGGTTCAGTTGCCAGTACATACAGAAACAAACATAATGATTATTTCATGTTTGAGCTTGCAGAAATAATATTTTGAAGAGTCCATTTGCAATTGTTGTATAATTATGCATATGAATAATATACTCATTTTTAAAAACCTTCAGAAAAGTACAACAGTGGAGGAAGAAGGCCATGATCTTACAATCCAATTATTTAAAAGACATAGATAGTATTAATATAATGAATAAATGCCACCCTGGGAAACAGAAATGTTGGCTTGATATTGCACAACTTTTACTTACTATTATATTAAATCCCAGAGCCAGATATTGGGGAAAAGCTCAGTTTTCAGAAAAAGAAACAAACCAAAGCCAATTCTCACCTAGACAAACTCTCAGGCCAAATAAGTAAGTACTCTTTGAAAGGTTGTCAGCTTGTCTGATATCTCACACAGAATGCTGACTTTCTGACATCTCCTGTGTAATATGTTTTTTCCTTGTCCAGCTATTTTATTTCATGGTTCAACAATAGTAGAGCTAGGATTAAAGCTGTGAGCTACCACAGCACAGCTAATATATTTTTAGCCCTCAGAGATCCAGAAGATCTCTATCTTTGGAGTGATATTAGAAACACAAGCATGTGTAACCACTTAGTGGCCTTCATGTTTCGACTGAGGGTGATTCAGTCATCTGATATTCCAGATTAACTGTTTTATTAAATATACAATACTTCACTATAGTCTCCTCATTATTTCAGAACTTGCAAGCCAAAGGCATTAACATCTATAAGGCTAAGTTTCTCTCGGTGTACAGAACAACTTACAGGACAGACAAAGTTACAGACTAACCTTTATCACAAAAACAAAATATATCTGGATACCATACTATTTAATCAGAATTTTGTTTGCTTTTGTTGTATTTCATGTGATTCAGAGATATAGTCTATATTAGTATAAAGTAAAAGTATGACAATATTAGAAGTAAGCTGGTTGATAAGCTACCTCTAGCATATTAGACACAAAATACAAAATATGAATTGAGGTTCTAGAGTCTCATATCACACCCACAATGACAATTTTCATTTAGAAAGTGTCCTACTATCTGAGGAGAAAAACATGTTCAAATGAAGAAAATATATTTATTCACTTAAATGAGCTTCATAATCTGCAACAGCCTCTACAAATGTACAAATATTCAGTCTTTTCTGACACTTTCCAAAAACCATGGCATAATGATGTGGGAATGTCTTTTTGTATTCTGTCAATATTAATTTTTAAATAAAGGAGCTCTTTTGACCCTTGGTGAGTATCGTAGAAGTAGGTGGGCAATTAGAATAGGTAGGAAAAGAAGGGCAGAGTCAGAGACAAATCAAGAAAGACGCCTAAAAATAAAAAAAAAAAAACATGTAAAAAATGCAAAAAGCCACGGGTCATGTGTCATACAAATTAATACAAATAAATTAAGTTAAAACTAAAAATTAACAATGTGCATAGGCCAAACAACATAAAACAAATATAAGTATATAAGCCATTTTAAAGGCCTAACCAACTGCAGTCAACTAAGCAGGTCTAAATCAAGTCTGTAAGTCTAGACTTCTAGCCAACCAGAGTGAAAAAAACATTACAACAGCATAATAAGCAGAAAAACACAAAGATTCAAAGTGTTAAACCACCAGATAAATAATGCTCTGATGGGAAAATCTAATCAATCATAATATTTGGACACAATGATGGAATATTGTTTACTTCTGTCTGTAATTAATTCTGTGCTACTATAATTATTTTATAAAGAATATGCAAATTTTCCCACAGCTAGTATTATAGTTTGTTTTCCCCACAATAGAATTTTAATGAATAAAAAGTGTTTTATAACTGGCACTATTATACCACAAGAATTGTGAAACATTTAAGTCTTGTTTTATATCTTAGGATAACATAAGAAAACAGGTGTATTGCCATCCAACAAGATCAATTTTCTAATATTAGCTGATTTAATCTTCAAAAGACTGTTTGACCAGGTGTCTTGTAAACAGATTTTTAAAATTATTCTCAGGAATGCAGTCCAGTTCTCAAGGACAGATGGCCTACTTTCTAGCGTGTTGAACCCTGTTCAAATGTACAAGCAATTTGAATTCAGTACAAACCCATCTTGCTAAATTTGGCTCCTATCTAGGATAATAATTAACTCTGTAAAATCCTCAACATCAGCTTTATGATTCATCTCTCAAAGTACAACAAACTACCTATTTTTTATGTTGGGTCTATCATTCACATGATTGACATGGCATGCTTTACCAAGGACTGGGGGAAATGGCTTTCATTCAGAGAGAAACTGAGGTGGAAAGATTTTCTAAATAGTGGGGGCAATGAAATATTACCAGACTTTGTAGACCCAAGTAAGTGCTGCTTGTTGTCTTCTGTAGGCTTTAAAGTTACAATCAGAAGAGAAGACAACCTTTTAAGATGTAAAATGAGTTTAATATCATGGCTGCTAGTAAACTTACCAGTCAACTTATCTCACCCAACAATATGCCCCAAATTGCCTTATAACCCAAACATTGAGTGGGCTCTCAGGAAATCCCTTGGTGCCTGCACTCTCTGAGGACACATACAGATCACCACAAACAACCCACTTCTGAAAGAAACTGACATTTTTATAATTGTTAAAACAAAATGGCAATTTACATTTTTAGTGACACTCAGAAAATATGGGATATAGCTATGGTGGAAGGTTTCTAAAATATATCATAAATCCCACCACAATATAGTGTATAATTTCTTTATTTTTTGAATACATAGTTAAACTTGATAACTCTCTAAAAATACTTTATAACTTTATTTCTATAATTTAATAACAAAATAGATGCTTCTTTCTTTGCAGATGGGGTTGTAAGTTATAGCTCCCCCAATTGTGAAGTTGAGATTTATTATATTTGTATTGTTAGAACAACTCTGTTTATTTACTGTGTAATTAGCCAATAAATTCTAACCCTCAAAGGTAACATTTATATTGCCTGAATCTTTCTGTTTGGTGTATACAGCTATGTAAAACGAAAAGGGACCATCAGAGTGCATATAATTTTATTTTGTTTCTTTAAATCCTTCAGATATAAAAGTCCTAAAGACAATTCTGTAGCTGTCCCTTTAAACCCTGCTGCAGCCCAGAATCTGGTAATTCAAGCCGTGTAACTGCTTGAAATATCAATATCTTAATAGTGATATCATGTAAAAATCAAAAGAAAAGTTTATTTTTAGCATTCAATTGCACAGAAAACTACCCACTTTCAAAAAGAGAGAAATGGAGACATAATGAGGGAATAACGGACCAAGGTGAGACTAAAACACAGCAAGGAAAAGAAGGAGTTCATATCTTTGTCTTAGAAACATGTGCCTTAAATTTCAAAGAACTTAGATGTTCATGTCCTTGCAACTTACCGTGTAGGTCTCCCTTATGTTACTGTCAATCCCACTCTATCACTATGTCTCCACAGATCTTTTATACCTTTGCTATCACAGCATATTATGGTCTATAAATGCAAGCCAAGCTGCTGCCTAATATTATTTTAAGATGGGTTATATTTGTTTATGCTGTGGATTATTTGTTTTAATGATATAAAGATATGTTGCATTCTTTACTGTTATACATCTTTACCTCTGTGAAAATAGAATACTTTGCCAAAAATAACATATTGGTCAAATAAAAAGTTGAATACCCAGTAGCTTAACAGAAATGGATATACAGGTATTTCACAAAGAAAAAAATAATTTTGCAGGGGAAGAAATCTTGCCAGGAGAAAGGAAGGGGTATCACATAAAGGAAAAGACACAAGGGGCCAACCACTAATCAAAACAAAATCACTTTTTCTTTTCTATTTTTTAACTTGCTATCAAGCTGTTATTGATTCTCTAAGTGAAAGTATCTCAGGAAACAAATCGATTTATTTGGATGATTGTATCAAATAATACTTTATCATTTTGGGAGAATAGAATGTAAACTCAAGTTAATAATTGAATGCAATACCGAGGGAAAGAGATCCTGACTGAGAAGTGAATGGGAGCAGGGGAAGTGTGATTAGTATATAAAATTAATTAAAAAAGAAAAAATGATAAAACTGTTAATGACCTAGGAACACTGGAGAGCAGAAACCAGTAAGATAAAAACAGTAATTCTCTTAAAGAAAGTGTTAGAATTATAATACCACTGATATTGTAAAATGATAAAAAATAATGTATTGTAAAAATAAACCTCTTAGCAATATTGACTTTGAAAAAGAGCAGGTTTTTAACCAGCAGAGGAAATGCCATTAATATGAGACAGATAGATTTTGTTCACATGCATATGTAGGATGCTGAAATCTGTGACCTGACACAAAGAGTCATAGCCAATAATCCTTTCTTCAAACCTCTGAGCTGAAATAACTCTGTCAAGGAGACTTGAGAATATTTGCGTAGGAGAGTCCAATATTTGAAAATTCAATACCTTCTGTGCTATCTGACCCTCCCAAATTATACACTTAATCTGGTCTATCTTCATTCACAAGACATCAAATAGTACATGCTGGCAAATTAGAAAAAATCACTGCTTCTGCTACAAAAATGCATATTTGAAAATAGTGACAACAGCAAATGATTGCACAGCTTCTTTCTCATGGCAGTTCACACAATAAATTGTTCTTTCTAGTCTAATTTGAAAGGAAAATCAATGCTCCACATGCAAGTCTAATTCCGTTAACTAGAATGAATATTCAATAGCATGATACAAGTGGATAATTTTGAAACTTTGAGGTAATATAATCCTTCAAGTTAAGGCTTTAGAGGTATATTATAACAAATAGCAAGATCATTCATGGCCCTGAAGAGCAACAGACTCAATCAAGGTCACTTGTGTCAATATAAGAGAAATTGGTAACAAAGATATTTTTCTAAGATGCTGTAAGTAAGGATACTTTTTAGAGTTAATGCCTTCCAAGATAGAAATCACTCCAGATACTTATGAGACTAATAAAGAAAAATCACATTACTAATCTCTTACTAATGCTCAAAGTATTGCCAGCCTAGAAGGGATTTCACATTCAACATATGCTGATATCCTTGTGTCTTTTAGGATCAGGCTCAAGGTTGAACACAATTTAAATTGGAAAAGAAGACTGAAAGTCTAGGCACTAAACCAGAAAGAATATTTATATAGCAAATATAATTTTAGAAAATTTTATCATGTATACCAATGACCTAAAACATGAAAATCAACAGAATATCTCAAGAACAGCATCAAGATACATAAACATACCCCTATGTGGTAGAAAGAATTGGGTGCTCAGGATCTATAAAGACTCCTGCAAAAAGGCACTGTGCCCAGACCATTACTATCTTATAAACATATTCCTGGTTTTAGAAAAAGGGTTTTGTTTTTGTTTTTTTTTTTTTCCTTAAAACATCAAGACCAAGAGATTGTTCCTGAAACCTAGTATTATGGCAATTTCTGGCTCTACCAAATGCATTTTTTTCTCTGTCTAAAGGTCTAAAGCAAAGTGATTGTGCTTAGGCCAGACCTCAGCACTGTACTGCTTTTCTTTTCAAATAGTTGTCACCATGTCCAACTATCAGCACTATGCTTTTTCAAGGAAACTGAACATTTAGAGTGTACCAGGCCAGACTGTTGGTTTTGTCCTTGTAATTATCCCCTGATCACCTTGATAGACACCTGTTATTTCATATGGAAATGGCCATGGTGGCTATAAGAAAAACAGCAGTGTCACCATTGTAATGGTGTGGGACCACATATCTGGAAAACCCTGGTGAACAAATATGTATCAGAGTATCCTAATCTCTAACAGGACTTATTAGCATATACTGAACTTTGAGGTATTTTAAAGGCAGCCATACAAAGCTTTATGCTCTGAATGTTGTACACAGAGGCAACTCATGGAGCAAAGTTATTTATAGGCAAAAGCATGGGTCCAGGGAGTTTCCAGAACCACATAAGACTTCAAAGGACACTATATCTGTGTACAGTCTAACATCCAACTAAATAAAGCTCTGCCACCACTGCTTCAGAAGCTCACCAGAATCTGCCTCTAACACTCTGGGAAAATAGTGCATCAATCAACATGTTCTGGTATCCTGGATGGCCTATGACCCCCTTTCTGCTCCCTACAGCAGCTCTCAGAGAAGAGCACACAAAAACACTAATGCCCACTTTACTATAAGGCTAAGCCTGGATCCTGGTCTTAGCAAGGACACTGTACCACTTTTGAAAGGCAGGACAGATTGGAGGCCCTGATTTTTTAGGGGGGAATTAATGACAAGAAATCTTCCCTTAGGGTTACACTTTGTTTAAAAACACACCACAATGATTTCTCGCCTGTCTTTTACTCCAAACCTAAACATTTCAAATCCACAGAGATAAGCATTTCAATGGTATTGCCATTGCTCCAATAGCTGTCCCTTCTATCATCCTGCAAACCATAGGAACTTCTCATTCATCCTTCTGGGCACAATTGACAAGGTTAAACAGCCAATTAGCCAATCACTGTGCAATACAATAATTCTCTCTCCCTCAGGTGGGAAGGTGTCCAAAATATTGAAGATTAAGAGAGATTTTAGAACAAAAATGAGGTGTGTTTTGTGGCCTCAGGCTGAGGTCAGGCAAACTGAATTACTTTTTATCTGATTGTCCTAAGGACTTCAGACATTCAGGAGAGAATACTAGGGACCACATTACAAACAAAATGGCAGGCCTTTCTCTCCCCAGAAGGCTAGATGTTAAGCCCATTGATTTAGGAATTTTCTCCTGCAGATTATTTCAAACTCTTCACAACTTAACAATAATAAAAAAGTGTAGTCTTCACAATATATAAAATACTTCAAAACAAATGGAGCAAGAAACGACGCCATTTTCTATAAATAAATAATTTTTTTAAAATGTGAAATTAAAATTGCTTCAGTCACCCACAAAATAATACTAAATAGATACATGAGTAAATAAGAAAACAAATAAACAGACAAACAAATAAATAAATAGATAAATAAAAAAATGAATGAATGAATGAATGAATAAATAAATAAATAAATAAAGTGTTGTAATTGGACATTTCCACTTTTCTCCAGCTGTCATGTTTCTAGATCATGGTGGGTTCAAAAGCTCTGGCTGGTTTCCATCATCTCCTTCTTACCCTCTATCATCTGGGGGCCTTGTACACTGAGAACCAACAGCCAGGGCCACCTAGGTCATTAAAATTATCACACTTAATAAAGTCCTTCTAAAGTTATTTTTTAAAATTTCAATTGTGAAAAGAACTACCTTATTTAAATATAAATAAAAAATTAAAAACATTTTCTATGTAAAAACATGAAATTTCTGGTTTTGAGTTAGCTCCTTCCACCTACATTATCCCCACCCCACTCAATAAATAACAACAACAAAAAAGCCTTGTTTATCCAAAATATGTGGAAATTTAAATCTCACACCAGAGTCTCCTCCAGAAAATAAATTGTTTTCCATTCTAAATCTTATGAAAGTTTAGTTTCCCATAGTCTAAAAGGCCCAAATAGCTTTTTATTTAAAAAATTCTGATACCTTAATTTCTTGTTTTTCTACCCATGTGAAGATAAAAAAAATAAAACCTCATCTTTTGGAGAAAAACAAAAGAAGAAAACAAAACAAACCCCAAGAACCTTAACTTTTAATTCTTTTACATCAGTTCAAAAATCCCAGATATGGATTAAAATTCCTCTTTTCCCTGATCAAAATTATATCTTTTATTCAGTCCATTCTGAAGGAAACAATAAAATATCCATGTAAAAAGTGTTTTTAGAAATTAAATTTTAATTGAGTCTTCATTCTGAAATAAATTTTAATCAGTCATGGACCTGAAATTATAAACTGTAATTCTTTCATGTAAAATAATTTTGAACACATAAATTTTTATTGTTCAATGCTTCTGAGTAGATAAAAATAAACTTTCCATTTAAAAAAAAAATCAAAATTTTAACTTTCAACAGATTTGTCCACACTGCATGGAAAAAATAAAAGTGAAAAACCACCTGTTGCACTTAAGTATATTGAACTTTTAATTTCCAATGGCTTGATCAGCTCTCCTGAAGATGATGGAGGTCCTTATGAAGGAAATGAATAAAGAAAATGAGAAAACACATATAATTGGAAGAAATAAAACTTTTAAATAAAGCAAAGAAAACAAAGCGTGGAAGAAAATAAAACTGTTCAATGACAAACAGGAAAATGTAAGAAATAAAAATATACAGTGAGCAAATTCATGAAATAAAATGTTTATTCAGGAATCAGGAACTACCAAAGAGGGCTTATCAACATAATAGAAAATGTAAAAGTAAGAAACCCAGGCAATGAAGACAAGATAGAAGAAACGGATAGATCAGTTAAATATTTAAAATTTAATTAAATCCTGCCCAGTCATTTCTGAAAATAAAAATCAAGAAAACCTAAGATATTAAGAAAATGTATACAAGAATAATAAAAAAAGTGGGGGGAAGGAACACGGGTCAATGGCAGAGAAAAATTTTCAACAAATTACAGAAGAAATAATGTCCCTAAACTAAAGAGGAGAAGCCTAGGAAATTAAATAGAAGTGTACAGAATATCAAATACATCAAACCAAAAACTCCACTCACTACCTAATAGTCGAAAGAATAAAGAACACTAAAAGAAAGATAGAAAACATTGAAAACTGCAGGGAAAAATCAAGTGATACATAAAAGCAGACATATTAGAATTACATTTGATTTGTCAATGGAGACGCTAATAGCCAGAAGGATCTGTACACATGTGTTGCACACACTAAGAGACCAAGGACCTCAACCCAGGCTACTATGACACAAAGTTTTCAATTGCTACAGATGTTCTATGATAAATTAAATGGAAACAATACAAATGTACAAATCTAGCCCCATAGAAGGTGCCTGATAGAAGGAAAACTCCAACCCTTGGAGAGTAACTATACCAATAGAAACACAGGAAATAATTTGACACAAGTGAAGCCAAATGGAGAAAACAGAAAAACCAACACTCTGTGCATCTGTCTCTTTATTATGCTCTGTCTCTGTCTAACAAACACACACAAAAACAATATCGTAAGAATCAACAATCCGTGGTCATCGATATCTCTCAATATAAATTATCTCAATTTCCCAATAAAAAGATACAGACTAACAGAATGAATATGACAACAAGGTCAACCTTTCTGGTGCATACAAGACACACACCTCAACAGCAAAATTAAACATCCCCAACTGCTACAGAGAGGGAAAAATTACTCCAAGCAAATGGACATAGAATCATGATTGGGTAGCCATTTAAATATTTACCAAATATTATGATACACATTTACATCCCATAGACATCCTCAAAGAGAGATTACAACTTAGAATTGCAGTTTATTCCTCAGAACTGAAAGGATGTTTCTACAATGTTGGCATAGGTGTGCACTTCATTACAAATATGTAATTGTAAACATGTATACTTTGACATACATATCCACACCTTGTCATGACTTTTTACATTTTGGTAAAACTTTACCATCCCAACACAGAGAAGCAAAAACGAGTACCTCTAAATCACTAGACTAAGAGCCTTATAAGTTAAAAATAAAACTGTTATGAATACTGTATATTTGCTAGAACTTAGTTGCTCTACGTATGTAGTAACCAAAGAAAAAATGTATATTATCAAGAATGAATCTTAGATTTTATGACCAGACAGAGGAGCAAACCTTGTACACTTAATGGGACTGCACACAAGAAACAAAGATTACTGATATTAACATACAGATAGTGAACTCATTCTCTTGAAAAACATTTATTTATACGATGACATATAGAGCAATGCTATAAGAGAGAAGAATAACAGCAAAAGTATAAGTAATAATTTCAAAAGAGCCTAATTCTGACAGCATTAAGGATATTTGTATGTACACACGATCACCAAGACACCTCTGAATAAACAAATTAAAAAGACCAGAATCAATCTATGTGGTTGTATCATATAGAGTTAAATGACATACCAAACACCATTAGTTCCTATGATGACAAATTAGGACAGACAAACCTATTAATGCTTAATGCACTAAAGATAGACAGCAAGAACAGCTGATTCATATCCTTGGGCATATTTGCAAATTAAATTTGAAAAATGAAATAGATGTATTCAAAATAATGATGTCGATGGGGCTACCCAAAACAAGAACGGCCATTGTAGCAAAGGCTGAGAACTCGCCTATCCATAATACTCATGTGTTAGAAGGAAACACATCCCCTACATTTGTCTTGTGGTTCAAGATCAGCACTGTGAATTTTGTGGTGCAAACAGGGGAATATTGAACATTTGATTAAATCAACCACACAAGCTGTATGATTTGTCCCTTCATCTCTTAGTAATAGGACACTTCCTATGACCACATAGACATTGCTCCTAGCTAACATCTGCTCCATTAATTTATACTCAATGCTTCAAACAAACTCTCTTAAATTAAATTGCTCTTCTGAATCTGTTTTTTTAAGAGTTTAATCAACTCATTTGGGTTGCAAAAATCAACTTTCCTTCTAGCAACAAAATTTATTCATAGTAATGAACCCTTATATATTATTAGTACTTGCTATTTATAATCTTTATTTTTCATTTTTTGCATGTATATTAATATGAAGATGCACATGTGTGTATATGGTGCAATATTTATTAATGTGCAAGAGAACAACTTGGGCTGTCATTTCTCAGATTGAGTGAGAAATAAAGTTCAAAGTATATGATACCTGGAGGAGATGTTACTGACATCCAAAGATTCTTTCTCTGAACAAAATCACCAAGCTTGTTAAAAAGTCAAATGTAGGAAAAGACAGAAGTACTCAACTCTTTCATAACCACATTTGGTAAACTCTTGAAAAGAGTAAAAAATTATTGAAAAACAATAATTTTAAAAGATAAACTAATTTTGAGGGTTTGTTTATTTAGTTAATTAGCCTTCTAATTTATTTTATTTAATTTTTACTACATAACACAAGCTGGCTCTTAATTCACATCTGTATTCTGCTTGGCTTGTCCTCAGTGTGACACCAGCTAGAATTATTTTGGAAGAAGAAATTCAGTCATAGGATGTGAATTTCATTAATGTTTTATGAGGGAGGACCAAGCTCACTGAGAGCTAAATTATTCCTTGGAATGTCATAGAACATTGAAAACAGCAAATACAATTTTTTGATGCTTGTATCATTTCTATTGAGAGAGGGGGGAAAAGTGTGTGTAGATCTTGATGGGAAACAAAGATCTACGAGGAAATAATGATGGCAAAAACATAACTAAACTATATTGTATGAAAATCTATTAGTTTTTAAAAGAACGAAAAGGATAAAGAAAGAAAACTGAAAATTCCTGGAGGAATAAACCAGTAATGGATATTTCTCCAGTGTTAATCAAGTTCCTTTCTCTTGGCTTCTGCTTTATATCCTTGACTGACTTCCCTACATGAGGGTCTATGAACTAGGCCAAGTCAAACTTTTCTATCTCAAGAACAGAGTGAATGCAGTGAATCTAAAAGCATCCTGTGAAGTGGACAGTAGGAGACAAAAACAGAAAGACCTCACCATGACCAGCCACTCCTCCCTGTCCTGGAAAGCATTTCCTTGCTCTCAAAGGTGTAGGTGCTAAGGTGATGACTCTAACCCCCACAATGGAACTCAAGGAACAGCACACAAGACAACTTCAGAACTGCAGCTGAGTCAGAAACCTGGCTTCCAGAAGTACCCTACCATCTGATTGGAAGGTCTGCTGCAGGATCCAACTGGATAGTGAGGTCTGAGTGACAGCACTGGTGAGCTGAAGGAACAAAGCATCTTGCTTCCCAGCCTGGCTTCCGAACTGACAGACCTATCCCAGGTTGGCTGAATATTTCTGTCAAATTCAATAAGTTCCTTTATTTATGGAAATTAATGGGTTAAGGTTTCAAAAGAAGTAAACAAACTTAGAAGGAGGCTAATAAGACAACATTTCACAGGAGCACATTGTAATTCAAGGACATTATAAAATGAGTCAACAATGGCCTTTGGACTAACAACCAAAGTCCCATGTGTAGAAAGAGGTTGGTCCTCAGGATATCAAGCAAATCTACTCCAAAGACTCTAGAACCAACCTCTAACGTTTTAAAGAATGATATCTGTTCCTTTCACAATATATTAAGGACTTAGAGAAACTTTCAAAGCCTAGGCCAGTTGTTATACTCAAAGAAAGCTAGTTTTTAGTACGTTCTAAGAGTTTTATACTAGAAATTTGACATTTCAGTAGAATATACAATTGGAGATAATGTGTGGAAGTTCTAAGAGACATCTAAGGTACTGGGTAGCACTCCCCTATAAGCTGATAGAAAAGTAAAATTTGTAATGTGAAAAACTGATGAATGCTGAGAAGATAGTCACACAATGTAAAATTTAATTAAGGAAGATCTGCCTCAAAAATAACCCAAAGATAAGTAAGTAGTATGTTAAAAAATATTTTGAAAATTTGGGATGGTAGGATGTATATGTTCATTCACCTTTCATGTATGTTCTTATTGGTCACATGTCTGCAATAATAACAGGCAATGTGATCCTCATTCATGTAGAAAGTAGAGCGACCCAACTGTGTAAAGATCTCTCTATAGTAAGCCATAGTTTTAAGAGGTAGTTTTAGTTGTGTTGTAACGGAGGCTGTGCACATCAATTTGATGATGCTTATTATATATCCACTGTTTATTTCACTGCCAATAAGCCTGGGTATAGTAGTGATGCTATGGATTACATGAATGCTTTCTTGTGTCTCGTTTAAGGTTCAGTTTAACAGGTTGTGCCAAGGAAATAGGAATTTATTTCACTATCTTTTACAGAGTTTCAATCCAGCCCTCTTGTATTTGATTTCTGTTGCTCAGCACTGTCTTAAGACAACAAATGGTACCATCCTAAGATTAACTGTGCCTTCCTGCAAAAGATTTGATAACTCACAACTTTAATCCCAGCACAGGAAAGACTAAGTGGTGACCTACAACTTTTATTCCATAACTGCAGACAGATCTTTCTGTGTTTTGTGAGTTCAAGGCCTAAGTACCAAACAATAGTAGCTCACACCTTTAATCTTAACCATAGAATATAAAGAATACTTGAATCTAGGTGTAAAACACCTGGGTGAGGAAGATATTTAAGGAGGCATATGCAGCAAGTGTGGCATTCTGTAGAAACAATAAGCCACGCTGAGGACTCTGGAATATAGATTTTACCCCAAGAAGTTGGCTGAGAGAGAATTGACTGTGGTCTGTTTCTTCTCTCTGATATTCAAGCTTGCCCTCCAGTGTCTGGCTTTGAGTTTGCATTAAATAACAGCTAGAATTTGTGTTACATCATAAATCTAAAAGCAAATAAGATTTTTAAAAGAAAAGCTGAGTAATAATAATAATTTAAATTGAGTGTCCCCAGTCCAAAAAGTACAAAAAATAAAATAAAATAAAACCCAGAGAAATCACACCAATTTAAATGAAAAATATCTGGAAGAACCATTATTTTCTCAGAATAAAACTAGAACTTTATGGCCAACAGACCTTAAGGTTGCTTTTGACCCTGAAATGTCTCAATGAGTAGCTTGTTAGAGTCCACTGTTCCATATAGGTTTATGCTTAGTGGCTGGTTGGAATTGTTGAGTAGCCCTTTTGTAATGGTTTATAGGCAAATGTCTGGACAACACTGAGCATATCCTACCAACATAACCTCTAACAGGCCTGGTAGAGGTTATCTTCAAGTGGGGGGGGGTGGTTAGTAGCAGACAACTCTCAGCTAAATTCTATTTTGTGAGACCCTATATTCTGTGCAATGGAAAATCCTACATATCATCAGTTCTACTGTTCTTTATCACATTTTACTAGTGGAGTGTTACCTAACACATGAGATGCCTTTTACAAACTTCATAAAATTAACTATGAATAAATCTTACATGTACAGATTGAGTGCTAAGTGCAGACATCTAGAACATACTTGACAAATTAGGATCTTCATGTTTGATAACCAGCTTTCATTTATGCAGCAAAAGCATGTAAGAATGGACAGAGATATTTCTACACAAAGTTCCCTGCTCTCAATTCTGTGAGCAGATTTAAGTCACTGAGCAAAGTTATTCAGAGACAAAGCCCGGGGTCAGGGAGTTTCAGGTACCACGTGCAACTTCATACAATAGAGATTCTGGCTGCAGGTTTCCACCTAGATCCCTGAAACAGACACCTCTCTAACTCTGCACCTCCCAATCTTTTTCACTCCATTTGTGGGCAACAGCCCTTCCCTTACCATGTTGTGGTTTCCCAGCTTGGCCATGTTCTCTGCTCAGCAACCAGCAACAGCACAAATAGCACAGGACTCAAACCTCTGCTCCCAATTCCTTCTCAAAGCCCAGCAACAGGAAGAGCCCAGCACCACTTCTGAATGGCAGATCGCTTTGAGGCTTTGATTGGCTAGGGAGAACTTAGTGACAAAAGCACCTCCCATTAGGTGCCCTGTTCTTAAAGACACAGTGCAATGGTCCCTGACCCAGCCTTGCAGCACAGACAGAGAGTTTTTCAGCAGAGATAGGCATTGCAGAAGCATGTGCCCCTGGGATCCAGAAGGAAACCCTGCATGTTTCTGTACGCCATAGGCATTTTCTGTTCCTCTTCTAGAGACCTTGTCCTCAAGATTCGGGCTGCTCTCAACAGGCTGGCACTGAGAAGGAATCCCCATAGCCTGGGGCAGGTGCCCTGGGGGAGGGTGGTTGATGCAGGACCCAGGAGAGCAATTCCCCCCAGGAAGACCAGGAGGGGGCCTTGGAAGGTCTCCCAGCACACAACATCAGCTTCTCTCTAGGGAGGCCTAGGGCTTCCTCCAAAGGGGTCCTGAGGCAAGGTGTGTCTTGGGGGAGTGGGGTGGGGATATGGGACTGGGAACTCTCCAGTGCAGCATGCTCAGATCCTGCCACCGCCAGCATGCTTCCTCAGAGTGCAGCTATCCTGAAGCTAGGATTTGCCTGGCTGCCTCTATGTCCACCTAGTGCCAAGGGGAGCCAGACTCCCTCATTAAAATGCAGTGCCATCCCATGACATGGGACCCAGGGAGGCCCAGAGCCATGGCCTCTCTCCTGTCTGCTGGTCCCTAAGGGCAACCCAGGCCATGCCCATCCCCCATCTGTGGTGATCATGGGCATAGCCCTTGCCATTTGGCTTTGTGTTTCTGGTTAGTTTTGGGGAATCACTTTGCATGCTCTCTGGGGAGGCTTGTGGGGGACCACACATAGGAATGCTCAGCTCTGGGGAGGGAGGGACCCTGACCCTTACAGTAGGACCAGATGGGATCCCCTATGGGCCAAACTTTCTGGGACAGCATGCAGAAAGGGAGGGAGCCTCTTACTGCTGCAAAGCATCTCAGAAGCCTGGGTTTTACCAAATCCAAGAACAGTTGTCAGCACCTAGGCTGGCAAATGTAGATGCCCAAGCTTCCCAGTAAGGGAAGTTTAATGGTTTTAAGGCCCCAAAGAATAGGTGAAGGGTTGGAATAACCCTGGAAGGAGAAGACTTGACAGACTCAAAGATTAGTGGGTTTAAACCATATAATAATGCCCAGGAAACAGGGTGTGTGTGTGTGTGTGTGTGTGTGTGTGTGTGTGTGTGTGTGTGTGTGTGTGTTTGTGTGTGTTGTAGGTGGGTTAAGACAGCTCTTCCCGGGAAAACTGCCACAAATATCCACTCACAGTTTCCAAGTATGGCACCTGACCCTTGGCCACATCTAGGACAGTGTCCTCTGTCTCCACGACACAAGTGCAGGCATACACTCAGGCCTCAGGCATGGAGCACCCAACAGACTCTAGTTTTTTCCTCAGGCAGTCAAACAATGATGGGACACCTGTAGTGGTCTGTGGCTCCTCAGCTTGCTGTTGGAGGTGGGAGTGAAGAGAGGAGGGTGGGGAGGAGTTGTTTGCTGTAGGTTGTTAGGCTTCTCTTCTCAGAAACCCCCTGGCTTTGCTTTCTCCCCCACTTGTCTTGTGGGCCACTCTGAGCAGCTACTTTATAACCCAGGTGTTTATCCCACCTCCTTGCATGAGTAGACTTGGAAAAAGGTTTTATCTGCTCTCCTGAAGCCTGAACCTAAGCTGAGCTCTCTCTCTCTCTCTCTCTCTCTCTCTCTCTCTCTCTCTCTCTCTCTCTCTCTCTCTCTCTCTCTCTCTCTCTCTCTCCCTTTCTTGCTCCCCCCCACCCGTGTGTGTGTGGGGGGGGGGGGGCCCGTTATCTCAGATGCCCAAGAATTTAGCAGTAATGAGCTTCTGTGTGTGGAGAAGGATGTCTTAGACATTCTCCATACTTGATGTTCCCTCAAAAGGCTAACACTTTTATTTTCTAATGAGAGAGAACTGCGGGTGGGAAGAGGAGGCTAGCCAAAGCCTGTTACCACTGTTTTTTTATTTTAGTTGGCACCTTTATGGTATTAAGTGCTAGGCTCTCCCTGGGGGTCTCATCAAATCCTTGCAAGTCCATGAGGCTGGTGAAGTCAGCCTCATGTATGGGAGAGAGCATAAAGACAGTGGCACCTGTGACCACATGCATCCCGATTCCTTTCCCTTGTCCCTCCCCCATTGATCTCACCGAGTCCCCTGACCTGATGGAAGGAACAGGAGGCCATAGTCTGTGTGATATATCCCATCTATTCAGTTCAAATCTTGCCACCTGGCCCCACCTGAGTCCTTGTTACCTACACCTGGTAAAGGCCGGCCACAACAAAGGCAAAGTTAACACTTGTTTCTTCCTTTTCCTCATTTTTACTCTGATTCATGATTTTTACCTATAAAAGATCTATGTATTCTCAACCTGGGAACTCCTCCGAGCCTTGTTTTATCGAGTGTGAGTGCATGGATGAGTTCCCTGCCTGACTTGTATTGTGCACTCAATAAAACTTGCATTAGCATTTCAGACTCTGGCGACCTGTCTAGGGGTCATTCTCTGGGCAGAACATTGGGAGCTCACTGACTCTGAAATAACCACTGAGGAATCTTCATAGAAAGAAACTAAAGCCTCAGAACGTCAATAACAGTCTTATAGCATGGGCGGTTTGTGGAGCCTCTTGCAGTGGGACCAAAGTATATTCCTGGTGCGTGAATGGCTTCTTAGAGCCCATTCCCTACAAAGGAACACCTTATTCAGCCTTGATTCTCAGGGGAGGAACTGCTACCTACCTGAAACCAGATATTCCATTTAAAAATAGTTTAATTTTTCATTTTTTCTCCTACATGAAAATAAAAGCATCTCTTCATTTGAACAAAAAAAACTTACTTTTGATCAGTTTTCATTGTTTCAAACGTCCCAGGGATACAATAAAACTCAACTTTTATATTTAAGAGATATTAACATTTTACTTTTTAATTAGTACATCCTATAGAAAAGAAATGGGGTTTCCACGTAAAACCTGTTTTAAAATTTTCAGTTTTAATTGACCCATCATTCTAGAAGATCTTATAATTGATCATTAGTCCTGAGATATAAAAAAAAAAAAAACAACTCTTCCATGTGAAATAATTTTAAAAATTAATTTTTCATTGTTTAATGGTTCTGAGTAGATAAAAACACGATATTTTCCATTTAAAAATTTTAATTTTCAACAGATTTGTCCACCCTGCATGTAATAAACAAAATCTAAGATTTAAGAACTTACTTTTCCATATAAACTACATTGAACCTTTAATTCCAGTGACTTGATCAGTTTCCAGTGGAAAACTGAGACTAAGAGAGGCTTCTGCAAAATCTGTTTGGGAAACTTCAGGAGAAAGAGGTGTTAGTGCTGTGTGACAGAGAAACTGAGGCAGAGTGAGGGCTTGGGGTCTGAGGAAAAACCAAGGTAGATAAAAGCTTCAAGAAGGTTTGATGGGAAATTGAGCTAGAGGAAGTCATCCACAAGGTCTGATGGAGAGTCTTAGGTAGAGTAAAACCTCCAAAAAAATTAAAGCAGAGAGAAGCCCCCTGTGTGATCTAATGGGAAACTGATACAGGGAGAGGCTTATTCTGGGTCCAATGGGAAACTGAGGTAGGGAGAGGCTTATGCTGGGTCTGATTTGGAACTGAGGCAGAGAGACCTCTGCATGAGGGGAAACACCCTAGTCAGAGGGAGCTACAGCATGGGATCACAGAGAGAGGAGGCAATCCCAGAGCCTTTGTAATTGTGGGAGAAACATACAGAGATCTCTCTCTGTCTCTTTCTTTCTTTCTTTTAATAATTACAATTTGTTTACCATTGGACTATGGGAGCCAAGGGATGTTGTATTATCTACAGTTTTTGTCTGCTATGTCAGCTGTCTGGCAGAGGGTGAGGGGAGTTGGAAGCAGAGGAGGGTTTGAGAGGGTAGGGAGGAGAAGCTTAGGGAGAGCCATGAGAAATGGATGGAGGTGGAGGATTCACCAGAGGAAAATCAAACTTACTTATTCACTGTCCTGTACATGTGAGAACGTTTTAAAGTCAATGCTTCTGAAAACTAGAAGTGATGTTGGAGCAGCTAGAGCCAGAGGGGAGGGACAGAGACAGGGTGCATGTAGGGGATTGTTATCAGAAAATTAAAATTTTTGCAATTTTAAAATAGAAAAAGTAAATTTTTGGCCCTCAGGAAAGTGAACCAATTAAAATTTCATTTTTGAATTGTTTTTAAAGGGTGTTTTCTCTTTCAAAAGGGCTGATTGAAAAACTGGAATTAAAAGTTCAATACACTTTATGTGTAAATGTAAGTTTTTAAATCTTAAATTTTGTTTTTTACATTCAGGTTTTAAATGGAAAAGGTGGTGTTTTTATCTACTCAGAAGCATTAAACAATAAAAATTAATTTTTAAAATTATTTCACATGAAAGAGTTGGGTTTCTTAAATCTCAGGACTAATGAACAATAAAAAATTCTAGAATTGTGGTACAATTAAAAAATGTAAAACAGTTTTCACATGTACGGTATTTTTTTCTATAAGATGTAAAGATTTAAAAGTAAAAATTTTGTAACTCTTAAATTTAAAAAGTTGATTTTTATTCTATCCCCAGGAAATTTAAAACAATGAAAAATAATTAAAAGTATTTTGTTAGAAGCATTTTTTTTCTTTGTGTAGAAGAAAAAATGAAAAATTAAACTATTTTTAAATGAAATAAATGGGTTTTTTGGGCTGGATGATGGGAAATTAAAATTTCAGAAAGTTTAAAACTGAATTTTTTTATTTTAAAAAATGCTCTGATGTACAATTTCTAATTTCCATTGTTTTTAAGTGAACAAGTCCAGTTTTACTCGGTTTTTTGAGGGGGGGTAGCTAAAATTCTGAGTGTTTTTAAAGAAGAAAATGGTTTTATTTCTTATTTTTACTCAAAAAGTATTTCATTTCACAAATGAAATAAAAAGCTTTAAATGATGATTCCTTATGGTTATAGTTTTAATGATGTCGGTGGTCCTGGGTGTGGAGTCTCCCTGTAGAAGGCCCCCAGGTGAAGGGAATGGTCAGGTGTGTTGATGGAAACCAGCCAAAGCTTCGGGAGGCACCTGGAGCTTCATCACAGACTGGAATAAGGGAAAGTCTCTATTTGTAATGTTTTTTTCTTTATTTTGTGGCATGAGGTGGCTGGCTCTAGTTACATAGACACATCCATTCTCTTCTCTGACTCTCCCTTGTACCCCCAACACAACACATGACTCCAAAGGCTGGAGGCCACTCACACTCTAGTTAGAAGGACCCTATGTCTCTCTCTATATATCCACCAGTACAGGTTCTACAGGTTCTTCTGGGAGTAAGGGGGGGGCACTTATAGCCCAAGACATTGCGGGATACTGAACTCCTTTTCTTCTTTTTAACATTATTTATTATGTTATAGTGTTTTGTCTACCATGTACCCCTGCATGCCAGAAGAGGGCGCCAGATCTCATTACAGATGGCTGTGAGCCACCATGTGATTGCTGGGAACTGAACTCAGGTCCTCTGGAAGACCAGCCAATGCTCTTAACCTCTGAGGTGTCTCTCCAGCCCACTGGACTCCTTTTCAAACTTGCCCCTGATGAGTGGCACTGTACATATTTTTTGCACATGTGTTTGGCACCTTTTTATCCACAGGGCTGTCTTCAGGTCCTGTTTTGAGCACATGTGTTACACACAACTTCTGCACAGGGCCTGCCTTCTATTGCAAAGGTCATTGAACTTACTTTGTCATCCCCTCACCAATTTTACACATGCATTGTGAACATATCTGTTGCCCTGCTATTTTGCATATTGCCTTGCCTTCTGAATAAATCTTATGCACACATATTTTGCACACAGACTATTCTATAATACACAGCCCCTCCCATAATTCACAGGCCAGATCCCAATATACAACAGCCCCATCCACAATAAACAGCCCATGTGATAATACCCAGGACCCTTCCATAATACATCGGACAAATACGTAATACACAGTCCATTTAATAATATACAGGTCGCTCCCATAATACAAATTTCCATCTCATTATTACCCTGAAAAGTGACTGACATGAAGGCTGTGACCTGAGGGTTGACTGCCAGGAGGTCTGTGGGTAAATCTTGAGAGATGATTGACAGTGGTGACAGCTTGGATATAAGATCCTAAAGCAAATTAGAGAAACTGAGGAAGATAGAGGCCCCTGAGGAGACACGAAGGCTGTAACAAGATTCTGTGTAGTCTGACAGGGAAACAGGTATAAAGGCTTACCTGATGCCTGATGGAGAAACTGAGACAGAGATAGTATTTCACAGGAACTGACAGAATAATTGAGACAGAGAAAGACCACCACATGAAGTGGAAACCAAGGAAGAAAGAGGCTTCTGAGTGACGGGTAGACTGAGGAATTGTGAGTCCTCCTCTGTGACTCAGGGGGAACTTACAGAGATGTCTATGCAAAAATCTGAAAAACTAAGGCCACCACAGGGCCTGATGTTGAAACTGAGGCAGATAGAGACCTCTTTGGGGGTCTAACAAAAGAGTGAGTTGGAGAGAGGCCTCTGAATGATCTTATGGGTAAACTGAGGCAGAGAAAGTCTTCTTTGCAGTTAACAGGGATACTTAGGCAGACTGGCCCCCTTGGGTCCTGACTGGATAAGGAAGGAATATGAGGGGTATGACAAGAAAATTGTTGCAGAGAAAGGCATCTGACAGGGAAATTGAAGCAGACTGTGGCCTCTGTGGGATCTAACTGGGAATCTAAGAGAAAGAGGCCTCCGAGGGTTATGACAGGGAAACTGAGGCAGAGTGACCTTTTAGTCACTGGGAAACATAGTGATATACAGTCTGGCAAATTTTACAATTCACTGTATGGGTAAAGCTCAGTACAACAGCATATTCTTGACACAGACAAAATGATATATTCTAGGCACATTACCCAATAATATCTGAACAAAAAGACAGAAATGTTGGCTTGATATTGCACAACTTTTACTTATTATTATATTAAATCCCAGAGCCAGATATTGAGGAAAAGCTCAGTTTTCAGTAAGAGAAACAAACCAAAGCCAGTTTTCACCTAGCCAAACTCTCAGGCAAAACACGTAAGTACTATTTTGAAAGGTTCTCAGCTTGTCTGATAGCTCACACAGAATGGCTGACTTTCTGACATCTCGTGCGTCATATATTTTTTCCTTGTCCAGAAATTTTATTTCATGGTTCAACAATCCTAGAGCTTGGATTAAAGCTGTGAGCTACCACAGAATGCCTAATAGTTTATTAACACACAGAGATCCCGAAGACCTCTGTCTTTGGAGTGATATTAGAAACACAAGCACGTGGCACCACGCAGTGGCCTTCATATATTGACTGAGGGTGATTCAGTCATCTGATATTCCAGATTAACTTCTTTATCAAATATACAATATTTCACTATAGTCACCCCTTTATTTCAGGACCTGCAAACCAAAGACATTAACATCTATAAGGCTAAGTTTATCTCGGTGGGCAGAACAACTTACAGGATAGCCGGAGTTACACAGACTAACCTTTATCACAAAAACAACAAAATATATATGTATCTGACCACCATACTATCTTAATCAGAATTTTGTATGCTTTTGTTGTATCTCATGTGATTCAGAGATATAGTGTATATTAATATAAAGTAAAAGTATGACAATATTAGAAAGCAGATGTTTGGGACAGAGATCCTGACTGAGAAGTGAATGGGAGCAGGGGAAGTGTTATAAAAATTAAGTAAAAAAGAAAAAAATGATTAAATTATTAATGACCTCGGAACACTGGAGAGCAGGAACCAGTAAGATAAAAACAGGAATTCTCTTAAAGAAAGTGTTAGAATTATAAAACCACTAACTGACATTGTAAAATGATAAAAAAAAAATAATGTGTTGTAAAGATAAACCTCTTAGCAATATTGACTTTGAAAAACAGTAGGTTTTTATCCAGAAGAGGAAATGCCATTAATATGAGACAGACAGAGTGTGTTCACATGCATTTGTTGGATGCTGAAATCTGGGTCCTGACACAAAGAGTCATAGCCAATAATCCTTTCTTCAAACCTCTGAGCTGAAATAACTCTGTCAAGGAGAGTTGAGCATATTTGCATAGGAGGGTTCCTTATTTGAAAATTCAATACCTTCTGTGCTATCTGACCCTCCAAAATTATACACTTAGTCTGGTCTATCTTCATTCACAAGACATCAAATAGTACATGCTGTCAAATTAGAAAAATCACTGCTTCTGCTAAAAAAGGCATATTTGAAAAAGGTGACAACAACAAATGATTGCACAGCTTCTTTCCCATGGCAGTTCACACAATAAATTATTCTTTCTAATCTAATCTGAAGGAAAAATCAATGCTCCACATCCAAGTCTAATTCCATTGACTAGAATTAATATTCAATAGCATGATACAAATGGATAATTTTGAAGCTTTGAGGTAATATAATCCTTCAATTTAAGATTTTAGAGGTATATTATAACGAACAGCAAGATCATTCATGGCCCTGAAGAGCAACAGACTCAATCAAGGCCATTTGTGTCAATATAAGAGAAATTGGTCTCAGAATTATTTTTCTACAATGCTGTAAGTAAGGGTATTTTTTTAGAGTTAATGTCTTCCAAGGAAGAAATCACTCCAGATACTTAAGAGACTATTAGAGAAAAATTTCATTACTAATCTCTTACTAATGCTCAAAGTATAGCCAGTCTAGAAGGGATTTCACATTCAACATATGCTGCTGTCCTTGTATCTTTTAGGATCAGGCTCCAGGTTAAACACTGTACAGTTTAAACTGGAAAAGAAGACTGAACATCTAGGCACTAAACCAGAAAGAAGACTTATATAGCAAATATAATTTTAGAAAATTGTATCATGTATACCAATAACTCAAAACATGAACACCAACAGAATATCTCAGGAATAGCATTGAGACACATAAACATACCCCTATGTGGTAGAAAGAATAGAGTGCTGGGGATCTGTAAAGACACCTGCACAAAGGCACTGTGCTGAGACCATTACTGTATTATAAACACATTCCTGGTTTTAGAAAAAAGGGTTTTGGTTTTTTTCTCAAAACATCAAGACCTAGAGATTGTTCCTGAAACCTAGTACTATGGCATTTTCTGGCTCTACCAAATGCATTTCTTTTCTCTGTGTAAAGGTCTAAAGCAAAATGATTGTTGGTTAAGCTAAACCTCAACTCTGTACTGCTTTTCTTTTCAAATAGTTGTCACCATGTCCCACTATCAGCACTATGCTTTTTTCAAGGAAAGGGAACATTTAGAGTGTACCAGGCCAGACTGTTTTTGTCCATGTAATTATCCCCTGATCAGCTTGATAGACACCTCTTATTTGATATGGAAATGGCCATGGTGGCTAGAAGAAAAACAGGAGTGTCACCATTGTAATGGTGTTGGACCATATATCTGGAAAACCCTGGTGAACAAATGTGTATCTGAGTATCCTAATCTCTAACAGGCCTCATTAGCATATACTGAACTTTGAGGTATTTTAGAGGCAGCCTTCATCAGATAAATCTTACTTTCTGTAACTTAATATGACCGAAGCATTGGGAAATTATTTGTAATGCCTCTTCTGCTTTTCTACATCACTGAAAGTGTAATCTTACACAAAATAAAAGTCAACTTTACAACATCTACAAAATCAAATACAAATTAATCTTTCATCAAAATGTTAAATGTGAAGTACACAACTTAGAGAAAATACTAGAGATACTAGCTAGGCCTCTCCAAATTTGGTGAACTGCTTAGATAGATATACCAAAATCTATGTTAACCTGGATTACAAAAATGTTGTAATACAAAGCTTTCTATTCTGATAGTTGTACACAGAGGCAACTCATGGAGCAAAGGTATTTATAGGCAAAAGCCTGGGTCCAGGGAGTTTCCAGAACCACATAAGACTTCAAAGGACTCCATATCTGGTTACAGTCTAACATCCAACTCCATAAATCTCTGCCACCATACCTTCAGAAGCTCACCAGAATCTGCCTCTAACAATCTGGGAAAATAGTGCATCAATCAACATGTTCTGGTGTCCTGGATGGCCCATGATCCCCTCTCTATTCCATAAAGCAGCTCTCAGAGAAGAACACACAAAAACACTAATGGCCCAATTGTTATAAGGCCAAGCCTGGATCCTGGTCTTAGCAATGACACTGTACCACTTTTTAAAGGCAGGTCAGACTGGAGGTCCTGATTGTCTAGGGGGTAATTAATGACAAGAAAACTTCCCTTAGGGTTACACTTTGCTTAAAAACACACCACAATGATTTCTGGCCTGTCTTTTACTCCAAACCTAAAAATTTCAAATCCACAGAGATAAGCATTTCAATGGCACTTACCTTGGCTCCAATAGCTGTCCCTTCTATTATCCTGCACTCCATAGGCACTCCTATTCATCCTTATGGACACAATTGGCTAGGTTACACAGCCAATTAGCCAATCACTGTGCAGTAGAATAATTCTCTCTCCCTCAGGTGGGAAGGTGTCCAAAATATTAAAGATTAAAAGAGATTTTAGAACAAAAATGAGGTGTGTTTTGTGGCCTCAGGCTGAGGTCAGGCAAACTGAAGTTACTTTTTATCTAATTGTCCTAAGGACCTCAGGCATTCAGTAGAGAATAGTAGGGACCAGATTACAAATAAGATGGCAGGCCTTTCTCTCCCCAGAATGCTAGATGTTGGCTCCATTGCTTTAGGAATTTTCTCCTGCAGCTTATTTCAAATTCTTAACAACTAAAAATAATAAAAAGTGTAGTCTTCACAATACATAAAATACTTCAAAATGAATGGAGCAAGGAACAATGCGTTTATGAGCACTATTGTTAGCTAGTATGTCTTACTCAATTTGGAGCTGAATAAAAACACGACAGTACTAATCATGTTTTTTTCGTTTGAAAATAAGTGAATGGATATATCTCTGTATGTACTTAGAAAGTGATTTCATTAAAACATTTCACTGGATGTGCTCCAGAAAGTCCAACACTGACTACCATTGCAAAGAATTTAGTAGTTCTGTCCATTGTGCTCCGTGTCTCAGCTGAGTCTCAGCATATATGAGAATTACTAAGAACTAGGTTCTAAAGGAAAGAAATAACCTTTCCAGCCACACCCAGAGCAATCCCAGAGCAATCTGTGAGAATGAAAGACCTTTTTTTCTTCAATATCCTTTATGTGGGTAAGCTTACTTCAGAACCTCTGACCCAGATGAAAGGCAGATTTATTACCTCAAAAGACCCAGATTAGTAGAGGCTTCCCATTTCAAAACATTGAATTAAGTAAAATTCTTTGCAGGAATACCTAATTCTTTATTTATTCGTTTATTCCAGAGGTAGTCAGTATGACTGCCAAGAATGGCCATCAAAACAAAAATACAAGAAATGAAAAAAAATTCTTTCCTGTAAAAGGTACTGATAACATGGGTGTTATTTCAGCACCTGTGCTTTTTCTAAACTGAGAGAGTATGAAGATTTTTTTTAGGGAATATAGACATGTTCTAGACATGGTAACAAAGATTTATTTCTCTTCTTATGTACCCTCATTTAAGAAATGCAGTTCTGAAGATAATCAATGTAGAAGCAGAAAAAATTAGCAGCCTTCTCACCTCAAGGTTATGCAGGAACATTTTTCCATATAAAAATAATGGAATAAATGTCTCTGCCAAGATTATCTTGTACCACAAGATTTAGCTGAAAATCAAGGAAATCACACTGTAAAATTATATTTCTTTGAAGTCTATGGTACCTGTCAAGCATGATGTTGATCTAAATAATAGATGTAATAATGCCGCAATTAAAAAAAAAAAAGTTTAGAAAACATGAATGGAAAAAAATCAAGAAAAAAAATCATGTATCAGCTTGTGTTCTGTGGTATTAGCTAGGTGGCTCTGCTGAGTTACATTAAGCATGAAACAAATCTACTGCCATTGCATGGTATGGCTCAGAAGCAGGCCAGAACTCCTTCGATGCAGGAAAGAAGAGTTCATTTTATGTATCCCTTGCTGATGTCTCTCTCAGGCCTGCGACATCATTGTAGAGAATTCAATTCATTACTTTTGATCTTTAAAACATTTTAATTTTAGTTATATGGGTGTTTGAAATGCATAGTTCTGTGCATCTCAGGAAAAGACAAAAGACGGAGACTGTTGTTATAGCAAATATTGAGCTATCATAAGGGTTCCAGGAATAGCACATAGGTTCTCTGTACCAACATCCAGTGTTATTCACTACAGAGCAACACCTATAGCCCTTCTATTTATTTAAAATAAATATCTACACATTGAATTTAAAAATATTATATCACTTTACCCTTTTTTCTCTACACGTCACTTCTGATCACATACTTTCTATCCTACCTTTTCCTAGTAAATATGTGTGAATAAGTATGCTGAAATATATGGTGATAACCAACTGAGTCTGAAGTCTTAATCTAAACTACACTGAGTTGTCCAAGTTTAACTTCAGCAGAGGTACTGAGGTTTAGAACAATAACTCTTAAAAGCATTTTAAGAATCAGACACCTGTCTCAGTCAAATCATCCCAAAAAATTATAGCAATTATGATAGTAGAGCCAGTATATCCTACAAATGAGTATGATAGTAACACATTTCTTAGTAGCACACACACACACATGCACATGCACGCACACATGCACGCACTCACAATGTTGATTATGTTTGGGGATTTTTTTGTTTAAGATGTTAGTAATTTTCAGCTGACCAAAAACTCCTACCCTATATTTTAATCAATAATATACTGAATATTTTATACCAAATTAGAGTAAATATTTATTTCTACACCATTTGCTTATTATCTAAAGCATAACAATTTCCTATACAAGAGGGAGCATCTAAACAGTTGTCTTTATATTAAATTTCCAGAGAATTGAAATTAGGATAAATTGTATACTGTTTACTTAGTTGTTTCCTTCCAAGAATTTTACATAAACCGATAATAATCTTTGTCTAAAATTTTCTTATTTGAAAATATGTTAACAAGTTCATTTGAAAATTTTGCAATTTATTTTGATGCTAAGACTCAGCATTTGCAATGTGAAACAATAACTATTAAGGTAAATAATCCAGTTACAAGTAATCCAATAAAATATTTTAGAATGTTTTCAAAAATATTTAGAAAATTTCCAAGGATTCTATTGAAGTTATTAGAATACCACTTTATTTGCAATTTTACTGGGATCAAAATTAAAGACAGAGTTGATATACACTTATATTCATTGTTCTACTATTACATTTAACTCAATAGTTGTTATTGTATTTTTATAAAATGAAGAGTGACTATAGTGAATGACTAGAATTTCTATTAAAACCACTTGAGGAGCAACTACAGAAGCCTATACTTAATAGGATTCTATCAAAAGTAATGTTAGAAGTGTTTTAATAATAGTTATTCTGTCAGGGTAATAAATCATGTACTGTCTTAAAGCTTCTATGGCTGTGACAAGACACCATTACAATGGCTAGTGCTTATAAAGGAAAAATGTTGGGGTGGCATACATTTTCAGAGGCTTTCAATAACTTGTAAAAGTTAAACTTATTTTTCCCATCTTTTCAGGTGCCTAATGAAAAGCCCTATTATTCATTATTAATTCCACTACACCTTGGTGTATTATTTGTTAATCATATTTAAACATATATGTGAATCATATGCCTTGTAATGAGGATAGTAAAAAATGGTTTTAGACATGTAAATAATAGCTTAGTCAGCAACATCATGACACCCAAGGCTGTCCCTAATTAGCAGAACCCAGTAACATTACTCACCCAAGGCAAGGAGATGCCTAAAACCCTATGACACTCACTGGATAGTATATAAGGAACAATTATGATGAAAGCTCTATTCTGCACATCTGGAGAGACACCATCTTGATTTACCCTGCATCTGGAGAGATTTCTCCAGGATTCTGACCAAAAGCAAGTGTTCTGTTAGAGACTAAATCTGACCTAGCCAACATAAATTTAGTCAGGAAATAAGAATGTCATCCTTCGGTGATGACCATCAACATAATAAAAAATGAGTTTTGTTACACTAACTACACATATCTAAGTTCTTGCTCATAATCTAACATTTCCTCCAATTGTCTCCAGCATTTGATGTCAGTTGTTTGGCAAGTCTTTGCCATTCTGACTGAAATTACCACAACTCTTATGAAAAGACTAAAACCACAATCTATAGAAACAGCAAAAATGAATATCAATAGGAATAGTCAATAACCTCGCCTTTTTAAAACAAAGCAGAAAATGCCTGCAAATATGTTATGAGTTTGTTTGCCTTGTTACATTTACAATTTTACTGAAGAAATCACCTATAAGGGTCACCAATGCTCTCCCATTAAGATTCCAAGACTCCAGCATTTTCTGAAGTCTCAGAAGATAGCTTGTGTCCCCATAAACAGCCCTGTAAAGTACCTGGGCACTAGGAATTATTTCAAAGACATTTATTCTCAAAGAAGTTTGTGAACAGAAACTTAGAAGCCAAAAATATTAGAAATAAGTAATTCATTTAATAGAGGTTAATACTGGCTTTGCTGTCCCTACAGCAGGTTCTCACTGATATGACAATGGAACACTGTTGCAGGGCAGTTCCCAGCATCCTGGCACTGCTGTCAGATAATGTTGCAGCTCTATCACCTCCACTTCACTCATTTTTCTCACCAGTTTTGGTTTGACTCATTTTCTAGCTTGATTTATATCCTGCAAATCTTCAGGGACTGGTTCCAGGTATGAAATTGATCAGTCCAGACAATCCATGAGCAACTTCAGTCCAACACACATTCAAGATGGGCAAGATCGGTTGGTGTATAGGACCTTCAAGCCTGTTTATCTCCACCATTTCTCCTTCCCTGGGCCAAGACTTCCAAAGGTCAACTAAACAAACCTCACTGAGGCAAACTAAGAATAAATTCCTCCAATGATCAGTCAAATGAACAGGAATGTTTAAATGCACCCCTAGACAAATCCCTTAAAGACATTTCTGTACAACATGATCCAAGATATTTTCTTTCTCCAGAAATTCCCTTTTGATATTCTTTTTGCCGGACAGGAAAGATCTGAAAATTCGTGTTGACCTCAGTTTTTAGTTAGGTGGCAATGATCAGTTAGTGCACACATGTATTTGTGTGTGTGTGTATACATACATACATATATATCTACATATTTATACATACATATTAATTTTTAATGGTTGCTATATGAAAAACTTGTTTTCCAGTTGTAGAGTATTTCTGCTTTGCCCAAGTAGAAACCTAATATATGATGGTGTGTTGAAGACTGGGTCAAGTCTTCACCACCCAAAAGCAAGCAAGCAGGTGTCTCAGGCAAGATTCTATACCTCTATTAAGCCAGATACCATAACATCATTGGCAGAGCAAAATCCCACAAAGCAGAATGAAATGTACTTGGCAGCTAAACTGGAGAGCTAGTGTAAGAGCAAGGCCAGTGGAGATAGCATGGGCAGACCAGCAACTACAATCATGAGGTGGCTAGATGAGGAGATCTGGACCTCCAGAAGAGAAATCATGCAGTAAGTAGGAGGCCAAGTCCACAGTTGGCAAGGAAGATGAGCCCTTAACCCTTCAAGAAGATCCCAGGTGAAGGAGAAAACATTGCCAGCAGACAAACTAACACAGAAGTTTTTAGTGAGGGGTTCAAATCAGACTGGATCTCTAGGAAAGTTAATACAGGAAAGTAATGACTATCGAGAAATGGGGATTAGTTTTATCCAAAGGTGAGCCTTAGGTTGCTTATTAAAAACCATGTGTCCTGCCCTGAAATCTTATAAATATGAAAAAATATTAAATGCAGTAAAATAACACCCATTACAAATCCTAACACAGTTAAAGTATTTTTGGAAGAAAAACAAATGTTGACACAGCCTTACACCATTAAAGTAATGTTTCACAACAAGGTCATGAAGTGATTGAAAAAAGAAAAAGCAATGGACTCCTGTGTGTTTATATTTTAAATATTAATCAAAGGGTAAAAAACTAGATACAGAGTTCTCAGAAAACAAAATACAAATAAAACTGACACACATTTAAAAGTGCCTAACATAAAGAGTAATGTCACCACCAGAAACTAGCAGTTTGACAATAGAAAGATCTGAACATCATAATGTAGGAAAAGCCGAAGAAAATGACCTTAAAAATAATTTAAGGAAGATGATTAGAGATCTTTAAAATAAAACTAAGAATTTCCTCAGAAAAATTGAAAAGACTTAGAAAAACATGGTAAAAATCTATAAATCCATTAAAGGAAGCAAAGTCACCAAAAAACAAACCATCAAGAGGTGAATGAAGCATTTCAAGACTTAAGAATTGAAATAGAAGCCACGAGGAAGATACAAACTGAGGGAATGCTAATAATAATAGAACATCTGAGTAAACAGAGACTATGAATTCCAAGTATAAACAAAATAAAAAGGATGAGAGAGAGAATCTCTGGCATGAAAACACAATGGTAAATATACAGTTGTCAGTGGAAAATAAAACACTCATATAAAAAAGCCATAGTAAAAAATGTCCAGGAAATCATCAAAAAATCAGTTATTTCATTAAAGAAATTTTGATATTTTAATTTTTCAGTTTCTTCCCTTGAGAATATAAAAATTTTTCTATTTAAAAAAAAACTTAATTTTTCATTATCTTGCATCAGTTCAAATGTTGTGGGTGTACAATAAAAATGAACATTTCCTTTTAGAAAATATTGAAATTTTACTGCTTAATCATCCATTCTGAAGAAAAAATACACTTTTTATGTAAAAAAAATTTAAAAAGTTAAAGCTTAACTATTCACTATTTTCAAATAATTTTTAATTGACCTATAGTCCTGAGATTCAAAAAACTGCAACTCTTCCATGTAAAACAATTTTGAAAAATAAGTTGCTTTATGGTTCTGGGGCAATAAATTACTACCTATTAAAATTTTAAAGAATACTGAAATTTTAATTTTTAACAGGTAAGTCTACCTTTCATTTAAAGAACAAAATTTAAAATTTAAAAACTGCCTTTTCCATTTAAAGTTATTGACCTTTTAATTTCCATCTTCTCAATTATCCCTTCTAAAGATAAGAACACCATTTTCTTTAAATAAATAAATTTTTTTATTAAACATGAAATTAAAATTGGTTCAGTCACACACAAGATAACACTAAATAAATACATAAGTAAATAAGCAAACAAATAAACAAACAAATAAAAAAATAAAATGTTAAAATTTGACATTTTCCCTTTTCTCTAGCATGTCATGTTTCTAGCTCATGGTGGGTTCAAAAGCTCTGGCTGGTTTCCATCATCTCCTCCTTCCCCTCTGTCATCTGGGGGCCTTCTACACTGAGAGCGAACAGCCAGGGCCACCCAGGTCACTAAAATTACCACACTTAATAAAGTTATTTTAAAGTTTTTTTTAAATTTCAATTGTGAAAAGAACTACCGTATTTAAGTATAAAATAAAAATTAAAAACATTTTCTATGTAAAAACATGAAATTTCTGACTTTGAGTGAGCTCCTTTACCCACGCTACACTTACCCCCACTAATTAAACAACAAAAAATAAAACCATCCTTGTTCATCCAGAAAATATGGAAATTTAAATCTCACACCAGAGTCTCCTCCTGAAAATAAAGTGTTTTCCTTTCTAAATCTTATGAAATTTTAATTTCCCATAGTCCAAAAGGCCCAAATTGCTTTTTATTAAAAAAATTCTGATAGCTTAATTTCTTGTTTTTCCTCCCATGTGAAGATAAAAAACACCTCATCTTTTGGACAAAAACAAAAGAACAAAACAAAACAAACTCTAAGAACCTTAACTTTTAATTCTTTTACATCAGTTCAAAACTCCCAGAGATGGATTAAAATTAATCTTTTCCCTGATCAAAATTATATCTCTTATTCAGACCAATCTGAAGAAAACAGTACGGTTTTTATGTAAAAAGTGTTTTTAGAAATTAAATTTTAATTGAGTCTCCATTCTGAAATAACTTTTAATCAGTCATGGACCTGAAAGATTAAAATGTAATTCTTTCATGTAAAATAATTTTGAAAATTTAAATTTTTATTGTCCAGTGCTTCTGAGTGGATAAAAATAACCTTTCCACTTTAAAAAAAAAAAAAACATGAGAATTTTAACTCTCAACATATTTGTCTACACTGCATGGAAAAAATAAAATTTAAAACCACCTATTGCATTTAACTATATTGAACTTTTAATTTCTAATGGCTTGATCAGCTCTCCTGAACATGATGGAGGTCCTTAAGAAGGAAATGAATAAAGAAAATGAGAAAACATGTATAATTAGAAGAAATAAATCTTTTAAATAAAGCCAAGAAAGAGAAAACAAAGGGTGGAAGGAAATAAAACTCTTCAATGATGAACAGGAAAATGGAAGAAATAAAAATATACACTGAGCAAATTCATGAAACAAAATGTTTAGTCTGCAAACAGGAACTACCAAGGAGGGCTCATCAACATAATAGAAAATGTAAAAGTAAGAAACCCAGGCAATGAAGACAAGATAGAAGAAACAGATAGATCAGTTAAATATTTAAAATTTAATTAAATCCTGCCCAATTATTTCTGAAACTAAAAATCAAGAAAACTTAAGATATTAAATAAATGTATAGAAGAATGACAAAGAAAGGGGGGAAGGAATTCGGGTCAATGGCAGAGAGAAATTTTCAACAAATTACAGAAGAAATAATGTCCCTAAACTAAAGAAGATAAGCCTAGGAAATTTAATAGAAGTGTACAGGAAGGATATCAAATACATCGAACCAAAAACTCCACACACTACCTAATAGTCGAAAGAATAAAGAACACTAAAAGAAAGGTAGAAAACATTGAAAACTGCAGGGAAAAACCAAGTGATACATAAAAGCAGACATATTAGAATTACATTTGATTTGTCAGTGGAGACACTAATAGACAGAAGGATCTGTACACATGTGTTGCACACACTAAGAGACCAAGGACGTCAACCCAGGCTACTATGACAAGCAAAGTTTTCAATTGCTACAGATGTTCTATGATAAATTAAATGGAAACAATACAAATGTACAAATCCAGCCCCATAGAAGGTGCCTCATAGAAGGAAAACTCCAACCCTTGGAGAGTCACTACACCAATAGAAACACAGGAAATAATCTTACACAACTGAAGCCAAAAGGAGAAAACGGAAAATCCAACACTCTGTGCATCTCTGTCTCTTTGTTATGCTCTGTCTCTGTCTAACAAACACACACAAAACAATATAATAAGAATCAACAATCCGAGATCATCGATATCTCTCAGTATAAATTATCTCAATTTCCCAATAAAAAATACAGACTAACAGAATGAATAAGACAATAAGGTCAACCTTTCTGCTGCATACGAGAAACACACCTCAACAGCAAAATTAAACATCCCCAATGCTACAGAGAGGGAAGAATTACTCCGAGGAAATGGACATAGAATCATGATTGTGTAGCCATTTAAATATTTATCAAATATTATGATACACATTTACATCCCATAGACATCCTCAAAGAGAGATTACAACTTAGAATTGTAGTTTATTCCTCAGAAATGAAAGGATGTTTCTACAAAGTTGGCATAGGTATGCACTTCATTACAAATATATAATTGTAAACATATATACTTTGAAATACATATCCAGACCTTGTCATGACTTTTTACATTTTGGTAAAACTTTACCTTCCAAAAACAGAGAAGCAAAAACGGGTACCTATAAAACACTAGACTAAGAGCCTTATAAGTTAAAAATAAAACTGTTATGAATATTTGCTAGAACTTAGTTGCTCTACATATGTCGTAACCAAAGAAAAAAATGTATATTATCAAGAATGAATCTTAGATCTTATGACCAGACAGAGGAGCAAACCTTGTACACTTAATGGTACTGCACACAAGAAACAAAGATTGCTGATATTAACATACAGATAGTGAAATCATTCTCTTGAAAAATGTTTATTTATATGATGAGGTATAGAACAATGCTATAAGAGAGAAAAATAATAGCAAAAGTATAAGTATTAATTTCAAAAGAGCCAAATTCTGACAGCATTAAGGATATTTGTATGTACACACGATCACCAAGACACCTCTGAATAAACAAATTAAAAAGCCCAGAATCAATCTATGTGGTTGTATCATATAGAGTTATATGACGTACCAAACACCATTAATTCCTATGATGACAAATTAGGACAGACAAACCTATTAATGCCTAATACACTAAAGATAGACAAGCAAGAACAGCTGACTCATATCCTTGGACATATTTTCAAATTAAATTTGAAAAATGAAATAGATGTATTCAAAAAATGAGGTCTATGGGGTTACCCAAAACAAAAAAGGCCATTTTTGCAAAGGCTGAGAGTTAGCCCAACCATAATATTCATGTGTTAGAAGGAAACACATCCCCTACATTTGTCTTGTGGTTCAAGATCAGCACTATGAATTTTGTGGTGCAAACAGGAGAATATTGAACATTTGATTATATCAACAACACAAGCAGTGTGATTTGTCCCTTCATCTCTTAGTAATAGGACACTTCCTATGACCACATAGACATTGCTCCTAGCTAACATCTGCTCCATTAATTTACACTCAATGCTTCAAACAAACTCTCTTAAATTAAATTGCTCTCCTGGATCTGTTTTTTTTTAAGAGTTTAAAAGCTCATTTGGGTTGCAAAAATCAACTTCCCTTCTAGCAACAAAATTCACTAAAGCAGTAACAAGTCTCTGTGTAGTCTGACAGGGAAACAGGTATAAAGGCTTCCCTGATGCTTGATGGAGAAACTGAGACAGAGATAGTATTTCACAGGAACTGACAGAATAATTGAAACAGAGAAAGACTACCACATGAAGTGGAAATCAAGGAAGAAAGAGGCCTCTGAGTGATGGGTAGACTGAGGAATTGTGAGGGCTCCTCTGTGACTCAGGGGGGACTAATAGAGATGTCAATGCAAAAATCTGAAAAACTAAGGCCACCACAGGGTCTGAAGGTAAAACTGAGGCATATAGAGACCTCTTTGGGGTCTAACAAAAAAGTGAGTTGGAGAGAGGCCTCTGCATGATCTAATGGGGAAACTTAGGCAGAGAAAGTCTTCTGTAAAGTTAACAGGGATACTTAGGCAGACTGGCCTCCTTGGGTCCTGACTGGATATGTAAGGAATATGAGGGATCTGACAAGAAAATTGAGGCACAGAAAGGCATTTGACAGGGAAATTGAGGTATACTGTGTCCTCTGTGATATCTAACTGGGAATCTAAGAGAGAGAGGCCTCCAAGGGTTATGACAGGGAAACTGAGGCAGAGTGACCTTTTAGTGGGGTACGAGGGGAAAACTGAGGCAGGGAGACTTTGTATGAGAAGAAAACACTCTAGTTAGAGAGAACTGAGGTTGTGGGAGCAAGGAAGAGAGTGTGCCATGGGATTGTCTTTACCCCCACTCCATCCCATGAGTATGGACGATTGTGAGAAAACCACACAGGGAGGTTTATTTATTTACTTATTTATTTTAAATAATTACAATGTATTTCATCAATGGACTACACAAGCCAAGGGATATTCCTGATTCACTATGCTGTGCTTGTAGGAACCCAATTAATATCAATGTTTCAGATAATTGGAAGTGAGTTTAAAAAAGCTAAAGCCAGAGGGGAGGGTGAGGGCCAGCAGTGTGGGTGGGGCAGTTATCAGAAAATTAAAATTTTAGTGTTTTTAAATTGAAAAATTTAAAGTATATTGCCCCACCCCAGGATTATGGACTGAAAAAAATTTAATTTTTGAATTTTTTCTTTAATGAAAATGTTGTTTTTCTTTTCAGAAGAGCTGATCAAGCCATTGGAAATTAAAGTTCAATATACTTAAATGCAACAGGTGGTTTTTAAATTTTATTTTTTCCATGCAGTGTGGACAAATCTGTTGAAAGTTAATTTAAAAAACAAACAAACAAAAAAATGGAAAGGTTATTTTTATCCACTCAGAAGCATTGAACAATAAAAATTTAAATTTTCAAAGTTATTTTATATGAATGAATTACAGTTTATAATTTTAGGTCCATGACTGATTAAGTTATTTCAGAATGGAGACTCAATTAAAATTTAATTTATAAAAACACTTTTTACATGGAAACTGTTTTGTTTTCTTCAGAATGGACTGAATAAAAGACATAATTTTGATCAGGGAAAAGATGAATTTTAATCCATTTCTGGGATTTTTGGACTGATGTAAAAGATTTAAAGGTTAAGGTTCTTTAGGTTTGTTTTGTTTTGTTCTTTTGTTTGTGTCCAAAAGATGAGGTGGTTTTTATCTTCACATGGGACGAAAAACAAGAAACTAAGCTATCAGAATTTTTTAAAATAAAAAGATACTTGGGCCTTTTGGACTATGGGAAATTAAAATTTCTTAAGATTTATAATGGAAAACACTTTATTTTCAGGAGGATACTCTGGTGTGAGATTTAAATTTCCACATTTTTTTTTGATGAACAAGGCTAGATTTATTTTTTTGTTGTTTATTGAGTGGGGGTAGGTGTGGTGTAGGAGGATGGAGCTAACTCAAAGTCAGAAATTTCATGTTTTTACATAGAAAATATTTTTAATTTTTTATTTATACTTAAATAAGGTAGTTATTTTCACAATTGTAATTTTAAAAAAAAAAACTTTAAAAGGACTTTATTAAGTGTGATAATTTTAGTGACCTGGGTGGCCCTGACTGTTGATTCTCAGTGTAGAAGGCCCCCAGATGACAGAGAGTAAGGAGGAGATGATGGAAACCAGCCAGAGCTTTTGAACCCACCAGGATCTAGAAACATGACAGGCTGGAGAAGAGGGGAAATGTCCAATTTTAACATTTTATTTATTTGTTTGTTTATTTGTTTGCTTATTTACTTATGTATTTATTTAGTGTTATTTTGTGGGTGACTGAACCAATTTTAATTTCATGTTAAAATTTTATTTATTTGAAGAAAATTGTGTTCTTATCTTTAGAAGGGATAATTGTGGATTTGGTAATTAAAGGTCAATAACGTTAAATAGAACAAGCAGTTTTTAATTTTAATGTTGTGCCCCTGTGACTAGGTCATAGACTGGACATAGGAATATTAATTTTTGAGTTATTTGAACTAGCTCCCTCAGTTTTTAGGAAGGTGGCAATTATAAGATAGTGCACAAATGTATTTGTGTATGTGTGTATACATATATGCATATATATCTACATATTTATAGTTATATATCTGCATATTTAAACATACATATCAATTCTAATGGTAGCTATAAGAAAGACTTGTTTTCCCGTTGCATAGTATTTCTGTTTTGCCTAAGTAGAAACTACTACATGCTGGTGTGTTGAAGACTGGGTTAAGTCTTCACCACCCATAAGCAAGCAAGAAGGTTTCCCAGGCAAGGTGCTGTACCTCAATTAAGCCAGATACCATAACATCATTGGCAGAGCAAATTCCCACAATGCAGAATGAAATGTACTTGGAAGCTAAACTGCAGAGCTAGTGTAAGAGCAAGGCCAGTGGAGATAGCATGGCAGACCAGCAACTACAATCATGAGGTGGCTAGAAGAGGAGATCTGCACCTCCAGAAGAGAAATCATGCAGTAAGCAGGAGGCCAAGTCCACAGTTGGCAAGGAAGATGATTCCTTAACCGTTCAGGAAGATAACAGCTGAAGGAGAAAACATTGCCAGCAAACAAACTAACGTAGAAATTTTTGGTGAGGGGTTCAAATCAGACCATATCTCTAGAAATGTTAATACAGGAAACTAATGACTATTGATAAATGGGGAATAGTTTTTCCCAAAGATTAGCCTTGGTTGCTTATAAAAAACAGTGTATTCTGCCCTGAAATCGTATAAATATGAAAAAAATATTAAGTGCAGCAAAAAAAACCCATTACAAACCTTAACATAGTTAAAATAATTTTTTGGAGCATAAACAAATGTTAACATAGCCTTACACCATTAACATATTTCCCACCAAGGTCATGAAGTGATTAAAATGAAAAAGCAATGGACTCCATGTGTGTTTATATTTCAAATATTAACCAGAGGGAAAAGAACTAGATACAGAATTCTGAGAAAACAAAATACAAATAACTGACACACATTTAAAAGTATCTAAGCTATTTTGCTACTGTACAAAAATACAAATCACAATTTTTAATTTTAATTCAACAATGGCAAAGAGCCTGAAATTAAAAAGAGTTAAATGTCTGCATTGATGTGCAGGAAGGAGAAGTTAAGTTCAGTATTTAAGAAAATACAAACTGGAAAACCACTTAATAATTAATATGGAGATTTCTCAAGAGGCAAATTAGACACACTGTATGTCCCAGCATTACCATTCCATAAATATATACATATACAAATATATATGTACATGCACAAACTCACACACACACATATACAGTCCATATTTTATTCTAGAGATATCTGCTAATCCATGCTTGTTTTATTATATTTACATTATACAACTGTAGTAAGAGGTTTCTTGCCAAGACTTTCAGGCCTAGCCTTAAGGTTTAGGCCCACAGACCTATGGACCCTCAGAGACACACAGATGCTTTCAATAGTTTTAGGCTGTTTGGCCTAAGGCCCATGCATATAACTTGCTAACTCTTTATCCTTAATCTAACCCAGCACTCTTATCCTGTTCAGCCATGGGGCTCGAAACCTTTTCTCAGATAGACATAGTTGTCCTCTGCCTCTTCTAGCTTCTCTCTAGCATTTGGCTCTGTTCTGCCTGTTTCTAGGGTTTCCTTAGTCTGGTAGCCCCACCCATACTTCCTGTTCTGCCTTTGGCCAATCAGCGCTTTTTATTAAACTCATAGACAAGGACAATTATTTACAATGGAACAACATAATCCCCCTACATACAGAAAATAAAAACTCCTTAGGATTTCATAAATTGATGAATGAATACTAAAATGTTTTTACAGTCAAGCCAGGTAATTTTATTCAGATATTTGGAAAAGTAAAACCAAAAAATTCTCAACTAAACAGAAGGAGCTAGAAACAGCTATTTTGAGTAAGGTATCCCAGCCCAAAGAATATAAACATTACAAGTTTTCTGATACTGTAGGGACTGGTTTTTAATCTTCAGGTAGTTATTTAAATTGTAATATCCATAAACGTCAGTGAATTAATAAAATGTCATGGGAATCGCTATGGAGGGCAGAGAAATAAAATGACTTGATACAAAAATTTAAACTGGAATGGGGGAGGTGGTAGAGTAAAAAGGGAAGAAGACAGAAATGTTACAAATGTCCTTTTGAAAAGGACATGGAAATTTACTACACTTTAGTATTACAAATATACACTCACACACAGTCAGAAACACACATATAGAATAGGAGTAAGAGACTATGAATTGAAGGACAGAGGAGCCTTGGAGCATTGAAAAAAATGGATTACTATTATCAATCTAAGCAGTGAACTAAACTGAGTTAAAATTACTTACCATTATATTTATAAATCAATGACATTCTTATCCTTCAAGGAAAATGCTTCTAGTTGAAGTACACACTGATTGACACAGTGATACATATTTAGCAAAGGTGTAAAGATTAAGTGACTAGAAATGCTCCATCTTAAAGCAACATCTATAACGCAGTCATCCCTTGAGTTTTTGGGATAACTGTGGATAAATTGCAGGAATAGGATCAAAGGCAGAGGTGTAATTTATACCCCAGAAAAAAACCCCTTAAAGTTTGTCCTCAGGCATTCTCTATGAACACACCAGGAGAGTAGCCAATAATCAGGGAACACAAAAGATACAAGACTCTAGAAAATTCCAAATAGAAAACAAAAAGTGATGAACAGAAAACCCATACAGACTAGTGTAGTACGAGGTTTCTGGCCCAGACTTCTGGGCCTAGCCTCTAGGTTTAGACCCACAGAGCAGCAGAGTCACCAAGATACTTACAATAGTTTCAGGCTGATCAGCCTAAGGCCCATGCATATAACTTCCTGACTCATTACCCTTATTCTAACCCATGACTCTTATCCTAGTCAGCCATGTGGCTCCATACCTTTCCCAGAGCAGCACAGCTGTCCTTTGATTCTTCTGGCTTCTCTCTGGCATTCTGCTCTGTTCCACCTGTTCCCTGAGTTCTCCTAGTTGGGTAGCCCCGCCCATACTTCTTGTCTGCCATTCCTAATCAGGGCATTTTATTAAACCCATAGGCTGGACAATTGTTTACAATGAAATAACATAATCCTCCTATAGACTAGAATTCAAGATCTTGACCTATAATCATCCGAAATCCAGATACATAGATGATAGCATGTGAACAAGTTAGGAACAGCCAGGGCAAGAATTCTCCACCAGAAACCAGCTATTCTAACCCAGCAGGCCCTGAATATTAAAACATTAATGAAAAACAAGGAAATGATCATAACACCAACTATATGAAGATGATAGAGGTCCTTAATGAGTACATAAATAAATCTATTAAAGAAAGTGAGAAAACACATGCAACTGGAGGAAATAAATAAAATCTTTGAATAAAGCCATGAAAGATAAAACAAACATTTGAAGGAATAGAATAAAGCTGATCAACCCACAATATCAAAATGTAAGAAATAAGAATAATATAAATTCAGAGAATCCCTGAAGTAACATGTTTACTAATTCAAACAGGAACTACATACAGAAGCAAGCAAGCTTCATAGGCAGAATAAAAGAGATAAAACTAAGCAACTCAGGAGAACATAAGATTCAAGAAATTGATATATCAATTAAAAATATATTGAATTAATTCATACCCCAAATTTCTAAAATTAAAAATCAAGGAAATTTAAGATATTAAAAATGAATAAAAGAATAATAAAAAAGGAAAGAGATGAAACTCGGGTCAATGGCCCAGAAAAATTTTCAACAAATTACACACAAAATAAAGTTCTTAAACCAAGCAAGAGGAAAAGTAAATAGAAGCATACAGAATAAAAAATACATTGAACCAAAAAATCTAATAACCACTCAGTAATTAAAACTATGCTCACAGTTATATAATCAAAGGTCTTGGAAGTTACCAGGACCACAGCAAGTGTGAGACCAGCGTTCTCTACATTAAAAAAAAAAAAAATTCAGAAACCTTCCCAGTAAAGCTAGCTCAAATATAGTAATAAGTTAATTAAAAATTTTAGAACAGGACAAATGTAATTTAGATAAAACATTTTTAAACTATCCAAAATATTGACACTTCAAAGATAGAATACAATAAACAAAAAAAACTTGAAAATCTAAAAAGTGAAGACATCTAACAGTACAACTAACCTGTTGAAAGAAAATCCACAAATGTAGTAAAAAGTGATACAAAAGATTTACTAAGCTTGGTATATTCACCAAAATCATATCACATAAAATATTTTCAAGTATCAAACAAGTATTTCTAAAAGGGGAAGCAGCACAATGGTAGCAAAACTTCCTAGGCTGGGCCCTACCTGGATTTCACTCCAAAATGAAAATTTCCTAAAATATTGGAGAAGCTAAGATATGCAAAATTAGAATTATAGAAGCAAATACAAAAAGGAAATGTGAGTAATAATGACTTAGAAGTAATTTTTGTAGACATGGAACAAAATATACAAGAAGTAGATATAAATCACACAGATATGAATGAAACCACCTGGCAAAATGAACTATGAATTTCTTAAAAACATTATGGCACACCAGACTTTAAGGTTGCTTGTGATCCTGTAAGGCCTCAATGAACAGTTGGTAAAAATCCCCTCTTTTGATATAGGCTTGTGCCTAATGGCCAGTGATGAGAAGTGGTTCCTATGTAACAGTTCAGAGACAAATGGCTGGATAATCCTGTGTGGATCCCACCATCCTAATCTCTAACAAGCCTGGTTACAAACACTTATCTTTTCAGTATTTTAAAGGTAGTCGTCCCTCAGCTGAATTCTATTTTGTAAAACTTACTACTTCCTGAGCATTAGTAAATCCTTGTATCATTAATCCTACCCTTCACCATCACACCTTACTAGTGGAGTGCTACCTAACACATGGGATGCCTTTTACAATGTACACAAAATTGACTATAAATAAATCACACAGTTACAATTAAATGTAAAGAGAAAGATCTCTAGAAGTTACCTAGAGTTTAAACCTTTTTCAATTGGCAACCTGTTTTTCCTGGGTGCACCCAAAACATGTTGAAGTTGAAATAAGGTCTTTCTACATATACCTCCTTTGTCCTAATTTTGTGAACAGATTCACAAAGTTTCAAAGACAACAAACTTGGCCCCTGGCAGCTGAGGGATTCTGGTTTCAGGATCCCACCCAGATCAGGAATGGACTCACACCTTACCATGTGCTTGAATCCATCTATGTACACCAGCCCCTCACTCACCATGACCTGCTTTCCCAGCTCAGCCATGTTCTCTGCAAAGATCCCTGCAGCAGCAAAAACAGCACAGCACACAAAATGGCTGATGCAAAATCCTCTTCAAAGCCAAGACTGAAGCAGGCAACAAACAGGAAGGTTCCTGCACTACTTCTGACCGGTAGGTCACCAGTAAAACTTGATTGTCTAATAAGGCCTCAGCTCCTCCCATATGCTAACACTGTGCTTAAAGACACAGCCCAGTGGTTCCTGTCTTTGGATTTCACCCCAGACAAAAACTTTTTTGTAGATATGCAGATGTGCATTTCAATGGCAGTGGGCACTGCCCCCATTAGCTGGCCAGGCTATCTATTTGCACTCCAAAGGCTCATTCCTTTCTTCAACCTGGATGAAATGTAGCTAGAAAGTTGTATAGCCCACTATATTATGCAGGGTGGCATAATTTTCTGTCACACAGGTGGAAGAGAACTGAGAATATTAACAAAGAGAGATTTAGAAACAATAAAGAAATTCCTCTGTCATATTCATTTTGTACCACAAGTTCTTAGGAGCTTTTTTATTTAAAAAATGTTTTTATACCCCCTGCTGTTCCACTTCCTGCACACTTAATTTTTCATTATCTTGCATTAGTTCAAATACCGTGAGGGTACAATAAAAATGAACATTTCCTTTAGAAAACATTGAAATTTTACTGCTTAATCATACATTCTGAAGAAAAAAAACACTTTTTGTGTTTAAAATAATTTTTAAAAGTAAAACTTTAACTCCTCACTATTGTGAAATAATCTTTAAATGACCTATAGTCCTGAGATTCAAAAAAAAGGCAACTCTCCCATGTCAAACAATTTTGAAAATTAAATTGTTTTATGTCTCTGGGGCAATTAATTACTACCTACTAAAATTTTGAAGAATATTAAAATTTTAATTTTTAACAGGTAAGTCTACCTTGCATTTAAAAAACAAAATTTAAAATTTAAAAACTGCCTGTTCTATTTAAATTTATTGACCTTTTAATTTCCAACTCCTAAATTATCCCTTCTAAAGATAAGAACACCATTTTCTTTAAATAAATAAATATTTTTTAAACATGAAATTAAAATTGGTTCAGTCACCCACAAAATAACACTAAATAAATCAATAAGGAAACAAAGAAACAAATAAATAAATAAATAAAATGTTTAACGTGGACATTTCCCCTCTTCTCCAGCCTATCATGTTTCTAGCTCCTGGTGGGTTCAAAAGCTCTGGCTGGTTTCCATGATCTCCTCCTTCCCCTCTGTCATCTGGGGGCCTTCTACACTGAGAATCAACAGCCAGGGCCACCCAGGTCATTAAAATTATCACACTTAATATTTTTTTTAAATTTCAATTGTGAAAAGAACTACCTTATTTAAATATAAATAAAAATTTAAAAACATTTTCTATGTAAAAACATGAAATTTCTGACTTGGAGTTAGCTCCTTCCCCCTACACCAACCCCACCTACACTCACTAAACAACACCAAAAAAATAAAACCAGCCTTGTTCATCCAAAAAATGTGGAAATTTAAATCTCACACCAGAGTCTCATCCTGAAAATGAAGTGTTTTCCACTCTAAATCTTATGAAATTTTAATTTCCCATAGTCCAAAAGCCACAAATAGCTTTTTATGTAACAAATTCTGATAACTTAATTTCTTCTTTTTCCTCCCATGTGAAGATAAAAAACACCTCATCTTTTGGACAAAACAAAAGAACAAAACAAAACCAACCCCAAGAACCTTAACTTTTAATTATTTTACATCAGTTCAAAAATCCCAGAGATGGGTTAAAATTCATCTTTTCCCTGATCAAAATTATATCTTTTATTCAGACCATTCTGAAGAAAAAAATATGATTTCCATGAAAAAAGTGGTTTTAGAAATTAAAATCAATTGAGTCTCCATTCTGAAATAACTTTTAATCAGTCATGGACCTGAAATTATAAACTGAAATTCTTTCATTTAAAAGAATTTTGAAAATTTAAATTTCTATTGTTCAATGCTTCTGAGTGGATAAAAATAACCTTTCCATTAAAAAAAAAATCAAAATTTTAACTTTCAACACATTTGTCCACACTGCATGGAAAAAATAAAATTTAAAAACCACCTGTTGCATTTAAGTATATTTAACTTTTAATTTTCAATGGCTTGATCAGCTCTCCTGAAGATGATGGAGGTCCTTAAGAAGGAAATGAATAAAAAAAAATGAGAAAACACATATAATTGGAAGAAATAAAACTTTTAAATAAAGCCCAGAAAGAGAGAACAAAGGGTGGAAGGAAATAAAACTGTTCAATGATAAACAGGAAAGGCTCATCAACAGAATAGAAGAGATAAAATTAAGAAACCCAGGCAATGAAGATAAGATAGAAGAAATGGATAGATCAGTTAAATATTTAAAATTTAATTAAATCCTGCCCAGTTATTTCTGAAACTAAAAATCAAAAAATCCTAAGATATTAAGAAAATGTATACAAGAATAATAAAGAAAAGAGGGGTATGGATCTCGGGTAAATGGCAGAGAGAAATTTTCAACAAATTACAGAAGAAATAATGTCCCTAAACTAAAGAGGAGAAGCCTAGGAAATTAAATAGAAGCCTAGGAAATTAAATAGAATATCAAATACATCAAACCAAAATCTCCACTCACTACCTAATAATCAAAAGATTATTAATAATCAGTTGCACAAACTGAGAAACAAAGACCTATGAGGAAATACTGACGGCAAAAACATAGCTAAAGTCTATTGTATGAAAATGTATTAGAGTTTTTAAAAGAAAGAAGAGGACAAACAAAGAAAACTGAAAATTCCAGGAGGAATAAACCAGTAATGAATATTTCTCCAGTGTTAATCAAGTTCCTTTCTCTTGGCTTCTGCTTTATATCCTTGACTGACTTCCCTGCCTGAGGGCCTATGAACTAGGCCAAGTCAAACTTCTTTCTCAAGAACAGAGTGAATGCAGTGAGTCTAAAAGCATCCTGTGAAGTGGAAAGTAGGAGACAAAAACAGAAAGACCTCACCATGACCAGCCACTCCTCCCTGTCCCTGGAAAGCATTTCCTTGCTCTCAAAGGTGCAGCTGCTAAGGTGATGACTCTCACCCCCACAATGGAACTCAAGGAACAGCTCAAAAGACAACTTCAGAACTGCAGCTGAGTCAGAAACCTGGCTTCCAGAAGTACCCTACCATCTGATTGGAGGGTCTGCTGCAGGATCCAACTGGATAGTGAGGTTTGAGTGACAACACTGGTGAGCTGAAGGAACAAAGCTTCTAGCTTCCCAGCCCTGGCTTCCAAACTGACAGACCTATCCCAGGTTGGCTGAAGATTTCTGTCAAGTTCAACAAGTTCCTTTTATTTATGAAAATCAATGGGTTAAGGTTTCAAAAGAAATAAACAAATTTAGAAGGAGGCTAATAAGACAACATTTCGTAAGAGCACATTGTAATTCAAGGACATTATAAACTGAGTCAACAATAGCCTTTGGACTAACACCAAAGCCTCATGTGTAGAAAGAGGTTGGTCCTCAGGATATCAAGCAACTCTACTCCAAAGACTCTAGAACCAACCTCTAACATTTTAAAGAATAATATCCTGATTTTAAAGAATGATATCTGTTCCTTTCTCAATATATTAAGGACTTAGAGAAACTTTCAAAGCCTAGGCCAGTTGTTACACTCAAAGAGAGCTAGTTTTTAATTCGTTCTAAGAGTTTTATACTAGAAATTTGCCATTTCAGTAGAATATACAATTGGAGATAATGTGTGGAAGTTCTAAGAGACATCTAAGGTACTGGGTAGCACTCCCCTATAAGCTGTGATAGAAAAGTAAAATTTGTAATGTGAAAAACTGATGAATGCTTAGAAGATATTCACACAATTTTTTAATTTAATTAAGGAAGATCTCCCTCAAAAATAACCCAAAGATAATTAAGTAGTATGTTAAAAAGTATTTTGAACATTTGGGATGCTAGGATGTATACGTTCATTCACCTTTCATGTATGTTCTTATTGGTCACATGTCTGCAATAATAACAGGCAATGTGATCCTAATTCATGGAGAAAGTAGAGCGACCCACCTGTGTAAAGATCTCTCTATAGTAAGCCATAGTTTTAAGAGGTAGTTTTAGTTGTGTTGTAATGGAGGCTGTGCACATCAATTTGATGATGCTTGTTATATATCCACTGTTTATTTCATTGCCAATAAACATGGGTATAGTAGTAATGCTATGGATTACATGAATACTTTCTTGTGTCTCATTTAAGGTTCAGTTTAACAGGTTGTGCCAAGGAAATAGGAATTTATTTCACTATCTTTTACACAGTTTCAATCCAGCCCTCTTGTATTTGATTTCTGTTGCTCGGTACTGTCTTAAGACAACAAATGGTACCATCCTAAGATCAGCTGTGCCTTCCTGCAAATGATGTGATAACTCAAACCTTTAATCCCAGCACAGGAAAGAACAAGTGGTGACCTACACCTTTTATTCCATAACTGCAGACAGATCTTTCTGTGTTTTGTGAGTTCAAGGCCTAAGTACCAAACAGTAGTAGCTCACACCTTTAATCTTAACCATAGAATATAAAGAATACTTGAATCTAGGTGTAAAACACCTGGATGAGGAAGATATTTAAGGAAGCATATGCAGCAAGTGTGATATTCTCTAGAAACAACAAGCCATGCTGAGGACTCTGGAATATAGATTTTACCCCAAGAAGTTGGCTGAGAGAGAATTGACTGTGGTCTGTTTCTTCTCTCTGATATTCCAGATTCCCCTCCAGTGTCTGGCTTTGAGTTTGCATTAAATAACAGCTTAAATTTCTGTTATATCATAAATCTAAAAGCAAATAAGATTTTTAAAAGAAAAGCTGAGTAATAATAATAATTTAAATTGACTGTCCCCGGTCCAAAAAGTACAAAAAATAAAATAAAATAAAACCCACAGAAATCACACCAATTTAAATGAAAAATATCTGGCAGAACCATTATTTTTTCAGAAAAAAACTAGAACTTTATGAACGACAGACCTTAAGGTTGCTTATGACCCTGAAATGTCTCAATGAGTAGCTTGTTAGAGTCCCTTGTTCCATATAGGTTTATGCTTAGTGGCTGGTTGGAATTGTTGAGTAGCCCTTTTGTAATGGTTTATAGGCAAATGTCTGGACAACACTGAGCATATCCTACCAAAACAACCTCTAACAGGCCTGGTAGAGGTTATCTTCAAGTGGGGGGGTGGATAGTAGCAGTCAACTCTCAGCTAAATTCTACTTTGTGAGACCCTATACCCTGTGCAATGGAAAATCCTACATATCATCAGTTGACTGTTCTTTATCACATTTTACTAGTGGAGTGTTACCTAACACATGAGATGCCTTTTACAAACTTCATAAAATTAACTGTAAATAAATCTTACATGTACAGATTGAGTGCTAAGTGCAGACATCTAGAACATACTTGACAAATTAGGATCTTCATGTTTGACAACCAGCTTTCATTTATGCAGCAAAAGCATGTAAGAGTGGACAAAGATATTTCTACACACAGTTCCCTGCTCTCAATTCTGTGAGCAGATTTAAGTCACAGAGCAGAGTTATTCAGAGACAAGGCCCAGGGTCAGGGAGTTTCAGGTACCACGTGGAACTTCATACAATAGATTCTGGCTGCAGGTTTCCACCTAGATCCCTGAAACAGACACCTCTCTAACTCTGCACCTCCCAATCTTTTCCACCCCATCTGTGTACAACAGCCCTTCCCTTACCATGTTGTTGTTTCCCAGCTTGGCCATGTTCTCTACTCAGCAACTGCAACAGCACAAACAGCACAGCACACAAACCTCTGCTCCCAGTTCCTTCACAAAGACCAGCAACAGGAAGAGCCCAGCATCAGTGTGACTGGCAGATCGCTTCCAGGCTTTGATTGGCTAGTGAGACCTGAGTGACAAAAGCACCTCCCATTGGGTGCCCTATTCTTAAAGACACAGTGCAATGGTCCCTGAACAGGCTTGCAGCACAGACAAAGAGCTTTTCAATATCAGAGGAGATATGCATTGCAAAAGATCGTGTCCCTTGGATCCAGAGGGAAATCCTGCATGTTTCTGCATGCCATAGACATTTTCTGTTCTTCCTCTAGAGACCTTGTCCTCTAGATTCATGCTGCTCTCAGCAGGCTGACTCTGAGCAGGAATCCCCAAAGCCTGGGGCAGGTGCCATGGGGGAGGGCAGTGGATGCAGGACCCAGGAGAGAAATCCTGCCCAGGGAGACCAGGAGGGGGCTTGGAAAGTCTCCCTGACCACAACACTAGCTTCTCCCTAGGGGTTCCTCAGGATTTCCCCAAAGGAATCTTGTAGTGGGGATTGAGGGGGGATCCCTAGTTCAGCATGCATGTAGCCTACTGCCTGCCTACCTTCCTGCCTACCTGCCTGCCTGCTTGCTCAGAGTGCAGCTCCCCTGAAGCTAGGATCTTCCCTGGCTGCATCTCTGTCCACCAAGTGCCAATGGGACCCAGACTCCCTCTTTAAAATGCAGTGCCATCCGCTGACTTGGGACCTAGGGAAGCCCAGAGCCATGGCCTGTCTGCTATCTGCTGGTCCTTGAGTGCAACCCAGGCCATGGCCATCCCCCATCTGTGGCCAGTGAACATGGGCATAGTCCTTGCCACCTGGCTTTGTGGTTCTGGTGAGTTCTGGAAAGTCACTTTGTATGCTCCCTGGGGAGGCTTGTGGGGAAACACACATAGGAATGCTCAGCTCTGGGGAGGGAGGGACCCTGACCCTTGCCGCAAGACCGGAGGGGAGCCCCTAGGGGCCAAACTTTCTAAGGCAGCATGCAGAAAGTGAGGGAGCCACTTGCTTCTGCAAAGCATCTCAGAAGCCTGGGTTTTACCAAATCCAAGAACAGTTGTCAGCACCTAGGCTGGCAAATGTAGATGCCCCATGCTTCCCAGTAAGGGAAGTTTGCTGGTTTTAAGGCCCCAAGGAATAGGTGAAGGGTTGGAATAACCCTAGAAAGAGAAGTCTTGACACACTCAAAGATTAGTGAATTTTAACTATGCAACAGTGCCCAGTAAATGGGGTGTGTGTGTGTGTGTGTGTGTGTGTGTGTGTGTGTGTGTGTGTTGTGGGTGGGTTATTACAGCTCTTCCAGGGAAAACTGCCACAAATATCCACTCATAGTTTCCAGGTTTGGCACCTGACCTCTGGCCACATCTAGGACAGTGTCCTCTGTCTCCACCACACAAGTACAGGCATACACTCAGGCCTCAGGCATGGAGCATACAACAGACTCTCGTTTTTTCCTCAGGAAGTCAAAGATATGATGGGACCCCTGTAGTGGTCTGTGTCTCCTCAGCTTGCTGGTGGAGGTGTGAGTGAAGAAGGGAGGGCAGGGAGGAGTTGTTTGCTGTTTGTTGTCAGGTGTCTCTTCTCAGAAACCCTCTGGATTTGCTTTTACCCCCACTTGTCTTGTTGGCCACCCTGAGCAGCTACTTCATAACTCAGTTGTTTAGACAACCTCCTTGCATGAGGAGACTTGGAAAAAAGTTTTATCTCCTCTCCTGAAGCCTGAACCTCAGCTGAGCTCTCTCTCTCCCTGTTTTCTCCCCCTACACTCGTCTGTGTGTGTGTGTGTGTGTGTGTGTGTGTGTGTGTGTGTGTGTGTGTGTGTGTGTGTATGTTGGGGGTGGATCCCTTTATCTCAGATGCCCAAGAATTTAGCAGTGCCGAGCTTCTGTGTATGGAGCAGGATGTCTTAGACATTCTCCATACTTGATGCTCCCCGAACCTGCTTCGCGAAGATGCTCCCTAAACTGCCAAGGCCACTGTTCATCATAAGAGTGTGGATTTCTGAACTGCCTATCCAGCTTCAAAGAGCCCAGTGAAGGATATGATGACTTAGGCCTTTGGTTGGTTCCTTGTAGAACCTCGGCCTACTGCATCCTTTACCCCTCACTGCATCACTGCCCTCCATATCCTGCCCTCCCCTAAGCCTCCTTGTCCCTCCTGCTCTACCCCCCTCCATCACTGTACCTGAATCCTCACTTTAACAAACCCTTTCCAATATCCCCCTCTAGCCAGGCCGCTTTATTGCTGACAGTCTCTCAACCCAGACAGCTTTGACTTGAGGTCTCCACAAAGTCTCCTGAGCTTCTCTTCCATAGGGCTCAGTGATGTGCCCTGGGGGGGGAAGACAGACACCTCTGGCCCTAACACTTCATTCTCAGTACATTCCAAACATTGTCTCTGCCTATGACACTAAATACCCTGTTCTCCATCCCTGACATGCTCCAAATCACAGCTGCCAACCTGTTAATGCTTTTCTTTCTTTTTTTGTTTGTAGTTTGGGCTTGAAGGCCAAGCAGGGAGGAAGAATGAAATTTAATCTATCCACTTCCACATCCTTATTCCTGAAGACACACTCCCCACCCTGTCAGAGTGGAGACAAGTAAGCCGGAGCCTTTGAAATCATGGGAAAAACATACAGATACCTTTCTTTCTCTTTCTTTCTCTTTCTTTCTCTCTCTCTTTCTTTCTTTCTTTCTTTCTTTCTTCTTTCTTTCTTTCTTCCTTTCTTCCTTTCTTCCTTTCTTTCTTCCTTCCTTCCTTCCTCTCTTTCTTTCTCTTTTTCTTTCTTTCTTTTAATAATTACAATTTGTTTACCATTGGACTATGGGAGCCAAGGCATGCTGTATTATCTACAGTTTTTGTCTGCTATGTCAGCTGTCAGGCAGAGGGTGAGGTGAGTTGGAAGAAGAGGAGGGTTTGAGAGGGTAGGGAAGAGAAGTCTAGGCAGAGCCATGAGAAATGGATGGAGTGGAGGATTCACCAGAGGAAAATCAAACTTCCTTATTCACTGTCCTGTACATGTGGGAATGTTTTAAAGTCAATGCTTCTGATAATTAGAAGTGATGTTGAAGCACAAATACCCAGAGGGGAGGGACAAAGACAGGGTGCATGTAGGGGATTGTTATCCGAAAATTAAAATTTTAATAATTTAAAAAAGAAAATGTGATTTATTTTGGCCTTCAGGAAAATGAACAAATTAAGATTTAATTTTTGAATTTTTTAAAGGGTGTTTTCTCTTTCAGAAGGGCTGATTGAAACATTGGAATTGAAAGTTCAATACACTTTATGTGTAAAAGTATGTTTTTAAATCTCAAATTTTGTTTTTTACATGCAGGTTTTAGTGGAAAAGGTGGTGTTTTTATCTACCTAGAACCATTAAACAATAAAAATTAATTTTTAAAATTATTTCACATGAAAGAGTTTGGTTTTTTAAATCTCAGGACTAATGATCAATTACAAATTCTACTAGAATGATAGATAGTTCAAAAATTTATAGCAGTTTTCACATGGAAGGTATTTTTTCTATAGGATGGACTAATTTAAAAGTAAAAATTTTGTATCTCTAAATTAAAAAAGTTGATTTTTATTCTATCCCCAGAAAATTTAAAACAAGTAAAAATTATTAAAAGTATTTTGTTAAAAGACATGTTTTTGTCTTTGCGTAGGAGAAAAAATGAAAAATTGAACTATTTTTAAATGAAATAAGTGGGTTTTTAGGCTGGATGATGGGAAATTAAAATTTCAGAAAGTTTAAAACTGAAAACCTTTTGTTTTCAAAAATACTCTGGTGTACAGTTTCAAATTTCCATGCTTTTTAAATGAACAAGTCCAGTTTTACTCGGTTTTTTGAGGGGGGGTAGCTAAAATTCTGAGTGTTTTTAAAGAAGAAAATGGTTTTATTTCTTATTTTTACTCAAAAAGTATTTCATTTCACAAATGAAATAAAAAACTTTAAATGATGATTCCTTATGGTTATAGTTTTAATGATGTCGGTGGTCCTGGGTGTGGAGTCTCCCTGTAGAAGGCCCCCTGGTGAAAGAAAGGGTCAGGGGTGTTGATGGAAACCAGCCAGAGCTTCTGGAGGCACCTGGACCTTCATCACAAACGGGAATAAGGGTAAGTATATATTTTTAATGTTTTTTTCTTTATTTTGTGGCATCATGTAGCTGCTCTCGTTACATAGACACATCCATTCTCTCCTCTGACTCTCCCTTCTACTCCCTACATCACACATGACTCCAATGGCTGGAGGCCACTCACACTCTAGTTAGAAGGACCCTATGTCTCTCTCTATATATCCACCAGTACAGGTTCTACAGGTTATTCTGGGAGTAAGTGGGAGGGCACTTCTAGCCCAGGCCATTGTGGGATACTGAACTCCCTTTCTTCTTTATAACATTTTTTATTATGTTATAGTGTTCTGTCTACCATGTATCCTTGCATGCCAGAAGAGGGCATCAGATCTCATTTTAGATGGCTGTGAGCCACCATGTGGTTGCTGGGAACTGAACTCAGGTTCTCTGGAATACCAGCCAATGCTCTTAACCTCTGAGCTGTCTCTCCAGCCCACTGGACTCCTTTTCAAACCTGCCCCTGTGGCACTGTACATATTTTTTACACTTGTGTTTTGCACCTTTTTATCCACAGGGCTGTCTTCAGGTCTTGTTTTGCACACATGTGTTGCACACAACTTCTACACAGGGCCTGTCTTCTATTGCAAAGGTCCCTGAACTTACTTTGTTATCCCCCCCCCACCTATTTTACACATGCATTGTGAACATATCTGTTGCCCTGCTATTTTCCATATTGCCTTGCCTTCTGAATAAATCTTATGCACATGGATTTTTCACACAGACTATTCTATAATACACAGCCCCTCCTATAATTCACAGGCCAAATCCCAATATACATCAGCCCCATCCACAATAAACTGCCCTTGTGATAATACCCAGGACCCTTCCATAATACACAGGACCAATGCATAATACACAGTCCATTTAATAATATACAGGTCGCTCCCATAATACAAATTTCCATCTCATTATGACCCTGAAAAGTGACTGACATGAAGGCTGTGTCCTGAGGGATGACTGACAGGAGGTCTGTGGGTAAATCATGAGAGATAATTGACAGTGGTGACAGCTTGGATATAAGATCCTAATGAAAATTAGAGAAACTGAGGAAGATAGAGGCCACTGAGGAGACACGAAAGCTGTAACAAGATTCTGTGTAGTCTGACAGGGAAACAGGTATAAAGGCTTCCCTGATGCTTGATGGAGAAACTGAGACAGAGATAGTATTTCACAGGAACTGACAGAATAATTGAGACAGAGAAAGACCACCCCATGAAGTGGAAACCAAGGAAGAAAGAGGCTTCTGAGTGATGGGTAGACTGAGGAATTGTGAGTCCTCCTCTGTGACTCAGGGGGAACTTAAGGAGATGTCTATGCAAAAATCTGAGAAACTAAGGCCACCACAGGGTCTGAAGGTAAAACTGAGGCAGATAGAGACCTCTTTGGGGTCTAACAAAAAAGCGAGTTGGAGAGAGGCCTCTGCATGATCTGATGGGGAAACTGAGGCAGAGAAAGTCTTCTTTGAGTTAACAGGGATACTTAGGCAGACTGGCCCCCTTGGGTCCTGACTGGATAAGTAAGGAAAATGAGGGGTCTGACAGGAAAATTGAGGCAGACTGTGGCCTCTGTGGGATCTAACTGGGAATCTAAGAGAAAGAGGCCTCCGAGGGTTATGACAGGGAAACTGAGGCAGAATGACCTTTTAGTGGGGTACGAGGGGAAAACTGAGGCAGGGAGACTGTATGAAAAGGAAACAGTCTAGTTAGAGAGAACTGAGGTTGTGGGAGCAAGGAAGAGAGTATGCCATGGGATTGTCTTTACCCCCACTCCATCCCATGAGTATGGAGGATTGTGAGAAAACCACACAGGGAGCTTTATTTATTTACTTATTTATCTTAAATAATTACAATGTATTTCATCAATGGACTACACAAGCCAAGGGATATTCCTGATTCACTATGCTGTGCTTGTAGGAATCCAATTAATATCAATGTTTCAGATAATTGGAAGTGAGTTTGGAAAAGCTAGAGCCAGAGGGGAGGGTGAGGTCCAACAGGGTGGGTGGAGCAGTTATCAGAAAATTAAAATTTTATTGTTTTTAAACTGAAAAACTTTAAGTGTATTGCCCCCACCACCCCAGGATGATGGACTGAAAAAAAATTAATTTTTGAATTTTTATTTAATGAAAATGGTGTTTTTCTTTTCAGGAGAGCTGATCAAACCATTGGAAATTAAAAGTTCAATATACTTAAATGCAGCAGGTGGTTTTTACATTTTATTTTTCCTATGCAGTGTGGTCAAATCTATTGAAAGTTAAAATTTTGATGCTTTTTTTTTAATGGAAAGGTTATTTTTATCCACTCAGAAGCACTGAACAATAAAAATTTAAATTTTCAAAATTATTTTACATGAAAAAATTTCAGTTTATAATTTCAGGTCCAGGACTGAACAAAAATTATTTAAGAATGTAGACTCAATTAAAATTTGATTTATAAAAACACTTTTTACATGGAAACTGTTTTGTTTTCTTCAGAATGGACTGAATAAAAGACATAATTTTGATCAGGGAAAAGATGAATTTTAATCCATCTCTGGGATTTTTGGACTGATGTAAAAGATTTAAAGGTTAAGGTTCTTTAGGTTTGTTTTGTTTTGTTCTTTTGTTTGTGTCCAAAAGATGAGGTGTTTTTTTATCTTCACATGGGTGGAAAAACAAGAAATTAAGCTATCAGATTTTTTTAAAATAAAAAGATATTTGGGCCTTTTGGACTATGGGAAATTAAAATTTCTTAAGATTTATAATGGAAAACACTTTATTTTCAGGAGGATACTCTGGTGTGAGATTTAAATTTCCACATTTTTTTGGATGAACAAGGCTAGATTTATTTTTTTGTTGTTTATTGAGTGGGGGTAGGCGTGGTGTAGGAGGATGGAGTTAACTCAAAGTCAGAAATTTCATGTTTTTACATAGAAAATATTTTTAATTTTTTATTTATACTTAAATAAGGTAGTTATTTTCACAATTGTAATTTAAAAAAAAAAACTTTAAAAAGACTTTATTAAGTTTGATAATTTTAATGACCTCAGTGGCTCTGGCTGTTAATTCTCAGTGCAGAAGGCCCCCAGATGACAGAGGGGAAGGAGGAGATGATGGAAACCAGCCAGAGCTTTTGAACCCACCAGAAGTTAGAAACATGAAGGCTGGAGAAAAGGGGAAATGTCCAATTTTAACATTTTATTTATTTGTTTGTTTATTTGTTTGCTTATTTACTTATGTATTTATTTAGTGTTATTTTGTGGGTGACTGAACCAATTTTAATTTCATGTTAAAATTTTATTTATTTGAAGAAAATGGTGTTCTTATCTTTAGAAGGGATAATTGTGGATTTGGTAATTAAAGGTCAATAACGTTAAATAGAACAAGCAGTTTTTAATTTTAATGTTGTGCTCCTGTGACTAGGTCATAGACTGGACATAGGAATATTAATTTTTGAGTTATTTGAACTAGCTCCCTCAGTTTTTAGGAAGGTGGCAATTATAAGATAGTGCACAAATGTATTTGTGTATGTGTGTATACATATATGCATATATATCTACATATTTATAGTTATATATCTGCATATTTAAACATACATATCAATTCTAATGGTCGCTATAAGAAAGACTTGTTTTCCCGTTGCAGAGTATTTCTGTTTTGCCTAAGTAGAAACTACTACATGCTGGTGTGTTGAAGACTGGGTTAAGTCTTCACCACCCAAAAGCAAGCAAGAAGGTTTCCCACGCAAGGTGCTGTACCTCTATTAAGCCAGATACCATAACATCACTGGCAGAGCATATTCCCAAAAGGCAGAATGAAATGTACTTGGCAGCTAAACTGCAGAGCTAGTGTAAGAGCAAGGCCAGTGGAGATAGCATGGCAGACCAGCAACTACAATCATGAGGTGGCTAGAAGAGGAGATCTGCACCTCCAGAAGAGAAATCATGCAGTAAGCAGGAGGCCAAGTCCACAGTTGGCAAGGAAGATGATTCCTTAACCCTTCAGGAAGATAACAGCTGAAGGAGAAAACATTGCCAGCAAACAAACTAACGTAGAAATTTTTGGTGAGGGGTTCAAATCAGACCATATCTCTAGAAATGTTAATACAGGAAACTAATGACTATTGATAAATGGGGAATAGTTTTTCCCAAAGATGAGCCTTGGTTGCTTATAAAAAACAGTGTGTTCTGCCCTGAAATCTTATAAATATGAAAAAAATATTAAGTGCAGCAAAAAAAACCCATTACAAACCTTAACATAGTTAAAATAATTTTTTGGAGCATAAACAAATGTTAACATAGCCTTACACCATTAACATATTTCCCACCAAGGTCATGAAGTGATTAAAAAAGAAAAAGCAATGGACTCCATGTGTGTTTATATTTCAAATATTAACCAGAGGGAAAAGAACTAGATACAGAATTCTGAGAAAACAAAATACAAATAACTGACACACATTTAAAAGTATCTAAGCTATTTTGCTACTGTACAAAAATACAAATCACAATTTTTAATTTTAATTCAACAATGGCAAAGAGCCTGAAATTAAAAGAGAGTTAAATGTCTGCATTGATGTGCAGGAAGGAGAAGTTAAGTTCAGTATTTAAGAAAATACAAACTGGAAAACCACTTAAAAATTAATATGGAGATTTCTCAAGAGGCAAATTAGACACACTGTATGTCCCAGCATTACCATTCCATAAATATATACATATACAAATATGTATGTACATGCACAACCTCACACACACACACATATACAGTCCATATTTTATTCTAGAGATATCTGCTAATCCATGCTTGTTTTATTATATTTACATTATACAACTGTAGTAAGAGGTTTCTTGCCAAGACTTTCAGGCCTAGCCTTAAGGTTTAGGCCCACAGACCTATGGACCCTCAGAGACACACAGATGCTTTCAATAGTTTTAGGCTGTTTGGCCTAAGGCCCATGCATATAACTTGCTAACTCTTTATCCTTAATCTAACCCAGCACTCTTATCCTGTTCAGCCATGGGGCTCGAAACCTTTTCTCAGATAGACGTAGTTGTCCTCTGCCTCTTCTAGCTTCTCTCTAGCATTTGGCTCTGTTCTGCCTGTTTCTAGGGTTTCCTTAGTCTGGTAGCCCCACCCATACTTCCTGTTCTGCCTTTGGCCAATCAGCGCTTTTTATTAAACTCATAGACAAGGACAATTATTTACAATGGAACAACATAATCCCCCTACATACAGAAAATAAAAACTCCTTAGGATTTCATAAATTGATGAATGAATACTAAAATGTTTTTACAGTCAAGCCAGGTAATTTTATTCAGATATTTGGAAAAGTAAAACCAAAAAATTCTCAACTAAACAGAAGGAGCTAGAAACAGCTATTTTGAGTAAGGTATCCCAGCCCAAAGAATATAAACATTTCAAGTTTTCTGATACTGTAGGGACTGGTTCTTAATCTTCAGGTAGTTATTTAAATTGTAATATCCATAAAGGTCAGTGAATTAATAAAATGTCATGGGAATCGCTATGGAGGGCAGAGAAATAAAATGACTTGATACAAAAATTTAAACTGGAATGGGGGAGGTGGTAGAGTAAAAAGGGAAGAAGACATAAATGTTACAAATGTCCTTTTGAAAAGGACATGGAAATTTACTACACTTTAGTATTACAAATATACACTCACACACAGTCAGAAACACACATATAGAATGGGAGTAAGAGACTATGAATTGAAGGACAGAGGAGCCTTGGAGCATTGAAAAAAATGGATTACTATTATCAATCTAAGCAGTGAACTAAACTGAGTTAAAATTACTTACCATTATATTTATAAATCAATGACATTCTTATCCTTCAAGGAAAATGCTTCTAGTTGAAGTACACACTGATTGACACAGTGATACATATTTAGCAAAGGTGTAAAGATTAAGTGACTAGAAATGCTCCATCTTAAAGCAACATCTAGAACGCAGTCGTCCCGTGAGTTTTTGGGATAACTGTGGATAAATTGCAGGAATAGGATCAAAGGCAGAGGTGTAATTTATGCCCCAGAAAAAAACCCCTTAAAGTTTGTCCTCAGGCATTCTCTATGAACACACCAGGAGAGTAGCCAATAATCAGGGAACACAAAAGATACAAGACTCTAGAAAATTCCAAAGAGAAAACAAAAAGTGATGAACAGAAAACCCATACAGACTAGTGTAGTATGAGGTTTCTGGCCCAGACTTCTGGGCCTAGCCTCTAGGTTTAGACCCACAGAGCAGCAGAGTCACAAAGATACTTACAATAGTTTCAGGCTGATCAGCCTAAGGCCCATGCATATAACTTCCTGACTCATTACCCTTATTCTAACCCATGACTCTTATCCTAGTCAGCCATGTGGCTCCATACCTTTCCCAGAGCAGCACAGCTGTCCTCTGATTCTTCTGGCTTCTTTCTGGCATTCTGCACTATTCCACCTGTTCCCAGAATTCTCCTAGTTGGGTAGCCCCACCCACACTTCTTGTCTGCTATTCCTAATCAGGGCATTTTATTAAACCCATAGGCTGGACAATTGTTTACAATGAAATAACATAATCCTCCTACAGACTAGAATTCAAGATCTTGACCTATAATCATCCCAAATCCAGATACATAGATGATAGCATGTGAACAAGTTAGGAACAGCCAGGGCAAGAATTGTCCACCAGAAACCAGCTATTCTAACCCAGCAGGCCCTGAATAATAAAACATTAATGAAAAACAAGGAAATGATCATAACACCAACTATATGAAGATGATAGAGGTCCTTAATGAGTACATAAATTAATCTATTAAGGAAAGTGAGAAAACACATTCAACTGGAGGAAATAAATAAAATCTTTGAATAAAGCTATGAAAGATAAAACAAACATTTGAAGGAATCGAATAAAGCTGATCAACCCACAATATCAAAATGTAAGAAATAAGAATAATATAAATTCAGAGAATCCCTGAAGTAACATGTTTACTAATTCAAACAGGAACTACATACAGAAGCAAGCAAGCTTCATAGGCAGAATAAAAGAGATAAAACTAAGCAACTCAGGAGAACATAAGATTAAAGAAATTGATATATCAATTAAAAATATATTGAATTAATTCATACCCCAAATTTCTAAAATTAAAAATCAAGGAAATTTAAGATATTAAAAATGAATAAAAGAATAATAAAAAAGGAAAGAGATGAAACTCAGGTCAATGGCCCAGAAAAATTTTCAACAAATTACACACAAAATAAAGTTCTTAAACAAAGCAAGAGGAAAAGTAAATAGAAGCATACAGAATACCAAATACATTGAAACAAAACATCTAATAACTACTCAGTAATTAAACTATGCTCACTGTTATATAATCCGAGGTCTTGGACATTACCAGGGCCACAGCAAGTGTGAGACCAGCGTTCTCTAAATAAAAAAAAATTAAGAAAACCATCCCAGTAAAGCTAGCTCAAATATATTAATAAGTTAATTAAAAATTTTAGAACAGGACAAATGTAATTTAGATAAAACATTTTTAAACTATCCAAAATATTGACACTTCAAAGATAGAATACAAGAAACAAAAAAACTTTAAAATCTAAAAAGTGAAGACATCTAACAGTACAACTAACCTGTTGAAAGAAAATCCACAAATGAAGTAAAAAGTCATACAAAAAATTTACTAAGCTTGGTATATTCACCAAAATCATATCACATAAAATATTTTCAAGTATCAAACAAGTATTTCTAAAAGGGGAAGCAGCACAATGTTATCAGAACTTCCTAGGCTGAGCCCTAGCTGGGTTTCACTCCAAAATGAAAACTTCCTAAAATAATAGAGAAGCTAACATATGCTAGATTTATAATTATAGAAGCAAATACAAAAAGGAAATGTGAGTAGTAATGATTTAGAAGTAATTTTGTAGACATGGAACAAAATATACAAGATGTAGATATAAATCACACAGATATGAATGAGAACAATTGGCGGAATGAACTTTGATTTTCTTAAAAACTTTATGGCATATCAGACCTTAAGGTTGCTTGTGATCCTGTAAGTCCTCAATGGACAGCTGGTAAAAATCCCCTCTTTTGATATAGGCTTGTGCCTAATGGCTGGTGATGAGAAGTGGTTCCTATGTAACAGATCAGAGACAAATGTCTGGATAATCCTGTAGGGATCCCACAATCCTAATCTCTAACAGGGCTGGTTGCAAACACTTATCTTTTCAGTATTTTAAAGGTAGTCGTCCCTCAGCTAAATTCTATTTTGTAAAACTTACTACTTCCTGAGCATTAGTAATTCCTTGTATCATTAATCCTACCCTTCTACATCACACCTTATTAGTGGAGTGCTACCTAACACATGGGATGCCTTTAACAATGTACACAAAATTGACTATAAATAAATCACACAGTTACAATTAAATGTAAAGAGAAAGATCTCTAGAAGTTACCTAGAGTTTAAACCTTTTTCAATTGGCAACCTGCTTTTCCTGGGTGCACCCAAAACATGTTGAAGTTGAAATAAGGTCTTTCTACACATAGCTCCTTGGTCCTAATTTTGTGAACAGATTCAGCCTACAGAACGACATGACTCAGAGGCCTTTTGCTTGGTTCACAAAGTTTCAAAGACAACAAACATGGCCCCTGGCAGCTGAGGGATTCTGGTTTCAGGATCCCACCCAGATCAGGAATGGACTCACACCTTACCATGTGCTTGAATCCATCTATGTACACCAGCCCCTCACTCACCATGACCTGCTTTCCCAGCTCAGCCATGTTCTCTGCAAAGATCCCTGCAGCAGCAAAAACAGCACAGCACACAAAATGGCTGATGCAAGATCCTCTTCATAGCCAAGACTGAAGCAGGCAAAAAACAGGAAGGTTCCTGCACCACTTCTGACTGGTAGGTCACCAGTAAAACCTGATTGTCTAATAAGGCCTCAGCTCCTCCCATATGCTAACACTGTGCTTAAAGACACAGCCCAGTGGTTCCTGTCTTTGGATTTCACCCCAGACAAAGACTTTTTTTGTAGATATGCAGATGTGCATTTCAATGGCAGTGGGCCCTGCACCCATTAGCTGGCTAGGTTATCTATTTACACTCCAAAGGCACATTCCTTTCTTCATCCTGGATGAAATGTAGCTAGAAAGTTGTATAGTCCACTATATTATGCAGAGTGGCATAATTTTCAGTCACACAAGTGGAAGAGAGGTGAGGATATTAACAAAGAGAGATTTAGAAACAATAAAGAAATGCCGCTGTCATATTCATTTTGTACCACAAGTTCTTAGTAGCTTTTTTATTTAAAAATGTTTTTATACACCCCACTGTTCCCCTTCCTGCCCACTTAATTTTTCATTATCTTGAATCCATTCAAATACCATGGGGGTACAATAAAAAATGAACATTTCGTTTTAGAAAATATTGAAATTTTACTGCTTAATCATCCATTCTGAAGAAAAAATACACTTTTTGTGTTTATAAAAATTTTTAAAAGTTTAACTTTAGCTCCTCACTATTGTGAAATAATTTTTAATTGATCTGTAGTCCTGAGATTCAAAAAACTGCAAGTCTTCCATGTAAAACAATTTTGAAAATTAAAATGTTTTATGTTTCTGGGGCAATTAATTACTAACTACAAAAATTTAAAGAATATTAAAATTTTAATTTTTAACAGATAAGTCTAACTTGGATTTAAAAAAACAAAATTTAAAATTTAAAAACTGCCTTTTCCATTTAAAGTTATTGACCTTTTAATTTCCAACTCCTCAATTAACCCTTCTAAAGATAAGAACACCATTTTCTTTAAATAAATAAATATTTTTTAAACATGAAATTAAAATTGGTTCAATCATCCACAAAATAACACTAAATAAATCAATAAGGAAACAAAAACAAACAAATAAATAGATAAAATGTTTAAATTGGACATTTCCCCTTTTCTCCAGCCTGTCATGTTTCTAGCTCCTGGTGGGTTCAAAAGCTCTGGCTGGTTTCCATCATCTCCTCCTTACCCTCTGTCATCTGGGGGCCTTCTACACTGAGAATCAACAGCCAGGGTCACACAGGTCATTAAAATTATCACAGTTAATAAAGTATTTGTAAAGATTTTTTTTTTTAATTTCAATTGTGAAAACAACTACCTTATTTAGGTATAAATAAAAATTTAAAAACATTTTCTATGTAAAAACATGAAATTTCTGACTTGGAGTTAGCTCCTTCCCCTTATACCAACCCCAACAACACTCAATAAACAACAATAAAAAAATAAAACCAGCCTTGTTCATCCAAAAAATGTGGAAATTTAAATCTCACACCTGAGTCCCCTCCTGAAAATAAAGTGTTTTCCATTCTAAATCTTATGAAATTTTAATTTCCCATAGTCCAAAAGGCCCAAATAGCTTTTTATTTAAAAAAAATTCTGATAGCTTAATTTCTTGTTTTTCCTCCCATATCAAGATAAAATATACCTCATCTTTTGGACAAAAACAAAAGAACAAAACAAAACGAATCCCAAGAACCTTAACTTTTAATTCCTATACATCAGTTCAAAGATCCAGGAGATGGATTAAAATTCATCTTTTCCCTAATCAAAATTATAGCTTTTATTCAGTCCTTTCAGAAGAAAAGAATACAATTTCCATTAACAAGTGTTTTTAGAAATTAAATTTTAATTGAGTCTCCATTCTGAAATAACTTTTAATCAGTCATGGACCTGAAATTATAAACTGTAATTCTTTCATTTTGAATTTTGAAAATTTGTTTTTATTGTTCAATGCTTCTGAGTGGATAAAAATAACTCTTCCATTTAAAAAAAAAAACAACAAAATTTTAACTTTCAACACATTTGTCCACACTGCATGGAAAAAATAAAATTGAAAAACCACCTGTTGCATTTAACTACATTAAACTTTTAATTTCCAATGGCTTGATCAGCTCTCCTGAAGATGACAGAGGTCCTTAAGAAGGAAATGAATAAAGAAAATGAGAAAACACATATAATTGGAAGAAATAAAACTTTTAAATAAAGCCAAGAAAGAGAAAACAAAGGGTGGAAGGAAATAAAATTGTTCAATGACAAACAGGAAAATGGAAGAAATAAAAATATACACTGAGCAAATGTATGAAACAAAATGTTTAGTCTGCAAAGAGGAACTACCGAGAAGGGTTCACTGAGCCCTGTGGAAGAGAAGCTCAGGAGACTTTGTGGAGACCTCAACTCAAAGCCCTCTGTGTTGAGAGACTGTCAGCAATAAAGGGGCCTGGCTAGGGGAGGATATTGGAAAGAGTTTGTTAAAGTCAGGATTCCAGTACAGTAATGGGGGGAGGGTAGAGCAGGAGGGACAAGGAGGCTTAGGGGAGGGCAGGATATGGAAGGCAATGAGGCAGTGAGGGGTAAAGGATGCAGTAAGCTGAGGTTCTACAAGGAACCAACCAAAGGCCTAAGTCATCACAACCTTCACTGGGCTATCTTGAAGCTGGATTGGCAGTTCAGAAATCCACACTGTTATGATGACCAGTGGACTTGCCAGCTTAGGGAGCATCTTCCTGAAGCAGGTTCAGGGAGCATCAAGTATGGAGAATATCTAAGACATCCTTCTCCATATACAGAAGCACTGCATTGCTAAATTCTTGGGCATCTGAGATAAAGGGATCCACCCCCAGCATACACACACACACACACACACACAGACGAGTGTGGGGGGAGAAAACAGGGAGAGAGAGAGAGCTCAGCTTAGGTTAAGGCTTCAGGAGAGCAGATAAAACCTTTTTCCAAGTCTCCTCATGCAAGGAGGTTGTCTAAACATCTGGGTTATGAAGTAGCTGCTCTGTGTGGCCAACAAGACTAGTGAGAGTAAAAGCAAATCCAGAGGGTTTCTGAGAAGAGACACCTGACAACAAACAGCAAACAACAACTCCCTGCCCTCCCCTCTTCACTCCCACCTCCACCAGCAATCTGAGGAGCCACAGACCACTACAGGGGTCCCATCATATTTTTGACTTCCTGAAGAAAAAACGAGAGTCTGTTGGATGCTCCATGCCTGAGGCCTGAGTGTATGCCTGCCCTTGTGTGGTGGACACAGAGGACACTGTCCTAGATGTGGCCAGGGGTCAGGTGCCAAACTTGGAAACTGTGAATGGATATTTCTGGCAGTTTTCCCTGAAGAGCTCTCATAACCTACCCACAACACACACACACACACACACACACACAACACACACACACACACACACACATACACACACACATACACACACACACACACACACACACACACACACACACACACACACACACACACACACCCCTTTTCCTGGGCTCTGTTACATAGTTAAAATTCACTAATCTTTGAGTCTGTGAAGTCTTCTCTTTCCAGGGTTAACCCAACCCTTCACCTATTCCTTGGGGCCTTAAAACCAGCAAACTTCCCTTACTGGGAAGCTTGGGCATCTACATTTGCCAACCTAGGTGCTGACAACTGTTCTTGGATTTGGTAAAACCCAGGCTTCTGAGATGCTTTGCAGAAGCAAGTGGCTCCCTTCCTTTCTGGATTCTGCCTCAGAAAGTTTGGCCCATAGGGGCTTCCCTCTGGTCCTGCTGCAAGGGACAGGGTCCCTCCCTCCCCAGGGCTGAGCATTCCTATGTGTGGTCCCCCACAAGCCTCCCCAGAGAGCATGCAAAGTGACTTTCCAGAACTCACCAGACCCACAAAGCCAGGTGGCAAGGACTACGCCCATGATCACTTGCCACAGATGGGGTATGGCCATGGCCTGGGTTGCACTCAGGGATCAGCAGATAGGAGAGAGGCCACGCCTCTGGGCCTCTGTGGGTCCCATGTCAGGGGATAGCACTGCACTTTACAGAGGGAGTCTGGATCCCATTGGCACTTGGTGGACAGAGATGCAGCCATGGCAGATCCTAGCTTCAGGGGAGCTGCACTCTGAGCAAGCAGGCAGGCAGGTAGGCAGGCAGTAGGCTCCATGCATGCTGGACTGGAGAGCCCCCCTCACACCCTGCCACAGGATCCCTTTGGGGAAATCATGAGGCACCCCTAGGGAGAAGCTGGTGTTGTGGTCAGGGAGACCTTACAAGCCCCCTCCCTGGGCAGGATTTCTCTCCTGGGTCCTGCATCCACTGCCCTCCCACATGGCACAGGCCCCAGGCTATGGGGATTCCTGCTCAGAGCCAGCCTGCTGAGAGCAGCACAAATCTAGAGGACAAAGTATCTAGAGGAGGAACAGAAAATGCCTATGGCGTGCAGAAACATGCATGATTTCCCTCTGGATCCCAGGGACATGAGCTTTTGCAATGCATATCTCCTCTGATATTGAAAAGCTCTGTGTCTGTGCTGCAAGCCTGGGTCAGGGACCATTGCACTGTGTCTTTAAGAATAGGGCACCCAATGGGAGGTGCTTTTGTCACTCAGGTCTCACTAGCCAATCAAAGCCTGGAAGCGATCTGCCAGTCAGACTGGTGCTGGGCTCTTCCTGTTGCTGGTCTTTGTGAAGGAACTGGGAGCAGAGGTTTGTGTGCTGTGCTGTTTGTGCTGTTGCAGTTGCTGAGTAGAGAACATGGCCAAGCTGGGAAACCACAACATGGTAAGGGAAGGGCTGTTGCCCACAGATGGGGTGTAAAAGATTGGGAGGTGCAGAGTTAGAGAGGTGTCTGTTTCAGGGATCTAGGTGGAAACCTGCAGCCAGAATCTCTATTGTATGAAGTTCCATGTGGTACCTGAAACTCCCTGACCCTGGGCCTTGTCTCTGAATAACTTTGCTCTGTGACTTAAATCTGCTCACAGAATTAAGAGCAGGGAACTGTGTGTAGAAATATCTTTGTTCTTTCTTACATGCTTTTGCTGCATAAATGAAAGCTGGTTGTAAAACATGAAGATCCTAATTTGTCAAGTATGTTCTAGATGTCTGCACTTAGCACTCAACCTGTGCATGTAAGATTTATTTACAGTTAATTTTATGAAGTTTGTAAAAGGCATCTCATGTGTAAGGTAACACTCCACTAGTAAAATGTGATAAAGAACAGTCAACTGATGATATGTAGGATTTTCCATTGCACAGAATATAGGGTCTCACAAAATACAATTTAACTGAGAGTTGACTGCTACTAACCACCCCCCCCCCCACTTGAAGATAACCTCTACCAGGCCTGTTAGAGGTTGTGTTGGTAGGATATGCTCAGTGTTGTCCAGACATTTGCCTATAAACCATTACAAAAGGGCTACTCAACAATTCCAACCAGCCACTAAGCATAAACCTATATGGAACAGGGGACTCTAACAAGCTACTCATTGAGACATTTCAGGGTCATAAGCAACGTTAAGGTCTGTCGGTCATAAAGTTCTAGTTTTTTTCTGAAAAAATAATGGTTCTGCCAGATATTTTTCATTTAAATTGGTGTGATTTCTGTGGGTTTTATTTTATTTTATTTTTTGTACTTTTTGGACCGGGGACAGTCAATTTAAATTATTATTATTACTCAGCTTTTCTTTTAAAAATCTTATTTGCTTTTAGATTTATGATGTAACACAAATTCTAGCTGTTATTTAATGCAAACTCAAAGCCAGACACTGGAGGGGAAGCTGGAATATCAGAGAGAAGAAACAGACACAGTCAGTTCTTTCTTAGCCAACTTCTTGGGGTAAAATCTATATTCCAGAGTCCTCAGCGTGGCTTATTGTTTCTACAGAATGCCACAATTGCTGCATATGCCTCCTTAAATATCTTCCTCACCCAGGTGTTTTACACCTAGATTCAAGTATTCTTCATATTCTATGATTAAGATTAAAGGTGTGAGCTACTACTGTTTGGTACTTAGGCCTTGAACTCACAAAACACAGAAAGATCTGTCTGCAGATATGGAATAAAAGGTGTTGGTCACCACTTTTCTTTACTGTGCTGGGATTAAAGGTGTGAGTTATCACATCATTTGTAGGAAGGCACAGTTGATCTTAGGATGGTACTAGTTGTTTGTCTTAAGACAGTGGTGAGCAACAGAAATCAAATGCAAGAGGGCTGGATTGAAACTCTGTAAAATATAATAAAATAAATTCCTATTTCCTTGGCACAACCTGTTAAACTGAACCTTAAACAAGACACAAGAAAGCATTCATGTAATCCATAGTATCACTTCTATACCGAAGTTTATTGGCAATGAAATAAACAGTGGATATATAACAAGCATCATCAAATTGATGTGCACAGCCTCCATTACGACACAACTAAAACTACCTCTTAAAACTATGGCTTACTATAGAGAGATTTTTACGCAGGTGGGTCGCTCTACTTTCTCCATGAATGAGGATCACATTGTCTGTTATTACTGCAGACATGTGACCAATAAGAACATACATGAAAGGTGAACGAACATATACATCCTAGCATCCCAAATGTTCAAAATATTTTTTTAACATACTACTTATCTTTGGGTTATTTTTGAGGCAGATCTTCCTTAATTAAATTTTACATTGTGTGACTATCTTCTAAGCATTCATCAGTTTTTCACATTACAAATTTTACTTTTCAATCACAGCTTATAGGGGAGTGCTACCCAGTACATTAGATGTCTCTTAGAACTTCCACACATTATCTCCAATTGTATATTCTACTGAAATGTCTAATTTCTAGTATGTAACTCTTAGAATGTATTAAAAACTAGTTCTCTTTGAGTGTACCAACTGGCCTAGGCTTTGAAAGTTTCTCTAAGTCCTTAATATATTGAGAAAGGAACAGAGATCATTCTTTAAAATCAGGAGTATGCTTAGTAGAGCTGGTAGAGGTTGGGTCTAGGGTCTTTGGAGCAGAGTTGCTTGAGATCCTGAGGACCCACCCCTTTCTACACATGGGGCTTTTGTTATTAGTCCAAAGGCCATTGTTGACTCAGTTTATAATGTCCTTGAATTACAATGTGCTCTTGTGCAATGTGGTCTGATTAGCCTCCTTCTAAATTTGTTTACTTCTTTTGAAACATTAACCCATTGATTTCCATAAACAAAAGGGACTTGTTGAACTTGACAGAAATCTTCAGCCAACCTGGGATAGGTCTGTCAGTTTGGAAGCCAGGGCTGGGAAGCTAGATGCTTTGTTCCTTCAGCTCACCAGTGCTGTCACTCAGACCTCACTATCCAATTGGATCCAGCCGCAGACCCTCTATTCAGATGGTAGGGTAATTGTGGGAGCCAGGTTTCTGACTCAGCTGCAGTTCTGATAGGTCAGAATTTGTCTTGTGTGCTGCTCCTTGAGTTCCATTGTGGGGGAGAGAGTCATCACTTTGGCAGCTGCACCTTTGAGAGCAAGGAAGTGCTTTCCATGGATAAGGAGGTGTGCCTGGTCATGGTGAGATATCTCTTTCTGTTTTTGTCTACTACTGTCCACTTCACAGGATGCTTTTAGACTCACTGCATTCACTCTGTTCTTGAGAAACAAAAGTTTGACTTGGCCTAGTTCATAGGCCCTCAGGCAGGGAAGTCCTCAAGGACATAAAGCAGAAGCCAGGAGAACGGAACTTGATTAACACTGGAGAAATGTAGATTAATGGTTTATTTCTCCTGGAATTTTTAGTTTTCTTTCTTTATCCTTTTCTTTCTTTTAAAAACTCTAATACATTTTCATACTATGTTTTTGCCATCAGTATTTCCTCATAGATCTTTGTTTCCCATCAAGATCTACACAAACTTTTCCCCTCTCTCTCAACAGAAATGATACAAGCATCTAAAAATTGTGTTTGCTTTCTTCAAAACTGTTCTATGACATCCCTAGGAATAATATAGCTCTCGGTGAGCTTGGTCTTCCCTCATAAAACATTAATGAAATTCACACCCTATGACTGAATTTCTTCTTCCCAAATATTTCTAGCTGGTGTTACACTGAGGACAAGCCATGCAGAATACAGATCTTGAATTAAGAGCCAGCTTGGGTTATGTAATAAAAACAAAATCAAATGAATTAGGAGACTAATTACCTAAATAAATAAACCCTCAAAATTACTCAAAATAAACCCTCAAAATAAAAAGTGTTGAGTACTCTGTCTTTTCTTATATTTGACTTTTTAACAAGCTTGGAGATTTATTTGAGAGAAAGATTGTTGGGATGTCAGTAAGATCTCCTCCAGGTATCATATACTTTGAACTTTATTTCTCACTCAATCTGAGAAATGACACCCCAAGTTGTTCTCTTGTCCATTGATAAATATTGCACCTTATACACACATGTGCATCTTCGTATTAATATACATGCAAAATAAAAATAAAAAATAAAGATTATAAATAGCAAGTAGTAATAATATGTAGAGGTTCATTGCTATGAATAAACTTTGATCCTAGAAGGAAAGTTGATTTTTGCAACCCAAATGAGTTTGAAGCATTGTGTGTAAATTAATGGAGCAGATGTTAGCTAGGAGCAATGTCTATGTGCCACAGAAAGGGTCCTATTACTAAGAGATGAAGAGACAAATCACACTGCTTCTGTCGTTGATTTAATCAAATGTTCAATATTCTCCTGTTTGCACCACAAAATTCATTGTGTTGATCTTGAACCACAAGACAAATATAGGGAATGTGTTTCCTTCTAACACATGAGTATTATGGATCAGCGAGCTCTCAGCCTTTGTTACAATGGACTTTTATGTTTTGGGTAACCACATAGACCTCATTTTTTTGAATACATCTATTTCATTTTTCAAATTTAATTTGCAAATATGTCCAAGGATATGAGTCAGCTGCTCTTGCTGTCTATCTTTAGTGCATTAAGCATTAATATGTTTGTCTGTCCTCTTTTGTCATCATAGGAATTAATGGTGTTTGTTATGTCATTTAACTCTATATGATACAACCACATAGATTGATTCTGTTTCAAAATTATTACTTATACATTTGCTATTATTATTTCTCTTATAGCATTGTTCTATATGTCATCATATAAATAAATGTTTTTCAAGAGAATGAGTTCACTATCTGTATGTTAATATCAGCAAACTTTGTTTCTTGTGTGTAGTCCTGTTAAGTGTGCAATGCTTGCTCCTCTGTCTGGTCATAAAATCCAAGATTCATTCTTGATAATGTCCATTTTTTCTTTGGTTACTACATACTTATAGCAACTATGTATGTACTAAATATACAAAATATTCATAACTTTTTTATTTTTCACTTATAGGGCTATTAGTCTAGTGTTGTAGAGGCACCTGTTTTTGCTTCTCTGTGTTTGGATGGTAAAGTATTACCAAAATGTAAAAAGTCATGACAAGGTGTGGATATGTATTTCAAAGTATATATGTTTTCAATTATATATTTGTAATGAAGTGCATACATATGCCAACATTGTAGAAACATCCCTTCAGTTCTGAGGAATAAACTACAATTCTAAGTTGTAATCTCTCTTTGAGGATGTCTATGAGATGTAAATGTGTATCATAATATTTGATAATTATTTAAGTGGCTACACAATCATGATTCTATGTCCATTTGCTTGGAGTAATTTTTCCCTCTCTGTAGCACTGGCGATGTTTAATTTTGCTGTTGAGGTGTGTGTCTTGTATGCAGCAGAAAGGTTGACCTTGTTGTCTTATTCATTCTGTTAGTCTGTATCTTTTTATTGGGAAATTGAGATAATTTATATTGAGAGATATCGATGACCACGGGTTGTTGATTCTTATTATATTGTTTTTTGTGTGTGTTTGTTAGACAGAGACAGAGCATAACAAAGAGACAGAGATACACAGAGTGTTGGTTTTTCCATTTTCTCCTTTCGGCTTCACTTGTATAAGATTGTTTGCTGTGTTTCTATTGGTATAGTTACTCTCCAAGGGTTGGAGTTTTCCTTCTATGAGTCACCTTCTATGGGGCTGGATTTGTACATATGTATTGTTTCCATATAATTTATCAGAGAACATCTGTTGCAATTTAAAACTTTGCTTGTCATAGTAGCCTGGGTTGACTTCCCTGGTCTCTTCTTGTGTGCAACACATGTGTACAGATTCTTCTGGCTATTAGCATCACCATTGACAAATCAAATGTATTTCTATTATGTCTGATTTTATGTATCAGTTGGTTTTTCCCTGCAGTTTTCAAAGTTTTCTACTTTTCTTTTAGTGTTCTTTATTCTTTTGATTATTAGGTAGGGAGTGGGAGTTTTTGGTTCTGTGTATTTGATATTCTGTATGCTTCTATTTAATTTCCTAGGCTTCTCCTCTTTAGTTTAGGGACATTATTTCTTCTGTAATTAGTTGAAAATTTCTCTCTGCCATTGACCCGAGTTCCTTCTTCCCCCTCCCCAACTTTCTTTATTATTCTTGTATACATTTTCTTAATATCTTAGGTTTTCTTGATTTTTAGATTCAGAGATAATTGAGCAGGATTTATTTAAATTTTAAATATTTAACTGATCTATCCATCTCTTCTATCTTCATTGCCTAGGTTTCTTACTTTTATCTCTTCCATTTTGCTGATGAACCCTTCTCGTTAGTTCCTGTTTGTAGACTAAACATTTTGTTTCATGAATTTGCTCAGTGTATATTTTTATTTCTTCCATTTTCCTTTTCGTCACTGAACAATTTTATTTCCTTCCACCCTTTATTTTCTCTTTCTTGGCTTTATTTAAAAGTTTTTTTTTCTTCCAATTATATGTGTTTTCTCATTTTCTTTATTCATTTCCTTCTTAAGGACCTCCATCATCTTCAGGAGAGCTGATCAAGCCATTAGAAATTAAAAGTTTAATATAGTTAAATACAACAGGTGGTTTTTAAATTTTATTTTTTTCATTCAGTGTGGACAAATCTGTTGAAAGTTAAAATTTCAATTTTTTTTTTAAAAACGTAAAGGTTATTTTTATCCACTCAGAAGCATTGATCAATAAAAATTTAAATATTCAAAATTATTTTGCATGAAAGAATTACAGTTTAAAACTTAAGGTCCATGAATAATTAGAAGTTATTTCAGAATGGAGACTCAATTGAAATTTAATTTCTAAAAACACTTTTTACATGGAAACCGTATTGTTTTCTTCAGGATAGACTGAATAAAGCTCTAATTTTGATTAGGGAAAAGATGAATATTAATCCATCTCTGGGATTTTTGAACTGATGTAAAGGAATTAAAAGTTAAACTCTTGGGGTTTGTTTTGTTTTGTTCTTATGTTTTTGTCCAAAAGATGAGGTGTTTTTTTATCTTCACATGGGAGGAAAAACAAGAAATTAAACTATCAGATTTTTTTAAAATAAAAAGCTATTTGGGCCTTCTGGACTATGGGAAACTAAAATTTCATAAGATTTAGAATGGAAAACACTTTATTTTCAGGAGGATACTTTGGTGTGAGATTTAAATTTTAATATTTTTTTGGATGAACAAGGCTGGTTTTATTTTTTTTGTTGTTTATTAATTGGGGGGAGGATGGTATAGGTGGAAGGAGCTAACTCAAAGATAGAAATTTCATGTTTTTACATAGAAAATGTTTTTAATTTTTTATTTATATTTAAATAAGGTAGTTCTTTTCACAATTGAAATTAAAAAAAAAATTTAAAAGGACTTTATTAGGTGTGATAATTTTAATGACCTTGGGGCCCTGGCTGTTGGTTCTCAGTGTAGAAGACCCCCAGATGACAATGGGTAAGGAGGAGATGATTGAAACGAACCAGAGCTTTTGAACCCACCAGGAGCTAGAAACATGAGAGGCTGGACAAAAGGGAAAATGTCCAATTTTAACATTATATTTCTTTGTTTGTATATTTCTTTGTTTGCTTATTTACTTATGTATTTATATAGAGTTACTTTATGGGTGACTGAACCAATTTTAATTTCATGTTTAAAAAAATTTATTTATTGAAAGAAAATGGTGTTCTTATCTTTAGAAGGGATAATCGAGGACTTGGAAATTAAAAGGTCAAAAACTTTAAATGGAACAGGCAGTTTTTAAATTTTAAATTTTGTTTTGTAAATGCAAGGTAGACTTATCTGTTAAAAATTAAAATTTCAATATTCTTTACAATTTTAGTAGGTGGGATTTTATTGCCCCAGAACTATAAAACAATAAACATTTAATTTTCCATATTGTTTTACATGGAAGAGTTGCAGTTTTTTTAATCTCAGGACTATAGGTCAATTAAAAATTATTTAACAATAGTGAATAGTTAAGCGTTAACTTTTTAAAATGTTTTTTACACAAAAAGTGTATTTTTTCTTCAGAATGGATGATTAAGCAGTAAAATTTCAATATTTTCTAAAAGGAAATGTTCATTTTTATTGTACCCCCATGACATTTGAACTGATGCAAGATAATGAAAAATTAAGTGTTTTTAAAAAATAGAGACATTTTTATATTCTCAAGGGAGGAAAAATGAAAAATTAAAATATCAAAATTTCTTTAATGAAATAACAGATTTTTTGATGAATTCCTGGATGTTTTTTATTATGGCTTTTTACATGAGTGTTTTATTTTCTACGGACAACACTATATTGACCATTGTATTTTCATGCCAGAGATTCTATCATCCCTTTTATTTTGTTCATACTTGGTATTCATAGTTTCTGTTTGTTTACTCAGATGTTCTATTATTATTAGCATACCCTCAGTTTGTATCTTCTGCATAGCTTCTATTTCAATTCTTAAGTCTTGAAATGCTTCATCCACCTCTTGATGGTTTGTTTTTTGGTGACTTTGCTTCCTTTAATGGATTTATTGATTTTTACCATGTTTTTCTATGTCTTTTTAATTTTTCTAAGGGAAATCTTAGTTTTACATAAAGATCTCTAATCATCTTCCTTAAATTATTTGTAACGTCATTTTCTTTGGCTTTTTCTACATTATGATGTTCAGATCTTTCTGTTTTCAAACTGCTAGTTTCTGGTAGTGACATTACTCTTTATGTATTGTGTTTATTCTTGCACTGATATGTACCCATTATTTCTACAATTGGTACAAGTAGTGTCTGTGTTTTATCACATTGTTCTTGGTCTAATCTGCTTTGCCTGTGTTTGTAATTATTTAAGAGGCATATTTTTTTTGGGGGGGGGAATTCAGTCTGAGCCCCAGGCTTAATCAGATCTATCAAATTCTGTATCTCAGTGTGGCTCAGTGGTCTCAGTGTAATAGTTTTTTTTTTTTTTTAAGCAGGCTTGTGAATTTTACATTGCAAGAGTCCAAATAAGGTATTATTGTAGATGCCTGTCAGTAGATGTCTTCCCTGATGTCCTGTGATTTGTATAGCCCTGAGTGGGGCTGGGTGGCACATGTTGTGCCCCTGTGGCTAGGTCCTAGACTGAACATAGGAATATTAATTGTTGAGTTATTTGAAGTAGCCACCACAGAACTCCAACATATAGTCACCTCTGCATCAAACAGCAGATATTAAAACAAAATAAGACTATACCCCTAACAAAAAGATTCACTATAGTGAAGGCTATGATAGTCCATTTAAGGTCAGTTATACTTGTAGCACATATTGACCTCAATCTTAGCCTCTTACTGGCCCTGCCTCCTGAATTCAAAAACTCAGATGTGTGGCTCTCAGTGGTCCCCAACGTTTTTTCTTGGGTCAGTGTCTTTCTATGTAACACGGGCTGTCTTAGAACTCACTATGTAGTCTAGGTTACCTCCCTCTTGTGTGTGCTGCAGTTACAAGCATGAGCTACCACACCTATCATCATCAATAGTTTTTAGCTGTAGCAGACCTATATTCATGCATTATTTAGTCTTTTCATGAGCATGCACAGTTTGCTAAGGCACTGTGAGTGTGGAGGTCAAAGGAAAATTTCATGAAAAGTTTCTCCAAATCTTCCATGTAAAACAATTTTGAAAATTAAATTGTTTTATGGTTCTGGGGAAAATTATCACACTTAGTAAAGTATTTGTAAAGGTTTTTTTTTTAATTTCAATTGTGAAAAGAACTACCTTATATAAGTATAAATAAAAAATTAAAAACATTCTCTATGTAAAACCATGACATTTCTGACTTTGAGTTAGCTCCTTCTCCCACACAACCCCCATACCCACTCAATAACCACAAAAAAAATAAAACCAGCCTTGTTAATCCAAAAAATATGGAAATTTAAATCTCACACCAGAGTCTCCTCCTCAAAATAAAGTGTTTTCCATTTGAAAACTTATGGAGTTTCAATTTTCCGTAGTCCAAAAAGCCCAAATAACTTTTTATTAAAAAAAATCTGATAGCTTAATTTCTTGTTTTTCCTACCACGTGAAGATAAAAAAAAAAACACCTCATCTTTTGGACAAAAACAAAAGAACAAAACAAAACAAACCCCAACAACCTTAACTCTTAATTCTTTTACATCAGTTCAAAAATCCCAGAGATGGATTAAAATTCATCTTTCCCCTGATCGAAATTATATCTTTTATTCAGTCCATTCTGAAGGAAAAAATATGGTTACCATGTAAAAAGTGTTTTTAGAAATTAAATTTTAATTGAGTCTCCATTCTGAAATAACTTTTAATCAGTCATGGACCTGAAATTATAAATTGTAATTCTTTCATGTAAAAGAATTTTGAAAATTTAAATTTTTATTGTTCAATGTTCTGAGTGAATAAAAATAACCTATCCATTTTTTAAAAAAAAAAAATTTAACTTTCAACAGATTTGTCCACACTGCATGGAAAAAATAAAATTGAAAAACCACCTGTTGCATTTAATGATATTGAACTTTTAATTTCCAATGGTTTAATCAGCTCTCCTGAAAAGAAAAACACCATTTTCATTAAATAAAAATTGAATAATTAAATTTTTTTCAGTCCATCATTGTGGGGTCGGGTGGGGCAATAAAACTTAAGTTTTTCAATTTAAAAACACTAAAATTTTAATTTTCCGATAACTGCCCCACCTACACTGCTGGCCTTCACCCTCCCCTCTGGCTCTAGCTTTTCCAAACTCACTTCCAATTATCTGAAAGGTTGATATTCATTATTTTCCTACAAGCACAGCACAGTGAATCATGAATATTCCTTGGCTTGTGTAGTCCATTGATGAAATAAATTGTAATTATTTAAGATAAATAACTAAATAAATAAAGCACCCTGTGTGGTTTTCTCACAATCCTCCATACTCATGGGATGGAGTGCGGGTAAAGACAGTCCCATGGCATACTCTCTTCCTTGCTCCCACAACCTCAGTTCTAACTAGAGTATTTCCTTCTCATACAAAATCTCCCTGCCTCAGTTTTCCCCTCATACTGCACTAAGATGTCACTCTGCCTCAGTTTCCCTGTCATAACCCTTGGAGGCCTCTCTCTCTTAGATTCCCAGTTATATCCCACAGAGGCCACAGTCTGCCTCAATTTCCCTCTCAGATGCCTTTCTCTGCCACAATTTTCTTGTCAGACCCCTAATATTCCTTAAATATCCAGTCAGGACACAAGGAGGCCAGTCTGCCTAAGTATCCCCATTAACTCCACAGAAGACTTTCTCTGCCTCAGTTTCCCCATCAGATCATGCAGAGGCCTCTCTCCAACTCACTTTTTTGTTAGACCCCAAAGAGGTCTCTATATGCCTCAGTTTTACCTTCAGACCCTGTGGTGGCCTTAGTTTTTCAGATTTTTGCATTGACATCTCTTTTAGTCCCCCCTGAGTCACAGAGGAGGACTAACAATTCCTCAGTCTACCCATCGCTCAGAGGCCTCTTTCTTCCTTGGTTTCCACTTCATGTGGTGGTCTTTCTCTGTCTCAATTATTCTGTCAGTTCCTGTGAAACACTATTTCTGCCTCAGTTTCTCCATCAGGCGTCAGGGAAGCCTTTCTGCCTGTTTCCTTGTCAGACTACTCAGAGTCTTGTAACTGCTTTAGTGTCTCCTCAGGGGCCTCTATCTTCCTCAGTTTCTCTAGTTTGCTTTAGGATCTTACCTCCAAGCTGTCACCACTGTCAATCTTCTCTCAGGATTTACCCACAGACCTCCTGGCAGTCATCCTTCAGGACACAGCCTTCATGTCAGTCACTTTTCAGGGTCATAATGAGATAGGAATTTGTATTATGGGAGCAACCTGTATATTATTAAATAGACTGTGTATTATGAATTGGTCCTGTGTATCATGGGAGGGTCCTGGGTATTATCACAAGGGCTGTTTATTGTGGATGAGGCTGATGTATATTGGGGTTTTGCCTGTGAATTATGGGAGTGGCTGTGTATTATACAATAGTCTGTGTGCAAAATCCGTGTGCATAAGATTTATTCAGAAGGCAAGGCAATATGCAAAATGGCAGGGCAACAGATATGTTTAAAATGCATGTGTAAAATAGGTGGGGGGATGACAAAGTAAGTTCAGGGACCTTTGCATTAGAAGGCAGGCCCTGTGCAGAAGTTGTGTGCAACACATGTGTGCAAAACAGGAACTGAAAACAGCCCTGTGTTTAAAAAGTTGCAAAACACATGTGCAAAACATATGTACAGTGTCACTCAGCAGGGGCAGGTTTGAAAAGGAGTCCAGTTGGCTTGGCTAGAGAGATAGCTTAGAGGTTAAGAGCATTGGCTGGTCTTCAAGAGGATCTGAGTCAGTTCCCAGCAACCACATGGTGGCTCACAGCCATCTTTAATGAGATCTGATGTCCTCTTCTGGCATGCAGGGTTACATGGTAGACAGAACACTATAACATAACAAATAATGTTAAAAAGAAGAAAAGGAGTTCTGATTCCCACAGTGGCCTGGGCTAGAAGTGCCCCCCCCTCCTTACTCCCAGAAGAACCTGTAGAACCTGTACTGGTGGATATATATAGAGAGAGACATAGGGTCCTTCTAACTAGAGTGTGAGTGGCCTCCAGCCTTTGGAGTCATGTGTGATGTAGGGGGTAGAAGGGAGAGTCAGAGGAGAGAATGGATGTGTCTATGTAACTAGAGCCAGCCACATGATGCCACAAAATAGAGAAAAAAACATTAAAAATAGAAACTTTCCCTTATTCCAGTCTGTGATGAAGCTCCAGAAGCTCTGGCTGGTTTCCATCAACACCCCTGACCCTTCCCTTCACCTGGGGGCCTTCTACAGGGAGACTCCACACCCAGGACCACTGACATCATTAAAACTATAACCATAAAGAATCATCACTTAAAGTTTTTTATTTCAATTGTGAAATATTTTTTGAGTAAAAATAAGAAATAAAAAACATTTTCTATGTAACTTTTAGTCACCCCCCCAAAAAAACCCCAGTAAAACTGGACTTGATCACTTAAAAACCATCGAAATTTGAAATTGTACACCAAAGCATTTTTGAAAATAAAAAAATTTCAGTTTTAAACTTTCTGAAATTTTAATTACCCATCATCCAGCCCAAAAAAACCCACTTATTTCAATTAAAAATAGTTTAATTTTTCATTTTTTCTCCTATGCAAAGACAAAATCGCTTCTTTCTTTTAACAAAATACTTATTTTTAATCAATTTTCATTGTTTCAAATTGTCTGGGGGTAGAATAAAAATCAACTTTTTTAATTTAAGAGATACAAAATTTTTTATTTAAAATCATTCCATCCTATAGAAAAAAATACCTTCCATGTGAAAACTGCTTTAATTTTTTTAATTGTCCCACCATTCTAGAATTTTTAATTGATCATTAGTCCTGAGATTTAATAAACCAAACTCATGTGAAATAATTTTTAAAATTAATTTTTATTGTTAATCGTTCTGAGTAGATTCAAAACACCACCTTTTCCATTTAAACCCTTCATGTAAAAACAAAATTTGAGATTTAAAAACTTACTTTTACACATGAGGTAAAAGTAACTTTTAATTCCAAATTTTCAATCAGCACTTTTGAAAGAGAAAACACCCTTTTAAAAAAAATTCAAAAATGAAATTTTAATTGGTTCATTTTCCCGAGGGCCAAAAAATTACTTTTTCCATTTTAATACTACTAAAATTTTAGTTTTCTGATAACAATCCCCTATATGCACCTTGTCTCTGTCCCTCCCCTCTGGCTCTGGCTACTCCAACATTACTTCTAATTATTGGAACCACTGACTTTAAAACATTCTTGCATGTACAGGACAGTGAATAAGGAAGTTTAATTTTCCTCTGGTGAATCCTCCACCTCCATCCATTTCTCATGGCTCTCCCTAGGCTTCTCCTCCCTACCCGCTCAAACCCTCCTCTTCTTCTAACTCCCCTCACCCTCTGCCTGACAGCTGACATAGCAGACAAAACTGTAGATAATACAACATGCCTTGGCTCCCATAGTCCAATGTTAAACAAATTTTAATTATTAAAAGAGAGAGAGAGAGAGAGAGAGAGAGAGAGAGAGAGAGAGAGAGAGAGAGCTATATGTGTGTTTTTCCCACAATTTCAAAGGCTCTGGGATTATCTCCTTCCTCTGTGTTCCCATGCTGTAGCTCCCTCTGACTAGGGTGTTTCCCCTCATGCAGAGGTCTTTCTGCCTCAGTTCCACATCAGACCCAGCATAAGCCTCTCCCTGCCTCAGTTTCCTATTGGACCCAGCATAAGGCTCTCCTTGTATCAGTTTCCCATTAGATCACACAGGGGGCTTCTCTCTGCCTTAATTTTTTGGAGGTTTTTCTCTACCTAAGACTCTCCAACAGACCTTGTGGATGACTTCCTCTACCTCAGTTTCCCATCAAATCTTCTTGAGGCTTTTATCTACCTTGGTTTTTCCTCAGACCCCAAGCCCTCTCTCTGCCTTGGTTTCTCTGTCATACATCATGAAGGCCTCTTTCTCCTGAAGTTTCCCAAACAGGTTTTGCAGAAGCCTCTCTTAGTCTCAGTTTTCCCACTGGAAACTGATCGAGTCACTGGAATTAAAGGTTCAATGTAGTTTACATGGAAAAGTAAGTTCTTAATCTTAGATTTTGTTTATTACATGCAGGTTGGGTAAATCTGTTGAAAATTAAAATTTTTAAATGGAAAAGGTCGTGTTTTTATCTACTGAGAACCATTAAATAATAAAAAATTAAGTTTTAAAATTATTTCACATGGAAGAGTTGGGTTATTGTTTTAATCTCAGGAATAATGATCAAGTATAATATCTTCTAGAATGGTAGAACAATTAAAATTGAAAATTTTAAATCAGTTTTTACATGGAAACTCTATTTCTTTTCTACAGGATTTATTGATATAAAATTAAAATTTTAATATATCTTAAAAATAAAGGTTGATTTTAATGTATCCCTGGGACATTTGAAACAATGAAAAGTAAGGTTCTTTTGTTCAAATGAAGAGATGTTTTTATTTTCATGTAGGAAAAAAATGAAAAATTAAACTATTTTTAAATGGAATATCTGGTTTCAGGTAGGTCCAAGTTCCTCCCCTGAGAATCAAGGCTGAATAAGGTGTTCCTCTGCAGGGAATGGGCTCTAAGAAGCCATTCACACACCAGGAATATACTCTGGTCCCACTGCAAGAGGGTCCACAAATCTCCTATGCAATAAGACTGTCATTAACATTCAGAGGGCTTAGTTTCTTTGCATGAAGATTCCTCAGTGGTTATTTCAGAGTCAGTGAGCTCCCAATGTTCTGCTCAGAGCATGACCCTCAGACAAGTTGCCAGATTCTGAAATGCAAATGCAAGGCTTATTGAGTGCACAATACAAGCCAGGCAGGGAACTCATCCATGGTAAAACAAGGCTAGGAGGAGTTATCAGGTTGAGAATACATAGATCCTTTATAGGCACAAACCATGAATCAGAGTAAAAATGAGGAAAAGGAAGAAACTAGTGTTAACTTTGCCTTTGTTGTAGCCAGACTTTTCCAGGTGTAGGAAACAAGGACTCAGGTGGGGTCAGGTGGCAAGATGTGAACTAAATAGATGGGATATATCACACAGACCATGGCCTCCTGTTCCTTCTATCAGGTCAGGGGACACTTTTTGAGATCAATGGGGCAGGGACACAGGAAAGGAATTGGGATGCATGTGGTCACAGGTGCCACTGTCTTTATGCTCTCTCCCATATATGAGGCTGACTTCACCAGCCTCATGGACTGGCAAGGATTTGATGAGACCCCCAGGGAGAGCCTAGCACTTACCACCATCACAGTGCCAACTAAAATAACAAGACAGTGGTAACAGGCTACAGCCAGCCTCCTCCTCCCACCCACAGTTCTCTCTCATTAGAAAATAAAAGTGTTAGGAAGCCTGTGGCACTTGCCTTTAATCTCAGCACTTGGGAGGCAGAGACAGTAGAATCTCTGCGAGTTTGAGGTCAGTCTGGTCTACAGGCAAGTTGCAGGAAAGCCTGCCCCTTATTCAAAATGAGGATGAGGTTCTCAACATACTTAAAACACTGGGGCAGTTGTGCAGCTTCCTCTTGTAGGAGGTCTGACCTACACTCCTGAGCCAGAGTCTAAGTGCAGGGCAGGTAGGGGTGGGGTTGACTCCTGATGGAAGCTGAGCAGGATTTCCAGGGCAAGATTTCCAGGACCAGGGTGCAGCCCAATGCTCAGCCAGAAACCTGTTAATATAACAACCCCCCCCAACAAAGAGCCACCAATCATACAAACTGGAAAGAGGGTCCTGCCCTTCCTGTCTGGGTTGCAGCTCACCTCTCATTAATTTGGCTACCTGGGGCATGAACCACAGCAAGGGCCTTTCTCCCAGAGGGACACTTCCTGGTGTGCCTGCCCCTCCCCCAGCAACTGATTCATGCAGGGATATGAGTCTCACTGGCTCCAGGGACTGCAGGCCATGGCTGCTCATGTGTCTCACAGCCTTCCTGGCTGGAGGAACCCTGCTCACCAAGCAACCATGACTATCTGTCATAGGAGAGTCCAACAGCTATGGGTCAGGTCATGCAGTGCGCACAATAATGAGGGATGGGAGAAAGAGAGGGAAGAAACACAGACCAGAGAAAGCCCTTCAATGCCTAGGCTTCCTTGGGCTCCACACCAATTAAGAGAAGATACAGTCTAATTAGGGGACAACTTTCCCTACATGATCCTGGGTGGAAGGGACATTAAGAGTTCACTTTATAACCTGGCTTTAGAGTCTGGTGGGATACTGGGTCAAGAGCTCCATTTCCAAGGTTCCTGTAAGGTCCCTCAGGTATGTCAGTATAGGCAGATTCCCTAGCCCCTCACTCCCCAATCAGCTATAATTTTGCTTGGAGGTCAAGGTGACTTTCCAGAGAAGACACAGTGGTGACATAAAGACTGAGGAGGAATGCAGCTTTGGATACACATCCGTCAAGATGGTGACTGACCTATGGTGCTCCCACTATGATCCAATTAAGAGATAGGATTTTCAGGATCCTCCCCTACCAAAACAGGCTCTAAAACTTCCTTGCTCAAATTTTCCTCTTTGTAAGGAGCAACTGCTACTTAGCCCCTCCACAAAACCTACTGAGTCACCCCAATCTTAAACAGGGCCAGACTGAGTCAGTCAGCAACCAGCCCTGAAGAGGGGATGTGGCTTCTATAGGTTCTACATTCAACTGGCAAAGAAAAACAAGGCAGACATGTCCTGGAAAGTGCATCCTTTCCTCGGGCTAGGTGAAAATGTTCACTCAGCAATGTCCTCTTCTAGGAAGCCACGCTCCTGCTTCTCACTCAAAAGGATGGACCCCCAGCCCTACACACCAGTCAACTGTTCACATATATTAAGTACCTACCAGGTGCTAGTACAATGCTTATGTAAGACGAGTCATTTATGGGTGAATTTTACTGAAACTGAAGAGGTTCAGGGAAGAGTGGAATCAAGAGTGAGGATTAATAGGTGGCAAGGGCATGAGATCTTAGGAGGTGCTCACAAGGGATGGTTGTATATTTGGCTATGTAAATTTGTACTCATAAGCAACTCCTTACATAACCCTGGTCCTTACAAACCCAGTCTTCAGAGCTTGCCAAATTCCCAAGTACCATCTCCCTCAACTCCCTGAGATATGGGTTTTGGGGTTAAAACGGCCTCTGCCCTTGGAATTTAGAAAAGGTGCAGGCCTTCAACTTCCTGATTTGGGGTTCCTGCTAATCACTAGAGGTGTTCACAACAAGAACTCGCTTCTTGGTTCTGGGACTAGGACTCAGTTCAATCTGCCTCACCTCTGGCTCTGCCTCAGAAGTCACCTGGCCTCCAGACAATGAATGCAGCCAGATACTTCCAGGGCTGCTGGTGTCTTTGGCAGGTGTGAGCAATTCCAGGGAGAGTTTGCAACTGAGTACCTAGTCCACCCACACCTGGCTCCAGGAGCAGATTCCCTGTGTATGAGTCTCTGCCTGGGACTAACCATCAAGTTTAATCCAGACAGATTGAGGGATTTGTCTGAAATCACACAGCAATCAAATGGCAGAGCCAGAACTGGCATTCACACAGACCCAGGGCTCTGTGGCCACATCCTGTATATATAGATAGAATCAGAACATGGTCCCGGGACAGCATGAACCAAAAAAGTAATGGCAAAAATCTCCCATACAGCACCCTTGTTACCTGCTGGATTAAAGAAGACCCCAGACCCAGATTTCTTGCAAGATAAAAAGAAAAAGTTTAACTGATACACTAATGAGCAGGCTCAAGGCACTTATACAGTACTCTGGGTAGGGGAGGGGGCATATATATGGGCTTGTAAGATAGGTGGGATGGAAAGGAATGTTTGTAGTTATCTTGAGTGATTCTGCCCAAGCAATTCAATGTGGAGATGAGATGTAAGTTCAGAAGGTCAGGCACATCCCAAGAGAACTTCAGGAAGCATTTCCCGTGGGCAGCTAGGTAAGCAAACCATAAACCCTGTGAACAAAGCTTTATCTGAGAGTTCCAAGAGAGCCTGAGACTTGAGCAAACAGTCAGTTGATCAATTATCAGTCACACAGGGAGTCCGAGAGCCTGAGTCTTGAGCAAACAGCCATCTGATCAATTGCCTGTCACAAAGGGAGTTTCAATTGTCCATCACACAGGGACTGAACTTTTATCAGCCTCAGCTACTTTTGGGGACCTCAGGAAGGGGGCAAAGAGTGGGGTTGGACAATTCAGGTGGGAAAGAGTCAAATAGGATTTTTCTATTATTTCATCTTTTGAACATAATTTAAACACATGTCCTTATAGCAAGACACAGGTAGAGAGGGCTGGATACAGAGTACAGTTGTGCAGTGAAGCCACTTCTTTGGCCAGGGTCTGAGCCAAGGCCATGATCTAACTGAAGGCTCATCTCTGTCTTTGTCATTGTCCAAGTCATGGTCTCCAGTACAGGAAAAATGGAGACAGATGCAATAAACAATGAGCACCTGATATCTGTAGTCTACCTTGGGTCTGCTGCCTACTTATCAGTCAGACTCCATCTTGTTGATGTAGACATGAGGAAGGTTGCTTGTCCAATGACATGTGACTTAAAGTGAAAACCAGCTCTATTTGCCTCTAAAGTCTCCACCCAGTACTGTTTGAAAGAGGCCATGACTTCCCTAAGAGAGAAGGGCTCACAGAGAGAGGGCAGCTGAGAGGGAGGAGGAGACTGGTGGGGATGGTTACAGGAATCTCTGCTTCCAGTTAGAGGAAAGGGGTACAACATGTGAATGATGTGTTTAGTAACCAAATATTGACATTAACTTTACATGCGCTTGAAAATGCTACTCTGTGGAAATCACTGTAAGAACAGAGACAGGGTGAAATGGAAAGCACCCAGTCAACAGATACAAGCACACTTTGTGTTTGGATCACTAACATATTCATATGTGCTGCCCTGTTATCTACATACATGTGTAACCTGAGCATGGTGCCTGCCCTATCTGGAAGTCCTGGTCTAACTAGTCTCCAATCTGACAGGGTGGGGAGTGTGTGGTCAGGAATAAGGATGCAGAAGTGAATAGATTAAATTTCATTCTTTCTCCCTTTTTGACATTCAAGCCCAAACTCCAAACAAAAAAGAAAGAAAAGTATTAACTACTTGGCAGCTGTGATTTGAAGCATGTCAGGGATGGAGAACAGGGTATTTAGTGTCATAGGCAGTGACAATGTTTAGGAATGTACTGAGAAGGAAGTGTTAGGACCAGAGATGTCTGTCTTCCTTTAGCACCCCCCCCAAGGGCACATCACTGAGCCCTGTGGAAGAGAAGCTCAGGAGACTTTGTGGAGACCTCAACTCAAAGCCCCCTGTATTGAGAGACTGTCAGCAATAAAGGGGAGGATATTGGAAAGAGTTTGTTAAAGTGAGGATTCAGGTACAGTGATACAGGGGCGTAGAGCAGGAGGGACAAGGAGGCTTAGGGGAAGGCAGGATACGGAGGGCAGTGAGGCAGTGAGGGGTAAAGGATGCAGTATGCAGAGGTTCTACAAGAAACCAACCACAGGCCGAAGTCATCACATCCTTCACTGGGATCTCTTGAAGCTGGATTGGCAGTTCAGAAATCCACACCATTGTGATGACCAGTGGCCTTGCCAGCTTGGGAGTATCTTCCCGAAGCAGATTCAGGGAGCATCAAGTATGGAGAATGTCTAAGATATCCTTCTCCATACACAGAAGCTCAGCACTGCTAAATTCTTGGGCATCTGAGATAAGGGGACCCCCCCACACACACACACATGGGTGTGGGGGGAGCAAGAAAGGCAGAGAGAGAGAGAGAGAGAGAGAGAGAGAGAGAGAGAGAGAGAGAGAGAGAGAGAGAGAGAGAGCTGTCTCAGCTTAGGTTCAGGCTTCAGGAGAGGAGATAAAACCTTTTTCAAAGTCTCCTCATGCAAGGAGGTGGGCTAAACACCTGCGTTATGAAGTAGCTCCTCAGGGTGGCCAACAAGACAAGTGGGGTAAAAGCAAAGTCAGGGGGTTTCTGAGAAGAGAAGCCTGACAACCAACAGCAAACAACTCCTCCCAGCCCTCCTCTCTTCAGGCCCACCTCCACCAGGGAGCTGAGGAGCCACAGACCACTACAGGGGTCCCATCATTGCTTTGACTGCCTGAGGAAAGAACTAGAGTCTGTTGGGTGCTCCATGCCTGAGGCCTGAGTGTATGCCTGCATTTGTGTGGTGGAGACAGAGGAGGACACTGTCCTAGATGTGGGCAGGGGTCAGGTGCCAAGCTTGGAAACTGTGAATGGATATTTGTGGCAGTTTTCCCTGAAAGAGCTGTCTTAACCCACCTACAGCACACACACACACACACACACACACACACACACACACACACACACACACACACACACAAACATATACCGTTTCCTGGGCACTGTTACATATTTAAAATTCACTAATCTTTGAGTGTGTCAAGTCTTCTCTTTCCAGGGTTATTCCAACCCTTCACCTATTCTTTGGGGCCTTGAAACCAGCAAACTTCCCTTACTGGGATGCTTTGGGCATCTACATTTGCCAGCCTACATGGTGACAACTGTTCTTGGATTTGGTAAAACCCAGGCTTCTGAGATGTTTTGCAGCAGCAAGAGGCTCCCTCCCTTTCTGCATGCTGCTCCAGAAAGGTTGGCCCATAGGGGCTCCCCTCTGGTCCTGCTGCAAGGATCAGGGTCCCTCCCTCCCCAGAGCTGAGCATTCCTATGTGTGGTCCTCCAGAAGCCTCCCAAGAGAGCATGCAATGTGTCTTTCCAGAACTCACCAGAACCACAAAGCCAGGTGGCAAGGACTATGCCCATGATCACTGGCCACAGATGGGGGATGGACATGGCCTTGGTTGCACTCAGGGACCAGCAGACCCTCTGGGCCTAACTGGGTCCCAAGTCAGGTGATGGCACTGCATTTTAAAGAGGGAGTCTGGCTCCCCTTGGCACTTGGTGGACAGAGATGCAGCCAGGGCAATCCTAGCTTCAGGGGAGCTGCACTCTGAGCAAGCAGGCAGGCAGTAGGGGTCATGCATACTGCACTGGAGAGCCCCCATTCTCCCTGCCACAGGATCCCTTTAGGGAAATCCTGAGGACCACCTAGGGAGAAGCTGGTGTTGTGTGCAGGGAGACCTTCAGAGCCCCTTCCTGGTCTCCCTGAGCAGGATTTCTCTCCTGGGTCCTACATCCACTGCCCTCCCCCACCTGCCCCAGGCTAAGGGGATTGCTCCTCAGAGCCAGCCTGCTGAAAGCTGCCAGAATCTAGAAGACAAGTTCTCTAGAGGAGGAACAGAAAATGCCTATGGCATGCAGAAACATGCAGGATTTCCCTCTGGATCCCAGGGGATAGTCTTTTGCAATTCCTATGTCCTCTGATCTTGAAAACTCTGTGTTTATGCTGCAAGGCTGGGTCAGGGACCATTGCACTGTGTCTTTAAGAACAGGGCACCCAATGGGAGGTGCTTTTGTCACTCATGTCTTACTAGCCAATCAAAGCCTTGAAGCGATCTGCCAGTCAGAACTGGTGCTGGGCTCTTCCTGATGTTGGGCTTTGAGAAGGAATTGGGAGCAGAAGTTTGTGTGCTGTGCTGTTCCTGTTGTTTCTGGGAGGATTGCCTGCTGTGCTGTTTGTCCTGTTACAGGTTGCTGAGTAGAAAACATGGCCAAGCTGGGAAACCACAACATGGTAAATGAAGGGCTGTTGTCCACAGATGGGGTGAAAAAGATTGGGAGGTGCAGAGTTAGAGAGGTGTCTGTTTCAGGGATCTGGGTGGAAACCTGCAGCCAGAATCTATTGTATGAAGTTCCACGTGGTACCTGAAACTCCCTGACCCCGGGCCTTGTCTCTGAATAACTTTGCTCTGTGACTTAAATCTGCTCACAGAATTGAGAGCAGGGAACTGTGTGTAGAAATATCTTTGTCCACTCTTACATTCTTTTGCTGCATAAATGAAAGCTGGTTGTCAAACATGAAGATCCTAATTTGTCAAGTATGTTCTAGATGTCTAGCACTTAGCACTCAACCTGTACATGTAAGATTTATTCACAGTTAATTTTATGAAGTTTGTAAAAGGCATCTCATGTGTTAGGTAACACTTGACTAGTAAAATGTGATAAAGAACAGTAGAACTGATAATATGTAGGATTTTCCATTGCACAGGGTATAGGGTCTCACAAAATAGAATTTAGCTAAAGGTTGACTGCTTCTAACCCCCCCCCCAAATAACCTCTACCAGGCCTGTTAGAGGTTAGGTTGGTAGGATATGCTCAGTGTTGTCCAGACATTTGCCTATAAACCATTACAAAAGGTATACTCGGCGATTACAACCAGCCATTAAGTATAAACCTATATGGAACAGCGGATTGTAACAAGCTACTCATTGAGACATTACAGGGTCATAAGCAACCTTAAGGTCTGTTGCCCTAAAGTCCTAGTTTTTCTGAGAAAATCGTGTTTCTGCCAGATATTTTTCGTTTAAATTGGTGTTATTTCTGTGGGTTTTTTTTTTTTTTTGTACCTTTTGGACCAGGGACATTCAATTTAAACTATTATTAATCAGGTTTTCTTTTGAAAATCTTATTTGCTTTTAGAATTATGATTTAACACAAATTCTAGCTGTTATTTAATGCAAACTCAAAGCCAGACACTGGAGGGGAAGCTGGAATATCAGAGAGAAGAAACAAACCACTGTCAATTCTTTCTCAGCCAACTTCTTGAGGTAAAATCTATATTCCAGAGTCCTCAGTGTGGCTTATTGTTTCTAGACCATACCACACTTGCTGCATATGCCTCTTTAAATATCTTCCTCACCAAGGTGTTTTATGCCTAGATTCAACTCTGTTTCATATTCTATGGTTAAGATTAAAGGCTTGAGCAACTATTGTTTGATACTTAGGCCTTGAACTCACAAAACACAGAAAGATCTGTCTGCAGTTATGCAATAAAAGGTGTAGGGCACCACTTGGTCTTTCCTGTGCTGGGATTAAAGATGTGAGTTACCTACCACATCATTTGTAGGAAGGCACAGTTGATCTTAGGACTGTGCCAGTTTTTGTCTTAAGACAGTGCTGAGCAACAGAAATCAAATACAAGAGGGCTGGATGCTTTGTTCCTTCAGCTCACCAGTGCTGTCACTCAGATCTCACTATCCAATTGGATCCTGCAGCAGACGACAAATCAGATGGTAGGGTACTTGTGGGAGCCAGGTTTCTGTCTCAGCTCCAGTTCTGATGAAGTCAGAAGTTGTGTTGTGTGCTGCTCCTTGAGTTCCATTGTGGGGGTGAGAGTCATCACCTTAGCAGCTGCACCTTTGAGAGCAAGGAAATGCTTTCCAGGGATAGGGAGGAGTGGCTGGTCATGGTGAGGTGTCTCTTTCTGTTTTTGTCTCCTATTGTCCACTTCACAGGATGCTTTTAGACTCACTGCATTCACTCTGTTCTTGAGAAAGAAAAGTTTGGCTTGGCCTAGTTCATAGGCCCTCAGGCAGGGAAGTCAGTCAAGGACATAAAGCAGAAGCCAAGAGAAAGGAACTTGATTAACACAGGAGAAATATGGATTACTGGTTTATTCCTCCTGGAATTTTCAGTTTTCTTTCTTTATCCTTTTCATTCTTTTAAAAACTCTAAAAGATGTTCATATAATATAGTTTAGTTATGTTTTTGCCATCAGTATTTCCTCATAGATCTTTGTTTCCCATCAAGATCTACACACACTTTTCCTCTCTCTCAATAGAAATGATACAGTCTTCTAAAAATTGTGTTTGCTGTCTTCAAAACTGTTCTATGACATTGCTAGGAATAATATAGCTCTCAGTGAGCTTGGCCCTCCCTCATAAACCATTAATCAACTTAACACTCTATGACTGAATTTCTTCTTCCCAAATAATTCTAGGTGGTGTCACACTGAGGACAAGTCCAGCATAATACAGATCATGAATTAAGAGCCAGCTTGGGTTATGTAGTATAAATAAAATCAAATAAGTTAGAAGACTATTTAACTAAATAAACAAGCCCTCAAAATTAGTTTATCTTTTAACATTATTCTTTTTCAATAATTTGTTACTCTTTCCAAGACTTTACCAAATGTGGTTATGAAAGTATTGAGTATTTCTGTCTTTTCTTACATTTGACTTTTTAACAAGATTGATGATTTTGTTCAGAGAAAGATTCATTGGATGTCAGTAACATCTCCTCCAGGTATCATATAGTTTGAACTTTATTTCTCACTCAGTCTGAGGAATGACACCCAATTTTTTTCTCTTTCCCAGTAATAAATATTGCACCATATACACATATGTGCATCTTCATATTAATATACATGCCAAAAATAAAGATTATAAATAGCAAGTTGTAATAATATATAGGGGTTCATTACTATGAATGAATTTTGTTGCTAGAGGAAAGTTGATTTTTGCATCCCAAATGAGTTGATTAAACTCTTTAGACAAACCAGATTTAGAATAGCAATTTAATTTAAGAGAGTTTGTTTGAAGCATTGAGTATAAATTAATGGAGCAGATGTTAGCTAGTAACAATGTCTATGTGGCCACAGGAAGGGTCCTATTACTAAGAGATGAAGGGAAAAATCACACTGCTTGTGTTGTTGTTTTAATCAAATATTCAATATTCTCTGGTTACACTACAAAATTCATGGTGCTGATCTTGAACCACAAGAGAAATATAGGGGATGTGTTTCCTTTTAACACATGAGAATTATGGATTGGCTAGCATTCAGCCTTTGCTGCAATGGCCTTTTATGTTTTGTGTAACCCCATAGACATCATTTTTTTGAATACATTTATTTCATTTTTCAAATTTAATTTACAAATATGTCCAAGGATATGAGTCAGCTTATCTTGCTGTCTATCTTTAGTGCATTAAGCTTTAATACGTTTGTCTGTCCTTATTTGTCGTCATAGGAATTAATGGTGTTTGGTATGTCATTTAACTTTATATGATACAACCACATAGATTGATTCTGGGCTTTTTAATTTGTGTATTCAGAGGTGTCTTGGTGATCATGTGTACATACAAATATCCTTAATGCTGTCAGAATTAGGCTGTTTCAAAATTATTACTTATACATTTGCTGTTATTGTTCTATCTTATAGCATTGTTCTATATGTCATCATATAAATAAATATTTTTCAAGAGAATGAGTTCACTATCTGTATGTTAATATCAGCAGTCTTTGTTTCTTGTGTGCAGTCCCATTAAGTGTCCAACGCCTGCTCCTCTGTCTGGTCATAAAATATAAGATTCATTCTTGATAATATACGTTTTTTTCTTTGGTTACTAAATACTTAGAGCAACTAAGTATGTATCAAATATACAATATATTCATAACTGTTTTATTTTTAACTAATAAGGCTCTTAGTCTAGTGTTTTAGATGTACCTGTTTTTGCTTCTCTGTGTTTGGATGGTAATAAATTACCAAAATGTAAAAAGTCATGACAAGGTGTGGATATGTATTTCAAAGTATATATGTTTACAATTATATATTTGTAACGAAGTGCATAACTATGCCAACATTGTAGAAACGTCCTTTCAGTTCTGAGGAATAAACTCCAATTCTAAGTTGTAATCTCTCTTTGAGGATGTCTATGGGATGTAAATGTGAATCATAGTATTTGATAAATTTTCAATGGCTACACAATCATGATTCTATGTCCATTTGCTTGGAGTAATTTTTCCCTTTCTGTAGCAGTTGGGGATGTTTAATTTTGCTGTTGAGGTGTGTTTCTTGTATGCAGCAGAAAGGTTGACCTTGTTGTCATATTCATTCTGTTAGTCTGTATCTTTTTATTGGGAAATTGAGATAATTTATATTGAGAGATATCGATGACCACGGATTGTTCATTCTTATTATATTGTTTTTGTGTGTGTTTCTTAGACAGAGACAGGACATAACAAAGAGACAGAGATGCACAGAGTGTTGGTTTTTCTGTTTTCTCCTTTGGCTTCACTTTTGTAAGATTTTTCCTGTGTTTCTATTGGTGTAGTTACTCTCCAAGGGTTGGAGTTTTCCTTCTATGAGGCACCTTCTCTGGGGCTGGATTTGTACATATGTATTGTTTCCATTTAATTCATCATAGAACATATGTAGCAATTGAAAACTTTGCTTGTCATAGTAGCCTGGGTTGCAGTCCTTGGTCTCTTAGTGTGTGTAACACATGTGTACAGATCCTTCTGGCTATTAGCGTCTCCATTGACAAATCAAATGTAATTCGAATATGTCTGCTTTTATGTATCACTTGGTTTTTCCCTGCAGTTTTCAAAGTTTTCTACCTTTCTTTTACTGTTCTTTATTCATTTGATTATTAGGTAGTGAGTGGAGTTTTTGGTTCAATGTATTTGATATTCTGTATGCTTCTATTTGATTTCCTAGGCTTCTCCTCTTTAGTTTAGGGACATTATTTCTTCTGTAATTTGTTGAAAATTTCTCTCTGCCATTGACCCAAGTTCCTTCCCCTGCTTTCTTTATTATTCTTGTGTACATTTTCTTAATATCTTAGGTTTTCTTGATTTTTAGTTTCAGAAATAATTGGGCAGGATTTAATTAAATTCTAAGTATTTAACTGACCTATCCATTTCTTCTATCTTATCTTCATTGCCTGGGTTTCTCACTTTTATCTCTTATATCCTGTTTGTGAACCCGCCTTGGTAGTTCCTGTTTGTAGACTAAACATTTTGTTTCATGAATTTGCTCAGTGTATATTTTTATTTCTTCCATTTTCCTGTTCATCATTGAACAATTTTATTTCCTTCCACCCTTTGTTTTCTCTTTCTTGGCTTTATTTAAAAGTTTTATTTCTTCCAATTATGTGTTTTCTCATTATCTTTATTTATTCATTTCCTTCTTAAGGACCTCCATCATCTTCATGTAGTTGCTTTTAAGATCATTTTCTCGTTCTTCGTTAATGTTGGAATATTCCGGGCCTGCTGTGTTAGAATAGCTGGTTTCTGGTGGTGACTTATTGCCCTGGTTGTTATTGACTAGTTCTTATGCCATCATCTAGGAATCTGGGTTTGGGATGATTAGGTCAAGGTGTTGACTTCTAGTACGTGTGAGTGTTATGCTCATCAGTTTGTTTCCTTTTTGAATTTTTCCAGAGTGCCTAAGGTTTGTGTTTCTTGATGGATTGGCCTGCTCTCCTGGTGTGTTTATAGAAAATCCCTGCAGGTGTTGGTGGCTGGACTGCAGCAAAAGTTAGAGAAAATGGTCTGTGGGATCCAAAGGAGATGTGGACAGGATAAACAGATACTTCTGTTGGTGAACTCTTGGAGCACTAGGGATAAGATTTAGGTGATTTTTTTTTCTGGGAGGATGGATCACATCTCTGCCTTTGATCCTGTTTTTGCCATTTTCCCTCAAGGATCCCTGTAACTCATGAGGGAATTGAGATATAGATGTTTCTTTAAGGCTGTACATTTCTAGTCACTTAAACTTTGTTTCTCTGTTTTGGTCATGATCTACTTCAACTAGAAGTGTCTAACTTGAAGGATGGAGCGTTGATCTATAAGCATAATGGTAAGTCATTTTAACTCAGTTTAGTTCTTTGTCCACTGACCTTCATAATAGTAATCCACTTCTTCAATGTTCCATGGCATGTCTGTCCTTAAGTTCTTAGCGTCTCCCTTCTCGCTTTATCTCTCTTTATTCTATTTGTGTGCTTCTGTCAGTGTGAGAGTGCATCTTTGAGGTGTTAAAGTGTAGTAAATTTCCATGTTTTTTTTAAAAGATCTTTTGTTATATTTATTTCTTTTCTACTTCCCTTCTTACTCTACTCCATCCCCCCCATTCCAATTTAAACCTTTTGTATCGGTGCATTTTGTCTCCTCTCTCTCCATAGCGATTCCCATGACATTTTATTAATTCAGTGATCTCTGTGGAAAATATGACAGAAACATCTATCTGAAGATTTAACAGCAACCTCCTCAGTGACAGAAAACATGTAATGTTTATATTCTTTGGGCTGGGATGCCTTACTCAGAATAATTGTTTCTAGCTCCTTCTGTTCAGTTGTTAATTCCTTGTTTTTGTTTTTCCCAATGTCTGAATAAAATTATCTTGCACGAGTTTAAGACACTATATTATTCATTCTCCAATTGATGTATCTCTAGGGAGTTTTTATTTCCTGAATATATTGCAAAGATAATAAAAACAAACATAGATTAGCTGATGTGTCTAGGATAAAATATGGATTTTTGTATCAACCAAAAGAGACAACTCTCAGTTTGCCATCCTGTGAACCGTCTGCAGGTTTAATAAGATCATTTGCAGATAATACAAATTTTGGCCTCAAGCATAAGAAAATACTAAAAAGGCCCAAATTACTCGTTTACAAAAAGATATCTAATATAGAAATATATCAAATAATTAAAGGTAGAAAACCCAAAAGTAAACATAGGACACACAGGATTCACCACACTCCACAAAGTGTAGTACAGGATAGCTAGATTGCAGAAACAAATGAGGGCACATGAAATATCATGGTAAGTATAAATAGATCTGTGCTATGTCTTCTGTGTATAGTGAAAGTGTTGTTGGTTTAACATCAAGACAATTGGTTTAGCAATAACAAGGTTAAGGAACATCTTAGAGGAGTTTGATATGATTCTAATTTATCTTTAGATTTGGCTAAGCTACACCAAGAAACAACAGATATAAAGCAGGGTAGTTTGAATTGTGATATCTTAGAGCAGTGTAAGAAAGCTCCTCCATTTTGGTCATCTTTTACTTTTATCCTAAGTAGTGTTCCTGTCATTGGAGCATGTGCTTTGAGCTGGTTATTCTTCTTCTTCTATACCTTTTAATCTTAGGATTTGTCTTTTCATAATTCCCAGATTTCCTGGACATTTTGTGTTAGGAGTTTGTTGGCTTCTCTATTGTGTTTTTATGCCTAAGATTCTTCCTTCTCTCTTGCCTCCTTGGTTATGTGTCTATCTGCAGTTCTTCTTGTTTCCTCAGAGTTTTATTTCCACCATTCCCTTGGTTGCATTTTCGTTATTCCTCTGTTTCACTTTTCAAATATTTATCTCATTCATTCACCTGTTTGATTACTTTTTTCCTGTTTTTTTTTAATGGATTACTAATTTCCATTTTTTTTTGTTTTTTATCTTTGAGTTCTTTAAGGGAATTTTCTATTTCATCTATAATTTTTTCCATCATGTTCATTAAGTTATTTCTAAGGCTGTTAACTTTTACATTGTGATGTTCAGACCTTTCTGTAGTGGGACTGCTAGGTTTGGGTGGTGCCCTATTATTCTTTATGTCTTTTAATATATTATTATATGGTTGTCTACCCATTTATTCCTCCAGTTGAGTAAGCTATTCTTGGTCCAATCTGCTTTGAACATGTCTGTGTTTCAGGAAGCTGAACTCTAGGTCCAATCTGATCTCTTTGTTCAACTGGAAATTAGATTCTGTGTCTCAGGAAGCTGGATTTGTTCCAATAGCAGGTGGTAGATTCCGTGTCTGAGGGAACCACTTATATTGCAGGCTGATATGTGGGTTTAGAAGAGCATAAAACATGTAGATTGTAGGGTCTGAACAACAGACATGTTAGTGGGGTGCATGCTTGCTGGGGTCTTTATTTCTTTTCACTCAAATGTTCTTTATTATTGATTTCTTTGTGGAGCCAATGTCTCCTGTTGTGTATGTTTGACTCATGCTGTGTCACTGAGAATGGAATTGAACACCCAATTCAGTCTCTGCTGCCCAGTGCTGAAAAAACAGTCTTGCAACTCTTAGTCTGGACCTTGACTGATTAGTGAAAAAGGAAAAGTAGAGCAGTTAATGTGTCTCTGCCAGTGTAGTCCCTCTGGCATTTTGAGGGAGATGATACCATTGAAGAGGGACCTGGTCAAGGAAAGAGTTCACTGTCCAGCTTTGAAGCTGATGTTGTGATTGTGCAGAATGGGATGGGCAGGATAATGGATTAGAGTTTTCTTTCTTCAACACAGTTGAGATTAGCAATATGGATTTGTATAATCAACTATGGATGATCCATAAGTGTCCTGAGTACTCATATCTTGGAATACATAGAACAGAGTATTCAATCATCTGGATAAAGGACTGAACATATTGTAAAATCAAATATCTAGTTACACTTGTTGAATGAATATATAAATCTAGGTGAAATAGTGTTGTTCTGCCTAACAGGACTGTTATGTTTCTTGTGTAAGGTGTGTATCCTTAGAAAAAAGCTGTGAGTAATCTTTTGTTTGCTCTCATATGGATCCCAAGTCCCTAGAACATATGGCAATAAATTCTGTGTCAGCTTTTCAAATACTCTTTTGAGATTATGACTACATCAGTTTCACAGTCTCTGTCCTGTCTGCAAACCTTACTATTGGCTGCTCATTATTTTATAATTTATGACCTGTATATTTTTAATGGCAGTTACACATTAGCTATGTGACTATGACCTGTGTTTGGACACAAGTCTTCTCAGCCACAAAGAAAAAGATTGGCCCCACCAGATCATCTGTGTGTATTGGAATTTGTACACAAAGAACTGTATGCATTGCAAAAGGAAAAGGGAATTGCTCTGGGAGACTGGAAATTTTTCCAAAAACCCCATATCCATGTCCTATCTGACACTCGGGTGGGATATCAGAGATGGAAAGGTTTCGTCCCTCTGTGTCATTTGCTGTCTGATCACCAACCAGGGCAGTTGCTCCTGTCCTGGTTCCCAGTGACCTTAGCTAATGTGCTGTTCTGGGAAGGTTTCACAATTAGGAACACCAGTGCTATGTCACATGCAAGTTCTTTTTAGAATTATTTTTATTTGGCTCTGCTTAGGGAACTTTGAGGGAGACCACAAGCCATGCCATGGTGTGTACGAAGACCATTGACCTTGAAGATAGAGGAGCCGCTTTGCTGAGCTGTCAGAGCTTCTGTGACTGGGATCAACCATGAGCTTAATGTGGTTCTGTTTGTCCATGTGGTGACCTTAGCAGAGGCCTTTCTTTTCTGAGATTCCCTGAGTATAGATTCTGTGGGGAAGAACAGGCTATGACACCCTGGCTATGGGAAGCTCTGATCCTTGTCATATCTGTGTCTAGTGTGTACATACAGCTTTGCTTTTACTGGGAGTAGAGATTAGAAAATGGATAGCCTGGTTTTCAGAAGTTCACAACATTGGACTCCAGTTTAAAATTTGTCTTATAAATGATATGAATTTTTGGAAACTGGCAGAAAGAAGGGTTGAAGTTCATCCTACAGAAATAGATGATTACATATTTTAAATTATCTAATCGCAATTTTTATCTGATTCAGGACTGTTCAGTTCCAGGGGAGAAATCATGTTTCTGAGGAACAGAGATGTTTAAGTTCTGTGTGTTTTGGGACAGATAGATACGGTGGATTCCACATTGTATGTAGTAACGCATATGACAAGAAAGAGACATTAAATTATTTTTCCACACGGGTTGGTGACTGGGCATCAGTGAGGCTTGATACCCGAAGTAACAAGATGACATGGCAGTTTGTACATTCATAGCATAGGACAACATCCATTTGCCAAGAGAACTCTCATTCTTTTTGAAGGAAATTATCAGGAGATGGAAGGACTGAAACATAGCAGCTTCTGGGTCACTTGGAGTTAATTCTATGGAAGTTATAAAGTCTGTGTTAACATCTATACAAAGAAAATTATTAGGTAAAGATCACATGTTTCCTGGCTAAATTTCTTTTGAATTTTGTTTAAAACTTAACAATATTTTTCTGCTTTTATTTTTAACTCTTTCTACTTTTGATATACGCTTACAAATATAATACATATTTTTTGATTGTTGTAGCTTTGTAGTAAATATAGGATTTACATGATCTCAACAAGTGTATTATTTTTATAATCCAACTGAGCGTTTTGAGTGTTTACACTTTGCATTTAACATTGTGATTAGGAGTTCTGTAATAAATTGTGGAAAATGTTATTTGATTGTATTAAATTTATACTGTAAATTCAACATATACACCACCTTAACATTGATGCACCATGTTCCCATTAATCATTTGATTGCTTTGTTGTTCATTTACATTTTGTGTTTGTTGTTAGTTTTTGAAAGACTTATTTTACTTGGTGAAAAGTACTATGGAGATGGGGAAAATTCAGATTATGTATCCTTATTTGGGGTGATCTGATTTGATTTTTCAGTAACCAAAGTAGGAGGCTCATAACCACCTTCTATTGCAGATTCATTGATTTTACACCTTCCTTTCTTATATGTCACATGGATACACTTGGAATAATGTTGTCAGAATGGATTCTGTTCCACCCAGCTAATCCCACAGTCATTTATTCCCAAATAATCGCACAAAGGCCTATATTAATTAGAGACCTTGTGGCCTATGGCTCAGGCATATTACTTGATAACTTATATTCTTAAACTAACCCATGATTCTTATCTATGTTTAGTTACTTGGCTTGATATTTTTCTTCAGTACAACATTCTAATTTTACTCTTCTGCATGTGGCTGGCCTCTGCTCTGCTCTTCTTCCCAGAATTCTGTTTGTCTAATTACTCCACTTATACTCACTATGTGCCTAGCTTCTACCGAATTATTTTTATTAAACCAAGATTTACAGTAAGAAATACTTACAGTATAAAAGAGTATAATATGACTGCTTAAAACAGTCTCTCTTACCAAAAAATACATAAAATATGGAGATAAACTTGTTTTCAAAAGTTCATGTGATTCATCAAGCAATTATGGCAAAACAAGTTGCTTTAGGTGTACAAAAAATATATGGTTTCTTTTAAATCTGTTTTCTTATATTTGGTTTGGAAACTTTTTACTATTCACATGTAGAGTTGCAGGGCAATATCAGTCACAGAAAACAAAATGATGTCTCAGTGTATTTAACAAATATTTTTTTATTATGAGAAAATGAGATATTTTAAATAATCAAAACTCTTTTATAAAGTTAAAACATCAGAAAGGAGGTAATGGAGGGGAAGCAGGTGGATACATGGTTTTGAAAACAGCATTATTTTTTATAAAAACTAATAATATGAAGTTAAAAAAGGAAAAATCTTTAAGAGAAGCATTCAAGTTTAGTTGAAACAGCCCTCATTTCTCATTCAGTTTTCTATTATTGGCAAAGGACAGAAGTGGTGTACACAGAAAGAGTGTGTCCCAGCAAACATTGGGGGTTTTATTTTGAATAGAATTTTCTTGTTCTTTGCGAAGACATTATCATATATAAAATTGACATATAAATAAGTTGTTTCTCTGCAAAATAATAGATTTTCAACACTTTTTTTTAAGAAAAACTTATTATGTTACAAGTTCCTTTTTTAAAATTATTTGGTTAAGCTCTGTGGAGAGACACTTTTGGTTTTTCTCTTCATCTGAAGGCTTTAATCTTCTCATTTTTTGATATTTTTTTTTGTTTTCTAATTGTTTTTATATTCATGTTTGGAGTTTTGCTTCTTAGTGATTGATATGGTTACTATACTGATGTTAAAATTTTTCTTATATGTTTTTGTCTCTTACTTAGCTTTAGCTGTCAATATAATATAGCTTAATTTGAGGGAAAACAGTTGAGGCTTTTCACAGATCAATATTGCTAGTTACTGTATTTGTAAGAAATTATGTTGATTGATGATTGATATGGAAAGGATCTCCTTCCACTGAGATTTCAATACCTAATATAAGTGGGCCTGAGATGGATACAGATTAGTTTTATGATAAAACTGTGATTAAGCAGGAGAGAAAGCTATTAAAAGTGTTTTCCTGTGGTTTTTGCCTTCAGTTTCTAGCTTGAGTTTCTATTCTAAGCTTCCACAATTGCGGGTTATTATCTGGAAATATGAGCCAAGTAAAACTTTTTATTACCCGAGATAGTCTTATTTAGAAAATTTGATTAAAGCAAGAAACAAGGAAGATGGATAACAATGTGGTTCACCAAAAATTATGTTGGGGAAAGTAGAATGTGGGAATGTTGTCTTTTGGAGGAATGGGGATGATATTTGGACTATAGGTTGTTGTATTTTGTTTCTGGCCTGACTTTCTGATGTAGGCTCAAGGTTCAGACCTGCAGACCCACAGACCCACAGAGCCACACAGCAATTTTGTGCTAATTGACCTGGGGCCCAGGCATATAACTCGCTAGCTCTTACTCCTAAACCAACCCATGATTCCTGTTCAGCCTTGTGGCCGGGTACCTTTTCTCAGAGCAGCATATGTATTTTGGATACCCTTGACCTAATTTTATAATCTAAGCCTGTATTAAACTCAGAAGTAGATTTACCTACCTCTACCTTAGGAAGTGGTAGGATTAACCATGGGTGCAAATGCTGCCAGTTTCTCCATTTCAGATTCTGTTTTATAGTTAGTAATTGCTCATATAACTCTTTTCATGTACACACTGTACTGTTGACCTGTTTGTCTCTATGTTTATTAATAGGCATTTTTCTTTCAAGATATTATACCAATCAGAGAGTACAAAAATGAGCAGTGTAAACCTGTTGTTAAGTTTTCTAATGTGATTAGTAATTTCAGTATAATGTTTGTGTCACGTGATATATGTGGATTCATCAGAAATATATGGTTATACAGTCAAAGAAGTATCCATTTACAATGCTTTAAATATTGTGATTTCTGTTGTACACATGTATGGAATATTTTAGAATGTCGTGACCTATGATGACGTGCATGTCAGCTTCACTTGGGAAGAGTGGACTTTGCTAGATAATTCCCAGAAGAATCTCTACAAAGATGTGATGCTGGATACCTACGGGAACCTCACTGCTATTGGTGAGAATAAATTTTCTTTCATGTTTTAAAGTAATAAAATGGTTGTTTTTTATGGATACTCTTCTGTGATTTAAATGAAAAATAAGAATGATATTAATAAATTGCTCATAGTTCTGATTACTGATGAATACAGAAACTTTTCCCAACTTTAAATAAATTCCAATCAATTTTCTGACCCTATATTTTAGGATTCAATTGGCAGAATCACAATTTTGAAGAACATTCTCACTCTTCTAGAAGACAAGAAAGGTAATTTTCATGTTCAACCTGATAGAAACGGTCCCTTGATAAAATTTAGTTTTCTCAAAGTTCAAACAAAAGTATTTGTGCAAATAAACACATCTGAAAGTGCATTGATGATTATTAATTTCTCAGAAAACTATATATCTTAATTTTAGGTAAGTAAATTGAATTTACAAGGCATTATTTGGAAAAAGAAAATAACTATACAGTATGTTAACCAGTATGACTACTTCCAATTATAGCACCATGTGAATGATGCTTTAAATTTTTGATCCATTTATTTTAAACTACACATATTACACAAGTGATTCACATTTAAAATATAGACAAACATTATAAAAATATTTTTATAGGCAAAGCTATATACTATACATAATAAAGCCTGTATTACTTACATACAAAAATTGTGGTTGTGTGTAGTTGTCATAGAGGAGCCTTCAACTCTGTACAATATGTTTCTGAGAAATAGAAAGTCACAGTTTGTGAATTCAATAAAGAAAAGATTTGGTTTTTTTTCTATACTGCATATATTATATGCCATTCAAATACATCCCATATGAGTTTAGAGGTGTGGAAAGATAATAGCATACCTCTTTTTGTAAATATTAGAAGATGTGTACCAATCCCAATGTTGGGTATGCTTTTTGAATTTTATTCACTATAAGTAATTCGTAAGCTTCATTGTAAATATATGAACGTACACTGGAGAAAAGCCCTATGAGTGCTAAGAATGTGTACATATATGATTGGTCTGGAACACATTGAAAATATAGTATGACTTGCATTATAAGAAATTTCACAAAGACCATAAAAGTTTTAAAGCTCTGGGAATTTCCAGTTTTTAAAATATGTAAAATATTTCATTGCAAAATATGGTATTGAGTGGGATTTGTGTAATAAAAAAAAAGTATCCTAACAAGATTCTTTGAAGATGCAAAATAACTCCAAAAAAGGGAAACAACGTGAGTATAAAGACACTTTAAAAACTTGAGAAAATGACAGTGATTTCTATTCACATTTAGCCAAAATCATAAAATTGAATCATAATATATAATGATTTAACAGTGTACTAAATGCATTAAGTATTATTTGTCCAAATATCTTCGCAGGCACAAAAGAACATGTGTATATACTCAATGTGTTGAAGCCATTAAATATGAAAGTCATCTTCAAAGCCATAAAAGAACACATACTGGAGGGAAACTCTATGAATGTAATCAGTGCAGTAAAAGCTTTGTAAGGCACAATACTTTTCAAATTCATAAAAGAACGCATACAGGAGAGAAACCCTATGAATGTAATCAGTGTGGTAAAGCCTTTGCACAAATCAGTTCTCTTCAAAGGCATAAAAGAACACATACTGGAGAGAAACTCTATGAATGTAATCAGTGTGGTAAAGCCTTTGCATATCAAAATTGTCTTAATTCACATAAAAGAACACATACAGGAGAGAAACCCTATGAATGTAATCAGTGTGGTAAAGCCTTTGCATATCAAAATTGTCTTAATTCACATAAAAGAACACATACAGGAGAGAAACCCTATGAATGTAATCAGTGTGGTAAAGCCTTTGCAAATAAAAGTAATCTTATGACACATAGAAGAACACATACTGGAGAGAAACCCTATGAATGCAATCAGTGTGGTAAAGCCTTTGCACAACTAAGTAATCTGAAGACACATAAAAGAACACATGCAAAAGGAAACCCTATGAATGTAATCAGTGTGGTAAAGCCTTTGCATATGAAAGAAGTCTTGCAAAACATAATATAATACATACAGGATGAAAAGCATAATATGATACATACAGTAGAAGAAATGTATAAGTTATTCAGTGTGGCAAAGCATTTGCATAAATCAGAATTCTTCTAAATCACGAGAAATAAATCATACTTCAGTCAATCCAATTAAAATGAGAGTGATAAAGTCTCACTTTATAAAGAAGCAACTTTGTACAATGTTAAAGCCTCTTTATATTATAATAGTCTTTAAGTACATCAAAAATATTAATAGGCCATTTCATTTTAATATTCCTAAAGTGAAATATATCCAACAATATTTTTCTAAAAATATTGATAATGTCTATAATTTCTCTAGCATTATATTATAAATTTTACTTTGTTTACACCAGCAAACATATGGAATATATATGTATAAATTTATATAGTCCTATGTGGAGTGTAAAAGAGCCAGCCAAAAACCACATCTTGATCCTGAAACTAATGCCAAAAGGGGAAAGCTCTCTTAATAGCTGGAGTTAGTATTTTTCTATGTCAGTCAGAGCTATAAAACAGGCCCTGAACATGTCATAATTCTCATAAATGAATAGGTCTTGTTATGAAGCATCATTTCTTCATCAAAAGTATACATCTCAAAAAGAAATCATCTTTCTGATTATTTGTAAATATAAATTTGCCCTGTTGATGAAATACATTAATGTGGAAAAAACATAATATGTTTTGTGGAAAAATTTGCTTATCTCTATAGAGAAAAATTGTTATGGTATACAATAAAGTACAGACAGATGTGAACAAAATTCCATTGCTTATGGCCTCACATCAATGCTTAGTGAGATATTCCTATCAGAATTATATATCTGATGAATGGACACCTTGAATATTAGTTTTTATCTCTTGTATGATGCCTAGGTCCGTGGCAAGTGTTGGAAGAGACTGTAAATTTAAGTAATATGATTGTTTTAGCAAATTCTGAGGATCTTTGAAGTGACAAAGTACATTTTCTTGATGGACTACCCTGAGACCTGGGTCAGAATATAGCTGACTGAATAATAAATGACTTAGCCCGGATGATTTACTTGAACATCTGTTTCTCCTTGGTGACTTTCTTTTGATTGCTCATCAAACCATTAGTAGGAGGAGCCATTCTGTATACATTTTATCATTTGGAGTGTGATATGAGCTTCTAGAGCCTCAGTTGATTTTCTGCTTTCTGTGTCTACTGTGTTCTGTTTGATAACTAATCAGCCAGCTTGCATTTTGGATTATCATGCCTTTACCACCATTAATAGACTCTGTGTCTGAATTACATATGATATAGTAATAGGCAATGATATTCACTATTAAAGTAATTTGTTAGCCTACAATATTAATTTTTCTCTTTTTGAGAATAAGTTACGGGTGTATGTTCCTAACTGTCCTGAAAGTTTCTCTGACAAAACAGGGTGGCCTTCAACTTATAGATCGACCTGGCTTTTGATCCTAAAACTAGGGATGAGAGGTAGCTCAACATTTTTAGATCATTTTTGTTTTTATACAATTTGGTAATATGCCAAGAATGTAGATTTTTGTCTAGGTCAAGGATATACACTTGCACTGAGCTTGACTCATAGCTTGAAAATTAAAATTTGCCAGTTTCTTATATTTGTTTTGAGCTTCTTAATGAATTTAAGAATTTTACCCACATGGCTATGCAACACATGTGTGAACTGCTCCTCATAGTGTTCAAAAGGTTATTTCAGAAACCCTAGACTCGGAATAATAGAAAGTTATGATCATTCACGTAAGTATTGGCAACTCTGTCCTCCTACATGTAAGAGCTGCAAGAACTCTTTAATATTGAGTCATCCATCCTGCTTTGTTAGTAAAAGATCTATGTACTCTCAACCTGGGAACTCCTTCTAGCTTTGTTTTACTGTGGATGAGTTCCCTGCCTGGCTTGTATTGTGTACTCAATAAGCCTTGCATTTGCATTTTGGCAACCTGTCTGAGGTTCATGCTCTGTGCAGAACATTGGGAGCTCACTGACTCTGAAATAGCCACTGAGGAATTTTCATGCCAAGAAACTAAGCCCTCCGAATGTTAAAGACAGTCTTATGGCATGGGAGATTGTGGAGCCTCTTGCAGTGGGACCAGAGTATATTCCTGATGCATGAATGGCTTCTTAGAGCCTGTTAATTGCAAAGGAACATCTTATTCAGCCTTGATTCTCAGGGGAGGAACTTGGACCTACCTGAAACCAGATATTCCATTTAAAAATAGTTTAATTTTTCATTTTTTCTCCTACATGAAAATAAAAACATCTCTTCATTTGAACAAAAAAACCTTACTTTTCATTGTTTCAAATGTCCCAGGGACACAATAAAAATCAACTTTTATATTTAAGAGATATTAAAATTTTAATTTTTAATCAGTACTTCCTGTAAAAAAGAAATAGAATTTCCATGCAAAAACTGTTTTAAAATTTTCAATTTTAATTGCCCTACAATTCTAGAAGATATGGAGAATAAAAACATCTCTTCATTTGAACAAAAAAACCTTACTTTTCATTGTTTCAAATGTCCCAGGGACACAATAAAAATCAACTTTTATATTTAAGAGATATTAAAATTTTAATTTTTAATCAGTACTTCCTGTAAAAAAGAAATAGAATTTCCATGCAAAAACTGTTTTAAAATTTTCAATTTTAATTGCCCTACAATTCTAGAAGATATTATAATTGTTAGTCCTGAGATTAAAAAAATAACCCAACTCTTCCATGTGAAATTATTTAAAAATTAATTTTTCATTATTTAATGGTTCTCAGTAGATAAAAACACTACATTTTCCATTTGAAATTTTTAATTTTCAACAGATTTGTCCACCCTGCTTGTAATAAACAAAATCTAAGATTTAAGAACTTACTTTTCAATGTAAACTACATTGAACAATTAATTCCAGGGACTCAATCAGTTTCCAGTGGGAAAACTGAGACTGAGAGAGGCTTCTGCAAAACCTGTTTGGGAAACTTCAGGAGAGAGAGGCCTTCGTGATGTCTAACAGAGAAACCAAGGCAGAGAAAGGGCTTGGGGTCTGAGGAAAAACCAAGGTAGATAAAATCTTCAAGAAGGTTTGATGGGAAACTGAGGTAGAGGAAGTCATCCACAAGGTCTGAGGTAGAGTCTTAGGTAGAGAAAAACCTCCAAAAATTTTAAGGCAGAGAGAAGGCCGCTGTGTGATATAATGGGAAACTGGTACAGGGAGAGGCTTATGCTGGGTCCAATGGGAAACTGAGGCAGGGAGAGGTTTATGCTGGGTCTGATGTGAAACTGAGGCAGAGAGACATCTGAATGAGGGGAAACACTAGTTAGATTGAGGTATAGTTTGGGAACACAGAGACAGGAGGCAATCCTGGAGCCTTTGAAATTGTGGGGAAAACACACAGAGAGCTTTCTCTCTCTTTCTTTTAATAATTACAATTTGTTTACCATTGGACTATGGAAGCCAAGGGATGTTGTATTATCTACAGTTTTTGTCTGGTATGTCAGCTGTCAGGCAGAGGGTGAGGGGAGTTGGAAGAAGAGGAGGGTTTGAGAGGGTAGGGAGGAGAAACCTAGGCAGAGCCATGAGAAATGGATGGAGGTGGAGGATTCACCAGAGGAAAATCAAACTTCCTTATTCACTGTCCTGTACATGCAAGAATGTTTTAAATTCAATGCTTCCAATAATTAGAAGTGATGTTGGAGCAGCTAGAGCCAGAGGGGAGGGAAAGTAACAAGGTGCATGTAGGGGATTGTTATCAGAAAATTAAAATTTTAGTAATTTTAAAATGGAAAAAGTAAATTTTTGGCCCTCGGGAAAGTGAACCAATTAAAATTTTTGAATTTTTTTAAAGCGTGTTTTCTCTTTCAAAAGGGCTGATTGAAAAATTGGAATTAAAAGTTCAATACACTTTATGTGTAAAAGTAAATTTTTAAATCTCAATATTTGATTTTTACATCCAGGGCTTAAATGGAAAAGGTGGTGTTTTTACCTACTCAGAACCATTAAACAATAAAAATTAATTTTTAGAATTATTTCACATGAAAGAGTTGGGTTTTTTAAATCTCAGGACTAATGATCAATTAGAAATTCTTCTAGATTGATGGGACAAATAAAAAATTTAAAGCAGTTTTCACATGGAAGGTATTTTTTTTCTATAGGATGGACTCATTTAAAAGTAAAAACTTTGTATCTCTTAAATAAAAAAAGTTGATTGTTATTCTATACCCAGAAAATTTGAAACAATGAAAAATTATTAAAATTAAGTATTTTGTTAAAAGAAAGTAGCATTTTTGTCTTTGCGTAGGAGAAAAAATGAAAAATTAAACTATTTTTAAATAAAATAAGTGAGTTTTTTGGGCTGGATGATGGGAAATTAAAATTTCAGAAAGTTTAAAACTAATTTTTTTTTTTATTTTCAAAAATACTCTGATGTACAATTTCACAGTTCCATGGTTTTTAAGTGAACAAGTCCAGTTTTCCTGAGTTTTTTTGAGGGGGGGGTAACTAAAAGTCTGAGTGTTTTTTCATAAAAAATGTTTTTTTAATAATTCTTATTTATATTGTGTGAAGCAGAAGAGGGGTCTAACTATCAATATAAAATGGCTACACGCACTAAGAACTGCAACAGTGATGTTTCCAGAAGATATATTAACACAATATTGCCACAAATGTAAAAAGAATGACCTGATAATTTCAATTGGACTTCAGACTCACTCCATAAGTTAGATATCCTAAATGAGTCTGCAGATTAAAAGCAAACCTTCAGATTTGATAAATCATGGATAACTTACTTCTATTATACTAAAAATATTGCTATACCCATATAGAAGTGTTTTCACCCAAGTTTTTTGAAAGTGAATAGACAGCCAGTGAAAAACAATGTCATGAATTAATGAAATATGTTTTTCTGTTTTTATAATATGTTTAATGTTTTAAAATGTTTTCAAAAATATATAGGGACAGCGAGAGACACACTGAGAGAAACATGAAGGATTAGATGGTTGTAAAGGAGATACAGGAAGAACAATGCTAAATCATGTCACCAGGATAGACAATGGAGGAACAAAGAAAATTAAAAGTTTTTAAAAAGGGAAATATTTGTTAAGTTATATTGGCAAAAATGTTATAATTGAAACAGATTGACTATGCCTTTGAAATTTTTAAGTCATGAGATAGATATAAACAACTCTGTTCCTTTAAGACTACATGTCTTGACTCTGGTTCACTGCTCATAATGCAATATTTGTCTCTGGTAGCTATGGAAACAGAGGAATTTTCAAATTCATCCCTTCCCTTAGGCAATCTCTAGCATTTGTGCATCAAAAAGGAGGGAAAGAGGCAAGTATTTTACATTTTATACATAGTATATTTTATACCTGTCAATTTGATGAGATCTAGAGTTCAATGAGTCCACAGATATATATTTCAGTTATTTCTTGACTCCATTTCCATGTGAGTAAATCCTGTGAAGTATAGTAAGAGCTGGGGATTCCTGAGTGTCTATGAAGGTTATAAAGCAAGGAATATCCTAGAAGCATGTTTAGTGAATTACATAAACCTTGCTGTTATTGGGTTATATTGAAGATGGAGACAATGAGTATTTAGACCTCATTGGAGGGACAGGAATATAACAATATGCAAATACCTCTGAAGTGTATAAATGAGGCTCCAACCAAGCAAAACAGAAGAGAATTGAAAGGTTTGTGTGAACCATGACTTGCTTACACAAACACTTTTGAACTGAATTATCTAACTGAATTTCTTTTTCAGAAGGTGTTTGTTCTCAGTGTCACTTCTTCCCTGGTTACCATTTCCTGTTATATGGAAGATATTTATGAACTTGGCATCTTAAAAATGGATCTCCTTGCACTTGTTATTGAAAAGTCTATGATGAAAAGACTGAAATGTGACCTGACATAGAAGTGTGCTTTTGGTCTAACACATTCCACTAGTAATTGAAAACATTTCTAATGGGTGTCACTTCTCAAGATGTCGTGCCACTGCCTCTGCACAGAAAGCACATTTCATGAGTTTCAGGAGCATAGGAAACTTTTGTTGAAGTTGACCTGGCAATGAGATGCAGTTTGAACTTCACCCAAACCTTCTGCAGAAAGTAAGAAGGTAACACTGAGCAGACCAGTAAGAAAAACGCCAGACTATACTATGGAAATTATGAAAGCAAGAAGGAACTGGTAAGACATTCTAAAGACACAAATGAGCATGGCTGCCAACTTCAATTACTATAACCAGCAAAGCTTTCAATCACTAAATATGGATTAAACAATATATTTCCTGAAAAAAGCATCACAGATCTAAACAATAATTATCCATAGAGCAAGCAATACAGAAAGCTTTAGAGGAAAAGCTCAAACTTTATTAAACCAGATACACCAAGAAAACTACAAACAATTGATAACACCACAGAAGAAAATCCTAAAGAAGATAAGTGCACTCAATCTACCACCAAAAATTACAGTAAGAAACAATGCAATCACCAGTCATTAGTATCCTGAAATATCAATGGACTCAATTTACTCTTTTTTCCTTTCATGTCTGTATCATATTTGGTTTGGTTCTTTAAACTGAGATCATTGAATCTATCATAATTAAATTAATTTACTTCTTATTATCTAGTGGCAATGATAATCATTTGGGGTCTTTGAGAAAACAGAGTTTTGTTAAAATCCTGACTAAAGTAAACTGCAAGGCTGCATCATCTCTGAAAGTTGCCTTGCTGCTGTTCTATATGCAAAACTCAGAGGAAACTGCAAAAGAGGCATTCTGAGACTTTAGATAATTTAGGCTATTCACTGCCATGAGAGATATTTCAGGGGTCTTCCTCAATCAAGAATTTTCATAACATTTAATGAATTCACAGACTTATTTTCTGTGGAAACAAAACATAAAATATCTCTCCCAGTGAATAAAGTTGACTCAAAATTTGAAGGACAGACATTTTCTAAATAAGTAAGTTCGCATAAACTGTTTCTCTTTATTATTTGGTATTTTTTTAGCAGTTATCATTTCTTTAATAACAGGTCAAGATTTTCAAGATAATACATTTATAGAATCCAGACTCTCTAAAATTTGTATTATCATATGGTTCTTTATAAAGAATATGTTTTCCTTTGCATTATAAACACTTAATTTACAAGTCTATATTTTTAATCTAATACTGTATATATACTCCCTTTTCTTTCTTCCAGGCTTATGTAATTTTTTAAACACATTGAAACCTATTTATAGTTTTTTTTTCTCAAGCCTTTTATTGTGTATCTGTATTAATTTTTGATCCCATGAGTCCTTTACCTACGAGGTTGTGTGGCTAAGACCTATGGAGTGGTTTTGATGATTGTTTCTGCCCCCCCTTTTCTTCCTGAAAGCTGAAATTCATGGTGGAGGTTCAAGTGTAAATATCATGCTTATTACAGCAACTCTGTTGCAGATGAGGTGTCTAAACTCTTACTAGTCTAGTGAATGCTGCAATCCATAAACTACATTCAAGTGCACGAAGCAAAACCTCCCAAATGAGCATCCATATTGACAGCATTAGCTAGGATGCCACATCTTAAAAGATCCATATCTCGATTCACTACAAGCAAGAGACCCTCTAGAGAAGAGGTTTTTAAATAAGGATGGGAATTACTTCATTGTGTATGTTTAAAATTTATTAAAATGTATTTCAACTCATGTGGAAATTTCAGCCCCTCTTGGGCTGCTATATATAGATAAGTATTCCTGTCCTAACCTTCACACACTCTTAAACAAACAGTATGGAAACACTATTTATAAATGTTTGCTAGTTCTCATACTTATTACTAGCTAGCTGTTATATTTTAGTTTTCTCATGTTTGTATTTAAGCTTGCCATTTGGAGCATAACTTGCTTCATTTCTACATTTTCTGCTTGGTTTTTGTCTGACTGGTGTCTTCCTCCATCATTCTTTGTTTGCCTAACTTTATCATGTTCAGCAATAGGCAAGTAATCATATTTACTTAACTAATCACAGCAACATATAACAATACAGTGTAAAAAATATTCCATTGCAGATGTCTCTTTCCTCACATTTCTAATGATAATATTTGTTTATACCATTTCATTTTAAATGTATGTATCAATTTCTGACTATTCTGTATCTCAAGTTTGAAAATGGGCATGAGTCTCAAAAGACACCTTGTACAAGTGAACAAAGTTAGGTACTATAAAGACTAGATAATTTGATAAATGGAAGAAGATTTCTTTTTAAATTTTCCATGAAATGACATTCTATCTCTGGGCAATAATACTATAATATCTTTGTGTGAAATGTTTCAAAATGTTTACATATATTTGCATTAACAATAGAGATCTTGAACCCAGTAAGTTAGCAGCTAAAACAAATAAGGTAATATGGGAACCTGTCTTCTGAGTATGTAATTATGGCCTTCACAGTATGAAATGTAAAAATAATTTAAAAAAACTTTATTCAGAGAAAGGAGAAGTTAAGGTTACACAATAACATACACAGAGAATACCACACTGATACTTTTTTTAGAACAAACTTAGTATTACATGACTGTGTTGTGTGAAGAGGCAGTTTCCTAAAGGAAACACCTAACAGATGTTGTAAATGAAGGAGTCCTCACTTTAGAGCAGTTGATCAGCCAGAATGGAAGTATAATGAGTATAATAAAAGATCTTGGGATGGGGAATAGCTTCTAGCTCATTTGTCTTTAAAGAAACACCAGATATGCAGAAATGAACTAATGTTTAAATTTCACTGTATTTAAAAAGGACACTCTAATGTATTTCTAGTCAGTTCAACAGAAGCTGGTTTAAAATTACTGGATTGATATGCCTAAATTCAGCCTGTAGTAGCCCAATTATTTCTATAAAAACACAAATCACAACATAGCCAGACATAGAAACAATCTTTTCCCATTGTATCAAAATTTCTAAGAAACAGAAAATTCTTATTTATATTGTTGTGTGAAGTAGAAGAGGGGTCTAACTATCAATGTAAAATGGCTGCACGCACTAAGAACTGCAACAGTGATGTTTCCAGAAGATAAATTAACACAATATTGCCACAAATGTAAAAAGAATAACCTGACAATTTTGATTGGACTTCAGACTCACTCCATGAATTAGATCCCGTAAATGAAACTGCAGAAGTAAAAGCAAACCTTGAGATTTGATAAATCATGGATAACTTACTTCTTTTATACTAAAAATATTGCTATACCCATATAGTAGTGTCCCCATCCAAGTTTTTTGAAATTGAATAGATAGTCAATGCAAAACAAAGTCCTTTATTAATGAAATATATTTAATGTTTTAAAATATTTCCTAAAAAAACAGGGACAGTGAGAGACACACTGAGAGAAACAAAGAGGATTAAATGGATGTAAAGGGTAGAGACAGAAAGAATGCTAAATCAAGTCATCTGGATAGACAATGGAGAAACAAAGAAAAAGTTTTTAAAAAGGGAAATATTTGTCAAGTTACATTGTATGACAAAAATGTTAATACATGAAACAGATTGTCTATGCATTTAAAATTTTTAAGTTATGAGATAGATATTAACAACTCTGTTCCTTTAAGTATGTGTCTTGACTCTGGTTTACTGTTCATAATGCAATATTTGTCTCTGGTAGCTATACAGCAGAGGAATTTTCAAATTCATCCCTTCCCTTTGGCAATCTCTAGCATTGGTACATCAAAAGGACTCTCCTTAATTCTAGCATTTGCACTGCAGCCCAACTAGGTTCTCTATCATCTTTGTCATTGTTCTTTTTTTTTTTTAAAGTGTACTGGATATAATAATGTCCCCATTTTTGTCTTATTTTAGATGACCTTGCTGAAGTTGGTTATTCCTATTCCTTTGTTTGAATTTGAACATCTTTGTGTTCTCTTTTGACAGGCTTTTTAAAGACCTTTTTCTTGGCATTTATATTAATTGACTTTTTAAATGATAAAACATAAATTGAACAAAAAAATAATAATTGGCTGCATGATAA